>CM038679.1:540736903-541336903 GCA_021605205.1 Aegilops longissima | reverse complement strand
GCAACACCGATCACGGTGTTAACAGTCTTGAGACTTTCGCATCAAATAACATGCGAAAACGAACACTCCGCAACCTTGCCGAAGTCTACCAAGTAGCAACAATAAATCCATGGAGTGACACGGCTATTACATTTAATGGCAGTGACGAACCTAAATTCCGAACAGCCCGAGCACCAGCCGCATTGGTTCTCAGTCCTATAGTGGACGGCTTTCGCCTTACTAAGATACTCATGGATGGCGGCAGCGGACTAAGCCTCATCTATGAGGAAACCCTTTGAAAAATGGAAATAGACTGGAACCGCATTGAGCGTAGCAGCACAACCTTTAGAGGAATAATCCCTAACCGGGAAGCATGCTGCACAGGAAAAATCACTGCTGGGCGTAGTGTTATTTCGTCGGACAATTACAGGTCGAGGAGGTCACATTTCAAGTGGCCCGTTCAATAGCGGATATCATGCTTTATTAGGACGAGAGGCATTCACAATTTTTCAAGCTATACCCCATTATGGGTACATGAAGCTTAAAATGCCGGACCTAACGGAATCATCACTCTCGCTAGTGATCCGAACATAGCACTCAGCGCGAAAACAAGACAGCCGCACTAGCCCTCGAGGCACTATCCAAAGCCCTAGCGGCGAGGAACTCACCGCGATCGTTCCACGGTGAATAGGGACGATGTGATACTTGATAAAAGATCCAAGTCCACCTCTTTTAAACCAGCGGATGAAATAGTCAAATTCCAAGTCCACCCAGCGGACCACGCAAAGCGGCCTCCATTGGGGCACAATTAAACCCTGATGTAGGCGCGCACTACGAGAATTTCTACGAGAAAACTGGGACATCTTTGCACGGCACCCTTGGACATGCCGGGAATCACGTCGGCGGCGAGCACAGCCTAAATATCCTAAAAGTTCAAGCCGGTCAAGCAGGCTCTTGGCGCTTTTCGAACCGGAGACAGGCCATGGGAGAAGAGCTAGCCAAACTTTTGGAGGCGGATTCATCGAAATATAAAACATCCGGACAGGCTAGCAAACCTGGTGATGGTACCAAGAAGGATAAATCCTGGCGCGTATGTGTTGATTTTAAATACCTTAATAAGGCATGCCCAAAGGATCCCTTCCCCCTCCCTCAAATTGATCAAATTATCGACGCTACAACAGGGCACGACTCACTGTGCTTCCTCGACGGGTACTCCGGCTACCACCAAATCAAGATGGCGGAGCCAGACCAAGCTGCAACAACATTCATCACTCCATACGGCCTGTTCTGCTTCAACACAATGCCCTTTGGGCTCAAAAACGCCGGCGCAACATATCAGCGCATGATTCAGACATGTCTGGCAAACCAGATCGGCAAAACAGTGGAAGCATATGTAGATGACGTGGTCGTGAAAACCAAGCACGTCGAAACTCTAGTAGACGACCTGAGGCTCACATTTGATAATCTTTGAAAATATGACATCAAGCTCAATCCGGAAAAATGCGTCTTTGGCGTTCCAGCCGGAAAGCTCCTGGGCTTCATTGTGCCGGTAGAGGAATTGAAGCAAATCCAGCCAAGATCCGAGCTCTGTCACAATTAGACATTCCGAAAGACCACAAACAAATACAAAAATTTACGGGATGCGTAGCGGCTCTAAGCCGCTTTATTTCCCGATTGGGAGAAAAGGTGTTACCTCTTTACCGCCTCCTCCGGCCACCGAACACTTCGAGTGGACGGAGGCCGCCACGGCCGGACTCGAAGAAATAAAGGCCATTTGGCAAAAATCCGGCCCTGGCAGCATAGCGTGGGCGAACCAATGCTATTATATATCGCGCAACACATCAAGTTGTCGGTAGCGGTGCTCGTCGTCGAGCGAAAGCAGCGGACACGGTTTCCTCTTCAAAACCGGTTTACTATGTGTCCACTGTCCTAACTCCATGCAAGTCCGGTACCCACACTATCAAAAGATAGCATACGCGGTGTTCATGGCATCCGGAAGCTGCAACACTACTTTCAAGAGTGTTCGATATGATAGCCTCGAAGTACCTCTTAATGACATTATAAACAACGCGTCGACGGGCGGATTGCTAAATGGGCCATAGAGCTCCTTCCATTCGACATAACCTACAAGCCACGACAAGCTATCAAGTCGCAGTTTTGGCCGACTTCATGGCTGAATGGACGGCGAACTCCCTAAAAGTGCGGCGCATACTCAATTGGATTATGCAGTTTGGCGGCTCCAAAATGTTGGCGGTGCAGGGGCTGGCATCGTCTGGCGTCCCCAACCGGGACACAGTCAATACGTCCTTCAGATAATGTATACGGACTCCAACAACGTAGGCGAATATGAGGCCCTTCTACACGGCCTACGGATGGCAGTCTCCATGGGCATTCAACGCCTAGAGGTGCGCGGGGATTAGGACCTTGCAATATCTCAAATAAACAGAGACTTTGATGCCAAAGATCCAAAAATGGCAGCATACCGCAATGCGGTCCTAAAAATGTCAGCACGGTTCGAAGGGCTCGAATTTCATCATATAGCCCGAGATAATAACCAGGCGGCGGATATCTTGCACGCATCGGTGCGAGCGATGCCGTCCACCCAATATCTTTACGGAGCGGCTGTTCAAGCAATCCGTACTATGGGAAGGAGTCCGGCAATAACAATCCGGACCCAACCGCCTTGCTGACGCCGAACACCCTGACACAATCGGAGGCTCTGCCCCCGAGATAACACCCTCCGCTCACGAAATAATGGTGGTTATCGCCCCGTGGACGGAACCATTCCTAGACTAACTAACTAGGCAGGAACTCCCCGAAGACCAAAATGAGGCTCGCTGCATAGTACGGCGATCTAAAGCCTATGAAGTCCATGAGGGAGAGGTTTATAAGAAAAGCACTACCGGAATCCTTCAAAGGTGTATCTCCGAAGAGGAAGGGCGAAACCTCCTGGCTGAAATTCATGTCGGACTGGGTGGGCACCACGCCGCAGCCCGGGCCCTTGTAAGCAAGGCCTTCCGTACAGGATTTTATTGGCCGACGGCCCGGGCAGATGCACAGGACTTAGTCCAACGATGCGTCGGTTGCCAGCTTTTTGTTAATCAAAGCCACATGCCACCCACCGCCCTTAAAACTATACCCATCACCTGGCCGTTCGCGGTCTGGGGGCTTGACATGGTTGGACCCCTTAAGGGAGGAACCCACAATAAAAAATACCTATTGGCCATGGTGGATAAATTAACCAAATGGATAGAGGCCAAGCCTGTTAAAACGGCTGAATCCGGACCGGTGATAGACTTCATATGAGGGGTAGTGCACCGTTACGGTGTCCCCCACAGTATCATCACTGATAACGGCACCAACTTCACGGCCGATGAGGTCAAATTATGGTGCAAAAACATGGGCATCAAGCTCGATTACGCCTCAGTCTATCACCCTCAAACCAACGTTCAAGTCGAGCGAGCAAACGATCTAATCATGAGAGGCATTAAACCCAGACTAGTGCGGTCCCTTAAGGAATCTAACAGGCACTGGGTAGAGGAGCTCGACTCCGTACTCTGGGGGCTGCGGACCACGCCGAATCGTACTACCGGATTCACACCATTCTTTATGGTGTACGGTGCAGAGGCAGTCTTGCCCTGTGACATAATACATGACTCACCTCACGTGTGCATGTATGAAGAAACAGAAGCCGAGCTCGACCGGCAGGACAGTTTGGACGCATTGGAGGAGGAGTGCGACGTGGCAAAGGCTCGTTCCACATTCTATCAACAGCAGGCTCGAAGATATCAAAGCAGGGAAGTACGGGCCAAAGCTTATAATATTGGCGAACTAGTTCTACGACTGCCGGACAAGAAAAATGACAAACTCAAGCCCAAATGCGAAGGTCCCTTCATCATCTACCAGGTCCTAACCGGCGGGGCATACCGTCTGTGAAATGCATCGGATAACCGACTCGAGCCGAACCCATGGAACGCAGCCCGTCTACGAAGATTCTACGCCTAAGCGCCGGACTCCAAGTTCGTCTCCTTCCTCCGTCCACATTTTCTATTTTTGCTGTCTTTTATTTCTCTCCTTCCTCCTCCTTCTTCTTGAAGCCTCTATAGGCTCGTTTGCGCTTTTTAGCACATACTTGACGCGCTGTCGCGCTCATTAAACCAGGGGCTTCTTTAATGAAGCTTATTTATCGGGCTTTATGCCCAACACATCGTTAAACTTCCGCATGTACCTTTTATTCACCATTCTATGCATCGATATGACTTAAGTTTTGGCCAAGCTGGGTTGCTGGCTCTGTGCTTACCCTTACGTTCCCGATTGTTCGGCTAGGTGGTAAAGGAGCACCTCTGCGATTATTCTTGTCGGGTCAGCGGATGTGTACCTCGACTGGGTGAAGCGAAAGCTAAGCGTTCTTAAGGGAATATTAAGTTGGTGAATTGAAAGATGATTTTAATTATTTACCCATCTGCCCCAGATGATTTTCTGCTTTCATAGCAGCTTTGACATGCACTTTAGGGCATGCATACCAATGAAAGGAACCCTTAACGGAACTATTCTCCTGGAAGATGTTTCTTACTACCCATGTAATATAACATAACTAGTTGGGCACTTATGCGATACAGCAACAATGACCCCTACGCCTTGTCTCCATGCATACCCCGGTTCCTATATAACCACGAAGGTATTCGGACACACTCCGGACTATTGGGTCCGGAGGTCGAAGCGAAAAGGTCCGCTATGACAAACGATATACAATCCGGCTAGAAGACATTTTTTCATGTCATATTTTTACATAGTCAACTCGACTCATTGTATTCCTCCTCAATACCATATAATAGGCTATCTAATTTACAATCTTGCTGGGAATACTTGGCGGCCAATTCCACTTGGCCGTACACTAAGCTTACAGGGATCTCCATCCCATCAGGCCCCACAGGTCCGACCTCCGCCATGTGGTTTGGGTCAGCCTTTGTGTACCGCGTCTTTACCATGGCCCAGGCCTCCCTGGCGCCTTGACGGCAGGCCGATATCTTCCATAGCCGGAAGCGCCGCCATGCTCCTTGAAGCCGCTCTGCCAGCTCCCCAATGCCTTCGGGCAGGGAGATAGATGGCCACAAGGCCTGGCCGATGCCTTTCATCACATGCCAGACTCGTTCGTGCAGCTGACGCAGTTCGGGAAGAAGATCACCCGGCTGGGCATCTCCTCCGAGGGCGACCTGTGAGCAAACCTACATACGTGTTTATGTTAGTCGCCTTCCTCGCGAACTCTTTCAAAGTTCGTTCAAGCACTTACGTAAAATGCCGCGACAAGCGATCGATTCTCCTTCTGGTCGGACAAGCTGAGCACGAACATCCTTTAGTTCCTCACCCAGCTTGGTGTTGGCGTCTTGGAGGTTATTTTTCTCCTGCCGCACCCTCGTAAGCACGCTCTCGCCGGCCTTTAGCTGGCGCAAGAGCTGCTACTTGTCCGTGGCTGTGGCTAGACCATCTCGAGTGGCACGGAGGTGCGCATCTCCCGAATCGAAGGCATTCAAGGCCTCTTGGGAGAAACATGCATCACGAATAACTGTCCGGCGACGCCTGTGATTCAAGGCGCTCTCCACCTCGGAGCAGGTGGTGGACAACCTGTCGGCATCCTCTGTCGGAGGAGCATCCGACGCACGTCTCGTGCTCGCCTCAGCCTCCGGACCCGGCTTTGAAGCCTGGCCGGTGAAGGTTCGATTGGCAACCTCTCCGGACTCAGTCCAGCGAGCGCTCTTTTTCCTGAAAAGAGCACCAGCGTTAGTACGCCTTACAAGAATCAATCCTGGAAGTATGGTTACACGCCATACCGTTGCGGCGGAGTTTCGATCCGAACCGCGCTTCTTTTCAGCCTGAAGGGCCGCACTGCCCTTTGTTGGCCAGCCGCCGCGGGCTCGGCTTCCTGCCTCGAAGGTACCCCCTGCGAAACACACCATTGGTATACGGTGATCAAAAATAAGCACGGATGGGTCATTATCAGGGTTTTGGGATCTCGGTCGCGATTACTGTGAATTTGGAAGTATTCGGGTAATCAGCGATAATAGCAACCAAAGCATTATCGATGCTAAGTTGGTAGAACACCCCGTCGATCAACTCCACCTTTATATCCGGATCCTCTTCGGAGGTCAGATCGAGGGACCTCTCCGGATCCTCGAGTTGTGGGGCGGGCTGTGTATCTTCTCCACAGTCCGGCGCAGTTCCTGCGCAAAAACCATGAAACGAGATATTTAATCACGGGAACATGGATCGGACAGGTCACAAAGATGTTTTCTTACCCAGCTTCGAGGATAATTCGAAGAAAACTCCTTCAGTGGGATGACACGGAGGAAATCCTCCTCCTCTCCTTTATACATGGCAGAAAAGATCTTCACCTGTTCGGTGACCGATCCCGGCCCTTTGCGGCCATGGCGGGTGGCATCATCCTCCCCGTTGAAGTCCCACATGGGGTGGCCCCTATATTGGAGCGGCTGCACTCCCCTCATAATACAGATTGCCATGACTCCAATCATGGTCAATCCGGCATGAGCCAGTAACCTTATTCGGCTCATCAAATAGAGGACATCCCGGTCGTCTTCCCTCCGGGGGCTTCGAGGGCGCCAGCTTAGGCGCTTCTTCAGAGGAGCCTTGCTAAACTCCGGAAGGCCGATCTGAACAGGATCCGGCAGCGGGACATCCTCCATATAAAACCATTCAGAAGGCCAGTCTTCGGACACCTTCTTTGGGGCTCCGGATAGGTATCCGGTCCCAGCGATGCGCCATAGCTCGGCTCCGTCCACTTGATATATTGACCCCTCGTGAGAACGGGGTACTAGGCAGAATAATCTCTTCCATAGTCCGAAATGAGCCTCGACGCCCAAGAACAGCTCGCAGAGGGCCACGAAGCCCGCAATGTGCAAAATGGAGGTAGGCATAAGGTGGTGCAACTAGAGGCCGTAGAACTCCAAGAGCCCCCGGAGAAACGGATGGATTGGAAATCCGAGTCCTCTTACTAGATAAGAGATGAAGCATGCCCGCTCTCCTTTAGAGGGATCGGGGACACCCTCCGCTTGTTTTCCGCCCTTGTAGGTGGCGAGTCCGGCTCGAACCGGAATCATGAAGGTCGGGGGAAGAAATCCCTTGGCTTGGAGTATAACTACCTTGCTATGCGGGACTGAGCATCACTCCCAATTTCCAGGCTGAGGGCTGGGAGCGTGAGAGGAGGAGTCGCGTCGACTATCCATGATGGAATGGGCTTTGGTCAGGGGCGCTCCGATGAAAGCTCGCAAAGGAGGGATGGTGTGACTCAGATCTAGATCCTCGCCCCTTTTATAGGCAGTTCATTTGCGCAACTAGGGGGGTAAGTGTAAATATACCCTGGCTTTTCGCATTCATTCAAACACTTGGAAGATGGCCATTATTGGGCGTAGAAGCCAAGGAGCGCAGCATTTATCGAAGCGGACACTATTCGACAAGTATATGGAATTTGGAGAAGAACCCGCCTCGCAATGCGAAGACAATCAACGCGCTGGACTCATCGTCATTGAAGCCTGGTTAGGGAGACTCTTGAGGAGTCCCGGACTAGGGGTGTCCGGATAGCGGACTATCATCACGGCCGGACTCCAAGACTAAGAAGATACAAGATTTAAGAGTTAGTCCGTGTCCGGATGGGACTTTCCTTGGCGTGGAAAGCAAGCTTGGCGATACGGATATGTAGATCTCCTACCATTGTAACCGACTACGTGTAACCCTAACCTACCGGTGTCTATATAAACCGGAGGGTTTTAGTCCATAGGACGAACAACAATCATACCATAGGCTAGCTTCTAGGGTTTAGCCTCCTTGATCTCGTGGTAGATCTACTCTTGTACTACCCATATCATCAATATTAATCAAGCAGGAGTAGGGTATTACCTCCATCGAGAGGGCCCGAACATGGGTAAAAACATCGTGCCCCTTGTCTCCTGTTACCATCCGCCTAGACGCACAGTTCCGGACCCCCTACCTGAGATCCGCCGGTTTTGACACCGACACATATATTTACTCAGCCAGATTTAAACCTCCGTCAGCGAAGAGGGCTTGAGTTAGTCAAGGACTATGACCTTGGAATCAATTACCACCTGGGTAAGGACAACGTGGTTGCCGATGCACTCAGCCGAAAGCCTGTCAGCCTGAATACCATAATTGAATCCTTGCCTCCTGAACTTCAAGAGGAGATTGCTCAGCTCAACCTGGTCATAGTCAGTGTTGGTCTTGCTAATATTATGGAAGTTACACCTACCCTTCAGGAAGAGATCCGCTAGGCCCAGCCAGATGACACCATCCTACAGAAACGTGCTAAGAGTATGTTAGCAGGACAGACGTCGGATTTTTCAAAGGATCAACACGGTACCCTATGATTCCATGGAAGGATTTGTGTACACAGTCAGGAGGATATAAGGAAAAAAATCCTGTCGGAAGCACACGAATCTTCGTATTCTATTCACCCTGGAGGTATTAATATGTATGAGGACCTTCGACAAATATTCTTGTGGGATGGAATGAAGAAAGACATTGCCTATTTTATGGCCTGTCGCGACATATGCAACAGGGTGAAGGCAGAACATCAGAAGCCAGCCGGACTTCACCAACCATTGCCAGTTTCACAATGGAAATGGGATGATGTCTGCATGGATTTTATCACTGGACTACCAAAGACTCAGCGAGGCAATGATGCAGTCTAGGTCATAGTGGACACCTTAACCAAGATAGCTCAATTTATCCCCATCATAACCACATACCGAGCCGATCAACTTGCACAACTATATGTATCCAGAATAGTCAGTCTTCATGGAGTACCTCGAACAATCACTTCTGACCGGGGGTCACTTTTTACCTCCGCTTTCTGGTCATGCCTCCACCAAGCCTTGGGGACAACACTAAAATATAGTACCGCTTATCATCCTCAGACTGATGGACAGACTGAGCGGGTAAACCAAATACTTGAAGATATGCTATGAGCCTGTGCATTGGCCCAAGGACCTAAATGGGAAGACTGCCTGCCGTATGCCGAGTTCTCATACAACAACAACTTCCACACCATTCTAAAGATGTCACCATATGAGGCTTTGTATGGCCGTAAGTTCCACACTCCTTTAAATTGGTCTCAAACTGGAGATAGCCATATTTTCGGAATGGATCTCATGATGGAAGCTGAGAAGCAAGTCAAGGAAATCTGAGACAGATTGCAATTGGCCAAATCTCGACAGAAGAGTTATTATGATGCAAAGCACCGACAAATCAGTTTCGAACCCGGAGAACACGTATACCTCCGAGTCACTCCTATGAGAGGAGTCAAGAGATTCCAGACTCGTGGAAAATTGGCACCCAGATTTATTGGTCCATTCCCAGTCATGTCCACAGTGGGTATTATTGCATATCAGCTAGAACTACCCCCAGAACTGTTAGAAGTGCACAATGTGTTCCATGTTTCAGAATTGAGGCGATGCATATCGCCATCTGAGAAAAAGACTGCTATGACAGAAATAGAGTTGGCTAAGGATTTAACATATGAAGAGAGACCAGTCAGAATTTTGGATCAGATGGAAAGGGTCACTCGTAGTAAAGAAAGTTTTATAAAGTTCAGTGGGAACATTACACAGAGGCAGAAGCGACTTAGGAACGCGAAGAGTTTCAAAAGGCACATTATCCAGAATGGTTTTCCCGGGCAACCGAATGTCGAGGACGAGATTCATCCTAAGTGGGGGAGGTTTGTGACAGCCTGGCTTTTGCCCTCTTCTCTTTGTCTGATATTCAATTGGTTTGGATTTGAATTTGAAATTTTTTTGATCACTTCAGATGGACTTAAACACTTGGGAACCACCTTGACTTTCACCCAAGTGACTTATTTCTCTCCCTATCTATCATTTCTTCTCTGATCCACCTCAAAATAATATTAGGAATATTTTTCTTAAATGAAAAATATTCATTTTTCCTCCAAAAACCCTAGCTAGCCCACTGTGCTCCAAAGCAACCCCAATTTTTCTTGCCCACAAAAATCTGAGAAAACTCCAAATATTCTTTGAACCCTAGGGCACCTTCCTGAGCGAAAATATTGCATCAATTTTTGGAATATTTTTGCTACAGAAAGTATTTTCTATTCTGGACAGAAATGGTAGTTTCTACAACAACTAAAATTTTACTTGCTTTTTCTTGTGCATCACTACCTTCGTAGATGATTGCTAACCTCCAAAGCTCAGTTCCCAACTCCTTGTATTTTGACCACAGTAAGCTCACAAAGTTACTGTCCAGAAACTTACCAGGAAGTTAAACTCCATCTTACTGTGCCTGAGCTCAACTCAAAGTGTTCTAACCATTCAAATCCCCAAGGACTACACGCCAGACATGAAGTTTAGGTTTCGCGCGGCCTGATGTCATAGTTCACGCGGTGACCGCGTTCGTCCAGGGATGCTGACATGCGGCCGACGCGCTCCGTGACGCGCCCGAGCCTCTGTTGATCGCGTGCTCGCTTCTCAGCCTGCCCCGCCTTGCCAAACCTTGCCACGATCATCGTCCCGACCCCCTTAACTCCCTCCTTGCGCTCGCTGATGCCGGTGCTCGCCGCAGCGAGCACGAGCGTGGTCCGACCAACCTAACAGTGCGCTGCGCACTGTGCTCGTCGCGAGCCCCCTCGTTCCTGTGCTCGTCTCCGCTCGCCCACAGTGCCCACGTGAGCTGCGTCGCCTTCCCCCTCCCTCACTGACGCCGTTCGTCGCCGGGCGCCATGTCCAGGTGTCCTCCAGCGGAGCCCGAACCCCTCTCCTTGCTTGGCTATGAGTACAGCCCTCCCCAGCCTCCTGGAGCATCATCCACTCCTCACACACCCTCCACAAATCGGTAGGAAGCCGTAGCCCAGCCCGGCAGGCCGCGTGTCACAGCCCCAGAATTGGTTGTAATTAGTGGCATCTGCATCCATGCATCATGTTTGATTTCAAAGGAATTTTGAGATGGGGATTGCCTAAACCCTAGCATTAAAGGAATTCAAATAGGTTCAACTAAAAATATTTTTCAGTGAATCCAAATGGCTTTAGAAAATGTTCATCATTTCTGGAAAAAGGCTATAAACCATAACCAGAGGTGCTGCACATTTTTCATGACATATTTGGTCAATGGATTAATTCATAAAGTATTTGCATTTGGGCATTTAATGCTAATAAATAGTTTAAATGCTCAAATAATCATAAACTAAAATGGTTGCTGTTTGTTATATTCCAAACAGTGGCATTGAGCAGTTTTATAATCTTTGGATCTGTTTTAGTATTTTTAGTAAAGCCACAAAGTTTACAGAAAATTAGAAAACAAAAACAATTAAAAGAGAGAGAGAGAAGAGGCCCCAGGCCACTTACCTGGACTGGGCCAGCCCACCTGGCCCATGCCAGTCACCACTACCTTTGCCAATAGGCAGAGGAGGGGGACATCGCACTGCCGCCGAGCACGCGCGAGGCCACCTCCTGCTTCGCGTTGTCGACGCCTCCTGTGACTCATATTGCGCCGTGGAGCTGCTTGAGACGCCCCGTGACCCCTCTCTCGCCTCCCTCACTCGCTGCTCTCTCTCCCCAAGCTTCTCTCCCTCCCTGGCTCTCCTCTCGCGCACACCCGAGAGCCACCGTCGCCGCCGTTCGCCGCTGCCGTCCCCAGCGCCACTGCCTCGCCTCCCCGCTGTGTCCATCGGCTCCGCCACATCTCCCTGGAGCTCCAACCCAACGGAGGCAAGCCCGCAAGCCCTGGAACGTCGCCAGCATCATCGTCTTCACCGTCGGGCACCGGAGATCGTCGCCGCCGATTCGTCATCCACAAGGCCTCCCCAAGCTCGCTGAGCTACTCATCGACCTCCCCGTGAGCTTCTCCGCCTTACCCCCTCCTCCCCGAGCTCGCTCCTGTCCTCTATCTATGCCCGCCGCCGTACCCGAGCGCCGCCGTCCGCCATGGTCGTTGCTCTTGCAGCCACCCTGTGTCTCCACTCGAGCTTGAGCCTACGGCGTGCTCCTGAAGCAACGACGAGTCCAACGCAGGCCCTAGCTAGCTCCCCTATGCACTGGAACCACGCGGCCGCCCATGCCCGAACTCCGGTCGCCGCCTTTGAGCTCGCCGCCGTCGATATAGGTCGCCCCCGGCAAAACAGATTGCACCACTCGACGCGCGGGATCTCCAGCGTCGCGTAGATGCCCTCCGCCGGCCATTTGGTTGCCGTAGGAGGAATTCCGACCCCCTCCACCGTCTCGGGCTTCACCGGCGACGAGCCGTTGACCTGGTACGGCGGGTTTGAGCCCGTTTGACCCGGGGTTGACTTTTCCACTGACTCACTGACAGGTGGGGCCCGGCCCTGTTAATCAGTTAGGATTAGTACTAATTGTTTTTAGCTAATCTAATTACACTGACACGGAGGGCCCACAGATCAGTTTGACCTGGACCGCGCCCGTTGACCGCTGACATCACAGTCATGTCATGCTGATGCAATAATTCTTTTCTAGATTTATTCTTTTACAGGAAATTCCAGAAAATAGTGCTAACTTCTAAAATTCGTAGAAAATAATCTATAACTCCAATGGAAATAAGTTATATGAAAAATGATCAGAAAAATATGAAGAATATGTTTATGCCATGATCATGCATGTTTGAACAAGTTAACCTCACTGAATATGACAAATGATGATTAGGGCAATTTATGAAATAACATTTGGAGTTGGAATTTGTTCTTGTTCGAGTTCCACTTCAATTAACTTGGCTAGATATTGCATTAGGTGAATTCAGTATCTTAACATGACATGTCATTCATGTGAATGTGCATTGCATTGATTGTGTTCTTTCTCGATTGCGGTGTTTGTCCCTCTCGATGAGACGCGCGTCTCGGCGATGAGTTCGATGACACCGATGAAGAACTATATTATCTTCAGAAGTGCCAGTCAAGCAAAACCCCCTTGTTCATTCCGATACAATCCCACTCTCTCGCCCTGCTCTCTTTTACTACATTAGGACAACACCGTTTCAACTGTTACATGCTACGGTAGCTGAACCCCTTTATCCTCTGCATGACCTATCATTGCCACAGTAAAAGATGAAACCCACTAGCAAGAGTAGGAGTTGTTTGAGCCCTGATGTGCCTACTCATTCATGATTGTTTGTCATGCCTGCTATTGCTTAGAGTTGTGTCAGGTTTGATTCATCGGGGATGAATCGGAGGTGTATGAACATGTCCTACTGTTGAGAGCTAAGTGTGTGAACACGATTTGGTAAAGGTAGAGGTGAGAGGCCATGTAGGAGTACATGGTGGGTTGTCTCATTGAAACCGTCCTCAGGAACTGAGTTCTGTGTTTGTGATCCATGAACAGTTACAACCACACATTGGGTTCCGGTAACTCGACCCCTCTCGACTTATTAATCAACATGATCTCTGTCCAGGAGTTGCAACTAGTTTCTGATGTTTGTAGGTAGTGTTAGTAGTTTACCAAGTGGCACCCGGTACAGGTGGGCTTGGGACAGACTAGGCACAATGGCACAGTGTACCAAGTGGCACCCGGTTGGTGGGCTTGGGAACCCTGCTCACATCATTTGGGGCCGTGAGCGACACCCCAGCCGGATCTCCTTGCGGATGGAACCCGAATAGGTGATAAACCTGGACGAGAGACTTGTGTGGTTAGTCCGGTCGTGGCCGACTGCCTCGCCCGGCTTCGCTTGAAGGTTGCCGAGGTACATGACATGTCTGAGGCGATAAGTGGCGAGCGTGTTTGAAGAAGTACACCCTGCAGGGTTATCATTATCTATTGAATAGCGGATTCCTCGGATATGGAAACTTGGACCCTTGCATAGTTCATAGACAAGTGAAAGTGGATACTCTAAAACTCGCAAGATAGCGTGAGTGCTATGGATGGCATTCTCGTGGGTGAGCGGGAGTGGATCCATAGTGGTGTATTGATATGGTGAATATGTGGACTCGTGTGCGCCACCTCAAAAGAGTTACTTGTAGTTATAGTTTAGAATAGCCACCGAGTCAAAGCTGGCTTGCTGCAGGCAAACTCCACCACCCCCTTTGTTGATAATGTTGCATGTGTAGTTAGTTCTGATGTAAGTCTTTCTGAGTACAATTGTACTCACGTTTGCTATTTTATGTTTTTGCAGAGAGACTTCAGTCTCGCTAGTAGTTTCGCGTGGACTTCGGCGTTTAGCTTGATACCTTAGCTACGATCTTGTGCCCTTGGCAGGATCTGGTAGATAATCAGGCTTCTAAGCCTTTTTCCTTTATAGTTGTCTGTACTCAGACGTGTTTAGCTTCCGCTTGTGCTTTGACTTGTATGCTCTGAATGCTGGGTCGAGAGACCCATGTTTGTAATATCTCGCTCCTCGGAGCCTATTGAATAAATATTTGAGTCATAGAGTTATGTTGTGATGCCATGTTGTAGTTATACATATCGAGCATATTGTGTGTATGTCTGAAATGCTTGGTATGAGTGGGATCCGACAACCTAGTTGTTTATCCTTGGCAACCTCTCATATGGGGAAATGTAGTCTAGTCCTTCCTGAGCGATAGTAGTCCGCTACAGCCCGGTTCACCGGAGTCCTGCTAGCCCAACACTACTGCTCTGGACACTTGACTGGTCGGCATGTGTTTCACCTCGTTCCTGTGTCTGTCCCTTCGGGGAAATGTCACGCGGTGACATCCGAGTCTGCCTAGCCTGCTACAGCCGGGTTGGAGTCCTGTTAGCCAATGCTACATCCAGTTCATCGTTGATGACCGACATGCTCGATGTGATTCATGTATGCCTGTCCCCATGGGTTAGCGCTGCTTTGGGTTCACGACTAGCCATGTCGGCCCGGCTTCTCTGTCATATGGATGCTTGCGACACTATCATGTACGTGAGCCAAAAGGCGCAAACGGTCCCGGGCCCTGGTAAGGCGACACCCGTGGGAATACCGTGCGTGAGGCCGCAAAGTGATATGAGGTGTTACCTGCTAGATCGATGTGACTTGGAATCGGGGTCCTGACAGCTTTGGTATCAGAGCCTGACTGCCTGTAGGATTACCAAGCCAAACTGGTAGAAGTTGTGTCTAGAAATGCTTTAGTTATGTAAGGGAATTGATTGTGGAAGGGAACGTAAGGCTCTTTTTACTCCTTATACCTCATGGCCTTCTAATCTGAGTCATCGTCTTCTCTTCTACGGGGTTTAAGAACTAGGCTTCTCATCTATCTATTAGGATGACGTGTTACTAATCCATAGACCTTTAAGATTGTTGGTTTTAAGCCAGTTCAGTTTCTACTACTTCCGTATGTTAACTGTTGATCTCGAAACCTTGATATGATGTTGTTGAGTTGTTATGCCACCATTTTTGATGGGATGTCTCAAATCATTTTGAGCATTTACAGTCGTTATGTTGTCCGAGTCATCCCAGGTCTCTAAATAGTCTGATGCATTTGCAAATCCTTTCTTTCCATTCCCGATGTCCTTTATGGTCAGAATAAGAACACTAACCGGTGCGTTGAGGTAATTTATTGCCTTGACATATATGTTGGAGCTATTATTATGACCCTAGGTGTTTAGGGAGTCACCTAGTAATCTAGCCATGTTTTGTATCCCCAGTGTGATGATTCTGGCCATTATTCTTGAAAGCATCCCGTGATGTTATTAGTTAGTAGGCATTCTATTCCTGGGTTCTTGAACCCGAGATTCATCCTACTTACCTCATGTTGATAGTGTTGCTAGTTCCTTTAGGATATTAGTAACCTTTGCATTAGTTCTCTAGGTCTGTGGCATATCCTTCTTCCAAATACTATGAACCGCTTATGGCAGAAGTTCCTCGCTGAATCGAAGGATCACAATGAGAGTACTCTTGATGAGTCCTTCATTCATAGTTGTGAATCTGCCTGTCCTTCCTTTTTCAGCATGGGTTATCCGGAAGAAACCTGTTGAACTTGATTCGACATTCTAACTTATGCATCCACAACTCAGAAAATCATATGTGCTTTTAGTTGTCCCCCTTCAGTTATATTTCGACCTTCATCTGTCAATTGATAGTCAAGGGTATGTGTGCGATCGTGTTCATCGATGCCTATTATCCTTGTGGTCTGTTAAGCCATTCTATTCTGGAATTACTAGGAGAAACAAACTCTAGTGCGTCATCCATATCTAGGATTGGGTCCAAGCAGTTGTATTCCGCAGATCAAAATGCCAATCCAGCTTTTGATTCTGTTCCACCTGGAGTGTTACCATCTTTATGTCAAGAATGTCATGAGAATTGCACCACCTCCTATGGATTCTTGACGCAGTGATACTTCTTGCTATCATTATTCATTTCTCGGTCCCGTGTTGTTGTAACCGGAATGCCGACAACTGTATTGTGATGTGCGAAAATCAATACTCCTAGCAACTCCGTTGCTTGGTAGTTAATGGACAATACCCTCATTGTTAGTGTGCTGGTTATTGAATCATCATCCTAAGATTGATCGTGCTACCTAGTCCTTATTTCCGATGCACCCTCCGAACAATGAGTTAAGATTATTCAGTCCCTTGCTTATTGTTCATATCATCTTGCCCTGAAAAGCAAGATTGTTCTCGAGCTTAGTAAAATATCGGTGGTTCGTGATTTTCCGAGTATCTTCTCGGAAGTATTACCAGGATATCCCCTGACTGCTATGTTGAGCTCGTGATCAAGTTGGTTTTCCTCTAAACCACCCCTTCTCCAAGAATCCGTATTGGATACCCCTGAGCTAGTTGGTTAAGCTAAACGACAACTTGGAGAGTTGGAAGATAAACGCTTGCCTAACTTAGTTCGTTATATTGGATATCCTTGTGTGTGTGTGTGTTGAAGAGAGACGATATCTCCATCGAATGGTCCTCGTGATCAGTTGTTGGACCTATTGTCTTATCAATTCTTTGACTTGAGTATGGGCCATCGTCAAGTCAAATCAGAATCAACGATGTTCGTAATGTTGTCCTACTCGTGGTTGATCCCTCGAGCATACACCATTACATATTTTGGTCTGACCAATGCTATCACCGTGTTCACATGATGGTGGAAGTCCAGTGATATGGAAATTCCGATGAGTTGTTGTTGAGCCCATCAGCAGCATTTTGTCTCCCCCATGATTCATGTTGAACATCAACCTAGTGTTGGAAACTTTTATAAGCATTATCTTCATGTCCCATCCGTGAAGAATACGTTGGATGAAAGAAGTGACTTTCTCTGATTCACGTGCATTCGGTGCAAGTTGCCGCCGTGATTTCGAGAAAGATTGTTTTTGTTTCCTCTAGAACCATCCCAAGTCAGTCATGCATACGTGTGAAGTATTCTATGGTTTGGAGACTTGCAACCTTCATTCTATATGTATCCCTAGCACACCAAGCCACTGATTGATTTGTTCAAGGAGAAGGAGTTCCTTCATAAGAGCTAATCATGACTTATGTTAGGACTTCGATATCCTCGATGATGGTTCCCCCACCTGAACTCGGTAGTGTTTCATTATAAGACTACCACGTGATCATGCTTGTCTTGGACAACGTGTTCACATGTTTTTAGCAGAACCCGCTCATCTTTTGGAGATTGCTATCATAGTTCATCCCCTGAGAGTGTCGCAACGTCATCTCGTCGATTTGTGTTGCAAACTTTCATTTTTCCATCTAGACTTGATGAGTCTGGATTATCCTTACACCAACCAGTTCTGAATCTCAGGCAGATATGATGGTTGGAACATTCCCAGCATTAGCACCTTGTCCCTAGCTTGCACCGCCATTGTGCCATCCAACCATGGGCTACCCTTCTCGGTAAATTCTGTTCAGGATCGCCTTCAACAGTGGTCCTACCATGGGTCCCATCCATTTCCGATGATAAGCAAAATCATCCATTGCGTTGTCTTCAACAAGGTAGTCCATATGATCCATTCTAGTCCGAGTATGTCGTTCTTTCGAACTCCTTCAAATGATCGATTGTGAATGCCTTAGGCTGGTTTAAAGAGTTTCAATGATCTCTGAATCAAAAGTAATTCTTTTTTCCACCTAAGGGCATAGATCTATGAGTCACCTTTCCTAAGGTGTCCCGTTATGGAATCATGGCAATCATCTCCTTGTTACTTTGAAACCATGCACCATTTTACTTAAGCGTGGAATGGTTGCCTACCAATTTGAACCTTCATCATCCGTTTCTTTTCCATCATTCCTAATGTGTGTTTGGTGTCTCAACTCAGGAGATGTTCTTACGTCTCACTCCATGAACTGATCTTGAGTTGCTCGATCTTCAAGAAGATTAAACCTGTGAGGTTTCCCCCTCTTCTGTTGTCGTGTCGGTGAAGATCTCAAAGCAAAGGCGTCAAGACCAAGATGATGGAATGAATCAACATCTTGAGAAGGGCAATTGGATCGAGAAGATTGTGATAGTTTTGTGCCCTCTGTCTTCTTACCTCCGTCCTGAATCTGGGACGAGATTCTTCATTTAGTGGGGTGAGTTGTCACAGCCCTGAATTGGTTGTAATTAGTGGCATCTGCATCCATGCATCATGTTTGATTTCAAAGGAATTTTGAGATGGGGATTTCCTAAACCCTAGCATTAAAGGAATTCAAATAGGTTCAACTAAAAATATTTTTCAGTGAATCCAAATGGCTTCAGAAAATGTTCATCATTTCTGGAAAAATGCTAAAACCATAACCAGAGGTGCTGTGTGACACTCCAAGAATATTCTTTTGGTTTTCTTCAACAAAAAAAAATTGTTGGATTTGAAGAAGGTCTTCTAAACCCTTCCAAAAATCTCTCTCCAAAGCTTTTTCCCTTAAGCAAATATTTTATTTTAGCAACCCCTTCAATTCTGGTGTTTGGTTTTTTTAAATTTTTCTTCTGATTGCCCTCTTCTCAAAATTTCACGAAAAATCTTTGGAGTTTACTTTCTTTCAAAAAGAAACTCTATGAGTTTTGCATCCTCTCCAATATTGAAATCCACTCATGATTTTACCATGCACCACATGGAAAAAATTTCCCAAAAATCTATCCTTCCACTTTGGGCAACCCAAACATTCTGTCTCAACAAGTTCACCCCTTTTCTGAATTATATTTCATTTATTTCTCCTCCCAAATCTTTTCTGTCCATTATTTTGAGCCTAGGAGATTTGCAAAGCAAGTACCTAAATACATTTGAGTTTTGACCTCAAACCAACTCCCCTGGATAGTCCTTGGTACCCACAACCTAGAACAATCAAGATCCACTGCTCTTCTTTTCAAATATTTCAAATTTCAGTCTCTGCAAGTTTGGACCAGATTTGTCAAATTTGGTGAAATTCATATCTTCCCTGCTCCAAAAATTCCACAAAAATTCAGGCAGCCTCTAGATGCAATGAGAGGCCCCTCCACCAAAAATCAGCTCAAGCAGAGCCTCCCACATACCAAAAACATTCATCGAACACCGACCTACCTTTGTTTCGTTGCACTTTGAGTTTGAGAAGTTCAGAGTTTGAGTGTCGCTTCTCTTCTTCAGACTTGATCACGCGGCCACGATGCGCTCTGCACGATGCACACGGCCTCTTTTCCTGGCCAGCACCCTTGCCTTGCGCTTGGCGATTCACGGCGTCGGTGGCGATGAGCATCGCCGGTGTTGGAAGCTTCTGCGGTGGCCGCGCCACCCATGGCGGCCAGAGAGGGCCCGAGCCCGCTCGCCACGCCACCCGGCGCCACCCATCGCCCCCTGGCTCTCCGCGTGTCCCTGCCTTGCCAGCGCATGCCCGTGGCACCGTCGCTGTGGCACGGCAAGCACAGAGCATGCTCCCTGCCGCCGACGGGCCCGCGCCGCCCCGTTCCATCGAGCACGCCCTAAGCAACCAAACCCCGACTCGTTTAGCACCTAAACGGAACCAGTGAACCCCCACGACGGCGCTAAACCCCTGAACCTCCTAGATCAACGCCCTGCGCCGCCGTAAACTTCGTCGGAGAACCCCGTTCTCGGCAACCGCCTCGGGCCGGCTATATATAGCACCCCCGAGTGCGCTCTCGCCCCCGCACACCTCCACCACCTCACTAGCCCTCGCCAAGCCCCTAGAAGGGCCTCGAGGAGCTCTTCTTCCTCGACTCCGACCGCCTCATTCCGCCTCGGCCTCCACCTCGATTCACTCCAGTGAGGTCGACTCCGGCGCCCAAATCCCGTCAGCTACCCTCTCAAGCTACCACGAGTCTAACCCTCTCCTCAATTCCTCCTCCGCAGCACTCTCCGACGAGACCCACGACCACCCGAACCGCCGTCCGCCGGAGCAGGAGCCGCCGTCGACGTGGAGCTCGCCGGCGACCACCACCACCACCAACCGACGTGGAATGACGCCCTGAACACGGAGGTACCCTTCGATCTTCCTGCCTCGTCGTGGATCGCCGCCGGCGACCACCTCGGCTCTCGGGCGCCGACGAGCCCCATCTCTCCCAGATGAAAATTTAAACCTGATGGGTGGGACCCGCCTGTCAGCCTCTCTATTGTTTTTTTTGAAATGTTTTTCGGCGTGCTCACTGCAAATCGCCTTCTACTCGAACCGTTTTACGTGCTTTTCTGTTTAAGCCCACAGGAGTTTTTGTTTCATTACAGATGGGTCCTTGGACCAAGACCCTTATAACTTTTTAACAGAAAGGAATTTTTGAGTGATTCTTTTTCTGTCCTCTTCAAAATTTTGTCTAGTTTTTTATCATACTTATTTGAAAAATATTTGGATTAACTTTCTGTACCCCCACGGTATTTACATTAGAGCGTGTGTTTTGTGTACCGTAGATACCGAAGGAGGTGACGGAACCGCGAACTTCGCCGAGCTAGATCCCGACTACTCCGAACCAGGCAAGCAATGTTTGAACTTTTGATATGATGAGTGTTTGGGCATGTCTACATTGTTTTTGTAACATGGCACGTTCATGAGCATTTCGATGATAGTTTATCTCGTAAGAGTTGAGGTAAGTGAGTTCAGAAAATCCATGAGTTGTTGGAAACATGTAGCATGGCCATGAGTATGGGTAAGATGGCAGTGTTCTAGCATGCTAGGCTTATGCCAGATCGTTGACCCCGTGTCAACACCGATCAGTCAGATTCTGGTCCGTCTACCCTTTCATACTACCACATGTTTCCCGCAAGGGATACGGCTTAGTAAGTTGCAAACCACTTCCTGGTACACACCAAATCGAGAGGCCGGGATGAAGGTTCCATGGCCCTGGATTAAAGCCTTTCATCCGGTCAGGGGGCATGGGTGTTTCCGGTTGGGACCGAGAGGGGGGCACCCCTTAGAGCGCGCGTATATAAATTTGATCCCATGCTATTCAAGATTGTGATCTCCCCGTCTCAAAGTTTTTCTTAAACGCTGTCTAGGGTGATTCCTGGCAACGTGAGGTTTGATGGGTGTGTACTAGCTAGCTGTGTTTCCTCCGAAATACCATAAACGGAACTAGTCCTTCGTGACTACGGAAATCCGTTGGCTGGGACAATTTTGGTACAAAATCTGCAGAGTCAAAATTCTTGACTTCATCTTATTCATGTCCGAGTACCGTGTTCATCTTATCTTGTCAAGTGTCAGTCTCGGTGACAGAAACTCCTGATAACCATATGAGTGTTATATGTTTATTTCCTGTGAATGGACTAACCCGCTTATTGTCTTGTGATGAATACTTTTCGTGAGCACCATATCTTGACAGTTATGAATAATGAATTATAAGACCTTTCTGCGATGTCGCCCAGACGTCCGACTGCGGCATTGTTATTATTTACTTTTATTATAAGCCCTTTATGCGATGTCGCCCAGATGTCCGACTGCGGCATTGTTATTATTTACTTTTATTATAAGCCCTTTCTGCGATGTCGCCCAGACGTCCGACTGGGGCATTGTTATTATTTACTTTTATTATAAGCCCTTTCTGCGATGTCGCTCCGACGTCCGACTGCGGCACGCATGTATTTTCTTTCAATATAAGCCCTTTTTGAGGTGTTGCTTAGACGCCCGACTGTGGCATGTTTTACTTATTTGTCCACCCTTGAGGCGCCGCTTGATAACCGATCGGTTTTGAGTTTATCTTCTTTGGGTTTTCGGCGGACTACGCCGATTCCCTTTTTACATACTTTGGTATACTGATTTAATTGCACATTGTTAAAATTGATCACATCGCATTCATGCATACATTTTATATATCTTTCCTCCGAACTGTCTTGCGAGTACTTTCAAAGTACTCACCTGGCTTGTTGTTTTGGCCAGATGCTGACGAAGGCGATCTCATGGATGAAGAGTTCGATAGTGAGTCCGACACCTAGAGGAATCCTAGTCAGTCTCGTGCGACCCCTGGATTAGTCATTGAGATATATCCGCTTCCGCTACCCAAATAAATTCATCGAGCCCCACCTCGGCACTCGATGAGCCGCCAGTGCAGTAGACATATTAACCACCCCACCGTGTTATTCCACCAATCACTCATATCTCGAGTCAGTAGTATTTCCACCCCACACCATTGTGTCATATCCGCCAACCTGTATAATATTCGGCGTGTTTGTAATAATTGGTTGGGCATCTTCAGTCCGACCCCTGTAATATTGTAATGCTACTGGCTTATTGTATCAATGTTTTGTCTACCGGTATGGGGAATTTTCCTCATATTGGACTTCATAGGTCGGTTGTTCAATAAATATTTTTATTGAAAAACTGGTCGTGACAAGCTTGGTACCAGAGCCAGGCTGACTGTAGGAAGCCACTAGGTGCGATCGCTAATCGGTTATTAGCAGAATAGAGCTATTTATTATTCTTACAAATGTAGTCAATTTCTGACAGTCAGCATAAATTTATGATTTGACTACTCAGGATTTTTTCCTACTTTTGAAGATGGCTGGCAACGACTGCGAGTCGCAGATGTTCGCTAACATGCCCGATGGGTTCGTAAGCTTCTCTCCTTCATCGTCCAAGTCGCGATAGGGCCAAGCATGCGCCCGATCTTCTCACTCTCTCGGCACAAGATCAATGACCGTCTAACCATGCACCAAACCTCGGTGCAATTCAAGGGAGGCGAGTTGAGCATTACCGGTTCTTGGGGAGAGCCATGCCCACAGAGAAGCATGCACTGCAGATGGCAGCCCGTGAGGCGATAGCTCGTCTCAGGGATATCCTTCCTTCGATGAAGACTCGTCGTTACCGCTACCTGCCATGTCATGTGCCATATACCTGCCACTCGCGTTCTCTTGCCCCGAGAGGAGAAGCGGGGCGAAGCTTTGAGATGCTCGCCAGTATCTCCGGGCTTTGGAGGCAGCTTTTGACAACCTGGTGGGCGACTTTGTAGCTGCCGCATGGACTCAGTCCATGGCTGTGCCGCCAACAGGAGGTGCTCTGCGCGCCGCACCGCCAGCGACTTCGTCTCGTCATCAGCATCGTTTGCTCCTACTGCTCTCACCACTACTCGTCGCCTGCCTACCACGGAGGAGTTCAACCATGTCATTGCGCCTACTCCGGTTAGTTCGCACCACCCTCGTGCCGCTCATGTTGAGTTGTCCCCACAGGCACCTGCTCCACCAACTCAGCGCAGCACCTCACGTCTGGAGCCTATCTCCGAGGAAGAGGTTGAGTCCCCAGCCTCACTATGCCTCACCCTTGGCAGGCCAAGGAAATCCTTACCATCTCCGACTAAGCACGCTTAGCCGCCATGCGATGTACCGACTTATGCGATATGTTTATATGTACATAGGCTGTGAGAAGTAGCTTGTTTGCGCATCATGTAGGATCGGAGGTGCACTAGATTAAATAACATGTCAGGATTATACGCATATCCTGGTGATGTCTTGTATAATTACTGCTTGCGTGTAAGATATGTAATGGACAGTCCTTCTCCATCTTAAACGATTATTCTCTCGAAAAATCTTGGAGCATTTGCAACCTTTTCCATCTTCTTGAATTTATTGAATTTTTGCGGCCCAATTTCTTTTCTTATGAGTGTTTCAAAATATATCCCCAGAGTGAACTATGTATCGTCCTTGGACGCGCTCCATGCCGACTCCAACAGAGGAAAATTATGGCACACCCCCAGGCAACAATTTCACACAGGGGCAGACAAGTCAACAGGGCAGTGAAATGGCACTCTCCCAAATGTGCCGTATTTATGAACAAAGTCAGCAGCAACATCAGGAAATAATGAACCAAGTCATCAGTATGGGAAATCACCGTGGATAGTATCAGCAGCAATCAAAGTTATCTGAGCTACAGAAGACACGTCCCCAAACATTTTATCACACTGACAAGCCTCTTGAAGCCGATGACTGTCTTCAAGACATGGAAAGAAAGTTAATTATTGCCCAGTGTTCAGATCTTGAGAAAGTGCTTTATGCTCCGCACTATCTCACTGGAGCAGCCGCATCGTGGTAGAAAAATTTCCTACACATGCACCCCAACGAAAATAATATAACATGGGAGGAATTTAAAGAAGGTTTTCGTGGTGCGCATATTCCTAAGAGTCTTATGAAGATCAAAAAGAGAGAATTTGATGACCTCAAGCAAAGGACAATGACGGTGTCAGAATACAACAGTCAATTTACTCTACTGTCTCGCTATGCCAACGAGGAGCGTATGTCGGAAAACAAAAGGATGGAGAAATTCCTAGGCGGTCCGACACCCGCTTAAATGCCAATTGGTCGTACACACCTTTCCAGATTTTAAGGCGGCTGGTGGATAAGGCCATTACCTTGGAAAATGAGAGATGCAGCTTAGAAGATTTCCATAAGCGGAAGAGGACCAGACTAATCACGCCGCAACCACCGCAGCAAGATAGATGTTCAGAAAAATAGACACCCAAGCCCACGACAAGCGTCTCACGCCCAATCAAGAATTTCCATGCAAGGGACAAGGAGTTCACATACTGCCCGGTGTTACTGTTACGCTTGTGGAGAAGAAGGGCACTATGCCAAGCAGTGCCCCAAGCCAAGAACTTCGACCCCAAAGCCGAACAACGGAGGCAATAATTGGCGCCAAAGCGCAACAATTTCAACCCAAATAACAACCACGGGAAGGGTCATCGAACCACGTGACCAAAGAGGAAGCACAAAATGCCCCAGATATCGTACTCGGTATGTTTCCTGTCAACACAATACCTGCCATGGTTTTGTTTGATTCTGGAGCTTCTCACTCATTCGTTTCGAAAAGTCTTGCTTTGCAAAATAATTTTTCGATGCTTCCCTTGGAAAAATCTATGATCGTCAAGTCCCCTGGAATTAAGCAAGTTACTCGGAATTACTGCCAGGGTGTGGTTATCGAGTTTGAAGGGTTGAAGTTTCACGCAAATCTTATCGTGTTGGAAAATAAAGGACTGGATGTCATCTTAGGGATGGATTGGTTAACCACCAACAAAGGTTTTATTGTCTGCTTCAACAGGACCGTAATTCTCACCCATCACCATGGGAAGACCATAAAGGTTTTAGCCAAGGAAAGAAAAATATCCCGGCAACCGAGATTGAACAAGGTGGATATTTATGAATTGAGCAAGGTTCCATTAGTGTGTGAATTTCCAGATGTATTTCCCGAAGAGCTACCAGGCATGCCACCAGATCGAGAGATAGAATTCAGCATTGAGCTAGCACCCGGAACCGCTCCCATATACAAGAAACCATACAGAATGGCACCATCCGAATTGGTAGAACTGAAGAAGCAAATAAAGGAATTATTGGAAAAAGGGTATATACGAGCGAGTTCCTCACCTTGGGGTTCACCAATTTTGTTTGCCAAAAAGAAGGATGGAACACTGAGATTGTGCATAGACTATCGAGCACTAAACATGGTCACGATCAAGAACAAATATCCGATGCCACGAATAAATGATTTATTCGATCAACTCGCTCAGGCCAAGGTATTCTCAAAGATTGATTTGAGGTCGGGATACCATCAACTGAAAGTGCGAACCGAAGATATTCCCAAGACAGCTTTCACCTCCAGATACGGATTGTATGAGTTCACCGTAATGCTATTCGGACTAACAAAGGCCCCCGCATTTTTTGTTCACCTCATGAACAAAGTATTCATGAAGTTTATGGACAAGTTCGTTGTGGTATTTATCGATGATATTCTGGTATACTCCAAAACACCAGAAGAGCACGCTGAACATCTCCGAATTGCACTAGGAGAACTCAGGAAACATCAATTGTACGCTAAATTCAGCAAGTGTGAATTTTGGCTAAAGCAAGTGGGTTTTTTGGCCACGTCTTGACCCAAGAAGGTATCGCCGTGAGACCGGAAAAAGTCAAGGCCGTGCTTGGCTGGAAGCCACCAGCCAGCGTAATGATGACGTCTGAAGTTTCTTGGGAATGGCAGGATACTACGGAGATTTATTGAAGGATTCTCCACCATAGCAAAGCCAATGGCGCAACTACTCAAGAAAGACAGGAAGTTTGAATGGACGGAAGCTTGCGAGAAAAGTTTCCAAGAGCTAAAGAGAAGCGGCGACAACACCAATATTAATTGTGCGATATACACAAAAATTTTGAGGTATTTTGTGGCGCATCTCGAAATGGCCTCGGTAGCGTATTAATGCAAGAAGGCAAGGTTATCGCATATGTTTCGAGACAACCGCAAGCATGAGGAAAATTATCCTACTCATGACCGGAATTAGCAGCGATTATTCATGCACTCAAGGAATGGAGACACTTCTTACTTGGTAATCATTGTGAAATATACACGGACCACAAAAGCCTCAAGTATATTTTCACACAACAGAACTCAATTTACTGGCAGCGATGCTGGTTGGAATTAGTAAAGGATTATGATGTTGGAATCCACTACCACCCGTGCAAAGCAAATGTTGTAGCAGATGCTCGAGTGGAACCCCAGTCCGAACAACGACAAGCATGCCAAACTTGAGACTTGAATTCTAGCAGGAATTTGCTAAGCTCAATCGATGGTAGTCACCGAAGGCGGTGTGTCGAACTTAGAGTTACAACCGACCCGATAGAGAAGGTTAAAGAGGCTCAGCGTGGGCACCCCACATTGAAGGCATAAAGCGGAAGATGAATTTGGGCAAGGCCTCGAATTCGTTATCGATGAGCAAGGAATATTGTGGTACGGGAATAGACTTTGCGTACCAAATATCCATGACCTTAAACAGCAAATCCTGGCTGAACGCCACACTGCTCCATACTCAATCCATCCAGGAGGAACAAAAATGTACAAAGATCTTCAGGAAACATTTTGGTGGCATGGTATAAAAGAGACATAGCCACGTTTATTGCATGTTGTGACTCTTGTCAACGCATCAAGGCGAGCACGAAACCGGCCGGGCTATTGCAACCAAATAAGATACCCGAGTGGAAATGGGACGAGATTGGTATGGATTTTATTGTTGGACTACCTCGGTCACGACACGGACATGATGCCATATGGGTCATCACTGATAGACTGACTAAAGTAGCACACTTCATCCCCGTGAAGAAAACCCACACCACTTAGAAGCTTTCTAGGCTCTACCTTTCCCGTCTCGTTTGCTTACATGGAGTCCCAAAGAAAATAGTCTCGGACAGAGGCACTCAATTTGTCTCCCGATTTTGGGATCACTTACAACAAGCTCTGGGAACTCAGCTGGCATTCAGTACCGCATACCATCCCCAGACAGATGGGCAGACTGAGCGAGTAAACCAGATTCTAGAAGATATGCTGAGAGCATTTGTCCTCACCTATGGGACCAGTTGGGAAGAGAGCTTACCATATGCAGAATTCACATATAACAACAGTTATCAGTCAAGCCTGCAAATGGCACCATTTGAAGCTCTATACGGGCGAAGATGTCGTACCCCGCTAAATTGGTCGGAAACCAGAGACAACCATATCTTCGGCCCAGACCTGCTGAAAGAGGCTGAAGATAAGGTCAAGGTAATTAAGGACCGACCCAAGACAGCCCAAAGTCGACAGAAGAGTTATTACGATTAGAAGCATCGTGGAGTCAATTTTGAACCCGGTGAATTTGTGTACCTACGAGTATCCCCTATGAGAGGCCTGCATCGATTCAAGATTAAAGGGAAGCTAGCACCAAGATTCATCGGACCATTCTGCATAGTGGCACGAAGAGGCACGGTGGCCTACCAGCTAGACTTACCCGAAGAATTATCCGACATCCACGACGTATACCACGTATCCCAATTGAGGAAGTGTGTGAGCAACCCAGAAAAACAAGTACCCCATAAAAACATTGACATGCAGCCAGACCTTACATATCGGGAGCATCCGATAAAAAGCTTGGAAGAGTCTGAAAGGAGAACCCGACAGAAAACCATCAAGTTCTTCAAAGTTCAGTGGAGCAACCACACCGAAAGTGAAGCCACTTGGGAAAGAGAGGATTTCCTTCGGACGGAGCACCCACAATTATTTGAGGATTAGCTGGAATCTCGGGGACGAGATTTTGCCTAAGGGGGTAGGTGTTGCGACACTCCAAGAATATTCTTTTGGTTTTCTTCAAAACAAATTTGTTGGATTTGAAGGTCTTCTAAACCCTTCCAAAAATCTCTCTCCAAAGCTTTTTCCCTTTAGCAAATATTTTATTTTAGCAACCCCTTCAACTCTGGTGTTTGGTTTTTTTAAATTTTTCTTCTGATTGCCCTCTTCTCAAAATTTCAAGAAAAATCTTTGGAGTTTACTTTCTTTCAAAAAGAAACTCTAGGAGTTTTGCATCCTCTCCAATATTGAAATCCACTCATGATTTTACAATGCACCACATGGAAAAAATTTCCCAAAAATCTCTCCTTCCACTTTGGGCAACCCAAACATCCTGTCTCAACAAATTCACCCCTTTTCTGAATTATATTTCATTTATTTCTCGTCCCAAATCTTTTCTGTCCATTATTTTGAGCCTAGGAGATTTGCAAAGCAAGTACCTAAATACATTTGAGTTTTGACCTCAAACCAACTCCCCTGGATAGTCCATGGTACCCACAACCTAGAACAATCAAGATCCACTCCTCTTATTTTCAAATATTTCAAATTTCAGTCTCTGCAAGTTTGGACCAGATTTGTCAAATTTGGTGAAATTCATATCTTCCCTGCTCCAAAAATTCCACAAAAATTCAGGCAGCCTCTAGATGCAATGAGAGGCCCTCTACCAAAAATCAGCTCAAGCAGAGCCTCCCACATACCAAAACATTCATCGAACACACGACCTACCTGTTTCGTTGCACTTTCAGAGTTTCGGAGAAGTTCAGAGTTTCATGTCGCTTCTCTTCGTCGAGACTTGATCCGCGGCCACAGTGCGCTCGGCACGATGCACGGCCTCTTTCCCTGGCCAGCACCCCCGCGCCGCTTGGCGATTCTGGCGTCGGTGACGATGAGCATCGCCCGGCGTTGGAAGCTTCTGCGGTGGCCGCGCCACTCGTGGCGGCCAGAGAGGGCCCGAGCCCGCTGGCCACGCCTCCCGGCGCAGCCCATCGCCCCCTGGCTCTTCGCGTGTCACTGCCTTGCCAGCGCACGCCCGTGGCGCCGTCGCCATGGCACGGCAAGCACAGAGCGTGCTCCCTGCCGACGACGGGCCCGCGCCGCCCCGTTCCGTCGAGCACGCCCTAAGCAACCAAACCCCGACTCGTTTAGCACCTAAACGGAACCAGTGAACCCCCACGACGGCGCTAAATCCCTGAACCTCCCCGATCAACGCCCAGCGCCGCAGTAAACTTCACCGGAGAACCCCGTTCTCGGCAACCGCCTCGGGCCGGCTATATATAGCACCCCCGAGCACGCTCTCGCCCCCGCACACCTCCACCACCTCACTAGCCCTCGCCAAGCCCCTGGATGAGCCTCGAGGAGCTCTTCCTCCTCGACTCCGACCGCCTCGTTCCGCCTCGGCCTCCACCTCGATTCACTCCGGTGAGGTCGACTCCGGCGCCCAAATCCCGTCTGCTACCCTCTCATGCTACCACGAGTCTAACCCCCCTCCTCAATTCCTCCTCCGCAGCACTCTCCGACGAGACCCACGACCACCCGAACCGCCGTCCGCCGGAGCAGGAGCCGCCGTCGACGTGGAGCTCGTCGGCGACCACCACCACCACCAACCGACGCGGAATGACGCCCTGAACACGGAGGTACCCTCCGATCTTCCTGCCTCGCCGTGGATCGCCGCCGGCGACCACCGCGGCTCTCGGGCGCCAACGAGCCCCGCTCTCCCATTTGAAAATTTAAACCTGACGGGTGGGACCCGCCCGTCAGCCTCTCTATTGTTTTTTTTTTGAAACGTTTTCTGAAAGCGTACTCTGGCAAATAAGCCCCTGGGTGTTTTCTGTTTCATTACAGATGGGTCCTTGGACCAAAACCCTTATAACTTTTTAACAGAAAGGAATTTTTGAGTGATTCTTTTTCTGTCCTCTTCAAAATTTTGTCTAGTTTTTAATCTTATTTATTTGAAAAATATTTGGATTAACTTTCTGCACCCCCACGGTATTTACGTTAGCGCGTGTGTTTTGTGTACCGTAGATACCGAAGGAGGTGACGGAACCGCGAACTTCGCCGAGCTAGATCCTGACTACTCCGAACCTGGCAAGCAATGTTTGAAATTTTGATATGATGAGTGTTTGGGCATGTCTGCATTGTTTTTGTAACATGGCACGTTCATGAGCATTTCGATGATAGTTTATCTCGTAAGAGTTGAGGCAAGTGAGTTCAGAAAATCCATGAGTTGTTGGAAACATGTAGCATGGCCATGAGTTGGCATGAGTATGGGTAAGATGGCAGTGTTGTAGCATGCCAGGTCAACACCGATCAGTCAGATTCCGGTCCGTCTACTATTTCGTACTACCACCTGTTTCCCGCAAGGGATACGGCTTAGTAAGTTGCAAACCACTTCCTGGTACACACCAATTCGAGAGGCCGGGATGAACGTTCCATGGCCCTGGATTAAAGCCTTTCATCCGGTCAGGGGGCATGGGTGTTTCCAGTTGGGACCGAGAGGGGGGCACCCCTTAGAGCGCGTGTATATAAATTTGATCCCATGCTATTCGAGATTGTGATCTCCCCGTCTCAAAGTTTTTCTTAAACACTGTCTAGGGTGATTCCTGGCAACGTGAGGTATGATGGGTGTGTACTAGCTAGCTGTGTTTCCTCTGAAATACCATAAACGAAACTAGTCCTTCGTGACTACGGAAATCCGTTGGCTGTGGACAATTTTGGTACAAACTCTGCAGAGTCAAAATTCTTGAATTCATCTTATTCATGTCCGAGTACCATGTTCATCTTATCTTGTCAAGTGTCAGTCTCGGTGACAAAAACTCCTGATAACCATATGAGTGTTATATGTTTATTTCCTGTGAATGGACTAACCCGCTTATTGTCTTGTGATGAATATTTTTCGTGAGCACCATATCTTGACAGTTATGAATAATGAATTATAAGCCCTTTCTGCGATGTCGCCCAGACGTCCGACTGCGGCATTGTTATTATTTACTTTTATTATAAGCCCTTTCTGCGATGTCGCCCAGACGTCCGACTGCGGCATTGTTATTATTAACTTTTATCATAAGCCCTTTCTGCGATGTCGCCCAGACGTCCGACTGCGGCATTGTTATTATTTACTTTTATTATAAGCCCTTTCTGCGATGTCGCTCGACGCGTTCATTGCGACGCATGTATTTTCTTTCAATATAAGCCCTTTTGAGGTGTCGCTTAGACACCCGTGTAACATGTTTTACTTATTTGTCCACCCTTGACGTCGCTTGGACACCGATCGGTTTGGAGTGTATCTTCTTTGGGTTTCGAGCGGACTACCGCCGATTCCCTTTACTTACTTTGCTATACTGATTTAATTGCACATTGTTAAAATTAATCACGTCGCATTCATGCATACATTTGTTATATCTTTTGTCCGAACTGTCTTGCAGTACTTTCAAAGTACTCACACGGCTTGTTGTTTTGGCGGATCTTGTGAAAGCGATCTCATGGATGAAGAGTTCGATAGCGAGTCCGGCGCCTAGAGAATCCCGGTCGGTCTCGTGTGACCCGAGTTAGTCATTGAGATATATCCGCTTCCGCTACCCAAATAAATTCGCCGAGCCCCACCACGATGCTCGATGAGCCGCCCGATCTGATAGACTTATTAACCACCCACTATGTTATTCCACCAACCACTCATATCTCGAGTCGGTAGTATTTCCACCCACACCATTGTGTCATATCCGCCAACCTGTATAATTATCGGCGTGTTTGTAATAATTGGTTGGGCATCTTGATCCGACCCACGTAATATTGTAATACTCTTGGCTTATTGTATCAAAGTTTTGTCTACCGGTATGGGGAATTTTCCTCATATTGGACTTCATAGGTCGGTTGTTCAATAAATATTTTTATTGAAAAACCGGTCGTGACATGCTGCACATTTTTCATGACATATTTGGTCACTGGATTAATTCATAAAGTATTTGCATTTGGGTATTTAATGCTAATAAATAGTTTAAATGCTCAAATAATCATAAACTAAAATGGTTGCTGTTTGTTATATTCCAAACAGTGGCATTGAGCAGTTTTATGATCTTTGGATCATTTTTAGTATTTTTAGTAAAGCCACAAAGTTTACAGAAAATTAGAAAACAAAAACAATTAGAAGAGAGGGAGAGAAGAGGCCCCAGGCCACTTACCTGGACTGGGCCAGCCCACCTGGCCCATGCCAGTCACCCTAACTTTGCCAGTAGGCAGAGGAGGGGGACATCGCACCGCCGCTGAGCACGCGCGAGGCCACCTCCTGCTTCGCGCTGTCGACGCCTCCTGCGCCTCATCTTGTGCCGTGGAGCTGCTCGAGACCCCCCGTGACCCCTCTCTCGCCTCCCTCACTCGCTGCTCTCTCTCCCCGAGCTTCTCTCCCTCCCTGGCTCTCCTCTCGCGCGCACCCGAGAGCCACCGTCGCCGCCGCTCATCGCCGCCACATCTCCCTGGAGCTCCAACCCAACGGAGGCAAGCCCAGAAGCCCTGGAATGTCGCCAGCATCATCATCTTCACCGTCGGGCACCGGATATCATCGCCGCCGATTCGTCGTCCACAAGGCCTCCCCGAGCTCGCTGAGCTACTCATCGACCTCCCCGTGAGCTTCTCCGCCCTACCCCCTCCTCCCCGAGCTCGCTCCTGTCCTCTAGCTATGCCCGCCGACGTACCCGAGCGCCGCCGTCCGCCATGGTCGTTGCTCTCGCAGCCACTCTGCGTCTCCACTCGATCTTGAGCCTTAGCCGTGCTCCTGAAGTAACGACGAGTCCAACGCAGGCCCTAGCTAGCTCCCCCATGCACTGGAACCACGCGGCCGCCCATGCCCGAACTCCGGTCGCCGCCTTTGAGCTCGCCGCCGTCGATATAGGTCGCCCCCGGCAAAACTGAATGCACCACTCGACGCGCGGGATCTCCAGCGTCGCGTAGATGCCCTCCGCTGGCAATTTGGTCACCGGAGGAGGAATTCTGACCCCCTCCGCTGTCTCGGGCTTCACCGGCGACGAGCCGTTGACCTGGTCTGGCGGGTTTGAGCCCGTTTGACCCGAGGTTGACTTTTCCACTGACCCACTGACAGGTGGGGCCCGGCTCTGTTAATTAGTTAGGATTAGTACTAATTGTTTTTAGCAAATCTAATTACAACGTCGCGGGGCCTGAGTTAGTTGACCTGGACCGCGCCCGTTGACCGCTGACATCACAGTGACGTCATGCTGATGCAATAACTCTTTTCTAGATTTATTCTTTTACAGGAAATTCCAGAAAATAGTGCTAACTTCTAAAATGATCAGAAAAATATGAAGAATCTGTTTATGCCATGATCATGCATGTTTGAAGAAGTTAACCTCACTGAATATGACAAATGATGATTAGGGCAATTTATCAAAATAACATTTGGAGTTGGAATTTGTTCTTGTTCGAGTTCCACTTCAATTAACTTGGTTAGATATTGCATTAGGTGAATTCAGTACCTTAACATGACATGTCATTCATGTGAATTTTCATTGCATTGATTGTGTTCTTTCTCAGTTGCCGGTGTTTGTCCCCTCTCAGTAGACGACATACCGACGATGAGTTCGATGACACCGATGAAGAACTATATTATCTTCAGAAGTGCTAGGCAAGCAAAACCCCCTTATTCATTCCGATACAATCCCACTGTCTCGCCCTTCTCTCTTTTACTGCATTAGGACAACACCGTTTCAACTATTACATGCTACGGTAGCTGAACCCCTTTATCCTCTGCATGACTGTCATTGCCACGATAAATAGATGAAACCCACTAGCATGAGTAGGAGTTGTTCGAGCCCTGATGTGCCTACTCATTCATGCTTGTTTGTCATGCCTGCTATTGCTTAGAGTTTTGTCAGGTCTGATTCATCGGGGATGAATCGGAGGTGTATGAACATGTCCTACTGTTGAGAGCTAAGTGTGTGAACACGATTTGGTAAAGGTAGCGGTGAGAGGCCATGTAGGAGTACATGGTGGGTTGTCTCATTGAAACCGTCCTCAGGAACTGTGTTCTGTGTTTGTGATCCATGAACAGTTACAACCACACATTGGGTTCCGGTAACTCGACCCCTCTCGACTTATTAATCAACATGATCTCTGTCCAGGAGTTGCAACTAGTTTCTGGTGTTTGTAGGTAGTGTTAGTAGTCTACCAAGTGGCACCCGGTACAGGTGGGCTTGTGACAGACTAGGCATAGTGGCACGGTGTACCAAGTGGCACCCGGTTGGTGGGCTTGGAAACCCTGCTCACATCGTTTGGGGCCGTGAGCGACACCCCGGCCGGATCTCCTTGCGGATGGAACCCGAATAGGTGATAAACCTGGACGAGAGACTTCCGTGGTTAGTAAGGTCGTGGCCGACTCCCTCGCCCGACTTCCGCTTGAAGGTTGCCGAGGTACATGGCGTGTCTGAGGCGATAAGTGGTGAGCGTGTGTGAAGAAGTACACCCTGCGGGGTTATCATTATCTATTGAATAACGGATTCCTCGGATATGGAAACTTGGACCCCTTGCATAGTTCATAGACAAGTGAAAGTGGATACTCTAAAACTCGCAAGATAGCGTGAGTGCTATGGATGGCGTTCTCGTGGGTAGGCGGAGTCGATCCATAGTGGTGTATTGATATGGTGAATATGTGGACTCGTGTGCCACCTCAAAGAGATACTTGCGATCGTAGTTGAGAATAGCCACGAGTCAAAGCTGGCTTCTGTAGTCAAACTCCACCACCCCTTTGTTGATAATGTTGCATGTGTAGCTAGTTACGATGTAAGTCTTCTTTGAGTACAATTGTACTCACGTTTGCCTATTTTATGTTTTTGTAGAGAGACTTCAGTCTCGCTAGTAGTTCCGCGTGGACTTCGACGTTTAGCTTGATACCTCAGCTACAATCTTGTGCCCTCGGCAGGATCTGGTAGATAGTCAGGCTTCTAAGCCTTTTTCCTTTATAGTTGTCTGTACTCAGACGTCTTTAGCTTCCACTTGTGCTTTGACTTGTATGCTCTGAATGCTGGGTCGAGAGACCCATGTTTGTAATATCTCGCTCCTCGGAGCCTATTGAATAAATATTTGAGCCGTAGAGTTATGTTGTGATGCCATGTTGTAGTTATACATATCGAGCATATTGTGTGTATGTCTGAAATGCTTGGTATGTGTGGGATCCGACAACCTAGTTGTTTATCCTTTGCAGCCTCTCATATGGGGAAATGTACTCTAGTGCTTCATGAGCGATAGTAGTCCGCTACAGCCAGTTCATGAGTCTGGTAGCCCAGCACTACTGCTTCTGGACACTTGGCTGGCGGCATGTGTTTGACCTCGTTCTGTATACATCCCCTTGAAATGTCACAGCTGGTGACATCCAGTCTGCCTAACTGCTACAGCCGGGTTACGGAGTCCTGTTAGCCAGTGCTACAGCCAGTTCATACGTTGATGACCGACATGCTTGATGTGATTCATGTATACTGTCCCCATGGGTTAAGCGCTGCTTTGGGTTCCACGACTAGCCATGTCGGCCGGGTTCTCTGTCATATGGATGCTAGCGACACTATCATATATGTGATCCAAAAGCGCAAAGCGGTCCGGGCCCTGGTAAGCGACACCGTGGGAATACCGTGCGTGAGGCATAAAGTGATATGAGGTGTTACCAGCTAGATCGATGTGACTTGGAATCGGGGTCCTGACACCGCGGGCCGCCGTCCTTGAGCTCGAGCTTGCCGGCGATCCCCTCGGGTCGTCTCTGCAGCTCTAGCCCCTCCCTGGCTTAGGCCACCCTTCCAGGGCCTCCGCCGTGCTTCGGTGGTGCCGTCCCATCTGATTGGAGCCTCTGGTGCCACGTCTGGTCGTTGTCATCTCCAACTCTGGCGACCTATGCTCTCTATCGCCGCTGGAGGGGTCATTTCTGACGCCGTACGACCACCCCAAGCTAACCTATGGGGTACGGGCAGGTGCACCTTCGTCTCCTCTTTCGATTCATCCCTTTAGCTCGGGCCAAGTCGCCCTCCTCGCCGGCGTGTGCTCCGGCGGAGCCTCGCCGCCCTCTGTTTCCCTCTTCCCCTCCCTCTCACCGGACTAGCAGGGCCCACCAGTCAGCCACTCTGGGGTTTACGCCCATGACGTCACCCCCCCAGTTCTGTTTTATTTAAATTCAAATTCAATATTATACAAAGAGCTTCAAACAGCCAAAACTAGTTAACCATAAGTCCAAATGAATTGATTCTTTTTGCATTGTGTTCTTTATGAAAAGATCTAGCGGCTCACCAAAAATGAGATTTTTCTCTGCTGTCTAGATTTTCTGGTGAATTTCAGAATAGTTCTTGGTGTTTTATTTTTGTATTTATAATTGTTTTCAGAAAGTGAAGCTTGTCCTGAGGATCACCAGGAGGTTTGTGAACCTCATCTACACTAAGGCAAGCGACAACATCATTTTCATGGTGCCATTTCAATATTTGTGATTTTTCAATATGAATTAATGGTTTAATCCATGCATTTAAATCACTAGAATAAATATTTATATTCTGTTGGATGCTTGTTTGAAATGATATGATTAGTTTACAAAAGTTTGAAGCTAGCTAAGTTGGTCAAGTAATTAGAAGTAATATTTGTTATTAAGAAGTAATATGGTTATGGAAATAAGGAGTTATTTTGGTTTATTTTTCTTGAATGAGAAAAATGAAATATGCTAAGTAAAGATTCTGTTTAAGTGATGATTGATCATAACCATACAAGTGTTATGAGTTATTGATGCACATGCTTACTGTTTGATATAGTTGACACAATTATTTCCATTGATATATGATGCATACGTTAGTGATGCATTTCCATGGCATATCATGACACCGGTTATTTTCCTCTTAAGTTGAACCTGATATTAACTCAACTTGAATATATCACTGATCGGGTCATGCTTCCATTGAATCGCGTTTTTCCTAGTGAAACCACATTTGCCTTCATCGGAAGGCATTTATTTGGTACATTGTCATGCCTCTGGTCGGTGCCTCCAACGAGGGAAGGTTATGGGTGTGCGTTACCCTAGCCCAGTAAGTAGACATAAACTTGTGTGCCCGTTGTTGTTGTTATGGTACCTTGTCCCCGTTTGGGACCGTTTATGTTTTGCCACGACGGTGGCCGTTGGTGTCTTTGGTAGACACGGGGCCATCCATGACTAGCCCAGTGGGGAGTGAGTCGGAGTGGCCGGGAGAGTGTCACGGCAGTGGAGGGGTTCCGTCGGAACGCCGTTGGTCCACCCGAATGGGAGTGCGAGGAGATGGGTTGGGTGGTGTGGGTACAGTGCGCTACCTATCGCTAGCAGAGTCCACGGTTACGCATACGCTCGAAAGTAGGTCACACCATGGGTCAACATTTAATTAATTTTGCACACTAAGCTATGAACTTTGCACTGTTGAGGAGATGATGATTGAGAAATCATTGTGTTTGTGCAGACCAAATTGTTGGTTAGTTTGTGGTCTTAGAAAGATCATTGTTTGGTTACGAGGTAACCCGATCAAAGACCAATAGGTTGGTCCGTTTGTGATCCAAGAGCGATCACCCTTTGTTAAGCAAGTCCGTGGGACTTATGTCACAAGATCATGATCACTTCATGCATAATATGATGTTGCATTAGTGAAGTAATTGGTTAATTATCATGATATTGTTTGTCATTATGTTTATGTTTGTTGTAAACTTACAAGTACATTTAATGTAATGACCTGGCATGTCATTCCAGCTTTCAAGAAGGTCTCGTTGGAAAGGAGTTCTGTCCGAGTCTAGATCGTGTCCACATCGGTGTCCCTGTGCTATGGAGTTCCGCTACGACATCGTTCCACTGCCGCGTAGTTGTTATGATCGAGGCCCTCTTTATGTTCACTAAATAATGTTCATATTTTTCAGCTGCACCGTGTGTTCCGCTTGGCCTCGCCAGTTGTTATAATATGAACGTTGTTCTACTAGCATCAATAAAGCGGTTGCTTTCTGTACCAAGATGTTGTGTGTTGCCAAAAGACACGGTCGCTGGGCTGGTAATGCAGGGTAAACCGGTTGCTCTAAGCCGGGGTGCCACAGCCAGGCCTCGTTTCCATCGGCTGTTCCGTCCAAGACCTCCCGATGAACATGACGGTGCATTCCGTTCCGACCCAGCCGGTTGGCTCCCCATGAACACGACGACGACGCAGTTTCTCCGTTCCGACCCAGTCATGTACACGAGCCCTGGCCGTACGTATGCACGAGTAGGCGTTCGAGACTCAGCCCGTATGTACGTATGTGGCCGTATTTTCTTTGCACACTACCGCTGTACATGCTACGTGCGCACCTCTACTATGACACGTGCGCGCCCGTACATCGACCAGTATGTACGTAGATGTTGGCGACCAGAATGACAACGGTACATACGGTTCGACCAGGTGGGTCCCGACTGTTAGGCACTTCCTTGCGTGCGAATATGTAGCTGGTGGGTCCCACCAGTCAGGGGGCGAATTTTTTTTTTTGCCCGGACGCACATCCTTGCATGCGAAGATGTAGCTGGTAGGTCCCAGCAGTCAGGGGGGAAACGTTTTTTTCGCGAAATACGGTTGCCCGTCTGGTGGGTCCCTACTATCAGGTGGAGGAATCATTATTTTCCTTGTAATAAGAAGGCACTTCCTTGCTCTGTCCGTGGACCCAGCTGCCGGCCTCTCCATGTGCAATCCACGTCCGATGGAAGCCGTTCCTTGACCACATTGACCACACCGCGCCGAGAGCACCAGGGCAGTTGACGACGGCGAGGCCTAGGAAGGGGACGACGCGGAGCTGGGGAATATGCGACAGTGGATGCCCACGTGTAGGGGAGTATGAGGGTTCACTGGTTCGCTGCGGTGTGATGCTGCCGTCGCCGTAGAATAACAGGGGGTGTGGGTGAGTAGATGGAATGTCTTGCCAACGGTGGCAGTAGTAGGGGCGGTGAGGCCTCCGTGGCATCATAGCTGGTCATGGGAGGCAGGAGCATGAGGCATGACCGGTGCTGGTTTGGGCGGCTGGAGCAAGAAGACCAGAGGTTGAAAAAGCACTACGGCCGTTGGACGGACATCGTACGGTCACTAGAGATAGAATCATGCATATTGACTAAGTTGACAAAGCCCTCCGTCCCCGTCCACTTAGTAGGCCCACAACTCAGCCTCCCACTATATTGGGTCCCAGCTAGCAGGGGAGTATTCATTTTTTGTTTGTAATAAGGAGGCACTTCCTTGCGTGCGAAGATATAGCTGGTGGGTCCGAGCTGTCAGCGGCGGTAACATTTTTTTCGTGAAATACAGAGGCCCTTTCGGTGGGTCCCAGATGTCAGGTGGAGGAATCAATATTTGGCGCGTAATAAGGAGGCATTACCTTGCGTGCTGCCATGGACCAAGCTGTCAGCCTCTCCATGTACAGACCACTTCAGATGCATGTCGGTCGTTGACCACATTGACCAGGCCGCGCCGAGAGCACCAGCGCGGTGGACGATGGCGAGGCCTAGGAAGGGAACGACATGGAGCCAAGGAAGACTCGAAGTTGTTTCCCACACGGAGAATCTGTTGTCTGAGGTTTCTTGGTTCGTCTGCCGTCGCCGGAGAATAACAACATGTGTGGGTGAGTAGAGGATAGCTAGGCCAGCGATGGGAATGCGGTGGGCGGTGAGGCTCTGGCGGCCTGGCCGTGCCAGGGAGTAGGGAGCAGGCAGTCCCGCCGGCACTTGTTTGAGCAGCAGGAGTAGGAAGAGTAGAAATTGAAGAAGCACGACGACCGTTGGATGGACATCCAACAGTCACTGCTTGTGTGTCAAACTTTTTTTTAGGAAAGCCTCAAATCTGTGGAAAACAGCATACAACCCATCTGCTATTATTTCTAATAATTTACAGCCCATTTTCTAATATTAAGTTTTTTTGGAGCCCATATTCTTTTTGTTAGCATTACAACCCATATTGTGTCCACGGTTAAAAAATTATACGAAATTTTTCATATTTCGGTGCGGTCCGAACTGTTTTTTAATCCTGAAATTTCGAGTCACATTCAAACTGATTTAAAAAATAAATGTATATCAATATAAAATCCAACAAATTGTCCACACATAAAAATCAATGCAATTTAAAATCTTGAAATGAAAAAAACAAATTTGAAACTAATTGTCGGTTTGATGTATTTTAAAAATGTACAATCCATTTCACATTACTGATAGGCCATTTTCTCGGCCAGCCGAATGAAGCTCTCCTCGTCTTGAAAGATTTGCAGCACAACAGGCCTGACAAAGCGACTTACTTGGAAAATCACAAAAGAACTGGGCTAGCCAATTTCAGAAAGAACAAAAAACTGTTGGGTTGGTCTGTGGTAAACATAAAAGAGAAGGCTGTCTAGACAGGACAAAGTGCCCCGCATAGCCCAGTTGACACCCTGCTTCCGTCTCAAAAACAAATTAGATAAATGCTACTCCAATTATGGAGATTCATAAAAATGCCACTGCAATTTCCAAACTTTGAAAAATGCCACTGCAATTTTTGCAAACTTTGGAAAGCATGCTTTACAATTTGCAAACTTTGAAAAATGCCACTCCAGACTTCGAAAAATGCCACTGGAAATGGCATTTTTCAAAGTTTGGAAACTGCCGTGGCATTTCTCAGAAACACTAGGTTTGGAGTGGCATTTGTCAAATTAACCCAAAAACAAAAATAACTAGGCGAGCTGCTGGGTCCCTGGTGTCAGCCGCTCGTTGTGCAATTCTCTCGTTTATTGACTACGTTGACAATGGCATGGGACCCACATGTGAGAAATCCATTAGGAGGAGCCATTTTTTATTGGCTTGAAATAAGAAGGCACTTGCTTGCGTACTACCATGAACTTGGCGGGTCCCTGCTGTCATCCTCTCCAAGTACAATCATTTCCTGATTGTGTACGCGTTAACTTGGTAGGCCCACAAGTCAGCCTCTAAACCCGTGGAGGACAAATACCACCCATTTAAAAAAATAACAGTCCATTCCGTACGTTCAAACGGAAAGTTCAACATTCAGAGCAAAGTAACAGGTCTGATCCACATATAGAGCACTTAACTTCCACGTTGACAACCATCATAACCAAGTTAACTATCTTCTCCCACTAATACTCTAGTAGCGTACAAGTACTAACTTACTTTTAGCTAACTAGACGATGCCGGCCACCATATGCGGTACACGCTAAGCGCCGGCACCAGCGTCCTCCGCCTCACCTAGGACTAGCCAGAGGTGCGATAGGGCACGTTGTTCGCGCGTGCTGGCCCTTTCCATGCCGGCATGGTCCATCGAAGCTTCGAATTCTAAGCGGGAAACCCACTTGACGAGCTGGTAGTAAAAATTGGCGTCGCGAACGCATGCGTGCCCGACAGCCTCCAAGGCCATTTGCCGAGCACCGGCCTCCATGTAGTCGGCCCAGTTGCGGGCGCTCAACTCACGACTCAGAGTGTCGGTACGCTGCTGCTCCATGTCCCGCTAGAGGCGCAAATCGGCGATACACTGCACATCCGCCAAGCGGTCACGCTCCAACAACTCCTGCTCCTCCGCCAAGCGGTCGCGCTCCAACAAGTCCTCGATCTCCGCATTGCCATCTAAAGACCGATAGAATGCCTCCTCCATCCGTCTGCCATCCGGTTAAAAAGCGAACACTAGTTCCGACGGTGACTGCCTCCGGCCTCGCCTATCGTGGACAGGCGGGGGCATGGCTGAAGGAAATATGCCCTAGAGGCAATAATAAAGTTATTATTTATTTCCTTATATCATGATAAATGTTTATTATTCATGCTAGAATTGTCTTAACCGGAAACATGATACATGTGTAAATACATAGACACACTTAATGTCACTAGTATGCCTCTACTTGACTAGCTCATTAATCAAAGATGGTTATGTTTCCTAACCATAGACATGTGTTGTCATTTGATTAATGGGATCACATCATTAGGAGAATGATGTGATTGACTTGACCCATTCCGTTAGCTTAGCACTTGATCGTTTAGTATATGCTATTGCTTTCTTCATGACTTATACAAGTTCCTATAACTATGAGATTATGCAACTCCCATTTACCGGAGGAACACTTTGTGTGCTACCAAACGTCGCAATGTAACTGGGTGATTATAAAGGAGCTCTACAGGTGTCTCTGAAGGTACTTGTTGAGTTGGCGTATTTCGAGATTTCGATTTGTCACTCCGATTGTCGGGGAGGTATCTCTGGGCCATCTCGGTAATGCACATCACTATAAGCCTTGCAAGCAATGTGACTAATGAGCTAGTTACGAGATGATGCATTACATAACGAGTAAAGAGACTTGCGATGCGAGATTGAACTAGGTATTGGATACCGGCGATCAAATCTCGGGCAAGTAACATACCGATAACAAAGGGAACAAGCATTATGTTGTTATGCGGTTTGACCGATAAAGATCTTCGTAGAATATGTAGGAGCCAATATGAGCATCTAGGTTACATTATTGGTTATTGACGGAAGCGTGTCTCGGTCATGTCTACATAGTTCTCGAACCCGTAGAGTCCATTGCAACAAGGTTTGATGCGGTTATATTATGAGTTTATGAGTTTTGATGTACGAAGGAGTTTGGAGTCCGTATGAGACCGGGGACATGGCGAGGAGTCTCGAAATGGTCGAGGCGTAAAGATCGATATATTGGACGACTATATTCGGACTTGGAAGGTTCAAGTGATTTGGGTATTTTTGAGTCTGGGAGAGTTACGGGAATTCGCCGGGAGTATATGGGCCTTATTGGGCCATGCAGGGAATCTGAGAGAGGCGGAAGGAAGGAGGTGTGCAGCCCCCTCTGGTCGGGTGGACAAGGTGCAACCCCTTTCCTTCCTCCTCTCCCCTCTTTCCTTCTCTCCTACTCCAACAAGGAAGGGGAGTCCCTCTCGTCGGTGGGCGGAGGACTCCTCTGGCCGCCCTCTGGCCGTGCCGACCTGCTCCCCTTTGATCCTTTATATATCGGGGCAGGGGCACCTCTAGAACACAACAACAATTGATCCTTGAGATCTCTTAGCGTGTCTGGTGCCCCCTCCACCATTGTCCTCGATAATATTGTGGCGGTGCTTAGGCGAAACCTTTGCGACGATAGAACACCAAGATCGTCCTGCGCCGTCGTCTTGTGGAACTCATCCGACACTTTCTTTGGATCGGGTCAGGGGATCGTCATTGAGCTGAACGTGTGCTAGAACTCGGAGGTGCCGTAGTTTCGGTGCTTGATCGGTCGGGCCGTGTGTCACATCCTAGCTAGTCCATGCATTAGTGTGTGCATCATGTTTAACTTTCATCACGAAATCTGAAATGGGAAGACAGAACCCTAGAACCCCTACAGATCAACTAGGGTTTATGTCGGAAGCTGATCGTGACCCACGAACACCTATGGGACCTGGCGGACCGAGTCCCTTTTGGTTTGGTGGGGGCGGAGATTGCCGAAGAAGCGGATCGGCGATGCACGCGGTTTACCCAGCCGAACTCTCGGAGAGATAATACTCCTCTGCTGCTATGCGATTATCTTGTGTTCTTGCTAGGGAGCAATGAGGCTACAAAACCTAGCTTGAGTGTCTCTAGTCTCGAATGAGTCGAACCAGCGAACCCCCTCGTTGCGCATGGGCCTCCTTTTATAGGCTCAAGGGGTCACCACAGGTGTAGCGTAAACAAAGGGCAAAATGGGAAAAATGAGTTGTGGTTGATGCGGCTACTTTGTAAGTGTATTGTACCTAACTTTCGTGACAAGGGACAAAAGCATTAAATGCCGTCCATGTCGCCCTAAACAGTCTGAAAGGTGTCAGGCGCCACCGCTGCATCGCGATGGCACCCTGTCGGCGCGCCGCTTCCGCTGCTCTCCGCTGGCTGCACAGCCTCTTGACCGCTGCGCCTAGAATGGCCCCATGGCGACACGTTGGTGGATGAGCTGGGCGGAGATGAAGAGGGTTACTGCGCGGCAAGCACCTTGCAGCGGCTGAATCCTGTCGGCGCCCGGAAGCTTGTGCCCACAAGCCTTCCCGGCAAGCTCCTCTTGCGGGGTCTTGTCTTCTGCGTGCCTTGAGTGGCCTTCGGCAAGCTCCTCTTCTTTGGGGTCTTGTCTTCTTGGCTTAAATACTTTGTTCTTGAATGGCTCCAAAGGAACCACGGAGGACCTTGGCGGTCACTAGGCAGCCACCACGCGAGTCTTGCAACTGCCCGATGCTGCAGTTCGGGATACTAGGGTACCCCTACTCTAGTACACCGCAGAGCCCGGGCCTGGGCCACCTGCAGTGCCAAGCGCTGTTGGGCCAGGCCCAAAACAATCTGCAGAACGCAGCGGCCTAGATCACGCCGTTACTAGCTCCGGACCCACCACGTCCCCCCACACAGCAGCGCCCGAGCGTGGCGTCGTGGGAGAGATCGTGGGGGCTTTCTTCTAATTGGAAGCGGGCGTCCGCCCCTCTCCCTCCTTATAAGCGGGGGAAGCAGGGGCAGGTCGCCCACCTCGCCATTCTTGTCACATCTCAAAAACCACCGTCGCTCCTCCCTCCTTCTCGAGTCGAAGAAGCGGCGCTCCACTTCCTCGCCACCAGCGCCATCAGCGTTGGCCTCCTCCACCACCTCCACCATGGCTCAGCCGACAAGGGTAAGGGCATGAAGTCGGCCGGCCTTGCGGCTTGCGGCTGAAAGGCGGGCCACCTTGACCCCAGCTCGGCCGCAAAAGGAGGGGAGGTACTACCTCTTCGATCGGCGGAGGCAGGCAGGCGCATCCAGCCGCGAGGTAATCTCTGCCGCCACATCGAGTTGGTTTACGTCAGTACCCCTTCTTGGCGCTCTTCTTCTCTGCGGGCTCGCCGCCCTTCTCTGAGTTCTTTTGCGATATCGCATGAACACCTACGGGCTTCGCCTCCTTGATTTCACCCCCAATGCTGTCACGACCATGGCGGTTTCGCACACCTTTGCGAAAACTTTGCCGAGAATCCACCCAAATGTAGCCCTCTTCGCCACTTCTTCATGCCCAGCGTTGAGAGTGGAGAGCCACTTGCGGAGGATTGCTTGGATCTCCGGATCGGCAAGAAAAGCATATCTGGAAGGAGAGCTCCGCGGCAAGTGGGAGGTGGAGAGCGATTGGTGTTGGATCATCGAGGAAAACCCGCCCTTAACTGCCCGGCACCAAACTCCCATAGTCGCGGCAGCGATTGGAACAACTTGGCGGCGGAGGATGCTAGGTTGAAGATTGCTGTGACCGGATCTTGCGCCTCGGGCATGCGGACTCCTGTAAGGCGCCGTTGGCGCAGATTTCCTCGCCGCCGCGCCATCTCCCTTGCAAGAGAGGAGGCCTGCTTGGGAGTTCAAAATCGGCCGAACATCATGAGGCTGCGCCCGGGCCTCAACTGGAATTTCACCGTCTTGGAGCTGGATGCGATCTCTTTGGAGCTGTTCAAGCCACGACCAGAACACCGGAGTGGTTCATGTTGCCAAGGGGTCGTTCCTTTGTGCAACAACTCTTCGCTCGACCGCGTTACGTGCAATGATGCGTTGTGTGATTCCTATGGGATCGTTCCAACTTGGCAGAGAAGCCGCCCGATGGCGTCGTGCAGCAGTTCTTCGACAGCACTGGAAGAAGTGTCGATCCGCCCGGCGAGCGAAGTGGCTCACACACGACACCACCGGCCTTGAGCTGCATCGCGCCGCCACCAGGCTGGAGGAGGAAAGCTGCTACCATTTGGTGAATTGGGTTCACCGTGGAGGCGGAGGCAGTGAGCGGCAAGCCTTGCGTCGAGAGGAGTTTGTCGGTAGCGGAGGAAGCGAGGCGAGGCACTGGCTGGCGAGCAGAGCCTGCGGGGCGCCTCCCCCCCTTCCAGGTAGCTTGCAGCGGGAGAGCCACAGCTCCACCAGAAAGCGCCTCCATAAGGCCGGGGAAGTGGCGAGGCGGCAGGCAGACCAACAAGCCGTCGCGCCCGGCGCAGCAGCTCCACATGGCAAGCTTGTTGCAGCAGGAGCACCTCACGTCGCCCGACAGCAGGGCGGGGCCTTCGGGACCACGGCCCTGCACCCGTAAGCGTCAGGAGCCTACTCTTCCAGCTCGTCATGCCGGGCGGACGAATTTGACTTCTCCGCGCTCAGCTCGAGGAAGAAGAAAGTAAGATCTTATCGCTTTAATTGTAATTCTTCAATTTGCTGCTTTGTCTTGTATCGATTTGCTTCATTACGAACTCTTTCCTTTTCAGGATCTTTGGCTCGGAAGGCGTCGAAGAGCCAAGACCCGGTGGTTGTCATCGAAGCGATCCCCGTGGCGGACAGGAGCAGCGTCGAGACCCCCTTGCGGACCGGCAGCCCTTCCTCGAGCAGCCCAGCTGGCCCAGGCGTAAGTATTTGGTCTATTTCTTACGGTTAGGTGTGCATGGGTGCTCCTTCTTCTTGATATCGACTTGTTGATTTGTGTAGGGCAGGCGGCCCCCATCCGGAGGGCCGGAAGTTGCTCCCGAAATTGATGCTTCAACTCGCCAAGGGAGAATTCTCCGGCAAGGGGCGCTCTCCGGCAAGGGAGGCTTCTCCGATAAGGGAAGTTTCTCCGACAAGGGGCAGCACCGGCGATCCTCCGGTGGTGGAGACCGCGGCCATAGATCCCATTGCAGGTAACTCTTTTGCATGACAATTCCCCTTGGGTTCTTTTTTCTTCTATTTTTCTTTTCGAACATTTGCTTGATTGTTCTTTCTTTTTCGATCGTCGAGATCCATTTGCGCATGAATCCGATGGGCCGAGAATTACGCCCGGCGAGAAGGTCGCGCGGCAACACTCACGCGCCGCCACCATGGAGGAAGGCGGCGCCGATGGAATCCGCCCGTGAGGAGGCGCCAAGGCTGCCGCCGCAAAAGGCTGGCGAGGTGCAGCGATCGTCTTGCGACCACGAGGCGGGAGGCGCGGAGCCTTCACCGACCGCCGATCCCTCCGCCACCGATCAGCATCGGGCTCGAAGAGCCCAGCCAGCGCCTATCGAAGGCGGCGGCGGCGTCTTCATCAACTCCATGGGCGTTGAGCTCGAGGCACGGTTGAGGAGAGACCTTGACGAAGAGCTGCTCGCCTCGGCTGGGCTGTCGCTGGTTGGCGTGCCAAGCAGCAGCGATGGCGAGTCGAGGAGGAGCAGGCTCTGAAGAAAGCTCTTTGTCGCTCTCGCGCCCGACAAGCTAAGCTGGAGTCGGGAAGCACTTGTCGCGCGGGGAGCGAACATGGAGAAAGCGAGAAAGAGCTCAGGCGCCAATCAAGAAGCTCTCCGGGATGTAGCGAGCGGGAGCAACTCTCGGCGCACAGCCTTCATCCTTGAGAAGGTTGAGGTCGAGGAGCAGCAAAGGCTTGCGCGAGAAGCTATCTGCGCAGAAGGCGGCTGGCGCGGAGTTCAACCTTGACAGCTATGAGGAAGAGCTTGCAGCAACAATCACTTGGCGGAGCTCTCAAGGAAGCAAGGGCGCTGCCGCAGCTGCCAAGGCTGCCAAAATGGAGTTGGAGACAAAGGTGGCGCAATTGGAGGCCAACCTTGGAAGAGTGGCGAGAGCTCGCTGCTTGTTTGGCTCTGGCCTTGAAGGGCGCCTACACTCTTGGCGAGTTGCGAGGCCGTCTCATTGAGAGGATCAAAAGCTCGGCGCTGCCAAGGACTCCAAGGCAGATCTTGAGCTGAAGTGACCACCTTGATGGAGGCTGGGCCGGCGCCAAGGAGGCGGGAGGCGGGTCTCTTGGAGAAGATCAAGGCCAGCGAGGAGCTCTTGGCGAATGCCACGACCGCCCATAACACCTTCAAAGAGAATGTGATGCCTTTGGACCGAGGTCTTGTAAATACAGCCGCCGCCATCGACAAGGAGCTGATGAAGGTGGGGATGGTGGATCTCGGGTACTCCACCGATGAGCATCTCAACCCAGCGCCAAGCTCAGCCTGTTCTTCAAGGCGTGGTGGCGGCTCTCCATGACTCGGGAAGAGATCCCAAAGCAGCTGGCGGCGAGTCGCGCCAAATCTGTCTGAGGCTCTTGAGAAGGTCTTGATGAAGGTGGCCTTCCATAATCGAGCGTTAACCGCCAATGTCCTCAAGTCCTTGCCGCCCATTGCTGCGGCGTTAGGCGCTCAAGGCCTTATCGCACCCATTGTGGACAGGGTGGCCCGGGGTCAAGAGGGTCGATGGCATTTGTGTAGACTAGGCCGCCCGTTTTATCTTTCCTTGTCGCTGCTGATCATGTTTAGGAGAACAATCTATTAGATCTGCGACAAGTTATTTTGTAATATACTCTATCTTGAGGTACGATTGCAATGTTATTTCCTTTACTTGATTCCTTCCTTCCGTATGTTTGTGCCCTCGCTCTTAGGGAACTTGTCGGTGCGGGCACCTTTGCATGGCGCTGAGTGCGGAACGTCGGCAGCCTCTTTGGCGATGCCGCCTCGACAAGCAACCTTATCGCAACTAGTTGCAGCTCACTTAAGTTGTTGGCGGACTCGAAACAAAGTAAGGCGCCAAACTAGCTATGAGTTGGTTCCTCCGCGCTGGGTTTTCCATACAAAGTACTATCGTTAGGAAGATAACTTAAAAATAATTTAAAACTGATTGCTCAAACTTTGGCAACTTAGCTTTTACATCGTTTGCTTCCGGCAAAGCGATACTTCCTCGGCGGCAACTTGGTGGCCCACACCATTATCTTCTCCTTGCCCCCGGCTAACTTGTGGTGGATGAACCTTCCTTTCTTTGAGAAGAGAAAGAAGAAAATAAAGTTATGGAGCCTTGTGGCTCGTTATTGCTTACGGGTGTGGATGCTGCACAAAATGTTAGATAACACATGCAAAAAGGATTATGAAAGCATGTATTTGACAAGTTATGCGCAACACATGAGATTCTGATGATGCAGGGTCTGCGCCCGGCTTTGTACAAAGGATTACATGCAACATCGGCAAGACTTGTACAAAAGGTGGTTGCGGAACAGGTTCGGCAACCCAGCATCTCTAGGTAAAACTTACGAAGATGCTCAATGTTCGAGTTGGTCACGGAATGACATCTTGGTCTCAAAGCGGACAACGCCGGGCCTAGTGACTCGTTTCACCCGATAAGGGCCTTCCCACTTGGCGTAAACTTGTTGGAATTCTTGGCGGATTGAGCGCGAAGAACAAAGTCGCCTTCCTCGAAACTTCTACGCACTAACTGCGGCTATGGTAGCGGCGCAAAGCTTGCTGTAACGAGCAGCTCGTGCAATGACTTTGAAAGGCGATCCTCCTCAAGGAAGCAGTCGTCATCTTATGCGCTGCTCTTGTTCAAACTCATCATAGCGAGTACTCGAGGTGACCCGTATCTGAGTTCCGTGGGAGAACTGCCTCTGCTCCATAGACTAGGCGAAAGGTATCGGCGGTGGCTCGATTTGGTGTCGTCTGATCGACCAAAGAACCACCGATAGCTCCTCAATCCAGTTTCTTCCGCACTTGTGCAGCTGCCGGAAGTTCGGTCTTGAGCCCTCGCAGCACTTCAGCATTTGCCCTCTCCGCAGCGTTGCTTCTCGGGTGAGCAGCGAAGCGAAAGCAACCTTGGCGCCAAGTTCTTGGACGTACTGAATGAAGGTGCGGCTCTTGAACTGTGTGCCGTTGTCGGTGATTATCCGGTTAGGAATCCCCAAAACGGCAAACAATCGACCTGAAGAACTTGACTGCTGACTGTGCTTTCACCTTCCTCACTGCTTCCACTTCCGGCCACTTTGTGAACTTGTCGATTGCAACATACAAGTACTCAAAGCCCCGACAACTTCGGGAAAGGGGCGAGATGTTGAGCCCCAGACCGAAAATGGCGAGGATAAAGGGATCGTGCGGAGATCTTGAGCTGGCTGGTGTATCTTCTTGGAATGGGCTTGCGCTTCACACTTGGTTACTAGTGCGATTGCATCACGGAGGCTGTCGGCCGAAGAAACCTTGCGGAAAGCTTTTAGGCAAGTGCTCTAACGCCAATGTGGTGACCACATATGCTGTGTGTATCTCGCCAACAGCTTCATCCATCTTCGGTGAATACACTTCAATTTCACACGTTGAGTCTTCTTACATACAGCGTGTTGTCGACAAACTGGTACATACTTGACTGCGGGCTACTCTTTCCGCTTCTTCTTGCTCTTGGGATGTTCTCATATCGAAGAAAATGGGCGATCTCTGCGCCCATCTTTGGAGCTTGCGGCTCGACAACAAGGACTAAAGGCACATCTGCTGCTGCGGGAACATCAGCTTCTCGGCAGAACCTGCGGCTCGGCGGAGCTTGATGTTCCCGGCAAGCTGCGAGCAAAACTTGTCGGGGCGTGCGCTGTGAAACAAACCCTGGGGTTTATCGGAGCAGACTGCTCCTCGGCACACTGGTGTTGAACTTGGGGACGTTGGCGGCGGCCGGGAAGCTTCGGCGGAAGTAGTCACCGAATCAACTTCCTCTTCTTGTTCTGTCGAGTTGATGGCGTTACGATCGGTTGAGTCAGCTTGAGCACAAAATCCCTGGTTCCACAGGTAACTTGAGTGCGGCGCACTTTGACAGGCCATCAGCAATATCATTCTGAGCTCTTGGAACATGTTCCATTTGTAGGCCGTCAAAGTGCTCTTCTAGCTTTCTCACTTCATCAATGTAGGCTTCCATCAATGGACTCTGATAATCTTTGTTTACTTGGGGGACGACAAGCTACGAGTCACCCCTGACAATGAGCTTCTTGATCCCAAGGTCTACTGCAATTCTGAGACCAGCAAGCAAACCTTCATACTCTGCAGTATTATTTGTTGCTTGCTCCTTGGGAAAGTGCATTTGAACTATGTACTTGAGGTGCTCTCCGGTGGGCGCAACAAGCAGTACGCCCGCATCGGCGCCTTGCAGCGAAAAGGCACCGTCAAAGTACATCAGCCACTCTTTACTTGCCTCCTTGACGGGGATGCTCGTCTCTGGAATTTCTTCATCTTGCGTCGGCGTCCATTCTGCTATGAACTCTGCGATGCTCTGCTTTGGATAGTTGAAGTGCTTTGAACTTGAGGCCAAAGCTTGCAGTTCGATGCCCACTCGACAATCACTGCTGTTGCTTCTAGATTTTGCAATATTCTCTTCATTGAAGCGGTGACAAGCTGTGATCTCATGTGCTTGGGCGTAATGGCGCAGCTTTCTCAAGGCCATGAGGAGGCGAAAAGCAATTTCTGCACACAGTACCTTGACCTAGCCCCTGCGGAAGGGCCCGACAAAATGGTAGGCGCTGCACCATCCTTTTCGCATCTTCTCGCAATCCTGCAGATCCGTCCTTATCGGGACGAGCTTGTCGGTGAAGCCCCACAGCTTGTCATTGGATGTATCTGCCTTGGTTGCCGGCTGATCATCGCCTCCCTTTCCGCTACTAACGCAGCACTAACCACTTGATTGGTTGCCGCTATATATAGCAACAACTTCTCTTGTGGCCTAGGTGCGACAAGTATTGGAGTAGAGGACAGGTACCTCTTTAAGTCTGCAGCGCAGCCTCCGCTTCGGGAGTCCATTTAATTGGACCTGCCTTTTTCAAAATCGTGAAAAATGGCAGGGCGCTCTCAGTAGACCTAGAGATAAACCTGCTGAGAGCAGCCACGCAACCGGCAAGTCTTCGTACATCCTTGACGCGCTTTGGTGCTTCAATTTGCTCAATGGCCTTGATCTTGTCGGGATTGGCTTCAATTCCCCGCTGAGACATGATGAACCGAGAAGCTTGCGGAAGGACTCGAACACGCACTTCTCGGGGTTGAGCTTGAGGTTGATCTTGCGCAGATTTGCAAAGGTCTCATCTAAATCTTGAACCAGAGTTGCTTTGTCCTTGCTCTTGACCACTATGTCATCCATGTAAGCTTCTACATTTCTGTGCATTTGCGGCTCAAAAGCGTCATGGACTACTCTTGCAAACGTTGAACCAGCATTCTTTAGCCCAAAAGGCATCCGTATAAGCGGTATGTGCCACATGGGGTGATGAATGCGGTTTTCTTCATCCTCCTCGCCATGAAGATCGATGATATCCGGGTATGCATCAAGAAATGAAAGCAAATCACATCCAGCCGTGGAGTCAACAATCTGGTCGATCGGCGGCAAGGGAAATGGGTCTTTGGGACAAGCTTTATTAACATCGTGAAGTCAATACAAAGTCTCCATTTCCCATTAGCCTTCGAACAACTACAGGATTGGCCAACCACGTAGGATGGAGCACTCCTCGACAAGGCCTGCTGCTTCAACTTCTTGATCTCTTACGCAATGAATTCTTGGCGCTCCGTGCATGCTTCGACTTTACGCTTGTGGGCGCGCGAGGACAGACAGCTAGGTGATGCTCAATTACTTTCACAGGAACACGGGTATGTCGGACGGTTGCCATGCAAACACGTCGACATTCGCCCATGAGGAAAGCAAAAGCAGCGCCTTCCTATTTAGGGTCGAGAGTGGCGATGGTGAAGGTACCACCGGTGCCGTCCTCCTTGGCGGGCACCTTCTTGGTCTTTGGCGGAGATGCCATCATCTTCTTGCACTTGCGGTGGAGCTCGATGGTGCGTCCTCGGCGGTAGCGCAGCACTCGAAGAGGTGCGCTTGCGGAGTGGGCATCGAGCTCTTGCGGACAAAGTGGTCTTCTTCTTCCTCCGGGAGCTTGGTGACAAGTGATTTTCTATCTGTGCATGCTGCTGCCTCCGGTAAATCTTGTTAGCGCAGATAAGAGCATCTTTCTTGTCGCTATGAACATAAATAGCGATTATCGGGCCTGGCATCTTGAGCAAGTTGTATGCATAATGAGAGGCTACCATGAACTTGGCGAGTCTTTGGGCGGCCAAGTATCCATTATAAGGCAATGGAAAATCAGCAGCGTCGAGCGTGACCCTCTCGATCCTGAAGTTTAGCTAGCTGCCAAATATTCTGGCAGCGTGATCTTCCCCTTTGGCTTGCTCCTTCTGGGTTAATTCCTTGGAATGTGCGGTCTCTTGAGCTTCATTGTCGGGGATCTGAAGCTTACGGAACCTTGCGGATGAGATCAGGTTTAAGCCGGCCCGCCGTCAACTAGCATCTTGGTGACCTTGAGGTTGCGGATAGTTGGTGAGACCAACATCGGCAATCACCCGACCCATGATTATGCGATCGGGGTGGTCCTCAATATCAAAGATGATAGGCGTCTTGGACCATTTCAAAGGCTGCGTGACTCTACGGATGGTTACATTGCATTAACCTCCCTCACCCATTGCTTGAGTTGGCGGTGTGAGGTATGCGAGCACCGCCATCAACATGAAGGACCTCCGTGGCTTTCGAAACTCCTGCTCGTCGGCCTCATCGTCTTCCATATCTTCATCTTCATCGTCGTCTTCATCCTTGTCGCGGCCCGGGAGAGTCTGTCTCCTTGCCTCTGCTTGGCCTTGCATGGCGTCCTCCCGGCGGGTCGCTTCTTGCTAGCTCCCCGGCACCTTCACAGGCCTTGTCCTTGTCGCGCCCGCTCGTACTCAGCTTCATTGTTCAACAAGCTGATCGACCTTCTTGCAGCTCTGGAGGTCATGGCCTTTGGTGCGGTGGATCTTCTTGATCTTGCTTATTGGAGCTGTCACCTTGTCGGTGGCCGCCCAGCTTGGCGGTCGGTGTCGGCGGCAACCTCCTTGCAGACCACCAGCCTTAGCCTTCTTGGCGCCACCTCCGTTACCGGACTGCTCGACAACTAGTACCTCTTTGCCCTTCTTCTTCTGTTGTTCCGCCGGCTCTTCCTCATTGAGGCGGTCTCTTCCTATCAGATCCTGTACGCATTCTCTCACAGGAGTCTTCTTCCTTCTTGACACGTGCACACTTGTCGGCCAAAGCATACAACTCGCGGCGTCCTTGACTTTGCACATCGCCATCTCCTCCCTCATCCTGCGGTTCCATTGCGTTTTGATAAGCAGCTGATCACGGTGGCGGGGTGGACATCAGGATGTTGTAGTGCACGGCTGAATCTCTGGATGAACTTGCGGGGACTCTCCTTCCTTGGCGGCGGTGAAGGTCACTCTCTTAGCCATGGGGCTTGTGGCCTCTGTGAAAGCGCCGACAAACTGATGGCATAGATCTGCCCAAGAAGATATGGAGCTGTCCGGCAAGTGCATGAGCCAAGATCGACATTGGGCTTGAGCACCAGTGAAGTAGTTGGCGAGGATCTTGTCATCTCGTCCCCCGCAGCTTGCACACGCGATGGTGTAGATCTTTGAGAACTCCGATGGATCGTCCTGCCATCATACTTCTCGCACATCGGCGAAAATTTTCTTGTCGGACCCACTGGACTTGCCGCAGCTCACGAGTCAGCGCGGGGCAACCTACAGCGTCACGGCAAGTCACCTAGTTCCCAGCGGCGTGCGCGTCAGCGGAAGGGCCAGTGGCGCTGGTCGGATGTGGCGCTTCTCTTGGCGCTTCGATCGGGTTGGCGTCTTCTTGTTGCCGTTCTTGAAGAACTTGGCGCTGATCACAGCGAGCTTCGTGGATCCGGCGGCAGCGGTGGAGTCGCTGTCGAGTGGATCCGGCGAGTCGGCGATCTTAACCTTCGAGGTGGAGAGTGCATGGTGGTTGCACCCCACAGGTCTCGTCGCCACCGGCTCGTGCCTTGTCGTCTCGCCCGCGGCAGCGGCGTGCTTAGTTGCCGCGAGCGTTGCTGTTGGCAAAGCCGATGAGACTTTGATGGTGGCCCTTCATTACGTCGACCTTATGCGTCGTCGGAGGGTAATCCGGGGCGATTGAGCTCGCGCCAGCGCTTCGCTTGAGTGGTGGCGGCAATGGCGAGCAGTGCGAGAGCGGGATGTGCTCGGACTTCTAAATATGTTAGAAGAGCGGTATCCGTCCGAGCGACCGTGCCCGCTCACACCACCAGCCTGTTGGCGCGCGAGCTGTTCTTGGCGTCCACAGATCCACCAGCTCGATCTTAACCCAGCGAGCGCATGGCGCTACGAGCACCATGGCGCTGTCGGTCTCGCGCCTCCTGAGATGGGCAGCGATGCGTGTCACGGACGCCGAGGTTTGTGCCGCCTTGTCCTTGGACTTGGCAGCATCATGAAGCTCCCTCGCGGCGCCCGTTCTTTCGCGGCGTCTTCCCACCACTCGTTAACTCCGGTGGTGGTGGGTTTGGCAGCAGACGGCTCTGCTGCCGCGAAGCCTTCTTCTTGGTGGAATGTTGATGAAGATGATGAAGATGTTGCTCGTGTGAGCGCGGATCAGGTTCACACAGCCTCGCGCCCTACTGCGCGCCAAAGATGTCGGGGAAGCAAATCCAGGCGATGCACACGAGCAGTTTACCCAGCCGGAGCTCTCGGAGATTATACTCCCTCTGCTGCTTGTCGATTATCTTGTGTTCTTGCTAGGGAGCAATGAGAGCTACAAAACCTAGCTTGAGTGTCTCTAGTCTCGAATGAGTCGAACCAGCGAACCCCCTACGTTGTGCATGGGCCTCCTTTTATAGGCTCAAGGGGTCACCAGTGTAGCGTAAACAAGGGCAAAATGGGAAAAATGAGTTGCGGTTGGTACAGCTACTTTATGCAGTGTATTCTACCTAACTCGGCGGCAAGGGACAAAAGCATTAAATGCCCGTCCATGTCGCCTAAGCAGTCGAGAAAGGGACCGTCGGCGCCATCGCTTCATACGATGGCACCCATGTCGGCGCCGCTTAATGCTGCTCTCCGCTGGCTGCACAGCCTCTTGACACTGCGCTGGAATGGCCCCATGGCGACACGTTGGTGGATGAGCTGGAGCGGAGATGAAGAGAGGTTGCCTGCCGCGGCAAGCACCTTGCCGCGGCTGAATCCTTGTCGCGCCCGGAAGCTTGTCGCTCACCAAGCCTTCCCGGCAAGCTCCTCTTGCCGGGGTCTTGTCTTCTGCGTGCCTTGAGTGGCCTTCCCGGCAAGCTCCTCTTGCCGGGGTCTTGTCTTCTTGGCTTAAATACTTTGTTCTTGAATGGCTCCAAAGGAACCACGGAGGACCTTGGCGGTCACTAGGCAGCCCCACCTGCGAAGTCTTGCTGCTGCCCATGCTGCGAGTTCGGGATACTAGGGTACCCCTACTCTAGTACACTGACAGTTTACTAAAATTATTTCAATGAACCTGAAATGCCCTTCTAAAATGCTCATCACCCTTGCTTTGGTTCAGAGCCTCTGCGAAAAGTGGTGCACAATTTTCTAGGTCATCCTATGGTTGTTGAATTAAATCATAAGTATTTGAGTTTGGGCATTTAAAATTATATAAAATATTTCAAATGCCCAAATATTCCCAAACAAAAATGTTTCATGTTGGAAAAATTCCAACTATGGACCTGGAGCAGTTTGGTGAATTTTGGAGCTGTTTAGGTATTTTTAAAAACTCCACAAAGTTACAGAAAATTAGAAAAAGAAAAACAGAATGAAAACCTTACCTGGCGCCACCCAACCGGCCCACCTGCCGGCACAACCACAACCCCTTGCATGGCTGCTTAAGCAGCCAGGCAGGCGAGGTGCTCGGCGGCGAGCACCGCATGCATGCCACACACCTGGTCGCCGCCTCGCCGGTCCCCTCACCGAGCGACCGACGCGAAGCGCCCTCTCTCTCCCCCCCCGAGCCCTCAGACATCTCTCCTCCTCGCCAGCTCCTCCCCCTCGCGCTCCCACGCCATGGCCGACTCCACAGCTGCCACGCCCGTCGCCCGTGGTCGCGCTCCCGTCGTCCGTGCTCCTCCCGTCGTGTCTAGGGCTCCGCCGCCCTCCTCTTCGTCGAGCTAGCCGAGCCCAGTGCTCGCGTGGCCAGGCCCTCTGCACCAACCTCGCCCGAGCCAGCCGTGCGGAGATCCCCTTCAACGCCGCCGTCGCATCAGCCCGTCCCCGACCGCACCGAGTGCTTCCCCGAGTGCCCCGTGAGCCTAGCTATCTTCCCCTCCTTTCCTCTCTCGCTCCCGAGCCGTGTAGCGACCGCACGGAGCTCAACCGCAGTCACCGCTGCGGAGCTCGTCGCCGACGTGCTACCGGCCATCCACCGGCCACCCCTCGGTGTCTAACGCACTCACCACATCACGTAGGGCCTAACCCACTACCTCTCGCACCTCACCGCACACCGTAGCCCCGAGTTCGTCCTCACCCCAACTCCGGCGGCCGCGTAGGTCGTCGCCGGCGCCGATTCCGGCCACCCCGAGCTCAACTAACTCCACCAAAAGTTGCGGCTTGTTCCCAGCTCCACCTAGATGCCCTCCGCGGCTCGTTTGGTTGCCGAAATGACCAAAACCACTTCCGCCGCCGCGTCTGGCTCGCCGGCGGCTAAACGCTGGTGTAGCCGACTTTGACTTTAACCACGGGTGGGCCCTGGTTGACTCTGTTGAATCTATGACAGGTGGGGCCCAGCCCTGTTAACTAATCAGGTTTAGTTTTAATTAATTTTTAGTTAAACTAATTATGCTGACATGCGGGACCCACCAGTCAGGTTTGACCTGGACGTCCCCGTTCACCCTGACATCACCCTGACGCATTGCTGACGCAGTAATGAATTACTGGATTTATTCTATTATAGGAAATTCCAGAATGTAGTTCAAACTTCAAAAAATCATAGAAATTAATCTGTAACTCTAAATGCAAAGATTTATATATGAAAAATGATCAGAAAAATCCATTCTACCCATTGGTACAGGTTTCATGCATGGTAAAACAAGTTAACCTTGCTGTTTAAGCAGAATAAGATAATACACCTTTATGGCTATTTTAAATGAGCTAGCATTTGAATCTTTGATTCAAATGAGTTCATCCCTAATTGTTCCAGCTTGCATTAGGCCAACACACATTCATAATGCCATGTCATAGCATGCATCATATTGTTGCATATTGCCATGTGTGTTTATTTTCGGTGTGTCTTTTCGTGATAGGTTACGCCTCGAGGATAATCCGAATATCCGTGCGAAGGCGTATCCTACCACCACTACATCGACAAGCAACCCATTGATCATTCGATACAAACCCATGTTCTGCTACGCTCTTGTTTACTGCATTAAGACAACGCGATTCAAACTCTTTGTGTGCTGCGGTAGTTGAACCCACTTCCTTTGCATGACTGTCATTGCCACGGTAACTAGATGAAACCCACTAGTATGTGTAGGAGTTGATTGAGCCATGTTTGTGATTCCTACCATTCTATGCTTGCTATGCTTAGAGTTGTGTCGGTCGGCTCATCGGGATGATGAGCTGGAGTGAAAGGTTGTGTCGGGTTCGAGTGAAAGTGTTGAACACGTTTTGGTAAAGGTATCGATGAGAGGCCATGTAGGAGTACATGGTGGGTTGTTTCATTGAAGCCGTCCCTAAGAACTGAGTTACTGTGTTTGTGATCCATGAAACAGTTACTACCACGCATTGGGCCCGAAACCAATGGACCCTCTAAACTTCTTAACCACCCTTGTTCTCGGTCAGGGAGTTGCAAGTAGTTTACGGTGTTTGTAGCATCTTTGGGGCCATACATAACCTGACCTTAGGGGTGGGTTGTGTTGCGGTATGCGTGGCCGGTGTGCTGAGTGCCCGTTTGGTATCTCGGGAACCCTGCACACATCGTTCGGGGCCGTATGGAAACCTCGGCGGACTCCTGCGGATGGAACCTGAATAGGCGATAAACTGGACTAGGGACTTGAGTGTTTAGGTAGGCTGTGGTCGACACCCGTTGGGCTTCCGCTTGAAGGTTGCAGTACATGTCGTATGGCGGCGGTAAGTGGTGAGCGTGTGTGAAAAGTACACCCTGCGGGGTTAATATGATCTATTGAATAGCCGTGTCCACGGAGAAGGACTTCGGGTTACCTATATCGGTTCATAGACAAGTAAATGGATACTACTAAAAGCCTCAAGATAAGTGTGAGTGCAGCGGATGGCCCTCTCGTGGGTTGATGAGAGAGGATCCATGGTGGAGTATTGTGATGGTGATTAGTGGACACATGTGCGACAAATGCTTTTCAAGTGGTGTCACGTAGGATAGCTTAGCCAAGAGTCAACGCTGGCTTGCTGCAAATAGCTCCACCACCTTCTTGAGAATGTGCATGTATGATAGGTTTACATTGTAAGACTTCTTTGAGTACCTCCGTACTCATGTTTGTAATTAATGTTTTGAGGCGACAACACTGCCCCCTCCGATGGGTTTTATGTAGACCTTGACATCGGCAGGTGAACTAGCCACCCGGTGGTGATCCAAGGCTTGTGAAGGGCCCTTTGTAGATAGAAGGGCTTCAACAAGCTTTCTTTTTCTAGAGTGCGTACTCGGACTAGTTTGCTTCCGCATGTGCTTGTATGTTTGTATGACTTGAGTGTTGGGTCATGTGACCCCTATCTGTATGGATATGTTATGTATGGCTCCTCGGAGCCTCTTAAATAAAGTACTTTGAGTTGTAGAGATTTGTTGTGATGCCATGATGTATGTACTCATATCGGGCATATTGCGTGTATGATTGAAATGCTTGGCATGAGTGGGATCCGACAAACTAGTTGTTTATCCTTGGCAGCCTCTCATATGGGGAAATGTAGTCTCGTGCTTCTAGCGATAGTAGTCCGCTTCTGCCGGTTCACGGACTCCTGCTAGCCAGCACTCTGCTTGGACATAGCGGCGGCATGTGTTTCGCCGTTCCTATATACATCCCTTTGGGGAAATGTCACGGTGATATTGAGTCTGCCTAGCCTGCTGGCCGGGATACGGTGTCTGTTAGCCAGTGCTACAGCCGAATTCATCGTTGATGACCGACATGCTCAATGTGATTCATGTATGCCTGTCCCCATGGGTTAAGCGCCGCTTTGGGTTCCACGACTAGCCATGTCGGCCGGGTTCTTTGTCATGTGGATGCTAGCAACACTATCATATCGTGAGCCAAAAGGCATAAGCGGTCGGGCCATGGTAAGGCGACACCCGTGGGAATACCGTGCGTGAGGCCGCAAAGTGATATGAGGTGTTACGGGCTAGGTCGATGTGACTTGGAATCGGGGTCCTGACACTACCTTCAGATTTTTGCACTGTTAATGCTTATAGATTACATACCTTAATTTCATGAGATAAGTTAATTTTTTTGTATAGTGTCACCAAAATGCCAAGGCGCTGATGTCATTTTATTTTGGTTAAACTGCACAAAAATTATGAAGACAAGAGGAAAGGTCAAGAGTGGGCACCTCCTCCTCCGGCTGTTCTCTTGATTCGTTCGATCAAGTTTTTATGTTTGATCGGTTATCAAAATAGGTATAGCAATTTTTAACAAAGGTGTGACTAGCTTTACTGGGATAATTTGAGTGAACTCTACACCCTCAGTTCCTTAATATAAGACGTTTTCGCGGTTCAATTTAAAGTACCCAAATGTCTAGTATTTAGAAAAACAGGTAGTAGTTTTCTTGAGCACATATCTGGGAAAGCTTGCCACACTTTATTTATGTCCATACGCTAATGCAACACCATTCGAATACTACAAATATACACTAATCCAGTGGCTAGTGCAATAGTAGAGTAGTTATTTTATTACAGGGTACAGTACAATGGTTTTACTGAACAGATTTCAATAAACTCTAGCACTGGAAGATTTCTATAAGAATTAACAATACAAAATGTAAAGGTAACAATTTTCAGCATTGGTATACTTCCCGTGCATGAGCATTAAACCAAATATAAAAGTCTGTAGGTAACTTGCATTATTAAGTAATGATAGTATTAAAAAATTGCAAACCATGTACCTCCAAGGTAAATATCATTTCGAACTCGGGGGGACCTTAAAAATTGCTATCCCTATCTTGATAACCGATCAAACATAAAAACTTGATCGAACGAATCAAGAGAACAGCCGGAGGAGGAGGTGCCCACTCTTGACCTTTCCTCTTGTCTTCATAATTTTTGTGCAGTTTAACCAAAATAGAATGACATCAGCGCCTTTGCATTTTGGTGACACTATACAAAAAAATTAACTTATCTCATGAAATTAAGGTATGTAATCTATAAGCATTAACAGTGCAAAAATCTGAAGGTAGTGTCAGGACCCCGATTCCAAGTCACATCGATCTAGCCGGTAACACCTCATATCACATTGCGGCCTCACGCACTTTATTCCCAGGTGTCGCCTTACCATGGCCGGGACCGTTTAGCCTTTTGCTCACGTATATGATAGTGTCGCTAGCATCCATATGATGAAGAACCGGGCCGACATGGCTAGTCGTGAACCCAAAGCGGCACTAACCCATGGGGACATGCATACATGAATCACATCGAGCATGTCGGTCATCAGCGTGTGAATCGGGGTTGTAGCTTTGGGCTAACAGGACTCCGTAACCGGGCTGTAGCAAGCTAGCGGGACTCGGATGTCACCACGTGACATTTCCCGAAGAACAGACACATGAGCAGTGAAACACATGCCCGGCAGTCAAGTGTCGAGCGGTAGTCTTTGGGCTAGCGAGGACTCAGTGAACCGGGCTGTAGCGGACTACTATTGCTCAGGAAGCACTAGACTACATGTCCCCATATGAAAGGCTGCCAAGGATAAACAACTAGATTGTCGGATCCACACATACCAAGCATTTCAAACATACACACAATATGCTCGATATGTGTAAATACAACATGGCATCACAACATAACTCTCGACTCAAGTATTTATTCATTAGGCTCCGAGGGCGAGATATTACAAACATGGGTCTCATGACCCAACATTGAAACATACAAGTCAAAGCACAATGGAAGCTTAACATGTGCGATCGAAAACTATAAATGAAAAAGGCTTAGAAGCGACTATCTACCAGATCCTGCGAGGGCACAAGATCGTAGCTGAGGAAACAAGCTAAGCGTCGAAGTCCACGCGGAACTACTAAGCGAGGCCAGCGTCTCTGCAAAAACATAAAATAGGCAAACGTGAGTACAAATGTACTCAGCAAAACTTACATCAGAACTAACTACATATCCATCATTATCAACAAAGGGTTGGTGGGGTTGTACTGCAGCAAGCCAACTTTGTCTCGGTGGCTATCATGAACTACGACTGCAAGTAACTCTTTTGAGGTGGCGCACACGAGTCCACATATTCACCATATCAATACACCACTATGGACCGCTCCGTCTCCCTCACGAGCGCCATCCATAGCACTCACGCTTATCTTGCGCATTTTAGAGTATCCACTTTCACTTGTCTATGAACTGTACAGGCAACCCATAAGTCCTTTACCTCGGAAACGGCTATTCGAATAGATAAGGTTAACCCTGCAGGGGTGTACTTTTTCACAGATGCTCCCGCCACTTACCACCATGTACACGTCGTGTATCTCGGCAACCTTCAAGCGGAAGCCTGGCGAGGGAGTCGGCCACGACCTGACTAACCACACAAGTCTCTACTCTAGGTTTATCGCCTATTCGGGTTCCATCCGCGAGGAGATCCGGCCAGGGTGTCGCTCACGGCCACAAGCGATGAGCGAGGTTCCCGAGGCACCAAGCAGGCGTCGGTACACCGTCCCTCGGTGTATCTACATAACATAGCCCACCCCTAGGGTCAGCACTACGCCGCCCCAACACATATCCTACAAACACGAAACTAGTTGGAACTCACGGGCGAGAGATCGGCGATTAATAACCGAGAGAGAGTCGAGTTACGGAACCCAATGTGTGGTAATAAGCATTTCATGGAACACAAACACAGAACTCAGTTCGATGGCGGCTGCAATGAGACAACCCACCATGTACTCCTACATGGCCTCTCACCGCTACCTTTACCAAATCGTGTTCACACACTTAGCTCGCACAGTGGGACATGTTCACACCTCTCGATTCATCCTCGATGAATCGGACTGACTCAACTCTAAGCGATAGCAGGCATGACAAACAAGCATGAATGAGTAGGCACAACAGTTCTCAAACAACCCCTACTCATGCTAGTGGGTTTCATCTATTTACTATGGCAATGACAGGTCATGCAGAGGATAAGGGTTCAGCTACGCAACAAGTAGCAGATGAATCGTTGTTGTCCTAATGCAGTAAAGAGAGGCAGGAGGGAGAGAGTGGGATTATGTGGAATGAACAAGGGGTTTTGCTTGCACGGCATACGAAGATAGCATTGAGTCTTCATCGGTGTCAGCGATCTGCGTCCGTACAATGTCTACCGAGGGGGAACAACACCGGCAAACAGAGAAGAAACACGATCAATGCAATGCACAATATGATGCATGCTATGACATGGAAATATGGGTGTGTTTCGGCTAATGCATTCTAAACAGGTTGGTTTGAGTCCATTTGAATCAAAATTCAAATTAAAGCCCATGACATGAAGTCATATTAATGTGTTAGCTTGTTTCACTTAAACAGCAAGGTCAAATTATTCTGACATGCATGAAACCAGTACAGATGGATAGATTGGATTTTTCTGATCAGTTTTCATATATAACTTGTTTGATTTGGAGTTACGGTTGAATTACTATGAATTTTAGAAGTTTAGGCAATTTTCTGGATTTTCCTGAATAAGAATAAATCTAGAAAAGGCATTACTGCGTCAGCCTGACATCATCATGACATCAGCAGGTCAACGGGGCACGGTCCGGGTCAAACCTGACTAGTGGGGCCCACTGGTGAGTGACTCATGACAGGTTAGTGTTATTGACAGGTGGGACCGGTCAAAGGCCACGTCACCACGGTCAATGCTGACGCGTGGGTCCACTGTCAGCCTCTAACTAAACTAACCTAGCTTAGTTAATACTAACCTAACTTAATTAGCGGGGGGTTATTAGCACTAACCTAAACAGGGTTAGGCCGGCGTTAAGCCGCCGTCGGCGACAGGCGGTGGGCGCCTTGAAGCAGGCTACGGTGCCTGTTCGCGGCGTGGCTGGGCTCGTTCGAGCCCAGACCAGCCAGCGTCGGCGATGGTGCCATCCGGGCTGGGGTGGCGGAGGCGACATCGAGGCTCGACCGGCGGCCGGACCTCGGGTGGGCGCGAGCAGCGCGATGGTGTGTGTGCGGGAGAGTGGGAGTGCGGGTGTGTGCGTGCGTGCGATCGGCGAGGCAATGGACCGCCAGTGGACCAAGTGGTCACCGGGCGCGTCGGCAGCGGCGCAAGCGGCGGTGGGTGCGGTCGAGCTAGAGTGCGATCGCTTCTGGCGTGCGAGAGGAGAAACGAGAGGGGAGAATGGCCCGCAGCTCACAGCGGTCATGACGAACGAGTCGGCGAGGTCTGGGAGGAACCGGCGCGGTCGTAGCGGCGAAGGGGATCTCCAGCGACCCTAGGAGGAAGAAGGTGTCGGGGACGACGCTGCAGGGCGCTTCCGCTCGCGTGGCTTGGCGGGGAGGACGATGGCGTCGTGAAGGAGCTCGGGGACACGTCGGTGAGGCGAGGGAGCACGGTGGCGCGGATGGTGCTCGTCGGCGCCTCCGGTCTTCGGGGAGAGAGGAGAGGAGCGGAGGAGGAGAGGCATGGGAGAGAGTGGAGGCGTCGAGGCGCGTGGCGTCTCGAGTCGTGAAGCAAGCAGGGAGGCAGGAGGAGGTGGAAGCAGGAGGTGGCAGCGGAGTGCGCGTCGAGGCGACACGCCGGCGTCCTCAGGCGTAAGGAGGAGGCGGTGGCGGCGGTGGTGGGCTGGGCCAGCTCTGGACTACAGATTACTGGGCACATGGGCTGAGGTAGGCGCCAGGTAAGTTTCTCCCCTTTTGTTTCTTCTCTATTTTTCGACATATGTTTTGATATAATAATAATAATAAATCATTTTATTTTCTTATGCCAATTTTGTAGGGGCTAGTGGTGTTATTCGAGCTCCTCAACATATAGCACAATTTTTGGACATATATTATATATATAACATATATATATCAAATGCAAATAATTATGCATTAATTCCAAATGCCCAAAATAAATACTTATGAGCTCCTAAAAATATTGGTTTGATTTCTATCTCTGTCCAATATTTTCAGAGAGCAACATGAGCATTTTCTTGGACCCTTTTGGAGCAATTTTTATTTGGGTCATTTCCAGAAATGATTCTGAGGGTTTCACAAATCCCCATTTCAAATTTAATGGAATTTAAACATGATGCACACATGACTAGCTAGTCTAGGTCATACCAGAACTAGGGATGTGACAACTCGCCCCCACTGAACAAGAATCTCGTCCCGAGATTCAAGACGTATGGTAAGCAGACAGAAGGAAACACGAAGCTAACACGATCTTCACGATCCAACTGGCTCCTCGGGGTAGTTGATTTGTTGATTCCAATTGATCTTGACGTCTTTGCTTTTGAGATCTTCATCCAACACGAGGACAAAAAGCAAGACATGCCTACATAGATGGATCATCTTAATGATCACAAGATCAACTCACAGAGTGAGACGTAGAAACATCTCTCGAGCTGAGACACGAAGCATCTATGCAAAGGAATGGAGTGAAACAGATGACGAATGTCCACTAGGTAGGCAACAATCCACGCTCGATCACGACGTAGCGAGGAGTTAACTGCCATGATCCCACAACAGGGCACCTTGGGGGAGATGAATCATAGAGTGATCCCCCTAAATGGCAAAAAGGATTACTTCTGATATCTAAAACATTGAAACTCTTAATACCACCCTAAGGCAATCACAATCGATCATTTGGCGGGGTTCAAAGGAATGGCATATTCGGATTCGAATGGATGATGTGGACTACCTTGTTGAAGACAACGCGATGGATGATTTTGCTTAACATCGGAAAATGGTTGGGATCCATGTTAAGTCCACTTTTGAAGATGATCCTGGATAACAATGTTGGAGATATGCCCTAGAGGCAATCATGTATGATGATATTTCCTATGTGTTTATGAATAAAGATAGTCCTTGGACACTATCAATGATGTGTATCAGCAAGTACGTGACTTTTTTGTGGGACTATGCATTGTATGATGACTGTCTTAAAAGGTCCCTAGTCGAAAGGGCTGTGTGGACGCAAGAACCGACTAGACTAGCATATGACACGATCGATGGCTCGGTCTCACTAGCCATGGAGCATTGGATGCTAACGGATAATATGGACTTGGAAAGGTCTGGTCGGATTCGACATAGTCGGATCCGAGTCGAGATAAGGTCGAGTCGGACAGACCCAACTATGAGGCGCAGTGATATGTCATCTGTGAGTCTCTAGTACAACATCGTTCTATGTCCTAAGACCTGAGTGGCGCATGTACTCGAGATGGTGATAGACTTGCTTTGGGCCGACCAAACGCTACTGCGTGGTTGGGTAGTTACAAAGGTAGGTTTCGGTTTGTCAATCCCATGCTGCGAGATATGGTCGAGCAAGATGGGATTGCCCCTCGATCGGGAGAGATATACTCTGGGCCCCTCGTGTGATCGACCAGGAATAGCATGGCCATGCGACAAGGATTATGAGATAATCCGGATTGTGGTCGGTATCCTTTGGAGCGAGAAAGAGGTCGGGTTAGCACAAGGATGACAGTCTCGCCTTGAGCCCGACAACATATATCGTCTTGACAAAGGGAACAGAAGTGTGACACGTTATGCAGGTTCGCCTAACCAGCTTCATAGTCTGCTTGGTGGTCGGCACGCCTTGCTAGAGGCCGCTACCAACCGTGCATGTCGGAGGTGATCGAACGTGACCAAGCCGACTTGAACCTAAAGGGGTGGCAGCAAGGGAAGGAACCTACGAGGTCGGTTCGTGAGGACCTTTGGTCGGATGTGATCCGAACTGGACTAGGAACGTGACCGAATAGACTTTGGGCTTTAGGGTCCGTGCGAGGCCCAAGTGTTGAGCTTCATGAAGGGCGCCTATATAAAGTGGAGGTGCGGCACACTCAAGCGTGAGTCGAGAGAGGCGCTTGGCCTCGGGAGGCAGATCGCTTTGGCCTCGGGAGGCAGATCGCTTCGACCTCGAGAGCCACCTCCACTTGCCGCCGATGTGTGATCGGACCTAGCAGTCCGCCGCTCGGTGTTCCTCCCGCACTGCGGATACAATTAGGCGGTGCACTTGCGCCGCTCCCGCGAACTTCGTCACGTGGGATCGGACGACCGGCCGCTCGAGGAGATCGAGCGAGGAGGAGGCGATCCGCAGACGCGCTGCCCCAACTCTTCTTCCGCTGCACGGCGCTGCGGCGTCTAGTGGTAACGAAATGTGATCCATCACTAGTAGCATGTTCCTGGATGTTCTGCGCGTAGGAATTTTTAATTGCAGTCGACGCACCCTACCGTAGAACCCAACAGTGGTATCAGAGCCTCTGTTATAGGATTTGGATTCAGATCGTATGCATATTAGATATGTGGAGGCGGCAGATGAGATCTGTTGTCCTTGACAAGATCGGCTGTGTGCACGGTTGATGAGATCAACTGCACATGGGGATCGATGTGGCTATGTTTTCTGTAAATCAGGATCAATGAGGTCGTGACACGATCTACCCCTACCGATCGGTTATCCGCCATCGGGACCGCCGTGTGCGTAGCGCCGTGTATTTCGTACCCGACACACAAACCGGTAGAATGCGATTCTATGCATAACTTTGTTTTGCAGGTTTGATGTGGATAGTATGGCTCATGTGTATGTGATGCATGTGTGTAATTTATCGTGGCCTCGTGTCATGTTTGTCGGCGGCGAGAATAAAGTGCTGTCATTATATTGTATAACGACCTGCGTGTGGACTTGTGACTCTATGTAAAATTCATTACTAGTTGTAGTAGTTGGATAATAGAGATCAGGTTGGCGGCTTGGCATCCCGGCGTGACAAACAAGATGGAGTTCATAGATGGTCATCGGAGTCGGAGCCGACCTAGAAGAATGTCCATGAAGGAGCCATACTATTTCACAATATGTGTTATATTTGTGATTGTTATGCTTCTTTGTTTCTATGCATGTTAAAATGATAGAATGATCCCTCATGAATATCAAGCGAATTGCCATCCCCGATGTTGCACCTTCGCACGTCAAGTACGTCTAGTAGTGGGCTCATAAAATTGGGGTGCTGCTGGGTGTCCTTGAACTGAAGGGGTCCGTGTCGGACACGGACAAGCACTGCATCAGGTTAACTTGACAAGGCTATCAAAACGGTTTTGGGCCTTGTGGCAAAGAAGGTCGGGAGCCGGGGTATGAGATACCTTCCCGATCGACAGGAGTCGTATAGAGATACGATTAGCAAGGAGTTGCTTAATGGATAGGTATGTTGGCTAGCAGTGATGCTAAAGCTCACTAGTCGCATGCGCTAGTCGGATCTGAATCACTTGAGAGTTTGCGGAGGATCTTGACTTGATGGGAGTATTCTGTTTAGGCTAGAATTACTCTACATAAACACATTGCTTAGTGATTGCATATTTTCTGTTGTAGATCAATGGCACCACCTGCTCAACCCAACTTTGCATTGAAATCAATTCTGGAAAAGGATAAACTGAATGGAACAAACTTTACCACCTGGTATAGAAATTTGAGAAATTGTTCTCAAGCACGATAAAAAGGAACAGGTTCTAGAGGATCCACTTCCAGAGGAACCTGCCGATAATGCTAGTGCCACAGCTAAGAATGCCTAACAGAAACTCATTGATGAATCAACGGAGATCAGCTGTCTGATGCTGGCTTGTATGGAGCCCGATTTGCAATAGCATTTCGAAAATGTTGAGGCTTACGATATGATCGAGAGTCTCAAGAGCATATTTCAGACACAGGCTAGGACCGAAAGGTTCAACGTCTGGCGATCCTTGATGGATTGCAAGCTGAAGGAAGGTGATCCATCGAGCCCACATGTGATCAAGATGATCGGATATGTGCAAGCTTTGGATCGTTTGGGCTTCCGCTCTTGGATGAGCTGGCTCTCGATGCTGTTACGGGTTCTCTTCCGCCCAGCTATGGGACGTTCATCTCGAACTATCATATGCATGGCATGGATAAGAAGCTCACTGAATTGCATGGGATGCTCAAAGTGGCGAGCAGGATATTAAGAAAGGCACGCATCAAGTGTTGATGGTGCGAAATCGGCTAAGTTCAAGAAGAGTTGGTCCAAGAAAAGGCTAAGGCAAAGGGCACGGAGGCGGTAACCTCGCCGCTGCTGTGAAGTCTGGACGGACTCAAGACCGTTGCTTTCTTTGCAAGGAGACCGGTCCTTTGGAAGAAGCTGTAGCAAGTGGCTTGCGATCATGGCAAGAAGGCGGAAATGCTTCTTGAGCAAAGGTACACTTGTTGCATATGTTATAGACATTTACCTTGCTGACATACCTAGTAGCTCTTGTGTATTTGATACGGATCGGTTGTTCATATTTGCAACTCGATGCGGGGCTAGTAAGAACTAGGCGTGTGGCACAAGGGAGATTGACATCGGGTCGGCAACAAAGCAAGAGTTGCTGCGTTGGAGGTCGACACGATGCAGCTCCACTTCCTTATGGATTCATTATGGAATTGAATAATTGTTATTACATTCCTGCACTTAGTCGGAACATTATTTCTGCCTCATGTTTGATGAGTCAAGGTTATGAATTCAATTTAAAGGACAATGGTTGTTCGATATTTTTGAATGGTATGTTCCACGGCTATGCACCCATTGTTGATGGGCTATTTATATTGAATCTAGAACAGAACCGGTCTATAACATAAATGTCAAGAGGCATAAGCCTAATGAGATAAATCCGACATACTTACGGCATTGCCGGCTTGGACACATTAGTGCGAAAGCATGAAGAAGCTCCATGATGATGGGCTCCTAAGTTCGTCCGACTTGGTCGTTCGAGACATGTGAATCATGCTTGCTCGGCAAGATGACTAAGTCTCCTTTCGCAAAGAGTTGCGAGAGGCGTCCGAAACTATTGGAACTTATACATAGTGATGTGTGGTCCAATGAGCACAACTGCCGAGGTGGCTATCGATGCCGTGACTTTTACCGGCGACTTGAGTAGATATGGATATATCTATTTGATGAGGCACAAGTCGGAGACTTTTGAAAAGTTCAAAGAGTTTCAGAACGAGGTTGAGAATCAGCTCGGCAAGACTATAAAGCTTTTGCGATCTGATCGTGGAGGTGAGTACATGAGCCAGGAGTTTGATGATCATCTGAAAAGTTGAGGTATAGTACCTCAGCTCACACCTCCGGGTATGCCACAGAGAAATGGCGTGTCAGAACGGAGGAATAGGACCTTGTTGGACATGGTCCGGTCTATGATGAGCAAGTCGGATTTACCCTTGTCATTTTGGGGATACGCTCTAGAAACTGCAGCTTTCACACTTAACAGGGTACCATCAAAATCCGTAGAAAAGACACCGCATGAGATGTGGACTAGGAAGAGTCCGAGTTTGTATTTTCTAAAGATTTGGGGTTGTGAAGCATTTGTCAAGCGACTTATGTCAGACAATCTTACACCCAAGTCAGATAAATGCATATTCATGGGATACCCGAGGGAAACCTTGGGATATAGCTTCTACAACCGGGAAGAGAACAAGTGTTTGTTGCTCGGAACGGGGTTTTCCTTGAGAAAGAGTTTCTCAGTCGGGAGGCGGTGGGAGGGCGGTTCGACTCGAAGAAATTCGAGGACCACTGGGGCGGCTCGGTGGTGATGAGATCATACCGAGTCTGTCGGGAACCCGTAGTGGGCGGCACGGAACCACGGAGGTCGGAAAGATTGCGAGAGTGCGCGATGTATTGTTGCTAAGCGGCGAGCCGACCACGTATCCGGGCGATGGTGAGCCAGATTCGAGGCATGGCTAGAGGCCATGAGATCCGAGTTAAAATCCATGGATGAGAATCAAGTGCAGGACTTGGTTGATCCGCCACTGGCGTAACGCCATTGGTTGCAAATGGGTCTTTAAGAACAAAACCGATGTGGATGGAAATGTTCAGATCCACAAAGCTCGACTTGTCGCTAAAGGTTATGGACAAGTTCAAGGAGTTGACTCTGACGAGACTTACTCTTGATAGCGATGCTGAAATCGGTGAGGATCATACTAGCTATAGCTGCATATTTTGATTACGAGATATGGCAGATGGATGTCAAGGCGGCTTTCCTTCACGGAAATTTAACCGAGGACGTGTATATGATACAGCCCGAGGGTTTTGTCGATCCTACTAGCACTAGTAAGGTATGCAAGCTCAAGAGATCCATTTATGGGTTGAAGCAAGCATCTCGGAGTTGGAACATTCGTTTTGATGAGGTCGTCACTGGTCTCGGTTTCATCAAAAGCGAAGAGGACTCTTGTTTATACAAGAAGTTAAGTGGGAGCTCGATAGTGTTTTTGATCTTGTATGTGGACGACATACTACTGATCGGGAACGATGTTTCGATGTTAAACTCGGTCAAGAAATCATTGAATGGCAAGTTTTCGATGAAGGACCTTGGTGAGGCAGTCTATATTTTAGGCATTAAGATAGATCTATAGAGATAGATCGAGGAGGCTGCTCGGTTTAAGCCAGAGCACGTACATAGATAAAGTGTTGAAGCGGTTCAACATGAGTGAGGCGAAGAAAGGGTTCTTGCCGCTCTCACATGGTATAAGGCTAAGCGAGACTCAGAGTCCTTCGACATCTGATGAGCGACGCAGGATGAGTAGGATTCCGTATGCCTCAGCAATCGGATCCATCATGTATGCCATGATATGTACAAGGCCTGATGTTGCTTTTGCAATAAGCCTAACAAGTAGATACCAGGCCAACCCGGTGAGAGTCACCGGGCAGTGGTAAAGACTATTTTGAAGTACACGAAAAGGACTAAAGAGATGTTCCTAGTTTATGGAGGTGAGGAAGAGCTCGTCGTGAGGGGTTACGTCGATGCTAGTTTCCAAACCGCGAGAGATGATTGTCGATCACAGTCCGGATTCGTATGCGTCTGAGCGGAGGAGCGAGGTAATTGGATGAGTTCCAAACAGGATATGGTGGCGATTCTACCACGAAGCGAATACATTGCGGCTTGTGAAGCTGCAAAGGAAGGTGTTTGGATCCGGCATTTTATGGATGATCTTGGTATTTTCCCAGCCTCGGTGAAACCGTTGGACCTTTATTGTGATAATTCGGTGCCATCGCACAAGCCAAGGAGCGAGGAATCACCACAAGGTCGGACACATAGACCGGAAATATCACGTCTGAAAGATCGTAAGAATGGTGATGTAGAGTTATGCAAAATTCACTCGGATGCAAATGTTGCAGATCCGTTGACTAAGGCGCTTCCACAACCCAAGCATGAGGGGCACGTTAGAGCTATGGGCATTCGATGTCTATTTGATTGACTCTAGTGCAAGTGGGAGACTGTTGGAGATATGCCCTAGAAATCATGTATGATGATATTTCCTATGTGTTTATGAATAAAGATAGTCCTTGGACATTATCAATGATGTGTATCGGCAAGCACGTGACTTGTTTGTGGGACTATGCATTGTATGATGACTGTCCTAAAAGGTCCCTAGTCGAAAGGGCTGTGTGGATGGCAGAGCCGACTAGACTAGCATATGACACGGTCGATGGCTCGGTCTCACTAGCCATGGAGCATTGGATGCTAACCAGATAATATGGACTTGGAAAGGTCTGGTCGGATTCGACATAGTCGGATCCGAGTTGAGATAAGGTCGAGTCGGACAGACCCAACTATGAGACGCAGCGATATGTCATCTCTGAGTCTCTAGTACAACATCGTTCTATGTCCTAAGACCTGAGTGGCGCATGTACTCGAGATGGTGATAGACTTGCTTTGGGCCGACCAAGCGCTACTCCGTGGTTGGGTAGTTACAAAGGTAGGTTCGGGTTTGTCAATCCCATGTTGCGAGACATGGTCGAGCAAGATGGGATTTGCCCTCCGATCGGAGAGATATACTCTGGGCCCCTCGTGTGATCGACCAGGAATAGCATGGCCATGCGACAAGGATTATGAGATAATCCGGATTGTGGTCGATATCCTTTGGAGCGAAAGAGGTCGGGTTAGCACAAGGATGACAGTCTCACCGTGAGCCCGACAACATATATCGTGCGGAAAAGGGAAGAAGTGTGACACGTTATGCAGGTTCGCCTAACCAGCTTCATAGTGCAGCTTGGTGGTCGGCACGCCTTGCTAGAGGCCGCTACCAACCGTGCATGTCGGAGGTGATCGAAGCGTGACCAAGCCGACTTGAACCTAAGGGGTGGTGGCAAGGGAAGGAACCTACGAGGTCGGTTCGTAGGACACTGGTCGCATGTGATCCGAACTGGACTAGGAACGTGACCGAATAGACTTTGGGCTTTAGGGTCCGTGCGAGGCCCAAGTGTTGAGCTCGCGATGGACGCCTATATAAAGTGGAGGTACGGCACACTCAAACGTGAGTCGAGAGAGAACACTTCGGCCTCAGGAGGCAGATCGCTTTTTGGCCTCAGGAGGCAGATCGCTTCGGCCTCAGGAGCCACCTCCACTTGCCGCCGACTGTGTGATCGGACCTAGCAGTCCGCCGCTCGGTGTTCCTCCCGCACGCGCGGATACCGTTAGAGGCGGTGCACTTGCGCCGCTCCGGCGAACTCGTACGTAGGATCGGACGACCGGCCGCTCGAGGGAGATCGAACGAGGAGGAGACGATCCACGCAGACGCGCTGCCCCAACTCTTCTTCCGCTGCACGGCACTGCGCGTCTAGTGGTAACAAACTGTGATACATCTCTAGTAGCATGTTCCTGGATGTTCTGCGCGTAGGAATTTTTAATTGCAGTCGACGCACCCAACCGTAGAACTCAACAAACAACTGCTGCGAAGGGCAGCCCATGGAAAGTTGGCACGATGGCGTGCAAGCTGGGAATAAAATGCAAATGTTGGGAATGTTCCAACCATCATACCTGCCTGAGATTCAGATCTGGTTAGAAACAGGATACTTGAGACTCACATGTCTGAAAAAGAAAGGTTTCAACAAAAATTGACGAAATGACGTTGCGAGATTCTCGGGAGATGAACTACGATAGCAAGCTCCAAAACATGAGCTGGTTCTGCTACAAACATGTGAACACGTTGTCCAAGACAAGCATGATCACGTGGCAGTCATATAATGAAACACTACCGAGTTCAGGAGGAGAACCGTCATCGCGGATAATGAAGTTCTTAATTAAGCCCGGGTTAGCCCTTAAAAAGAACTCCTTCTCTTGGAACAAATCAGTCAGTGGCTTGGTGTGCTAGGGACACATGTAGAGCGAAGGTTGCAAGTCTCCGAACCACAGAATACTTCGCACGTATGCATGACCGATTTGGGATGATTCCAAAATAAGCAACATTGACTTTCTCGAATCCACGGCGGCAACTTGCATTAGATGCACATGAATTAGAGGAAGCCACTACTTTCATCCAAACATATGCTTCATGAACGAAGCACGAAGAAATGCTTACACAAGTTTCCAACACTAGGTTGATGTTAAACATGAATCATGGGGGAGACAAAATGCTGCTGATGAGCTCAACGGTAACTCATCGGAATTCCCATATCGCTGGACTTCCACCATCATGTGAACACGGTGATAGCATTGATCAGACCAAAATATGTAATGGTGTATGCTCGAGGGATCAACCACGAGTAAGACAACATTACGAACATCGTTGGTTCTGATTTGACTTGACAATAGCCCATACTCAGGTCAAAGTTTTGACAAGGCAATAGATCCAACAACTAATCATGAGGACCAATCAATGGAGATATCATCTTTCTTCAACACACACACGCACAGAGGATATCCCTTAGAGATGAACTAAGTTAAGCAAAGCTTTATCTTCCAACTCTCCAAGTTATTGTCTAGCTCAACCAACTAGCTCAGGGATATCCAACACAGATTCTTGGAGAATGGGTGGTTTAGAGGAAAACCAATATGATCACGAACTCAACATAGCGGTCAGGTGACAACCTGGTAACACTTCCGAGAAGATATTTGGAAAGTCACGAACCACCGATATATTACTAAGCTCGAGAACCATCTTGCTTTTCAGGGCAAGATGATATGATCAAGGGAGCGAGGGATTGACACAATCCTAACTCATTGATCGAAGAGTGCACCAGAAATAAGGACTAGGTAGAACAATCTATCTTGGAATGATGATTCAAGAACCAACACGCTAAGGATGAAATTATTGTCCTTTAACTACCAAGCAACAGAGTTGCTAGGAGTATTGATTTCACACATCATAGTTCATCTGTCAGCATTCCAGTTACAACAACACGGGAGCCGAGAAATGAATAATGAGGGCGAGAAGCATAACTATATCAAGAGTTCATAGGAGGGTGTGCAATTCCATGATATTCTTGATATAAATATACTAATACTCCAAGGTAGAACAGAGCAAAAGCTAGATTGGCATTTTGATCATGGAGTACAATTGCTTTGACCCAATCACGGATATGGATGGGATTACGGAGTTTGTTTCTCCTAGTCATTCCAGATTAGAATGGCTTGACGGACCACAAGAGTAGTAGGCATCGATGAACGAACGCATGCATACTCTTGACTATCAATTGATAGACGAAGGTCAGAAGACAAACTAAAGGGGGACAACTCAAGGAACATATGATTTTCTGAGTTGTGGGTGCATAGATTAGTATGTCGAACCAAGTTCAACATTTCTTCCGGATAACCCATGCGGAAAGGTAGGACTGGCAGAGTAACAATTATGAATGGAGAACTCCTCAAGAGTACTCTGATTGTGAGATTTTGGTTCAAGGAACTTCTGCCTGAATGGTTCATGGTATTTGCAAGAAGGAAATACCACAGACCTCGAGGACTATCGCAAAGGTTACTAATATCCTAAAGGAACTAGCAAACACTATCAACATGAAGTAGGTAGGGTGAATCTCAGGTTCAAGAACCCAAAAGTAGAATACCTACTACTAAGTGGCATCACGGGATGCTTTCGAGAATGATGGCCAGAATTATCACACTGGGACCACAAAACATGGCTAGATTACTAGGTGATACTCTAAGACACCTAGGGTCATAATAATAACTCCAACAGATATGTCGAGGCACTAGAGTACCTCAACTCAGCAATTAGTGTGATTAATCTGGCCCAAAAGGATATCAGGAGCGGGAGGAAGGGATTTGCAAATGCATCAGCCTGTTTAGAAACCTGGGATGACTCGGACAGCATAACGGTTGTAAATGCTCAAAATGATTTGAGACATCCTGCAAAAATGGTGGCATAACCTCTCAACATCATAATATCAAGGTTCTGAGACCATGTACGAACACACGGAAGTAGTAGAAACTGAACTGGGGCTTAAAACCAACAATCTTAAAAGTCTATGGATTAGTAACACGTCATCCTAATAGATAGATGAGAAGCCTAGTTCTTAAACCCCGTAGAAGAGAAGAGGATGACTCAGATCAGAAGGCCATGAGGTATAAGGAGTAAAAAGAGCCTTACGTTCCCTTCCACAATCAATTCCCTTACATAACTAAAGCATTTCTAGACTCAACTTCGACCGGTTTGGCTTGGTAATCCTCTGAAGTCGGGCTCGATACCAAAGCTGTCGGGACCCGATTCCAAGTCACATCGATCTAGCGGTAACACCTCATATCACTTTGCGGCCTCACGCACGGTATTCCCACGGTGTCGCCTTACCATGGCCGGGACCGTTTAGCCTTTTGGCTCACGTGTATGATAGTGTCGCTAGCATCCACATGATAGAGAACCCGGGCCGACATGGCTAGTCGTGAACCCAAAGCGGCACTAACCCATGGGGACAGGCATACATGAATCACATCGAGCATGCCGGTCATCAACGTGTGAATCCGGGCTTTAGCACTAGGCTAACAGGACTCCGGTAACCCGAGCTGTAGCAGGCTAGGCAGGACTCCGGATGTCACCGCGTGACATTTCCCCGAAGGGACAGACACAGGAACAAAGTGAAACACATGCCGGCCAGTCAAGTGTCTAGAGCAGTAGTGCTGGGCTAGCAGGACTCCGGTGAACCGGGCTGTAGCGGACTACTATCGCTCAGGAAGCACTAGACTACATTTCCCCATATGAAAGGCTGCCAAGGATAAACAACTAGATTGTCAGATCCCACACATACCAAGCATTTTAAACATACACACAATATGCTCGATATGTGTAAATACAACATGGCATCACAACATAACTCTACGACTCAAGTATTTATTCATTAGGCTCCGAGGAGCGAGATATTACAAACATGGGTCTCATGACCCAACATTCAGAGCATACAAGTCAAAGCACAACGGAAGCTTAACATGTCTGAGTACAGACAACTATAACTGAAAAAGGCTTAGAAGCGACTATCTACCGATCTGCCGAGGGCACAAGATCGTAGCTGAGGTAACAAGCTAAGCGTCGAAGTCCACGCGGAACTACTAAGCGAGGCCAGCGTCTCTGCAAAAACATAAAATAGGCAAGCGTGAGTACAAATGTACTCAGCAAGACTTACATCGAACTAACTACATATGCATCATTATCAACAAAGGGGTGGTGGGGTTTAACTACAGCAAGCCAGCTTTGTCTCGGTGGCTATCTGAACTACATTTGCAAGTAACTCTTTTTAGGTGGCGCTACGCAGTACACATATTCACCATACAATACACCACTATGGACCGCTCCCGTCTCCCTACGAGAACGCCATCCATAGCACTCACGCTTATCTTGCGCATTTTAGAGTATCCACTTTCACTTGTCTATGAACTGTACAGGCAACCCAGAAGTCCTTTACCGCGGACACGACTATTCGAATAGATAATGTTAACCCTGCAGGGGTGTACTTCTTCCCACACGCTCTCGCCACTTACCACCATGTACATGTCGTGTATCTCGGCAAAGTTCAAGCGGAAGCATGGCGAGGGAGTCGGCCACGACCTGACTAACCACTCAAGTCTCTAGTCTAGGTTTATCGCCTATTCGGGTTCCATCCGCGAGGAGATCCGGAAGGGGTGTCGCTCACGGCCCCAAACGATGAGAGCAGGGTTCCCGAGGCACATAACGGGCGTCCCGGTACACCGTGCCTCAGTGTATCTACCGCAACATAGCCCACCCCTAGGGTCAGCACTACGCACGGCCCCCAACACATATCCTACAAACACCAGAAACTAGTTGCAACTCCTGGACAAAGATCGAGGCGATTAATAAGCTGAGAGGGGTCGAGTTACCAGAACCCGATGTGTGGTAGTAACTGTTTCATGGATCACAAACACAGAACTCAGTTCTTGAGGACGGCTGCAATGAGACAACCCACCATGTACTACTACATGGCCTCTCACCTCTACCTTTACCAAATCGTGTTCACACACTTAGCTCACACACAGTAGGACATGTTCACACACCTCGATTCATCCCGATGAATCGGACACGACTCAACTCTAAGCGTTAGCAGGCATGACAAACAAGCATGAATGAGTAGGCAGAACAGGGCTCAAACAACTCCTACTCATCCTAGTGGGTTTCATCGATTTACTGTGGCAATGACAGGTCATGCAGAGGATAAGGGGTTCAGCTACCGCAACAAGTAACATTTGAATCGTTATTGTCCTAATGCAGTAAAAGAGAGCAGGAGCGAGAGAGTGGGATTGTATCGGAATGAACTAGGGGGTTTTGCTTGCCTGGCACTTCTGAAGATAGCATTGAGTCTTCATCAGTGTCAACGATCACAATGTCCGTACTATGTCTACCGAGGGGAAACAACACCGGCAAACAGAGAAGAAACACGATCAATGCAATGCACAATATGATGCATGCTATGACATGGCAATATGGGTGTGTTTTGGCTAATGCATTCTAAACAGGTTGGTTTGAGTCCATTTGAATCAAAGATTCAAATGAAAGCCCATGACATGAAGTCATATTAATGTATTAGCTTGTTTCACTTAAACAGCAAGGTTAAGTTATTCTGACATGCATGAAACCAGAACAGATGGATAGATTGGATTTTTCTGATCTTTTTTCATATATAACTTGATTGACTTGGAGTTACGGTTGAATTACTTTGAATTTTAGAAGTTTAGGCAATTTTCTAAATTTTCCTGAAAAAGAATAAATCCAGAAAAGGCATTACCGCATCAGCCTGACATCATCATGACATCAGCAGGTCAGCGGGCGCGGTCGGGTCAAACGACGAGTGGGGCCCTTGGTCGATGACACAGACAGGTTAGTGTCATTGACAGGTGGGACCGATCAAAGGCCACGTCAACACGGTCAATGCTGACGCGTGGGTCCACTGCCAGCCTCTAACTAAACTAACCTAGCTTAGTTAATACTAACCTAACTTAATTAGCGGGGTGGGGGTTATTAGCACTAACCTAAACAGGTTAGGTGGCGTTAAGCGCCGTGGCGACGACGAGGCGGCGGCGCGCCATGAAGCGGGCTACGGTGCCCCGTTCGCAGCGTGGCTGGGCTCGTTCGAGAGCCCAAACCAGCGCGCATCGGGCGGTGGTGCCATCCGGGCTTGGGGTGGCCGGAGGCGACATCGAGGAGCTCGGCCGTGGCGGCTGGAGCTCGGGTGAGGCGCGAACGGCGCTGTGGTGTGTGTGCGGGAGAGTTGGAGTGCGGGTGTCTGCGTGCGTGATGCGGCGAGGGTGAGGGACACGCCCGGTGGACCAAATGGTCACCGGAGGCGCGTCGACGGCGAGCGCAGGTGGCGGCGGGTGCGGTCGAGCTAGGTGCAGTCGCTACGGCGTGCGAGGAGGAGAACGAAGAGGGGGAGAATGGCCAGCAGCTCACAGCGGTCACGACGAACGGGTCAGCGAGGTCGGGGAGGAACCGGAGCGGTCGTAGCAGCGAAGGGGATCTCCGGCGACCCGAGGAGGAAGAAGGGGTCGCGGACGACGCTGCAGGGCGCTTCCGCTCGCGTGGCTTGGTGGGGAGGACGATGACGTCGTGAAGGAGCTCGGGGACACGTCGGTGAGGTGAGGGGAGCACGGTGGCCGCAGTGGTGGTCGTCGGCGCACTCCGGTGCGCTCGGGGAAGAGAGGGAGAGGGAGCCAGAGAATGGGAGAGGCACGGGAGAGAGAGGAGAGCGTCGAGGGGGCCGCGTGGCGTCTCGAGGGGGTCGCCGAAGCGAGCAGGGAGGCAGGAGGAGGTAGAAGCAGGAGGTGGCCGCGGGTGCGCGTGCAGGCGACACGTCGGCGTTCTTCTGGCGTAAGGAGGAGGGCGACTGGCAGCGGTGGTGGGCTGGGCCAGCTCCTGGGCTACACAATGCGGGGCCTGTGGGCTAAGGGTAGGCGCCAGGTAAGTTTCTCCCCTTTTTGTTGTTGGGTTCTACGGTAGGGTGCATCGACTGCAAATTAAAAATCCTACGCGCAGAACATCCAGGAACATGCTACGGGAGATGGATCACAGTTCGTTACCACTAGACGCACAGTGCCGTGCAGCGGAAGAAGAGTTGGGGCAGCGCGTCCGCGTGGATCGTCTCCTCCTGGTTCGATCTCCCTCGAGCGGCCGGTCGTCCGATACTACGTACGAGTTCGTCGGAGCGGCGCAAGTGCACCGCCTCTAATGGTATCTGCGCGTGCGGGAGGAACACCGAGCGGCGGACTGCTAGGTCCGATCACACAGTCTGCGGCAAGTGGAGGTGGCTCCTGAGGCCGAAGCGATCTACCTCCTGAGGCCGAAGCGATCTGCCTCCTGAGGCCAAAGCATCCTCTCTCATCTGAGTGTGCCGCACCTCCACTTTATATAGGCGTCCGTCGCGAGCTCAACACTTAGGCCTCGCACCGACCCTAAAGCCCAAAGTCTACTCAGTCACGTTCCTAGTCCAGTTCGGATCATATCCGACCAGTGTCCTATGAACTGACCTCGTAGGTTCCTTCCCTTAAGCGCGCGACCCCTTAGGTTCAAGTCAGTTTGGTCACAGTTTGGATCACCTCCGACCTGTACGGTTGGTAGCGGCCTCTAGCAAGGCATGCCGACCACCAAGAAGACGATGAAGCTGGTTAGGCGAACCTGTACAACATGTCACACTTCTGTTCCCTTTGCCACACGATATATGTTGTCGGGCTCAAGGCGAGACTGTCATCCTTGTGCTAGCCCAACCTCTTTCTCGTTCCAGTGATACCGACCACTATCCGGGTTATTTCATAATCCTTGTCGCATGGCCATGTTGTTCCTGGTCGGATCACACGAGGGGCCCAGAGTATATCTCTCCTGATCGGAGGGGCAAATCCCATCTTGCTCGACCATGTCTCGCAGCATGGGATTGGAGAAACCCGAAACCTACCTTTGTAACTACCCAGTCACGGAGTAGCGTTTGGTCGGCCCAAAGCAAGTCTATCACCATCTCGAGTACATGCGTCAGCTCAGGTCTTAGGACATATAACATATGTTGTACTAGAGACTCACAGATGACATATCGCTGCGTCTCATAGTTGGGTCTGTCCGACTCGGACCTTATCTCGACTCGGATCCGACTATGTCGAATCCGACCAGACCTTTCCAAGTCCATATTATCCGGTTAGCATCCAATGCTCCATGGCTAGTGAGACCGAGCCATCGACCGTGTCATATGCTAGTCTAGTCGACTCTTGGCGTCCACACAGCCCTTTCGACTAGGGACCTTTTAGGACAGTCATCATACAATGCATAGTCCCACAAACAAGTCACGTGCTTGCGATACACATCATTGATAATGTCCAAGGACTATCTTTATTCATAAACACATAGGAAATATCATCATACATGATTGCATCTAGGGCATATCTCCAACAGTCTCCCACTTGCACTAGAGTCAATCAAATAGACATCGAATGCCCATAGCTCTAACGTGCCCCTCATGCTTGGGTTGTGGAAGTGGCTTAGTCAACGGATCTGCAACATTTGCATCCGTGTGAATCTTGCATAACTCTACATCACCATTCTTTACGATCTTTCGTATCAGGTAATATTTCCGGTCTATGTGTCTGACCTTGTGGTGATTCCTCGGCTCCTTGGCTTGTGCGATGGCACCAGAATTATCACAATAAAGGTCCAACGGTTTCACCGAGGCTGGGAAAATACCAAGATCATCCAGAAAATGCGGATCCAAACACCTTCCTTTGCAGCTTCACAAGCCGCAATGTATTAAACTTCGTGGTAGAATCGCCACCGTATCCTCCTTGGAACTCATCCGATTACCTTTGCTCCGCCGTTCGGGATGTACACGAATCCAGACTGTGATCGACAATCATCTCTCGCCGGTTTGGAAACTAGCATCGGCGTAACCCCTCACGACGAGCTCTTCCTCACCTCCATAAACTAGGAACATCTCTTTAGTCCTTTTCGGTACTTCAAAATAGTCTTTACCGCTGCCCAGTGACTCTCACAGGTTGGCCTGGTATCTACTTGTTAGGCTTATTGCAAAAGCAACATCAGGCCTTGTACATATCATGGCATACATGATGGATCCGATTGCTGAGGCATACGGAATCCTACTCATCCTGCTTTGCTCATCAGATGTCGAAGGACTCTGAGTCTCGCTTAGCCTTATACCATGTGAGAGTGGCAAGAACCCTTTCTTCGCCTCACTCATGTTGAACCGTTTCAACACTTTATCTATGTACGTGCTCTGGCTTAAGCCGAGCAGCCTCCTCGATCTATTGAAAACTTGCCATTCAATGATCCCTTGACCGAGTTTAACATCGAAACATTATTTCCGATCAGTAGTATGTCGTCCACATACAAGATCAAAAACACTATCGAGCTCCCACTAAACTTCTTGTATAAATAAGAATCCTCTTCGCTTTTGATGAAACCGAGACCAGTGACGACCTCATCAAAACGAATGTTCGAACTCCGAGATAATTGCTTCAACCCATAAATGGATCTCTTGAGCTTGCATACCTTACTAGTGCTAGTCGGATCGACAAAACCCTCGGGATGTATCATATACACGTCCTCGGTTAAATTTCCGTGAAGGAAAGCCGTCTTGACATCCATCTGCCATATCTCGTAATCGAAATATGCAGCTATAGCTAGTACGATCCTCACCGATTTCAGCATCGCTACCGGCGAGTAAGTCTCGTTGTAGTCAACTCCTTGAACTTGTCCATAACCTTTAGCGACAAGCCGAGCTTTGTAGATCTGAACATTTCCATCCACATCGGTTTTCTTCTTAAAGACCCATTTGCAACCAATGGCGATTCGCCGGTGGCGGATCAACCAAGTCCTGACTTGATTCTCATCCATGGACTTTAACTCGGATCTCATGGCCTCCAGCCATGCCTCGGAATCTGGGCTCACCATCGCTTCCGCATACGTGGCCGGCTCGTCGCTTTCTAGCAACAATACATCACGCACTCTGCGCAATCTTTCCACTACGGGTTCCCTGACTGACTCCGGTATGATTTCATCACCAGCCGAGCCGTCCCCGAGTGGTCCTCGAATTTCTTCGAGTCGAAGCGTCCTCCCACTGGCCTCCCGACTGAGAAACTCTTTCTCAAGGAAAACCCCGTTCCGAGCAACAAACACTTTGTTCTCTTCCCGGTTGTAGAAGCTATATCCCAAGGTTTCCCTCGGGTATCCACGAATATGCATTTATCCGACTTGGGTGTAAGCTTGCGACATAAGTCGCTTGACAAATGCTTCACAACCCCAAATCTTTAGAAAACACAAGCGGGACTCTTCCGGTCCACATCTCATGCGGTTTCTTGTCTATGGATTTTGATGGTACCCTATTAAGTGTGAAAGCTGCAGTTTCTAGAGCGTATCCCCAAAATGACAAGGGTAAATCCGATTTGCTCATCATAGACCGGACCATGTCCAACAAGGTCCTATTCCTCCATTCTGACACGCCATTTCTCTATGGCGTACCCGGAGGTGTGAGCTGAGGTAGTATACCTCGACTTTTCAGATGATCATCGAACTCCTGGCTCATGTACTCACCTCCACGATCAGATCGTAGAAGCTTTATAGTCTTGCCGAGCTGATTCTCAACCTCGTTCTGAAACTCTTTGAACTTTTCAAAAGTCTCCGACTTGTGCCTCATCAAATAGATATATCCATATCTACTCAAGTCGTCGGTGAAAGTCACGAAGTACTGATAGCCACCTCTGGCGGTTGTGCTCATTGGACCACACACATCACTATGTATAAGTTCCAATAGCTCGGACGCCCTCTCGCAACTCTTTGCGAAAGGAGACTTAGTCATCTTGCCGAGCAAGCATGATTCACATGTCTCGAACGACCCAAGTCGGACGGGTTAGGAGCCCATCATCATGGAGCTTCTTCATGCGTTTGAGACTAATGTGTCCAAGCGGCAATGCCGAAGTATGTCGGATTTATCTCATTTGGCTTATGCCTCTTGACATTCACGTTATAGACCGGTTCCTGTTCTAGATTCAATATAAATAGCCCATCAACAATGGGTGCATAGCCGTGGAACATACCATTCAAAATATCGAACAACCATTGTCCTTTAAATTGAATTCATAACCTTGACTCATCAAACATGAGGCAGAAATAATGTTCGACTAAGTGCAGGAATTTAATAACAATTATTCAATTCCATTATGAATCCGGAAGGAAGCTGGAGCTGCATCGTGCCGACCTCCAACGCAGCAACTCTTGCTTTGTTGCCGACCACGATGTCAATCTCCCTTGTGCCACACGCCTAGTTCTTACCAGCCCCTGCATCGAGTTGCAAATATGAACAACCGATCCGGTATCAAATACCCAAGAGCTACTAGGTATGTCAGCAAGGTAAATGTCTATAACATATGCAACAAGTGTACCTTTGCCTGAAGAAGCATTTCCGGCCTTCTTGCCATGCTCTGCAAGACACTTGCTATAGTTTCTCTTCCAGTGACCGGTCTCCTTGAAGTGAAAGCAAACGGTCTTCGAGTCCGGTCCAGACTTCGGCGCAGCGGCAGAGGTTACCATCTCCGTGCCCTTTGCCTTAGCCTTTTTCTTGGACCAACTCTTCTTGAACTTAGCCGATTTCTGCACCATCAACACTTGATGCGTGCCTTTCTTAATATCGTGCTCTGCCACCTTGAGCATCCCATGCAATTCAGTGAGCTTCTTATCCATGCCATGCATATGATAGTTCGAGATGAGCGCCCCATAGCTGGGCGGAAGAGAACCAGAACAGCATCGAGAGCCAGCTCATCCAAGAGCGGGAAGCCCAAACGATCCAAAGCTTGCACATATCCGATCATCTTGATCACATGTGGGCTCAGTGGATCACCTTCCTTCAGCCTGCAATCCATCAAGGATCGCCAGACGTTGAACCTTTCGGTCCTAGCCTGTGTCTGAAACATGCTCTTGAGACTCTCGATCATATCGTAAGCCTCAACGTTTTCGAAATGCTGTTGCAAATCGGGCTCCATACAAGACAGCATCAGACCGCTGATCTCTGTTGATTCATCAACGAGTTTCTGGTAGGCATTCTTAGTTGTGGCACTAGCATTATCAGCAGGTTGCTCTGGAAGTGGATCCTCTAGAACATGTTCCTTTTTATCGTGCTTGAGAACAATTCTCAAATTCCTATACCAGGTGGTAAAGTTTGTTCCATTCAGTTTATCCTTTTCCAGAATTGATTTCAATGCAAAGTTGGGTTGAGCAGGTGGTGCCATTGATCTACAACAGAGAATATGCAATCACTAAGCAATGTGTTTATGTAGAGTAATTCTAGCCTAAACAGAAATACTCCCACTGAAGTCAGCATCCCTCCGCAAACTCTCAGTGATTCAGGATCCGACTAGCGCATGCGACTAGTGAGCTTTAGCATCACTGCTAGCCAACATACCTATCCGGTAAGCAACTCCTTGCTAATCGCATCTCTACACGACTCCTGTCGATCGGGAAGGTATCTCATACAGCGGCCCCAACCTTCTTTGCCACAAGGCCCAAAACCGTTTTGATAGCCTTGTCAATTTAACCTGATGCAGTGCATGTCCGTGTCCGACACGAACCCTTCAGTTCAAGGACACCCAGCAGCACCCCAATTTTATGAGCCCACTACTAGGCGTACTTGGCGTGCGAAGGTGCAACATCGGGGATGGCAATTAAGCTTGATATTCGTGAGGATCATTCTATCATTTTAACATGCATAGAAACAAAGAAGCATAACAATCACAAATATAACACATATTGTGAAATAGTATGGCTCCTTCATGGGCGTTCTTCCGGTCGGCTCCGACTCCGATGACCATCTACGAACTCCATCTTGTTTGTCACGCGGGACGCCAAGCTGCCAACCTGATCTCTATTATCCAACTACTACAACTAGTAATGAATTTTACATAGAGTCACAAGTCGACACGCAGGTCGTTATACAATATAATGACAGCACTTTGGCTCTGCCGCCGACAAACATGACACGCAGAGCCACGTATAAATTACACACATGCATCACATACACATGAGCCATACTATCCACATCAAACCTGCAAAACAAAGTTATGCATAGAATCGCATTCTACCGGTTTGTGTGGCGGGTACGAAATACACGGCGCTACGCACACGGCGGTCCGATGGTCGATAAAATCCGGAGATGGGGAAGAAGGTGGCCGGAGGGCTTGGGGACAGCCGGAGATGCTCGGGGAGGGGCGGATCCGGCCGCGCGCCCTCGTCCCTGCCAGCCGGATCCGGTCGGGCCGGACCCGACCGGATCCGCCCCTCCCCGAGCATCTCCGGCCGTCCCCAAGCCCTCCGGCCACCTTCTTCCCCATCTCCGGATTTTACCGATCACGCCGAATTCTCTGATCTGACCGATCTTATCGATCATCGCGAATCCGATTCGGATTTACGTTTCACTGTTAACCCCGATGGTGGATGACCGACCGGTAGGGGTAGATCGTGTCACGACCTCATCGATCGATTTACGAGAAAACATAGCCTCAACGATCCCCATGTGCGTTGATCACATCAACCGTGCACATAGCCGATCTCTTCAAGGACAACAGATCTCATCGCGCCTCCACATATCTAATATGCATACGATCTGAATCCAAATCCTATAAAGAGGCTCGATACCCTTTGTTGGGTTCTACGGTAGGGTGCATCGATCGCAAATTAAAAATCCTACGCGCAGAACATCCAGGAACATGCTACGGAGATGGATCACAGTTCGTTACCACTAGACGCGATGCCGTGCAGCGGAAGAAGAGTTGGGGCAGCGCGTCGCGTGGATCGTCTCCTCCTCGTTCGATCTCCCTCGGCGGCGGTCGTCCGATCCCACGACGAGTTCGCGGGCGGCGCAAGTGCACCGCCTCTAACGGTATCTCTGGCGTGCGGGAGGAACAACGGCGGCGGACTGCTAGGTCCGATCACACATCTGCGGCAAGTGGAGGTGGCTCCACGAAGCAAGCGATCTACCTCCTTAGGCAAGCGATCGCCTCCCGAGGCAAGCGCCCTCTCTCATCGAGTGTGCGCACCTCCTCTTTATATAGGCGTCCGTCGCGAGCTCAACACTTGGGCCTCGCACGGACCCTAAAGCCCAAAGTCTACTCGATCACGTTCCTAGTCGATTCGGATCATATCCAACGGTGTCCTCTGAACTGACCTCGAGGTTCATTCCCTTAAGCGCGACCCCTTAGGTTCAAGTCAGTTTGGTCACAGTTTGGATCACCTCCGACCATGACGGTTGGTAGCGACCTCTAGCAAGGCATGCCGACCACCAAGCGACGATGAAGCTGGTTAGGCGAACACTGCATAACGTGTCACACTTCATTCCCTTTGGCACACGATATATGTTGTCGGGCTCAAGGCGAGACTGTCATCCTTGTGCTAGCCGACCACTTTCTCGTTCGGTGATACCGACCACTATCCGGATTATCTCATAATCCTTGTCGCATGGCCATGCTGTTCTGGTCGGATCACACGAGGGCCCAGTATATCTCTCCGATCGGAGGGCAAATCCCATCTTGCTCGACCATGTCTCGCAGCATGGGATTGGACAAACCCGAAACCTACCTTTGTAACTACCCAGTCACGGAGTAGCGTTTGGTCGGCCCAAAGCAAGTCTATCACCATCTCGAGTACATGCGTCAGCTCAGGTCTTAGGACATAGAACGTATGTTGTACTAGAGACTCACAGATGACATATCGCTGCGTCTCGTAGTTGGGTCTGTCCGACTCGGACCTTATCTCGACTCGGATCCGACTATGTCGAATCCGACCAGACCTTTCCAAGTCCATATTATCCGGTTAGCATCCAATGCTCCATGGCTAGTGAGACCGAGCCATCGACCGTGTCATATGCTAGTCTAGTCGGCTGCGCGTCCACACAGCCCTTTCGACTAGGGACCTTTTAGGACAGTCATCATACAATGCATAGTCCCACAAACAAGTCACGTACTTGCTGATACACATCATTGATAATGTCCAAGGACTATCTTTATTCATAAACACATAGGAAATATCATCATACATGATTGCGTCTAGGGCATATCTCCAACATTTGTTTCTTTTCTATTTTTCTGACATATGTTTTGATTTAATAATAATACAAAATCATTTTATTTTCTTATGCCAATTTTTGTAGGGTCTAGTGGTGTTATTCCAGATCTCGTCGACATATGGCACAATTTTTGGACATATATTATATATATAACATATATATATCCAATGCAAATAATTATGCATTAATTCCAAATGCGAAAAATAAATACTTATGAGCTCCTAAAAATATTGGTTTGATTTTTATCTCTGTCCAATATTTTCAGAGAGCAACATGAGCATTTTCTTGGACCCTTTTGGAGCAATTTTTATTTGGGTCATTTCCAGAAATGATTCTGAGGGTTTCACAAATCCCCATTTCAAATTTAATGGAATTTAAACATGATGCACACATGACTAGCTAGTCTAGGTAATACCAGAACTAGGGATGTGACAGGTAGTAACAAGTTTCATCATTAGTATACTGGCTGTGCAACAGGATTAGAATGCCTTAGCTAAAAAATCTTTAATACATCCACAATCAACAACTAACCCTGGAATAATCCAGAGACATTAAATGGCATTACTTAAATTCATTGGTGGCATTAGACTAAGTGCGACATTAGTTAAATGTGGCATCACTTTAGCAGTAGCATTGCTTGACTTGACTGCTGGTGTTATACTAACAGAAAAAAGTGACAATAAGGATGTGTTTGATTTAAGGGACATGCTAGGCCGATTCGGACAGTGGGCGCACCAGTACGATGTACCTCCACGGACGCATAGAGTGTTGAGGAAGGTATGGTTGCCTAGAGCAACAAATAGCCAGGCAGCATATGTGGATTACGTCACATTTTTGTTCTCTTTAGCCACCTTTTTCCTATGTGATGGCAATAAACCGATCGACCTGGTCAGTCTCTATTGCATTGTCATGCCTTTCTACCCTTCTTCAACCAAGAGACACGAGACTCGTTCCTTAGCTACTGATTTTCCCCATTTCAACCTAGATGCGGGTTTGATGCCTACTCGCTTGGACAATACTGTCTCCCTTCCTTTCCTTATTCAACCCAGACATGGATTAATCCGCGTGAAGTAGGGTTTCCTTTAGTAGTGCAAATTAAGGTTTTCGTCTGCGTGACCAGCAGAGTAGAGGATAAAAATTGGGAAGATGGTGGAGTGGAAAAAGATCCACATGCAGCGACGTGGCAGATGGGGCAATAGAACAAGGGTATGGTTCTAAAAGTGGTAGCATACCTGAGGGTCGGCGGGAAGTGGCTTCACTCGTGGTCGTCGTCCTCCGCATGCACTACGACAGCGAGCTTGGGGATGGAGGCCATCCCGCGCGGGCCCTAGGTCTGAGAGGACGGCCCTGTCGTCAGTGCGTGACCTCGCTTGCCGACGATGAGTGTGTCAATGTTGCACGTCCTTTTCTTCCCCGATGGACCTGTGACCACCGGTGAGGAGGGACAGAGAGACCATCTTTTTTGATTTGGAGAGAGGGTGATAGTGCGAGAAGCAAGTGGGCAGCTGTAACGCCCCGGATTTGATGCGCCAGGTGTCCCCCAGTTATTCGCCGTAGTTTCCTTGTCATGTGCTTGCGTGTTGCACTTTGCCATGTCATCATCTGCATTTCATATCATGTCATCATGTGCATCGCACTTGCATACGTGTTCGTCTCATGCATCCGAGCATTTCCCCGTTGTCCGTTTTGCAATCCGACACTACTATGTCCTCCGGTGCCCTCTTTACCTCTTTTCGTGTGTGGGTGTCAAACTTTCTCGGAATGGACCGAGGATTGTCAAGCGGCCTTGGTATAGCACCGGTAGACCGCCTGTCAAGTTTCGGGTCATTTGGAGGTCGTTTGATACTCCAACGGTTAACCGGGTAACCGTAAAGGCCTCTTTTGTTTGCAGCCCAACACCCCCTCCAAAGTGGCCCGAAACCCAGCTAACTCCCCTCCATGCTCTCGGTCGTTCGATCACGATCGTGTGAGCGAAAACCGCACCTCATTTGGACTCTCCTAGCTCCCTCTACCTATAAAACTAGACCTCCCCCGAAATTCGCGGATCAATTCCACCGTAACCCTAGCCTTTCCTCTTCCTCCCGCAGCCGGACGCGTCCGCCCGCGCCGGACACGTCCGCCGACCACGTCGCCCCGGCCAATCCGAGGCTGCCACGTCAGCTCCAGCCACCCCGCGTCCAACCCCGTCGCGCCACGCCGCCCACGCCCGCGCCCGCCGCCGCCTCGGTGCGGGCTCGCGGCGCCCGACGCTGCCCTCCGGCCCGGACGCCGCCGCCGCCCGGCCCGTGCTCGCTCGCCGCCCGCCCGCCGGGCCCGAGTGCCCGCAGCCGCCGCTCGGTTCCCAGCGCCCGCCGCCCGCTCAGCGTGCTCGCGCCTCGGCTCTCCGCCCCTCGCCGCCCGGCGACCTCGCGCCACAGTGCCGCCCAGCGCCCCCGCGCCGCCCGCTTCGCCCGGCGCCACCGCATCTGCAGCGCGGAGCTTCGCCTCCGCCCGACGCCGGTGGTCTCCTCCGTCGCGCCCCTCGTCCCTATTATTTTTACGATATCATGCCATGTTCATCACATCATATCTTGCTGCATACTGCTCCATTTGTGCGTGTAATATGTCAAATTGTTCGCCTGAACGATTAATTCATTTCATTCCATTGCATCATATTCATTTGAGTTCATCTTAGTGCCTGAATCTTCGTTGCAAGAGTGCTATATGATGTTAACCTACTGAAACTGTTATAACTTGATGATTTGTCATTTTTATTGAATTCGATGTGTGCATCTTATGAGCATGAGCTCTACATGAGTTTTGAACTATGCCATGCCATCTTTAAAGTGGTGCCATCCTTGTATTTTTGTTAGTTGTGTACTGAGTGCATCAAGCTTGTTAAGTAGGGTACTTGCTGTTGCTGTTTTGAATGTCTGAATCTGCTATATTGTGATGCTATGTTAACCTGCTTCTACAAGTCATTCTATGCATAATATGGAGATGTTCACTAAGGATGTTTTGTTATACATGTCCTGCTCTATCCATCCATGCCATTTGTTGCAATTATAGTTTGCTGTAACTTGTTGTAATCTTGATCTCGAACTTGCTAAATGATGTTGCTGTCAACCTGTTAACATTATGTTCAATGTTGCCATGATTGTTGTTAGTGATCCATGCACTCTATGAACTTGATCTTGCCATGCTTAGCTTCATAAACATGGCTTCTTACTGTGAGTTGCCTTGCCATGCCATGTATTGCTCTGTGGTGAGTGGTTCAAGGTCACCAACATGTCTACTTATTGTTCCTGCCATGTATGAATCTGTCATATAACTTGCTATGTTTAGATGGGTGCCATCATATTTTCTGTGCCCTCTTGGCTCATGGTCAGTAAAGGACTTTTGTTCTATGCAATTAGTAGATTCATGCCATGCCTTTTGTTTGCCATGATAAGTTCCTGTAACGTGTTGTTTGTTAGCCCTAAACATTGCAACCTGATATTATTTCTGCAAAGTCTGAAACTGTTATTATTTGCAATCTTGCCATGTCCTTTTGAGCATGTTTTAGTCATTTCTGGAGATACCTCAGTGTTCATGTTTTGTCATGCTTTACCTGTACATCACGTCCATGCCTTTTGTTATCCTGTTAAGATGATGTAGCTTGTTGTTTAGGTGCTTGCAATATGCGTAGTTGCTGTTTTGGACAGATTGTTGCTATAACGTGATTCATGTGTATGTGTTGAACCGTTGCTCCGTTTTGAGTGTGCTCTATATGAAACTTGTTTGATTTTTCATGTAGTTTCATATTATCATGTTGCATCCTTGTTTTGAGGTGTTTGCTTGATGTTTGGATGCATTTAGCATCAATGCCATGTTTAACTTGTTTTGGTCATATCTTCTATGCCGTAGCTCCGAATTAAATGAACTTTATATGTAACTTGACTAGAATCTCGTGTAGATCATCTTGGTGCATCTTAACTTGCTGTTTATAAACTTGAACATAAGGTTTATTCAGTTCTGGACCAATTTCGAAATTTGCATATCAGGAGTTACCGGAATTGCTCTATGTCGTTTCCGGCCTCATTTAAACTTGCCTTGATGTGTTGCTCTTGTTTGCATCATCTCTTGCCATGAGTAGCTTCATGTAGCTTTGTCATGCATCATGCTTGTTGTGCATCATGTCTTGTCTATGTGTGGTGTGTTTACTATGTTGCGTGCTTCTTCTCGATAGTTCCCGTTTCGTTGCGATCGTGAGGATTCGTTCGTCTACGCTTGGTTCGTCTTCGTGGCTTCATCTTCTTCATGAAATCGTTCTTCCTTCCTAGAGGGATTTCAGGCAAGATGACAGTCACCTTGGATCTCATTACTATCATTGCTATGCTAGTTGCTTCGTTCTATCGCTATGCTGCGTTTACCTACCACTTGCTTTTCAAGCCTCCCAAATTTCCATGAACCTCTGACCTTAGTTACCCTTCCTAGCAAACCGTTGGTTGGCTATGTTACCGCTTTTGCTCAGCCCCTCTTATAGCGTTGCTAGTTGCAGGTGAAGATGAAGATTGCTCCATTTTGGATTATGTTTATGTTGGGATATCACAATATCTCTTATATTATTAATGCATCTATATACTTGGTAAAGGGTGGAAGGCTCGGCCTTATGCCTGGTGTTTTGTTCCACTCTTGCCGCCCTAGTTTCTGTCATATCGGTATTATGTTCCCGGATTTTGCGTCCCTAACGCGGTTGGGTGATTTATGGGACCCCCTTGACAGTTCGCTTTGAATAAGACTCCTCCAGCAAGGCCCAACATTGGTTTTACCATTTGCCTCACCTAGCCCTTTTTCCCTTGGGTTTCCGGAGCCCGAGGGTCATCTTTATTTTAGCCCCCCCCCTCCCGGGCCAGTGCTCCTTCGAGTGTTGGTCCGAAACAGGCAAACTGCGGGGCCACCACGGGGCAACTCAAGGGCTGGTTTTTCTCGTAGGCTGACCTGTCCGGTGTGCCCTGAGAACGAGATATGTGCAGCTCCTATCGGGATTTGTCGGCACATCGGGCGGCTTTGCTGGTCTTGTTTTATTGTCGAAATGTCTTGTAGCCGGATTCGAGACTGATCGGGTCTTCCGGGAGAAGGAATATCCTTCGTTGATCGCGAGAGCTTATTATGGGCTAAGTTGGGACACCCCTGCAGGGTTTGAACTTTCGAAAGCCGTGCCCGCGGTTATGTGGCAGATGGGAATTTGTTAATATCCGGTTGTAGTAAACTTTAAGTAAACTCTTCTAAAATACACCAACCGTGTGCGTAACTGTGAGTGTCTCTTTTCGGGGTTGATCGAGAGGGGAACACGGTTTCTGGGTTATGTCTGACGTAAGTAGGAGTTCAGGATCACTTCTTGATCATTACTAGTTGACGACCGCTTGCTTTGCTTCTCTTCTCGCTCTTGTTTCGTAAGTTAGCCACCATACATGCTTAGTAGCTGCTGCAACCTCACCACTTTACCCCTTCCTTTCCCATTAAGCTTTGCTAGTCTTGAAACCCATGGTAATGGGATTGCTGAGTCCTCGTGGCTCACAGATTACTACACCAACAGTTGCAGGTACAGGTTGTGCAATGATCATGACGCGAGAACGATGCTTGCTTGTCTTGAGTTATTCTTCAGCTTCTTCGATCAGGGGATAGGTTCCAGGTCGGCAGCCTGGGCTAGCAGGTGGATATTGTTTGAGTTTATGTTTATGTTTCATCCGTGAGCGGATGTTGATCTTGTATATGATGTGATGTTGTATTAGTGTGGCATTGTATGCCTTATGTATGTATCCCCATCTATTATGTAATGTTGATGTAATGATATCCACCTGCAAAAGCGTTTCAATATGCGGGTCTATCCTTGGTGGGACCTTGAGTTCCTTTTGGATAGGGTCGCATATTAGGCGTGTTCAAGTTAGTATCGAGCCTCGACCGACCCTAGGAGCCCCCTTGATTGATCGTGTAGTTTGGCCGTTGTTGAGTCTAGAAGAAAACTTTTTCAGAGTCTAGTTATATCGGAGAGTAGGAATTCTTTTTACTCCTCATCCCCTTCGTCGCTCTGGTGAGGAATCTTGACGTAGGTGTTTTGAGTTACTCCTCTTCCCGTTCAAATTTTTCTTTAGGATCATGTAGTTGGTTTTCCGATCGTTGTTCCTCTGCTCTTTTATCCGGGGCATTTCTCGTCAAGTTGACTCGACCATCTTCATCTTTGCAAGTTCAATCCTTAGTTGTTTTCTTTTCCCACCCGCCCACCCCTTTTTCTTCTCGGAGCCGGAGTCTGTAATCGAGTATCCATCCTACTCATGCGAAGTCTTTGCTTTCTTTCCTCAATGATTTCAACCGGTGTTTTCTCTTTAAGATATTCGTCGATTTCCCCTTCCAAGTTGCCTTTGTTTTTCCCGCCCTCCCACCCTCTTCTTCCCGGGGCCTGAGTCTCTTTCGAACAACAATTTTCATTCGCATGGAGCCCCTTCAGTCTTCCATCAATCATTTCAACCGGTGGTTTCTCGTCTAGTTCGTCATTCTTCATCTCTTTCTTTTCCGGTGCACTCAATTCAAGTTCTCGGTTCGATCATATTCTTTTCCTCGACTCAAGTGTTCTCTTTGCTCGTTCGCCTCTCGCCAGTTTATCATTCCGGAGTTCGGAAGACATATCAGGAGATTCGTATGTGTTCTAATTAATTCGAGGTTGTCACCTCATTCAAATATTTCAATCGTTCTGGTGCATCATCTATCTATTCAACATCATTTTTCAACGGGGTTATCTCTTAAGTGGGCCCTAACCCACAGGTCTTTTCCTAGGATCTTACCTGACTCTTCTAATTATTCCGGAGTTATTCTCAAGTTCTTTTTGAAGTTTGACGTAAGAATGAATTTCATCAGTAAGACGCCTTCCCAAGATCTCTTTCAAATTCTTTTCTTTATTGGCTCAACCTCTTCGCTTTTCATTCTACCGGAGTATCTCAACAATTTTGGTGGTGTTTATCGTCGTCCTTGAAGACCGAAGTAGAGTTTCTCTTAAATCTTGTCCGTTCCCCCGGAGATTCATGGTGCTAGCTCGATGTTATCATATCTAGTTGTTTCCAGTTGTGCAATTCCCCTCACCCATCCGGAGTATTTCAGGACTTGGTTTCTGTTTCTTTTCACCAGAGGCCATCATTCCAGAAGAATTCTTCGTCCTCACATTTCATCTACCGTTATCCAATTATCCCGGTGCTTCGTTCAAGTGTTCTTTAATCAGCTCACGATCTCTTTGTTCTTTTGCATCTAAATTCCCTCAAGCATATTTGTTCTTCTAATTCTTCCTGGTGATTCTTTCTCTTTCATCAGTCATTTTCAAATTCTTACGGTGGTTCATTCAAGATTCCTTTTCTTCGATTATCATATTAATTCAACCGTTTTTTTCAATCCTACCGGTGGTTCATGAAGATCTTCTCAAGTTTACGAGATGTCACCACTCAATCCTTTTCAAGAAGAATAAGTAATATGCAAAATCCATTGCTTGTCATCAATCTAATTTGATGAAGGATAAGCATACAATATATCTTATTCTTATTTCATCCAAGTGAGTAATCCCATCCTTCGGAGTTTGTTCTTGATGGATAAATTCTAGTTTCAAGTGTTTCATCTTTTCTTTTTCGGAGTTCAATTTCCTCGGCCATTTCATCGGAACTTCCATCTGAATCATCGTAATATTTAATCTTATCCTTTCATCCTTCATTTTATCTCGTCATCCTTTTGTTACCGGAGTTCTTCATGGTGGTTCTTCATGATTTAATTCATTCTTCAAGAGTTCATCATGTATCATTCCATCCTCTCAAGTTCATATTCTAATCTTTCTATGTTCAGTCAGAGTGCGGCCTAAATCCTTTCAGTCTTATTCGTTTCTTACCCTGTTCTAATCGGAGTGGTTTCATAGTCTATCTTGATTCCGTGAGTTTCGATTCTCGTCATTCTCGTCGTTCCTCTCTTCTTCTCGAGTGCTCTCGATTCTTTGCCTCTTCTCTCTTGCGTTTCTTGTTTCACCTCATCCCTTTTCCCTTCCGTCTCGGTCCTAAGATCTCGGGACGAGATCTCTTGTTAGTGGAGGAGTGTTGTAACGCCCCGGATTCGATGCGCCAGGTGTCCCCCAGTTATTCGCCGTAGTTTCCTTGTCATGTGCTTGCGTGTTGCACTTTTCCATGTCATCATCTGCATTTCATATCATGTCATCATGTGCATCGCATTTGCATATGTGTTCGTCTCATGCATCCGAGCATTTTCCCCATTGTCCGTTTTGCAATCCGACACTCCTATGTCCTCCGGCGCCCTCTTTACCTCTTTTCGTGTGTGGGTGTTAAACTTTCTCGGAATGGACCGAGGTTTGTGAAGCGGCCTTGGTATAGCACCGGTAGACCGCCTGTCAAGTTTCGGGTCATTTGGAGGTCGTTTGATACTCCAACGGTTAACCGGGTAACCGTAAAGGCCTCTTTTGTTTGCAGCCCAACACCCCAGCCAAAGTGGCCCAAAACCTAGCTAACTCCCCTCCATGCTCTCGGTCGTTCGATCACGATCGTGTGGGCGAAAACCGCACCTCATTTGGACTCTCCTAGCTCCCTCTACCTATAAAACTAGACCTCCCCCGAAATTGGCGGATCAATTCCACCTAACCCTAGCCTTTCCTCTTCCTCCGCGGCGGACGCGTCGCCGCGCCGGACACGTCCGCCCGACCACGTCGCCCGGCCAATCCGAGGCCGCCCGTCAGCTCCAGCCGCCCGCGTCCAACCCCGTCGCGCCCGTCGCCCACGCCCGCGCCCGCCGCGCCTCCCGCGGGCCCGCAAGCCGGCACGACGACCTCCGGCCGGATGCCCGTCGCCGCCGGCCCGTCCTCGCCCGCCGCCGCCCGCCAGGCAGCGCCCGCAGCCGCCGCTCGGGTTCCCGCGCCCGCCGCCCGCTCCGGCGTGCTCGCGCCTCGGCCCTCCACCCCTCGCCGCCCGGCGACCTCGCCGCCCGGCGACCTACGCCGCCAGCAGTGCCGCCCGGGCCTTCGCCGCGCCGCCGCCGCCGCCCCAGCGCCACCGCGTCTGCGCGCCGAGCTTCGCCTCCGCCCGGCGCGGTGGTCTCCTCCGCCCGCGCCCTCGTCCCTGCCGGCGGATCGGTCGGGCGGACGGACGGATCCGCCTCCCGAGCATCTCCGGCCGTCCCCAAGCCTCCGGCCACCTTCTTCCCCATCGCCGGCGAGTTCCGCCGCCACCTCGCCCGCGTTGACTTTTTCCCCCTCGAGGTTGAATTCTTCTAAGTCCCTGTTATTTTTACAATATCATGCCATGTTCATCGCACCATATCTTGCTGCATACTGCTCCGTTTTGTGCGCGTAATATGTCATATTGTTCGTCTCAACGAGTGATTAATTTCATTCCACTGCATCATGTTCATTTGAGTTCATCTTAATGCCTGAATCTTGGTTGCAAGAGTGCTATATGATGTTAACCTGCTAAAACTGTTATAACTTGATGATTTGTCATGTTTGTTGCATTTGATGTGTGCATCCTATGAGATTGTTGTCTACATGAGTTTTGAACTATGCCATGCCATCTTTATAGTGGTGCCATCCTTGTATTTTTGTGAGTTGTGTAATGAGTGCATCAAGCTTGTTAAGTAGGGTACTTGCTGTTGCTGTTTTGCATGTCTGAATCTGCTATATTATGATGCTATGTTAACCTGCTTCTACAAGTCATTCTGTGCATAATCTGGAGATGTTCACTAAGGATGTTTTGTTATACATGTCTTGTTATATCAATCCATGCCATTTTTTGCAATTATAGTTTGCTGTTACTTGTTGTAATCTTGCTCTCAAACTTGCTAAATGATGTTGCTGTCAGCTTGTTAACATTAAGTTCAATGTTGCCATGGTTGTTGTTAGTGATCCATGCACTCTATGAACTTGCTCTTGCCATTATTAGCTTCATAAACATGGCTTCTTACTGTGAGTTGCCTTGCCATGCCATGTATTGCTCTGTGGTGAGTGGTTCAAGCTCACCAACATGTCTAATTATTGTTGTTCCTGCCATCTATGAATCTGTCATATAACTTGCTATGTTTACATGGGTGCTATCATATTTTCTGTGCCCTCTTGGCTCATGGTCAGTAAAGGACTTTTGTTCTATGCAATTAGTAGATTCATGCCATGCCGTTGTTTTCCATGATAACTTCCTGTAACGTGTTGTTTGATAGCCGTAAACATTGCAACCTGATGTTATTTCTGCAAAGTCTGAAACTGTTATTATTTGCAATCTTGCCAGGTCCTTTTGAGCATGTTTTAGTCATTTCTGGAGATAGCTCAATGTTCATGTTTTGTCATGCTTTACCTGTACGTCACGTCTATGCCATTTGTTATCATGTTAAGATGTTGTAGCTTGTTGTTTAGGTGCTTGCAATATGCCTAGTTGCTGTTTTGGACAGATTGTTGCTATAACATGATTCATGTGTATGTGTTGAACCGTTGCTCCGTTTTGAGTGTGCTCTATATGAAACTTCCTTGATTTTGCATGTAGTTTCATATTATCATGTTGCATCCTTGTTTTGAGGTGTTTGCTTGATGTTTGGATGCATTTAGCATCAATGCCATGTTTAACTTGTTTTGCTCATCTTCTAGGCCGTAGCTCCGAATTAAATGAACTTTATATGTAACTTGACTAGAATATCGTGTAGATCATCTTGGTGCATCTTAACTTGCTGTTTATCAACTTGAACATAAGGTTTATTCAGTTCTGGACCAATTTCGAAATTTGCATATGAGGACTTACCGGAATTGCTCTATGTCGCTTCCGGCCTCATTTAAACTTGCCTTGATGTGTTGCTCTTGTTTGCATCATCTCTTGCCATGAGTAGCTTCATGTAGCTTTGTCATGCATCATGCTTGTTGTGCATCATGTCTTGTCTATGTGTGGTGTGTTTACTATGTTGTGTGCTTCTTCTCGATAGTTCCCGTTTCGTTGCGATCGTGAGGATTCGTTCGTCTACGCTTGGTTCGTCTTCGTGGCTTCATCTTCTTCATGAAATCGTTCTTCCTTCCTAGCGGGATTTCAGGCAAGATGACCGTCACCTTGGATCTCATTACTATCATTGCTATGCTAGTTGCTTCGTTCTATCGCTATGCTGCGTTTACCTACCACTTGCTTTTCAAGCCTCCCAAATTGCCATGAACCTCTGACCTTAGTTACCCTTCCTAGCAAACCGTTGTTTGGCTATGTTACCGCTTTTGCTCAGCCCCTCTTATAGCGTTGCTAGTTGCAGGTGAAGATGAAGATTGCTCCATTTTGGATTATGTTTATGTTGGGATATCACAATATCTCTTATATTATTAATGCATCTATATACTTGGTAAAGGGTGGAAGGCTCGGCCTTATGCCCAGTGTTTTGTTCCACTCTTGCCGCCTAGTTTCTGTCATATCGGTATTATGTTCCCGGATTTTGCGTCCCTAACGGTTGGGTGATTTATGGGACCCCTTGACAGTTCGCTTTGAATGAGACTCCTCGGCAAGGCCCAACATTGGTTTTACTATTTGCCTCACCTAGCCCTTTTTCCCTCGGGTTTCGGAGCCGAGGGTCATCTTTATTTTAGCCCCCCCTCGGGCGGTGCTCCTTGAGTGTTGGTCGAAGCGGCAGCTCATGGGGCCACCACGGGCAACTCGAGGGCTGGTTTTACTCGTAGGCTGACCTATCCGGTGTGCCCTAAGAGCGAGATATGTGCAGCTCCTATCGGGATTTGTCGGCACATCGGCGGCTTTGCTGGTCTTGTTTTATTGCTGTCGAAATGTCTTGTGGCCGGATTCGAGACTGATCGGGTCTTCCGGGAGAAGGAATATCCTTCGTTGATCGCGAGAGCTTATTATGGGCTAAGTTGGGACACCCTGCAGGGTTTGAACTTTCGAAAGCCGTGCCAGCGGTTATGTGGCAGATGGGAATTTGTTAATATCCGGTTGTAGTAAACTTTAAGTAAACTCTTCTAAAATACACCAACCGTATGCGTGAATCGCGTGAGTGTCTCTTTTGGGGTTGATCGAGAGGGAACACGGTTTCGGGTTATGTCTGACGTAAGTAGGAGTTCAGGATCACTTCTTGATCATTACTAGTTGAAGACCGCTTGCTTTGCTTCTCTTCTCGCTCTTGTTTCGTAAGTTAGCCACCATACATGCTTAGTCGCTGCTGCAACCTCACCACTTTACCCTTCCTTTCCCATTAAGCTTTGCTAGTCTTGAAACCCATGGTAATGGGATTGCTGAGTCCTCGTGGCTCACAGATTACTACACCAACAGTTGCAGGTACAGGTTGTGCGATGATCATGACGAGAGAGCGACGCTTGCTTGTCTTGAGTTCTTCTTCTGCTTCTTCGATCAGGGGATAGGTTCCAGGTCGGCAGCCTGGGCTAGCAGGGTGGATATTTCTTGAGTTTATGTTTATGTTTCATCCGTAGACGGATGTTGATCTTGTATATGATGTGATGTTGTATTCATGTGGCATTGTATGCCTTATGTATGTATCCCCATCTATTATGTAGTGTTGATGTAATGATATCCACCTGCAAAAGCGTTTCAATATCGGGTCTATCCTTGGTGGGACCTTGAGTTCCTTTTGGATAGGGTCGCATATTAGGCGTGTTCAAGTTGGTATCGAGCCTCGACCGACCCTAGGAGCCCCTTGATTGATCGTGTAGTTTGGCCGTTGTTGAGTCTAGAAGAAAACTTTTTCAGAGTCTAGTTACATCGGAGAGTAGGAATTCTTTTTACTCCTCAGCCCCTTCGTCGCTCTGGTGAGGAATCTTGACGTAGGTGTTTTGAGTTACTCCTCTTCCCGTTCAAATTTTTCTTTAGGATCACGCAGTTGGTTTTCCGATCGTTGTTCCTCTGTTCTTTTATCCGGTGCATTTCTCGTCAAGTTGACTCGACCATCTTCACCTTTGCAAGTTCAATCCTTAGTTGTTTTCTTTTCCCACCGCCCACCTTTTTTCTTCTCGGGCGGAGTCCGTAATCAGTATCCATCCTACTCGTGCGAAGTCTTTGCTTTCTTTCCTCAATGATTTCAACCGGTGTTTTCTCTTCAAGATATTCGTCGATTTCCCCTTCCAAGTTGCCTTTGTTTTTCCCGCCCTCCCACCCTCTTCTTCCCAGGGCCTGAGTCTCTTTCGAACAACAATTTTCATTCGTATGGAGCCCCTTCAGTCTTCCATCAATCATTTCAACCGGTGGTTTCTCGTCTAGTTCGTCATTCTTCATCTCTTTCTTTTTCGGTGCACTCAATTCAAGTTCTCGGTTCGATCATATTCTTTTCCTCGACTCAAGTGTTCTCTTTGCTCGTTCGCCTCTCGCCAGTTTATCATTCCGGAGTTCGGAAGACATATCGGAGATTAAATCGTGTTCTAATTAATTCGAGGTTGTCACCTCATTCAAATATTTCAATCGTTCTGGTGCATCATCTATCTATTCAACATCATTTTTCAACGGGGTTATCTCTTAAGTGGGCCCTAACCCATAGGTCTTTTCCTAGGATCTTACCTGACTCTTCTAATTATTCCGGAGTTATTCTCAAGTTCTTTTTGAAGTTTGACGTAAGAATGAATTTCATCAGTCAGACGCCTTCCCAAGATCTCTTTCAAATTCTTCTCTTTATTGGCTCAACCTCTTCGCTTTTCATTCTAACGGAGTATCTCAACAATTTTGGTGGTGTTTCTCGTCGTCATTGAAGACCGAAGTAGAGTTTCTCTTAAATCTTGTCTGTTCCCTCGGAGATTCATGGTGCTAGCTTGATGTTATCATATCTAGTTGTTTACAGTTGTGCAATTCTTCTCACCCATCCGGAGTATTTCAGGAGTTGATTTCTGTTTCTTTTCACCGGAGGCCATCATTCCAGAAGAATTCTTCGTCCTCACATTTCATCTACCATTATCCAATTATCCCGGTGCTTCGTTCAAGTGTTCTTTAATCAGCTCATGATCTCTTTGTTCTTTTGCATCTAAATTCCCTCAAGCATATTTGTTCTTCTAATTCTTCCTGGTGATTCTTTCTCTTTCATCAGTCATTTTCAAATTCTTACGGTGGTTCATTCAAGATTCCTTTTCTTCGATTATCATATTAATTCAACCGATTTTTCCAATCCTACCGGTTGTTCATGAAGATCTTCTCAAGTTTGCGAGATGTCACCACTCAATCCTTTTCAAGAAGAATAAGTAATATGCAAAATCCATTGCTTGTCATCAATCTAATTTGATGAAGGATAAGCATACAATATATCTTATTCTTATTTCATCCAAGTGAGTAATCCCATCCTTCGGATTTTGTTCTTGATGAATAAATTCTAGTTTCAAGTGTTTCATCTTTTCTTTTCCGGAGTTCACTTTCCTCGGCCATTTCATCAGAACTTCCATCTGAATAATCGTAAGATTTAATCTTATCCTTTCATCCATCATTTTATCTCGTCATCCTTTTGTTACCGGAGTTCTTCATGGTGGTTCTTCATGATTTAATTCATTCTACAAGAGTTCATCAAGTATCATTCCATCCTCTCAAGTTCATATTCTAATCTTTCTATGTTCAGTTAGAGTGCGGCCTAAATCCTTTCAGTCTTATTCGTTTCTTACCCTGTTCTAATCGGAGTGGTTTCATAGTCTATCTTGATTCCGTGAGTTTCGATTCTCGTCATTCTCGTCGTTCCTCTCTTCTTGTCGAGTGCTCTCGATTCTTTGCCTCTTCTCTCTTGCGTTTCTTGTTTCACCTCATCCCTTTTCCCTTCCATCTCGGTCTTAAGATCTCGGGACGAGATCTCTTGTTAGTGGAGGAGTGTTGTAACGCCCCGGATTCGATGCGCCAGGTGTCCCCCAATTATTCGCCGTAGTTTCCTTGTCATGTGCTTGCGTGTTGCACTTTTCCATGTCATCATCTGCATTTCATATCATGTCATCATGTGCATCGCATTTGCATATGTGTTCGTCTCATGCATCCGAGCATTTTCCCCGTTCTCCGTTTTGCAATCCGACACTCCTATGTCCTCCGACGCCCTCTTTACCTCTTTTCGTGTGTGGGTTTTAATTTTTTTCGGAATGGACCGAGGTTTGTCAAGCGGCCTTGGTATAGCACCGGTAGACCGCCTTTCAAGTTTCGGGTCATTTGGAGGTCGTTTGATAATCCAACGGTTAACCGGGTAACCGTGAAGGCCTCTTTTGTTTGCAGCCCAACACCCCCTCCAAAGTGGCCCAAAACCCAGCTAACTCCCCTCCATGCTCTCGGTCGTTCGACCACGATCGTGTGGGCGAAAACCGCACCTCATTTGGACTCTCCTAGCTCCCCCTACCTATAAAACTAGACCTCCCCCGAAATTCGCGGATCAATTCCACCCTAACCCTAGCCTTTCCTCTTCCTCCCGCAGCCAGACGCGTCCGCCCGCGCCGGACACGTCCGCCGACCACGTCGCCCCGGCCAATCCGAGGCCGCCACGTCAGCTCCAGCCGCCCGCGTCCAACCCCGTCGCGCCCGTCCCCGCCAGCGCCCGCCGCGCGCCTCGGTGCAGGGCCCATGGCCCGCGCCGCTGCCCTCCCGGCCAGAGCGCCGCCGCCCAGCCGTCTCGCCGCCTGCTGCGCTGGGGCCAGCGCCCGCAGCCGCCGCTCGGTTCCCACGCCCGCCGCCCGCTTGGCGTGCTCCGCGCCTCGGCCCTCCGCCCCTCGCCGCCCGGCGACCTCGCCGCCAGCAGTGCCGCCCGCGCCGCGCGCGCCGCCCGCCGCCGCCCAGCGCCACAGCGTCTGCCAGCGCAGAGCTTCGCCTCCACCCGGCACCGGTGGTCTCCTCCGCCGCGCCCCTCGTCCCTACCGGCCGGATCCGGTCGGGCCGGACCGGACCGGATCCGCCCCTCCCCGAGCATCTCCGGCCGTCCCCAAGCCCTCCGGCCACCTTCTTCCCCATCTCCGGAGAGTTCCGCCGCCACCTCGCCCACGTTTAATTTTTCCCCCTCGAGGTTGAATTCTTCTAAGTCCCTGTTATTTTTACAATATCATGCCATGTTCATCGCACCATATCTTGCTGCATACTGCTCCGTTTTGTGTGCGTAATATGTCATATTGTTCGTCTCAACGAGTGATTAATTTCATTCCACTGCATCATGTTCATTTGAGTTCATCTTAATGCCTGAATCTTGGTTGCAAGAGTGCTATATAATTTTAACCTGCTAAAACTGTTATAACTTGATGATTTGTCATGTTTGTTGCATTTGATGTGTGCATCCTATGAGATTGATGTCTACATGAGTTTTGAACTATGCCATGCCATATTTCTAGTGGTTCCATCCTTGTATTTTTGTGAGTTGTGTAATGAGTGCATCAAGCTTGTTAAATAGGGTACTTGCTGTTGCTGTTTTGCATGTCTGAATCTGCTATATTATGATACTATGTTAACCTGCTTCTACAAGTCATTCTGTGCATGATCTGGAGATGTTCACTAAGGATGTTTTGTTATACATGTCTTGTTATATCAATCCATGCCATTTTTTGCAATTATAGTTTGTTGTTACTTGTTGTAATCTTGCTCTCAAACTTGCTAAATGATGTTGCTGTCAGCTTGTTAACATTAAGTTCAATGTTGCCATGGTTGTTGTTAGTGATCCATGCACTCTATGAACTTGCTCTTGCCATTATTAGCTTCATAAACATGGCTTCTTACTGTGAGTTGCCTTGCCATGCCATGTATTGCTCTGTGGTGAGTGGTTCAAGCTCACCAACATGTCTACTTATTGTTGTTCCTGCCATGTATGAATCTGTCATATAACTTGCTATGTTTACATGGGTGCCATCATATTTTCTGTGCCCTCTTGGCTCATGGTCAGTAAAGGACTTTTGTTCTATGCAATTAGTAGATTCATGCCATGCCGTTTTTTTCCATGATAACTTCCTGTAACGTGTTGTTTGATAGCCCTAAACATTGCAACCTGATGTTATTTCTGCAAAGTCTGAAACTGTTATTATTTGCAATCTTGCCAGGTCCTTTTGAGCATGTTTTAGTCATTTCTGGAGATAGCTCAATGTTCATGTTTTGTCATGCTTTACCTGTACGTCACGTCTATGCCATTTGGTATCATGTTAAGATGTTGTAGCTTGTTGTTTAGGTGCTTGCAATATGCCTAGTTGCTGTTTTGGACAGATTGTTGCTATAACATGATTCATGTGTATGTGTTGAACCGTTGCTCCGTTTTGAGTGTGCTCTATATGAAACTTCCTTGATTTTGCATGTAGTTTCATATTATCATGTTGCATCCTTGTTTTGAGGTGTTTGCTTGATGTTTGGATGCATTTAGCATCAATGCCATGTTTAACTTGTTTTGCTCATCTTCTAGGCCGTAGCTCCGAATTAAATAAACTTTATATGTAACTTGACTAGAATATCGTGTAGATCATCTTGGTGCATCTTAACTTGCTGTTTATCAACTTGAACATAAGGTTTATTCAGTTCTGGACCAATTTCGAAATTTTCATATGAGGACTTACCGGAATTGCTCTATGTCGTTTCCGGCCTCATTTAAACTTGCCTTGATGTGTTGCTCTTGTTTGCATCATCTCTTGCCATGAGTAGCTTCATGTAGCTTTGTCATGCATCATGCTTGTTGTGCATCATGTCTTGTCTATGTGTGGTGTGTTTACTATGTTGTGTGCTTCTTCTCGATAGTTCCCGTTTCGTTGCGATCGTGAGGATTCGTTCGTCTACGCTTGGTTCTCTTCGTGGCTTCATCTTCTTCATGGACTCGTTCTTCCTTCCTAGCGAGATTTCAGGCAAGATGACCGTCACCTTGGATCTCATTACTATCATTGCTATGCTAGTTGCTTCGTTCTATCGCTATGCTGCGTTTACCTACCACTTGCTTTTCAAGCCTCCCAAATTGCCATGAACCTCTGACCTTTGTTACCCTTCCTAGCAAACCGTTGTTTGTCTATGTTACCGCTTTTGCTCAGCCCCTATTATAGCGTTGCTAGTTGCAGGTGAAGATGAAGATTGCTCCATGTTGGATTATGTTTATGTTGGGATATCACAATATCTCTTATATTATTAATGCATCTATATACTTGGTAAAGGGTGGAAGGCTCGGCCTTATGCCTGGTGTTTTGTTCCACACTTGCCGCCCTAGTATCTGTCATATCGGTATTATGTTCCCGGATTTTGCGTCCCTAACGCGGTTGGGTGATTTATGGGACCCCCTTGACAGTTCGCTTTGAATAAGACTCCTCCAGCAAGGCCCAACATTGGTTTCACCATTTGCCTCACCTAGCCCTTTTTCCCTTGGGTTTTGAACCCGAGGGTCATCTTTATTTTAGTCCCCGGGCGGTGCTCTTCGAGTGTTGGTGCGAAGCAGGCAGATCAGGGGCCACCACGGGCAACTCGAGGCTGGTTTTACTCATAGGCTGACCTATCCGGTGTGCCACGATAACGAGATATGTGCAGCTCCTATCGGGATTTGTCGGCACATCGGGCGGCTTTTTGGTATTGTTTTATTCTTTGTCGAAATGTCTTGTAGCCGGATTCGAGACTTACGGGTCTTCCGGGAGAAGAATATCCTTCGTTGATCGTGAGAGCTTATCATGGGCTAAGTTGGGACACCCTGCAGGGTTTGAACTTTCGAAAGCCGTGCCAGCGGTTATGTGGCAGACGGAATTTGTTAATATCTGGTTGTAGTAAACTTGAAGTAAACTCTTCTAAAATACACCAACCGTGTGCGTAACCGTGAGTGTCTCTTTTCGGGGTTGATCGAGAGGAGAACACGGTTTCTGGGTTATGTCTGACCTAAGTAGGAGTTCAGGATCACTTCTTGATCATTACTAGTTGACGACCGCTTGCTTTGCTTCTCTTCTCGCTCTTGTTTCGTAAGTTAGCCACCATACATGCTTAGTCGCTGCTGCAACCTCACCACTTTACCCCTTCCTTTCCCATTAAGCTTTGCTAGTCTTGAAACCCATGGTAATGGGATTCTTTGAGTCCTCGTGGCTCCTGATTACTACACCAACAGTTGCAGGTACAGGTTGTGCAATGATCATGGCGAGAGCGATGCTTGCTTGTCTTGAGTTATTCTTGACTTCTTCGATCGGGGATAGGTTCGGTCGGCAGCTGGGCTAGCGAGGTGGATATTGTTTGAGTTTACATTTACGTTTCATCCGTGAGCGGATGTTGATCTTGTATATGATGTGATGTTGCATTCGTGTGGCATTGTATGCCTTATGTATGTATCCCCATCTATTATGTAATGTTGATGTAATGATATCCTCCTTGCAAAAGTGTTTCAATATGCGGGTCTATCCTTGGTGGGAACTTCGAGTTCCTTTTGGATAGGGTCGCATATTGGGCGTGACAGGAGCCCTTAGCAAGAAAGCTCTGAAGCTCCAGCCTATATCTTTTTTATACTACTAGTACTAGAGGTGGAGTAGTGGTAGAGTTGTTTATATTTTCTCTGCAAACAGTACCAGTTAGTCATGCTTGAAAACTGAACGGCACGCCAGTTAAAAATAAAGGTCGTGAACTAATGCGGCACCTCGGGCCAACGCGGCCATATCGCATTTTGCACGAGAAATTACACACCATGTTTCGTTGACATGTGGTCCCGTTCCAACATGTCAGTGAGACGACGTCGAGTCCTTTTGTACAATTTCAGAAAGGACGTGTAGTCCGGGCGCCTCTTCGTGTACCGTGGCAAACTGGCAACCGTCCACCGACTCTTCGCCTTTCCCTCTCAATTTGGAACTGCTATCGCACGCTCCTCCTCCCTCCTCCATTTTCCTTCACCCTTCCTTCTGCCATTTTTCGATCGTCTTCTCCATGGAGGGAACAAGCTGGAAACGCCCCCGTTATTCTTGCCCCGATCTGAAAAATGACATGGTGGGGGAACTCATTGATCGGTGCGACATCATCACCTCGGCTAGCATGGCAGGTTCGTTCAAGACCATTCTCGACTCAACTAGTAAGATCATTACAAGGAACCCAAGGGTCCAGGAGCGGTTTGGTCTTCCTTATCTCCTTCGCTATAAGCCTATTTGCATGGGCGCGGACGACGGAGGCCTCGCCTTGTGCAAGTTGATGCCGCTTGATAATGATATGTGTGATGTCAAGATGCCATCGCTTAAGGGTAAGGCCTGGGCTGGCGAAAATGGAGATTAAGTTGTTTATATTGGGTACAATTGCGAGTGGGAACTTGTGAATGTGTACACTCGTCAGCGGATTCCACTTCCAAAAATCTCAGAATGCCCTGAGGTTGAGCACACAGATCATCTACGTACGTTCAAATACGATCATGGTGGCTTTCGTCTACAGAAGGTAACAATTTGTCGAGTTCCCAACCGCTCTTGGAATTACAAGAACTATGAAGTTGTTGCTATCTTCGAGAAGCTTGTTGCCGTCCTTCGTGGTTCGACTGGATGGAAATTGCTAAAAATTAGTTTCTATACACAGATGTGTACTGTGATGCAATTCAATATGAGGGTCTTGTGTTTTCTGCCACCACTCGTGGCACTGTTTTTGCATGGGATCCTTGTAGTTTTGGTACGTTTGTCATCCACCGTAACTATAATTGTTTCATCCACATGCATGCGAGTTAGCAAGTTTCCCTTCTCTACTAATTAACCTTCTTCTTGTGTTTCCAAGGTCATGTGAACATTCCACCACCTATAATTGAAAAAATTTATAACCAAGGGGGAGATGACGATGGTGATGATCACGAGCATGAGGACGAGGAGGGCCCATATACTCAGTGGCGCCTGGCAACTTCCGATGGATCACCCATTCTTGTCTGTATACAGCCCACTGCTGATGTTACTACTAAGGAAGCAAGTGTTGTCTCCCATGGTCGCACTCTCCGGACCTATTCCAACAGCCGTTGCATGGTATTCGCGATGAATACTACTGTGCTAGCGCCAACACCTTCTCCCTGGTACAGTATTGATAGTCTTGGAGAAACCTCGCTCTTCCTTGGACAAAACTATCCAATGATGGTGAAAGGAGATCCAATTACTGTTGACACAATGTTACTACCATTTATGAGAAGCAACTGTATCTATACGTCGGACATTACGGTGGTTCCCCTGGTCGTGATATAGTAGGCCGCTTCAGCCTGGATGATCAGTCCTGCATTGGTCTCGAGATTGACAGTAGCTAGCCCTTCCCAGAGAATCACTTGTGGTTCAAAGCAAGCGTTTCCAACGCCGAGGATTGGTTGAGTTGAAGTTCATTTCATTGCTTGTTATTTGTTGTGTGATGAAAACTTTAGTATTTATAATGTATCCTCGTTGTCGTTGTGGGTCGACGACCTGTTGTATGTAATAAAATGATATGCCTGTGATAAACTTACTAAATTTGTGAATTGCTTTTGAGTCGCTTCTCTGAGTGGGTGCTACAATGAGGCAAAAAAATATTTTCCGAATACATAATTATACGTGCATTGCAACAGGTTATCGGATGAGGCCAATAACAATAGTACACTATTTGTACTAGCTTCACATGCTGCACTATCTCTCCGTCTACGTACGTAATACAACAAGTTTTAAACTTGATACCAGCCACCCATCCTCACAAAGAACATTGTTTAACCTAGCACAGACTCCAGGAAATTTGGCCACGGTGTGAGGTGGGCCATATGTTAATGTGTTCGCTGTACGTGACCAACACCTCGAATCCTCGATACTACTACTATAAGTAGTAGGAGTAGTAGGGTGGCATGGGCCAGAACAAGCATTCACGTCCAGGAGTACGGCACACGCCACCAGCACGACTTCCATCTGACACCACATTTCTTGGAGTCCGTGCTACAGCAATCGCTTCAAGCTCATCGTTTCTCTAACTCAGCCATTGCGTGGCGGGCGAGGTGGGGGTTTGCCGATAGTCGGTTTCCTCAACTACGGTACCACTTGTAAGGCCAACTCCAACGCACGACCCCAAACGGACCTCCATTTTGCCCGAATTCTGTCTGTTTCGGTAGGGCAATGGGGTCGTGTCCGGGCCATTTCTCGGATGTGGTGGCCGTGCGCTGAACGCGCGGATGCATCCCTGCCGCGTACATTTTTCTTTGCAAACACATATCTTTTTTTCATCATTGATTTTTTGGTACATGGAAATACATCACCAAATTTTTGACTAGAAAAGCAAGAACAAAGAAAACAAGAACCACAAGAATACATTTTAGAAGATATCCGACTTCCCTAACTACTCCTGTAAGTTGGATTAGTGCCTTCTCGATGCATTCATTGTTAATCTGCGGAGGCTCGATCTTGCGTGCTTCTTTCTTCTTCGAGTGTAAAGAAGTAGATGTGTCTAGCCTCTATTCTATCAACAAGTGCACTAGTCTCATCTCTAGCCGCTATGATAGCTAAAAGTGCTAGAACATCTACTAAATTGCGCTCTATCAATACATCATTGTACACAACTTGTCTATCCGAGAGCACAACCGAAGATTTGGTCGAGTTCATCCTCCTTTTGCCGACGCGTGGGACATCCAGCATCCAGGTCGTGTCATACAAGAAAATAGAGTGGTAGTTGAAGCCACGTGATGTGCATCTTGGGTTAAACTGTAAATAGAATCTTACTAATCTTGAGTAACTCCAAAAGCGGCCACCGAAGATCTTTATTGGATTTGTCTTTCATCACCAGCACTTCGAGGTGAAAGGTGTGTAGGTTCAGTGGGTCCTCTTGCGTTTTCACTGACATGTGGGACCACATATGAGAAAACAGAAGATGGGCTCCGCTGTCTGCTGGCTGGATGAGAAGAGAGATAGAGGAGGGCTAAGCACGGTCTCCAGGAAATTTGTTCTACGTAACTAGCACCTCGATATAGTGGGGTGGCATGGGCCATAACTAGCATTCATGTCTAGCAGTATGGCACACGCCACCCACACGAGTCCCATCTGACACCAATTTTCTTGGAGTCCGTGCTACAGCAGTCTCTTCTCCCTCCTGTTTTCTTAGGCATCACGCGGTGGGCGGGGTGGGGGTTTGCCGATAGCTGGTTTGCTCAAATGCAGTCCCACTTGTAAGTGAAAATGCAACACAGCATGCATTCCCCCTTGAGCGGCGTGTCGGACCAACCGTGTGGGGGTGCGACGCGAACACAGTAGGCTTTTCCTTTTGAACTTGTAACTTGTAAAATTTGGTTCTGCTCCATGGCGCGACCGATAGATAGAAATAACGATTTTCCCTAGAGTAATGACAACTTTGGTTCTTGCGCGGTTCATGCATGGAGTACGTACAAAAATTATGAAGTTGATGCGAAAGGTAAGATAATTACTAATAGTACCATATACTACTACATGGATTTGACGGAAGATAAAGATACATATGGATCCATCAACGACATCCTCACGCCCTAGTGCACCGGGTCACCAACCGACGCATGAGGAGCATGGGCGTTGGCGGCAAGCTCAATGTGCTTCTGAACAATGTCGTCCTAGGTTGCCCTGCGGTCCATGAAGGCAATCTTCCTATCATCCTGCTCTGGCATGTAGTAGCCCTTGTGGATGATTTGCGCATAGATGTGGGTGATTATGTCGACGGTGTCTTGCTGCGCCAGGTGCTTTCTGGCGGCCGACCTCGAGTGGACATCCTCGGTGACGGCGGCGGTCGCGAGGGCCACCGGTCGTCGAAGAGGTTGTCACCATAGAGGCCGTTCAGGGTGGCAGGCATTGTAGAGCGTGGGCGCGTGGAATGGAGGCATACGTCAAGGTTGTCCACAAGCTTCTTGACGACGGTGAATTTGTCGAGGAAGCCAGCGAGGACCTCGTCGAACAAGGAGACGAAGTTGTCATCCAAGCGGCCCCTTGCCCTGGCGGCCTCAAACACTACCTGGAGATGTTCCTCGGTGCCGGGCCGCAGGCCGGTGTCGTGGACCATCTGGCACAGCCGGCTGATGCTTGTGCTCATCGCCTCCATGGGTCTAGCTTCTAGTCAACTGATCTTGCGATCGGAGTTATCACTCTTGCCCTTCGGTGCGTAGGTGCGTTGGATTTCATAGATTGGACTGGCGGGAGCCTTTATATGAGAAGTGCAGGCTGTGTTGAATTCATGTGCATGTAGGCCATCTACTCCTGGCCCCTCCACTGCACCTGCCTTTGGCTGTATGACAGGTTGGCCAGCCACCAGTTGAGCCCACGTGTCATACACCCAAAGGCAGTGCGATAATCAATAAACTATGTCCCCTCTGTGTGCGGTCTTGAGACGGTCATCTCACCAGACCTCTAGTTGGGGCCAAACGAGAGAACTTTGATGTTTACTAGTTTATTCGTCTCCTTTGCATTTTGCGCCAAGTCTGACCTTTGATTTAGCTAATAAAATGTTAATACATGTAACAAATTTTTTTGTGTAAGTCACCTTACGAAAACCAAATAATTCCAAAACACTTAGGCACGGTACATTAACTCCCTCCTTGTTTCATATTTCTTGACATATCAACCAATGAAAGATGTGGGCCGTGCATGCTTTCAATGACTTGAGACTACCAATCATCACATGAAGTGGTTAGTTCATTGCATGTAATCTTATTAAGTAGCAAAAAGACATTAAGTTATCTCGCCGATAGGAATAAAACAATACACCATGTATTTATTTACAGAGGGATTAGTACATTTTTTGCGACATGCATTACTAGATATTGCTAGTCAAATACTAAATCCACATAGACGTGATAGTACTACTAAATCCATACGGTGGTGCTAGTACTAGTAGTAGTACTAGCAATGTAGTAGCACTGTACTACCCGTTGGTCAAATTATTACATGGTGCTCTTCACAGTGAAGTGACAAGACCCTACGCCGGAGATGACACCTGAGTATAGGCGTCATGTTTGGCATACCATAGTCCGCCACACCATCTGCAGTCACTATCATCATGGTTGTAGACATAGCCTGCTTACAACTAGCTGTGTTCGACATAATTTCCCGTGTGTAGATGCCCATGCATTACAGGGAACACCAAGATTGGGGGTTGGACAGCGCCGGCAGCGGCCATCACGCCAGATTTTTCCATGGCCTTCTAGATGTGGTGGGGAGGAGATAAGGCTGATTGTGAGAGAAAAGGAGTTGTTTGTAAATAGGTAACAAGTGCGGGCTTCTTTTTGCAAAACTGGAGAAGTTTGGTTTCTATGCGTCAGATCTAGATCCGACGGCTATTGGTGAAAGATGGTAGGCACAACATCATCACCAACTCAGGACTTGTTTAATTCGCAGGATTTTGAAAACACAGGAATAGGACACGGCAATATTACAAGTTTCAAACATATTACAAATGTTAGGAGTTATGCTGCACCTACGAAGAGGGAATTACTAGGAAGTTTACGTAAGAACTTCTGTTACTTTAGGTGGATGCAACATTATCCTACAAACTAAAATCCACCGCCCTGACAAGTCACTAATGGGAAAATAAGTTTTCGAGTCTCTGACCACTTGATGTTTCAAAAACAAATTCAGCTTCTGCGGAGACTTTTTCATTTAGGCTTAGATGCTTGCGGTGATCAGCACGCCTTTCATTCTTGCGCTGGAGAACGCCAAACCTCATTACCTTGAGCACACTTGCCTCTAGAACAAAGAACCTGGCCAATTTAATCTCAGATGTGCTGCCTCAGTAGTCGATCAAATGAATTTCTGTAAGATGGTTATCAAGGCATTCGATGAGATTGTTATAGTGTACCACATTTTTCACTTTCGGGTCTTTTTTTATCTGCAAAAGAAGAGAACATATTAGAGTAACTTGTTGTATAATATTGCCATGTCATCAAGAGGTACCAATATCATTCGCTCATACGATAGGGTCGGCTGGCTAGTGATATTTTTTCAATCTCTCTCTCTCTCTCTCTCTCTCTTTCTCTTTCCTCTCATTTATCTAGGAGTACGTGAAGAGCTCCGGCATTTGTTGCCTTCCACTATGTGGCCGATGCCCTATTTCGCAAAAGTATGCCACATAATACGCATTGGTGTCAAATCAAAAGATTTTCGCACCGCTCTCCCGATGTGAGAGAGTTGGCACCTATCGGTGTCAAAACCGACGGATCTTGGGTAGAGGGTCCCGAACTGTGCATCTAGGCGGATGGTAACAGGAGACAAGGGACACGATGTTTTTACCCAGGTTCGGGCCCTCTCGATGGAGGTAAAACCCTACTCCTGCTTGATTAATATTGATGATATGGGTAGTACAAGAGTAGATCTACCACGAGATCGGAGAGGCTAAACCCTAGAAGCAAGCCTATGGTATGATTGTTCGTCCTACGGACTAAAACCCTCCGGTTTATATAGACACCGGAGAGGGCTAGGGTTACACAGAGTCGGTTACAATGGGAGGAGATCGACATATCCGTATCTCCAAGCTTGCCTTCCACACCAAGGAAAGTCCCATCCGGACACGGGACGAAGTCTTCAGTCTTGTATCTTCATAGTCCAGGAGTCCGGCCATCCGGACGCCCCCTAATCCAGGACTCCCTCAGTAGCCCCTGAACCAGGCTTCAATGACGACGAGTCCGGCGCACAGATTTTCTTCGGCATTGGAAGGCGGGTTCCTCCTCCGAATACTTCATAGATGATTTTGAACACAAGGGTAGTGTCCGGCTCTGCAAAATAAGTTCCACATACCACCGTAGAGAGAATAATATTTACACAAATCCATCCTGCTGACGTATTCTGCAGCGTGACATCACACCATGGCCAAGCCTTTATTCGAATTGTTTTTACTATCCCACCTCAGCGCACTTAGCGAGGCGGTTTCCTTGGCACATCTTGTCGAAGCAGAGATTGTGTCCCCTTATTCCGGGATTCTCATTAATACGGGCGTGGGTAACCCAATCGTGCCCGTTGGTATGTCTCCTCCATCGAAGGCAAGTCCCAAACAGTCATGGGGAGGGCTCTTGGTATCCAACCTCTTTATAAAGAGACCAAGGCTCGACTCCTTTCTTTCAATCTTAATCGAATCCGCCTCTCACCTTGAGTTCCAACACCCAAAGCTCCAGATTCAGGCACTTTGGACCTTCAACGATGTCCGGTTCCGACCTTCAAGGCCGGTGGATGCCTTCCTCCGTTACGGAAGAAGACGTGCTAGAGCTAAGAGATGCCAGGTATCTGACCGGCGAAATCTCGCATAGGCTGCCTGCTCAAGGGCGGGTTATTCCCACTCCCAAGCCTGGTGAGAGCGTGGTGAGAGCGTCTCAGTTCCATCAGGGGCTTGGTTTCCCGACGGACCCCTTTGTGAGGGGGCTCATGTTTTATTACGGGTTGGAATTTCACGACTTGGCACTGGAGTCCATCCTCCACATCTCATCATTCATTGTCGTGTGCGAAGCCTTCCTCTGTATTACTCCTCACTTCGGATTGTGGCTTAAGACGTTCAAAGTAGAGCCGAAGATGATCAAGGGAAGCAGCTTGAGTGCGGAGGTGCTATTATAAGCAAGAATCTTTGACGCTCCATGGCCGAGGGCTCTTTACAAGAGGAGTTCACCTTATAGCAGAGAGTGGTTTTATATCACAGCTCCCAGGGGCACCAAGTGGGTGGCGCCACCTGCCTTTCGCTCGGGTCCCCCACCACAGCTAGTGTCACGGGTCAATAAAGAGTTTGGTAGGGGCCGTCAAGGGCGTACCCTTATTCTGGCCGCATTCGAGATCTCCTAGAAAGAGACATCAATCTGGTCGTAGTGACGCAGGTCATGTTCATTCGCCGCACCCTGCCCTGCAAACGTCGCCCCCTCCTCCTGTGGGAATTTAATCCGGTGGGACCACAAGCCCTCCAACATTTTATGGGCTCAACACCCATGGAGATGTACAAATTGTTCTTCGGATCGCAAGCAGTGTGTCCGGACTCGACCGAGGACGCAGGTCTGAGCTGCAATCACCCGGATAATCAAGTAAGTAGCCCTGTAACCGAACATGTTATCCGTATATTTATCAGAAAATTGCCCTTAAAAGAGTTGTCCCTTAATCAGGAGTGGTTAGCGAAGGCAAAGCTAATCAGGTGTCCAGCCCCCCTCCCTGAGACCACGCCAGATCCCTTGTTAACCAGGATGCTGGAGGTTGCGCCTTTGAAAGAAGGCGAAGGGGGGAACAAGGAAGCTACCGCCTCCCCGAAGGAGGCTGTCAGGAAAGGAGGAATCGAGAACTCCTCTATCCCGGGGAAGAAGAGGACCGCCTCTGAAGACCCGGAGACCATGGTCTCGAAGCGGGGGAAGGAATCTTCGCGAGAGGGTCCTACGCGGGGGGATGCCTCGACCGTACTGTGCCCCCAAGGGGATCAGCCCTCCACCGAGCTGTAAGTAGAGGAGGGAGTTTCTTTTAAAATGAGAGACATCCATGTTCTATTTCTGAGGAAGATAACCGAAATTTAACCTTGTAGTTCGGATCTCAGCCCTTCTCAGCAGAGCTCATCTTCAGGGGATCTTCGTCCGGAGATGATGGAGAGCGGAACGCCTCCTCCTGCCGTACTGCCTTGCGAGGTGGGCGACCCTGAGGTGCCGTCATGGAGGGTTTCTCCGAATCCGGTAGGGCCGGAGGGCAGTCGTATGGCCCCCCAAAGCCCTCCATGTCCGGCCTTCGAAAAAGGCCATCGGACGAGTCTGGCACCGTCTGGTGCACGGTCTGAGGAGGTGAAGGATCTGCTCGGGCGAGCGTCTATCTCAGAAGAACACCGTGCGTTGATGAGCACGGTGATTGAAAGGATTTCATCTGCGGAGAGCGGGTTGTACGAGGACGTCAGGAGTTTACTGACAGGTTTTGACGTACGCGGAATGATGTACCTTTTGACAGTTCCGCATATATAAGATGCGCCCTGTGTAAATAGTAGCCCCTGAGACTCGGTGCGTTGTCAAAAATGACGGCGTGCCAAGGATCATAATCCCAGGTATAATATGTCGCCCTTCGTAAGTAGGTAGCGAATTGTTCGGTGGCTAGCCGGACTGATGAATTTGCCGAGCTGAAGCGGCAACTTGACGTGGCAGATGCCGACATCGCGCTTGTCAACAAGCGGTTTGACGAGGCACAAGGTATGTAATTTCTCCGAATACACCTGGTAAGAGGAGCTTGATGCCCGTAGCTTACAACATATATGCTTGATGCAGATGGTGCTGCTGCCATGGAGAGGCTTCAGGCGGAACTTGCCCGAGCCAAGGAGCAGGCCAGGAAAGCGATGCAGCTGCTGTAAAGGCGGCTGAAGAGCTGAAAGCCGAGCAGGCTGCTCACTGCCGAAGCAAGAAGGAAATGGCCGAGATGGCTGTGAAGTTAAAAAATGCTGCCGACCGCTGCAAGCTTCTTGAAAAAGAAGATCGGGTGGAACAGAAGGACCTAGAGAAGGCCAATATCGAGGCCAAGGATACTCGCTCTGCGATGAGAGCTATGAAGGAGGAGCTACGTCAGGCCGGAGATATCGCGGCTGGAAAGCCCTTTTTGCTGCGGATGAAGTTCGGGGATTCTAAATATGCTCCGTTGGACCGGCTGTGGAGTGCAGCGGACACTTATCTGGACTTGGCGGCGAGTGTCGCGGACGCGGCAGAACACTTCCGAGATCAGAAGGATCACGAAATGGAAAAGCTTTTCTGGTCGCAATTCCACAATCCAGAACGCCCACTTCCATTAACCGATCATTTGGCCGCGTGGGCGGAGCTGAATAGGTTATCCAGACTCGCCATGAAGTATGTCGTGAGTCATCTATGGCCGGAAAGGCCCGAGCCAAAGAGTTATTGTCAGGACCGGATAATCGGGATATGGAATTCCAGAAAATGGCCCTTGTCTGGACCGGATAATCGGGATATGGAATTCCAGAGAAGGCCACAGTCACGCGTCTATGCGACACCACATAAAGGGCTTATAAATAATCACAATGAATATCCAGGAGGTAGAACCATCCCAGGGATATTCAATAATTCAAATAATTTAACGGGTTAGTCCATAACAAAAAATAATCATGATCATCACAAGTCACAAGTCATGACCCAAGTTCTGGTTTAACAGTTTCTCCTCCGAAGACCGACACTAAGACCGACACTTGACCCATCGGACTGTAGTCCATAACCATGGTTCGGGTGGCGAGCGAGCGGCGGCTCGGTGTGCGCGCGCGTGCAAAGCAGCGCTCTGGGCGCGCCCAAGCACTGCATAGCGTGCTCGGCCAGTGCCATGGCAGGCCAGGGAGCTCCAAACCACGAGGGGTTTGGCAGGGTGGGGCTATAGGCTACGGCGGAGCTATGAGACAAGCTGATTTGGCAAAGCAAGCAAGTCCAAAGTGCAAACTTCCCAAACTGGCCATGCACAGAAGGTGTTTGACAAAATGATAAGGGCATCTAGACAAAGCTTGGAGGGGCCAAAACCTCCAGATCCTAGTCTCCTTGGGTGTAGGAGAGGGTGGTAGGTTTAGTTTGCCAAACATAGAAACTTGCTAGTGCAAAGATTTGAGAAAACCAAATCTGGTCAGAAAGAAAAGGATATGGTTTCATGGACTAAAACTACTCCAATGGGTTCACTCTCTTGTACATAGGGGTTTTGTAGGGTGGCCTACAAGTTGGAGAAAGAATCAAGGGAAAAAGAGCAAGCAAAAATATGGTTGCAGTACAAATCATCAAGTTGGACCAGAATGAAAATGAGGTTGATTCACTCAAATTTTTCAAAGAACCCAACAGGGTTTTTGCATAAAGTTGAATAATATACTCCTATTAACATCCCATAATTTTGGTGGAAGTTTTAAAGAAATATTTAAATAGATTGTAGTGCAAATTTGCCCACTGGACCAGATTTGAAAATTTGGTGTAGAGCTCAAAATCTCCAATCAATAGAAGATATTTTTGCATAAAAGTGATATAAAAACATCACATGACATCTCCAAATTTTGGTTGGAATTTTAGATATATTTATCAAATGGTTGTAGTTCAAATAGGGCTTCAAACTAATGAAAAATCACTTTAAGGAATAAAGCTCAGAGAGCAAAATTTTATGCATATAAATCCACTGATAATAGAAATGTTTTTCCAGTCCAATAAAATAATTGGCAAGTTTTTACTTGGGGGTAAAACTCCATAAAAATAAAGGACAGAAAGGTTCTGAAATCAAAAGAAAATCTAGAAAACAAAAGTTTAAGTTTCCTGGCAAAATTTTAATTAATAAAAGATGGTTAAAATTTTGGGATGTCACAGTTATTTTAGCTTGGTGCAGCAGTTCCTTGGTGCGGTGCCGCATATCAATGCAATGAAGAGGTCAGCGTGCATAGAGGGTGGGTGATGGCTCTTGCCCGTGTCAAAACATACTGGACGGAGATGAATGCCATCGCTGTTGCATCCCAAGATTCGGACAGGAGCCAAGTACCTACCGAGCACTATTTTCATGAAGATCTGCAGGGCGCTCGTTTAATAGAGACGCAGTGCTCGAAAGATATTATGTTCGAATAACATGTATTATTGTAAAACAATGTTTCGAGGGAATATAAAGGCTTTCTATACTTGTGCCTTCAAGAATTAAAATGCCTCCTGTGCGGCTGTTAATGTATATGTGTATATAACCTGAAAGATGGCAGTCTTCGGCTTCATCCCCCACGCATATAATGCGGGGGTGTTCGCAGAAGGCGCATTTTCACACTTGATCCAACATCTTGGTCCTATTAAAGAGGTGATAGCACAGCGAACTAGGCAACCGGACTATAATGCTTTATCACTTTCACTTAGCCATAGGAGTTTGACAGTGGGGCTACTATATAGCCCCTAGGGGCACCGCGCTCACCCGAATTCGGAGCGCGTGTGTGCCTGGCCGGGAAACGACCCTTCGTTAATGCGGAGGAATCCTAAAGATTCCGCCGGGTCATCGAGTGGTTGACCAGTCTCACGCTATATCACGACAGTTAGTTTTCGGCTTTCTCTACTGAGGTGCTCGCGTGGCTGATCCGGGGCACAATCGCAGTAGTTCTCCTGGTGCCGCCTTAGCCGATAGAGCAGAACGTAAGGCAACAAAACACAGGAGCCGGGCAAACCCAACTTTTGACCAAAGACATGATTCGAAGCTGATGCATATAAGGCCAAACTCGCGACGCCGAACACTCCCTAAGGTATTAGGTCTTTATGAAAATGGGCTGAACAACACCCTTGGTAATAAGCCCCTGGTGTCCAGGTACGCGCAAAATTTTGACGTGGCCACCTCGGTTATAGCAAGAAACTGGGGGATGTATGTCAACAAGAGACAGTGAAAAAGGTTTACGCAGGGTCTTAATCTAAAAAGAATCCTTGGAACGGGTCCCTACTGCACGTCTGCGCCTGTGTCTCCGTTGTGCCGTATCCTGGAGGTGTAGCACGGTGTTCATCTATAAAAGAGAGGCACTTAGTTGAGAAAGATCGTGCGAAAATGTAAGTTATATTAAATAAACGAAGTATAATTCAAAAAATGGGTAAAGTTGAGCTTTATTGTCTCTCATTGTACGTGCGCGGAGCCCCTTGTACTGGGGTAGGCGGCTACTAAGCCGTTGTAAGTTCACGCCGGACTCGTCTAGCCATGTCCGGGGTCTGAACGACCTATTTAGGTGCTTTGATTAGTGAAGCCGGTTTAGTGTGTGGCTGTCAAGGCAGCCGCACAGTCTTCCACGCTCAAGGAACACCCAATGTTTCCCTTTAATGAGATGATGCCTAGCGGTCTGGGCATTTTAAGCGTAAGAGATGCATAATGCGGTATTGCGTTAAAGCGGGCGAAAGCTTCGCGTCCCAGTAGTGCTTGATAGCTACTTTTAAATGGGGCGATGTGGAAGGTTAGCTTTTCGCGACGGAAGTTGTCGGGGGAGCCGAACATAACTTCTAGCAGGAGAGAGCCTGTACAATGGGCATCTGGGCCTGGCGTTACCCCTTGAAAGGAAGTGTTACTATGGCGAATTTTTGTTGGGTCTATCCCCATTTTGCGGATTGTGTCCTGATATAGCAGGTTTAGATCACTGCCGCCGTCCATTAGGACTTATGTAAAGTGGAGACCGTCAATTATCGGATCTAATATCAAGGCAGTCCAGCCCGCGTTCCGAATACTTCTAGAGTAATCCTGATGGTCGAAGGTGATTGGTTTTAACAACCAGTGGCGGGACTCCTCTGGGATAGGCCGTATGGCACATATCTCTATGGACGCCACTCCGTTTTTCCCTTTTGTCGCGTGAAGTGAGTTTACTATTTTGACTTCTTGTGGGAACTTCTTTTGTTTTCCGGTGCTCTGCTTGTGGGGTTCGTCATCGTCCTCGCTTGGTGTGTCGAGCCCCTTGTTTCCGGCATTGAGTTTGTTGGATTGCTTGAAGACCCAACAATCTCTGTGGGTATGGTTTGCAGGCTTCCCGGGAGTACTGTGGATTTGGCACATATTGTCCAAAATTTTGTTTAGGTTAGATAGCTCGTCCCTGTTATCCTTGAGGGGCAGCTTTTTCTGATTTTGCCGAGAGCTTTTGAATCTGGCGTTGACTGTCGTGCTCTTCGGGCTGTTTCCCTTGGTCCGGCGCCGGTCCTTGCTGCGTTGCGGTTTCCCGTTTCCATCCCTAACTTCGGATGTACCTGGGTTGCTGGTGCTGCATCTTGCCAACCATCTATCCTCTCCTGTGCAAAAGCGGGTCATGAGGCTTGTTAATGCGGCCATTGTTCTTGGCTTTCCTTGGCCGAGGTGCCTGGCGAGCCATTCGTCTCGAACACCGTGTTTGAAAGCTGCCAAGGCTTCGGCGTCCGGACAGTCGACTATCTGGTTCTTTTTAGTAAGAAATCTGTTCCAGAGTTTTCGGGCTGACTCTCCGGGTTGTTGAGTTATATGACTTAAATCATCTGCATCCGGAGGTTGAAAATAGGTCCCTTGAAAATTTGCCCGAAAAGCATCCTCGAGCTCTTCCCAACTTCCAATGGTGTTTCCGGAAGGATTTTAAGCCAATGCCGGGCTGGCCCTTTGAGCTTGAGGGGTAAGTATTTTATGGCGTGGAGGTCATCTCCTCTAGCCATGTGTAGGTGGAGGATATAATCCTCAGTCCAGACTCCAAGGTCTGTTATTCCGTCGTATGCCTCTGTGTTTACGGGCTTGAATCCCGCTGGAAATTCATGGTCCAGCACCTCATCGGTGAAACATAGAGGGTGTGCGGCGCGCCCCTATATTTGGGTGTGCCGCAATGTTCGGATACTTGTTGAGTTGCATTGCTTACTAAAGCTTGCTTTCTTGGCCCGTAGATAGATCTGGCTGGGCCATCTTTTTGATGCGAATCCGTGTGCGGATCATGTGACGGCTTGTGTGCGGCGCCGTCTGCCGCGCTATGTTGGACATGGGGTTGTTTATCCAACCAGGTGGCTTCCTTATTTTTTGATTGCGGGGGCTCTAAGGCATCTTCATCAAATTCTGGCAGTAATTTTCGCTTCGGGTAGCTCTTTGTGTGGCGACTGTCGCCGTATTTGTCTGCGGTGTTGAGTATTTTGCTCCATCTAATTCTGAGTGCATCGTCCGCTTCTGCTTTTTCAGGCTATGCGCAGTGGCGACGAGCCTTTTGTGGAGGTTCTTTTGCTCCAGCAACTTGTCCGGTGTGAGGTCGTCCGGACTGTTATCTTCGCCGGGGACGGGCTGTTAGGTTTGTTTATTCAAGTTGCCCTGTTCGGACGGTTCCTCAATGGCATGTTCGTCGGCCGCTGGTTCACCCCGCTCTATGCCTGGGTCTGTATGGCTGTTGTCTCTGTCGAGGTGGGTTTAGAGCGGCGCTTACGTCGCCGCTTTGGCTGCTTTTGAGGAGCGATCCTCGTTCGTCCCTTGTTCCTCGTCGTCGTTTCTTTTAGGTGTGTCCACCATGTATACATCGTGAGATGAGGTGGTTGTCCGATGCCCTATAGGCGCTGGTTCTGTTAAATCTCTAACTTCGTCGTCCATACCGTCGATTTCTTGGTCAAGTCGAGCATGTCGGTTAAATCATCGGCGGTGGCTACTGAAGTGGGTGGTGGGTGGACTTTGAATTTTTCGTCGTCCGCATCCCAACCTTCTTGACCATAGTCCGGCCAGGGCTCTCTTGATAAAAGAGAGACTTTTGTGAGTTCAGAATGTCACGAAGGCGAGTCTTTGAAAGATGTCATGACCATGATCGGCGCCCAATCAGTTCGGTTGGCGGTAGCGGAGGTTCGGAGTTCGGAGAGGAGTCCGGCACCTTGGAGTCACGGGCTTCGCAGAGGACAAGGCTGGTGTTCGGCTTGATCACCGTAGAGATTGGAGCCCCCAAGGCGGTGTCCAGCCACCCGTCCTCGATCGGCGCGGTCGGCTCCGAGCTAAGGGTCGGAGCTGACATGGGTGCTGCCTCCAGCGCACTGTTTGGCGGCAGAGCTAGATCATGCCCATCGTAACAGTGCGGAGCGCTCCGCTGTGGCTCGAACCCGTCAAAGATCAAGTCTCCGCGGACGTCAGCCGTGTAGTTCAAACTTCCAAATCTGACCTGATGGCCAGGGGAGTAGCTTTCGATCTGCTCCAGATGGCCAAGGGGATTGGCCCGCAGTGCAAAGCCGCCGAATACGAAGATCTGTCCGGGTAGAAAGATCTCACCCTGGACCGCATCGTTATTGATGATTGGAGGAGCCATCGGGCCAAAAGATGACGACACACAGGAACTCCCAATGAAAACACCAATGTCGGTGTCAAAACTGGCGAATCCCGGGTAGGGGGTCCCGAACTGTGCGTCTAGGCGGATGGTAACAGGAGACAAGGGACACGATGTTTTTACCCAGGTTCGGGCCCTCTCGATGGAGGTAAAACCCTACTCTGCTTCATTAATATTGATGATATGGGTAGTCCAGAGTAGATCTACCACGAGATCGAGAGAGGCTAAACCTAGAAGCTAGCCTATGGTATGATTGTTGTTAGTCCTCGGACTAAAACCCTCCGGTTTATATAGACACTAGAGAGGGCTAGGGTTACACAGAGTCGGTTACAATGGGAGGAGATCTACATATCCGTATCGCCAAGCAAGGGAGTTCTGGATAAGGGGGTGTCCGGATGACCGGACTATAACCTTTGGCCGGACTCCTAGACTATGAAGATACAAGATTGAAGACTTCGTCCCGTGTCCGGAGGGGACTTTCCTTGGCGTGGAAGGCAAGCTTTGCGATACGGATATGTAGATCTCCTCCCATTGTAACTGACTGTGTGTAACCCTAACCCTCTCCGGTGTCTATATAAACCAGAGGGTTCTAGACCGTATGATGAACAACAATCATACCATAGGCTAGCTTCTAGGGTTCAGCCTCTCTGATCTCGTCGTATATCTACTCTTGTACTACCCATATCATCAATATTAATCAAGCAGGAGTAGGGTTTACCTCCATCGAGAGGGCCCGAACCTGGGTAAAAACATCGTGTCCCTTGTCTCCTGTTACCATCCGCCTAGACGCACAGTTCGGGACCCCCTACCCTTGATCCGCCGGTTTTGACACCGACATTGGTGCTTCATTGAGAGTTCCTCTGTGTCGTCACCTTTAGGCCCGATGGCTCCTCTGATCATCAACAATGACACGGTCCAGGGTGAGACTTTTCTCCCGGACAGATCTTCAGATTCGGCGGCTTTGCTGCGGGCCAATTCATGGCCATCCGGAGCAGATCGAAAGCTACTCCCCGCCATCATGTCAAATTTGGAAGTTTGAACTACACGGCCGACGCTCATGGAGACTTGATCTTCGACAGGTTCGAGCCACAGCCAAGCGCGGCGCACTGTCACGATGGGCATGATGTAGCTCTGTCGCCAAACAGTGCCCTGGAGGCCGCACAAGTGTCCGCTCCGACCCTTAGCTCGAAGCCGACTGCGCAAATCGAGGACGGGTGGCTGGACACCGCCTCGGGGCTGCAATCTCTATGGCGATCGAGCCGAACACCATACCTGTCCTTTGCGAAGCTCGTGACTCCGACGTGCCGGACTCCTCTCCGGACTCCGAACCTTCCACGCCCCTGTCAATCGAATCCGATTGGCCGCCGATCATGGAGTTCACCGCCTCGGACATCTTCCATCACTCGCCTTTCGGCGACATCCTGAATTCAATAAAGTCTCTCTGTTTATTAGGAGAGCCCTGGCCGGACTATGCTCAGCAAGGTTGGGATGCGGACGACGAAGAAATTCAAAGCCCACCCACCACCCACTTCGTAGCCACTGTCGATGATTTAACCGACATGCTCGACTTCGACTCTGAAGACATCGACGGTATGGATGCCGATGTAGGAGACGACCAAGAACCAGCGCCTACAGGGCACTGGAAGGCCACCTCGTCATATGACATATGCATGGTGGACACCCCAAAAGAAGGGAACGACGATGGAACAACGGAGGATGACCCCTCCAAGAAACATCCTAAGCGCCAGCGTCAGCGGCGCCACTCTAAATCCCGCCACAGCAAAAACGGCGATTCCGGCACGGGAGATAATAACACCCCGGACAGCGCCGAAGACAATCCCCTCCAGCAGGATTCAGTGCAGGAGAATGGAGAAACCAGCCCTCATGAGAGAGCGGCAGACAGAGAGGTAGAGGACGATAATTACATGCCTCCCTCCAAAGACGAGGCAAGCCTCGACGACGACGAATTTGTCGTGCCTAAGGATCCCGTCAAACAAGAGCGTTTCAAACGCAGGCTTATGGCCACGGCGAGTAGCCTCAAGAAAAAACAGCAATAGCTTAGAGCTGACCAAGACTTGCTCGCCGACAGATGGACTGATGTCCTTGCGGCTGAAGAGTACGAACTCGAACGCCCCTCCAAGAGCTACCCAAAGCGCAGGCTGCTACCCCGATTAGAGGAGGAAGCACCTAGACCTACATCACCAGTGCATGATGCGGCCGACCGGCCACCTCGTGGCCGCGACAGAGAGGTCTCTCGGCCCTCCACTCAAGCCGCACCCTGGCATCGCTCAGATAATACCAAGGCACAAGGAAATGCGCCAGACCTGTGAGATATAATGGAGGACAGGGCAAGGCAAACAAGATCGATCTACGGATCACGTGGGAGCCCCACGACACGTGACGATAAACGTCATGCTGGATATGGTAAATCCGGCTGGGCCGAACACAGTAGACAAAGCTCATTTGAGCTACGTCGTGATATAATATCTGAGAGGCCCGCAGATACCCACTATGCTTCCACAGATGAAGTAATGGATCATCAAATCCCCGAGGGTTTCAAACCCGTAAACATCGAATCATACGATGGCACAACAGATCCGGCGGTATGGATCGAGGATTATCTCCTTCACATCCGCATGGCCCGCGGCGATGATAGTTGGGTTTGCCCGGCCCCCATGTTTTGGTACCTTACGTTCCGTTATATAGGCTAAGGTAGCACTGGGAGAACCACTGCGATTGTGCCCCGGTTGAGCTGGGCTAAGCACCTCAGTGGAGAAAGCTAAAACTGACCGTCATCATAGGGCGAGAGCTGGTTGCTGTTCGAGAGGTTTTTGAGTCCCTAAAGACTTATGCCGCTTAGAGCGAGGAGTCGGCTTTGTCCGGCCTAGGCGTGGATAGCGCCCCGAACTCGGTCTTCCTAATACTAGGGGCTTTGCCAAAATTTAAAATTATAGAATTCTATGGTGAAGTCAGAGTGTTCAAGCATTATAGTCTGATTGCCTTGTTCGTTGTGTTGAGCGCCTCCCTCGAAGGACCCAATAATGGGAAAAAGAGCGCTCAAGTTTATCCCGAACACCACAGCACTCGCGGCATGGGGGCAGAAGCCGACGACTCACCATCTCTCAATTTTAATAAACGGCCGCACAGAAGGTAATATTTTAAATTTAAAAGCGGTGCTTAGTGCATATGAACAAGTTTTCAGCCTACAGGATCACAAATGCGAGTTTACTCACAAATTACATCTTTTGAGCACTCATCCGCTATACGGCGGGCACCCATCAGGACACCCTCATAATACATCTCGGGCTTGCGATGCTCCTTGCCCGGCAGTGGTCAGTCTGTCTCAAGCTTCTCAGTGTCCATCTTGCCCCAGTGCACTTTAGCACGGGCAAGGACCCTACGGGCACCTTCGACGCATACGGAGCGCTTAATGACTTCAAGCCTTGGACAGGCATCCACCAGGCGCCTTACCAGCCCGAACTAGCTCCCAGGCATGGCTTCCCTAGGCCAAAGTCAGACTACGAGAGCCTTCATGGCCTGTTCGGCCACCTTATGGAGCTTGACCAGCTGCTTCAGCTGGTCGCTCAAGGGCACCGGGTGTCCGGTCTAAGCATACTGAGACCAGAACACCTTCTCCGTCGAGCTCCCCTCTTCGGCTCGGTAGAATGCGTCAGCGTCGGACACACTCCGGGGAAAATCTGCGAATGCTCCTAGAGAGCTCCGGACTCGGGTAAGTAACAAGTAATTCACTCTCACGTGCTTGCTTTGCATAAAGAATGCCTTACCCGCCGCTATCTTCTTCATCGCCTCAATTTCCTGGAGGGCTTTTCGGGCTTCGGCCTTGGCAGATTTGGCGCTCTCAAGCGCCGAGGCGAGCTCGGACTCTCGAGTCTTTGAGTCAAGCTCCAAACTCTCGTGTTTTTCCATGAGAGCTTGGAGCTCTTGCTGCACCTCCGCCACCCGCGCCTCCTGCTTTTCTCGCTGGGTACGCTCCACGGCCGCATTTTCTTTGGACTTGGACAACGCTTCCTTCAGGGTCGCCAACTGGGTTGTGGCCCCTGTAATACTCACGTTGGTCTTGTCATTTTTTGCAACCACATATTTTTTATATACTTACATAAGGTATTACCTACCTTCCTTGTCCTCGAGCTGCTTCTTGGCAAGGCCGAGCTCGTTCTCGGACCGCTCGTGGCTCTGCTTCAATGCATTGACCTCCGCAGTCAGTGCGGCAGAGGACAGCAACACAACCTGCATTTCCGTATTGACATACTTATGTTTGACTCCTGTGTATATCTTTTTCATCCTTAGTTCGGCTTTTCTTTCCGAACACCAAACTGAGCATCAGGGGCTACTGTCTATGCGGTAATATTCTTACATATCTTAAATACATACCTCAAAGCCTGTTAGAAGGCTGGCACAGACTTCGGTCAGCCCGCTCTTGGCGGACTGAACCTTCTGGATCACCACACTGATAGTAGTGCGGTGATGCTCGTCGATGGAGGCGCCGTTAAGCACCTCCAGCAAATTATCCGATGCCTCCGGTTGGACGGAGGTCACCGGCGTCGTAGGCTTTCCCTTCTTACGTGGGGGCTGCCTGCCGAACTCCGGAACCACTGAAGGTTCCGGTGCGGAGTCCGGCCCGGGGCCGGACTTAGAGCCCTTTGGGGTTTTATCCCCTTTTCGCCCGGAGTCCGAGAGGTTGCCTTGCGGCGCCTCCAGGACCACCTCCTCCTGGCTTGGCCCCTTTTGGGACTCCACCTCGGCATCATCCGCAGCGAGAGGAGAGGCGGCGGCCGGAAGTGAAGTGCTATTCACATCCGACGAACCCAGGGAGCCGCTCGTTGAAGCGTCGAGCCCGGCCTTGGGCGGACTGCATGATTATGTTCGGCGTCAGAAGGTACGGTGCAATGAAGGAGCGCCATGAGTTACTATGGTATCCGGATACTTACGATTTCGCTAGGGGCTTGGCCCTGGGTGGCCACTCTTCTTCGCCATCGTCGGCGTTGGTGGAGTAGTCCGGAGGGAGGGTCCTTCCCTTCTTGGAACCTGCGCCCCCCCCCCCAGTTAGGGCGGCCTTCCTTTTCTTCTCTCCCCCCGCTGGGGGAGAGGCCTCTCTTTCCTCCTCCTCGTCTTCACGGGAGGAGTCCGCCTCGTAGTCATCGGACGATGAGTCTGACACCACCTGGCACCGGGAACTCCTTCGAGTTCATGTGGCCTTCTTCTTGGCCTTCTTCTCCGGCACCACGTAAGGTGCCGGAACCAGCAACCCCGTCAAGCGGGCATCCGCTGGGTCTTCTGGCAAGGGAGCCGGATAATCAATCTGCCCGGACGTCCTCTGCCAATCATGTCAAAGGTAAGGGAGTTTAGATCCCACATAGAGTTAAACTATGAAAAACAAGTGTCCTGTAAAGGGCAAAATAGCTTACCGCGTTGGCTTGATGCTGCGTGCTAAATCCGCGATCCTCGGTAGCGGATGCGGGGGCCTCGGCGCCCTTGAACAGCACCTTCCAGGCATCTTCGTACGTAGTGTCGAAGAGCCTGCTCAGGGTTTGGTGCTGTGGCGGATCAAACTCCCACAAGCTGAAAGCTCGTTCTTGGCACGGGAGGATCCGGCGGATGAGCACGACCTAGACTACGTTGACGAGTTTGAGCTTCTTGCTCACCAGGTTTTGGACGCAGGTTTGGAGTCCGGACAGCTCCTCCGAATTACCCCACGACAAGCCCGTCTCTTTCCAGGAGGTGAGCCGTGTAGGGAAGCAGATCGAATTGGGGCCGCTGCCCACTCGAGTCCACGCTGCTCGGTGATGTAGAACCACCCGATTGCCACCCCTTTATGGTCTCCACGAAGGAGCCCTCGAGCCATGTAACATTGGGCATCTTGCCCACCATGGCGCCTCCGCACTCCGGTTGGCGGCAGCCCACTACCTTCGGTTTGACATTGAAGGTCTTCAGCCATAAGCCGAAGTGGGGCTGGATGCAGAGGAAGGCCTCGCACACGACGATGAACGTCGAGATATTGAGGATGAAGTTCGGGGCCAGATCGTGGAAATCCAGGCAGTAGTAGAACATGAGTCCGTGGACAAATGGGTGAAGTGGGAAACCTAGTCCATGGAGGAAGTGGGTGAGAACACCACCCTCTCATGGGGCACAGGGGTGGGATGAGCTGCCCTTGTCGGGAAGCCGGTCTTGCGATGTCATTGGACAAGTATCCGGCCTTCCTCAGCTTTTTAATGTGCCCCTCCGTGAAGGAGGAGGCCATCCACTTGCCTCCCGCTCTGGACATGACTGGAGAAGGTTGAGGCGGGATGTGCGGACTTGGGCGCTGGAGCTCGAGTGCACGAAAATGGATAAGCGAAGGAGGAAGAAGGCGTGGATGGAAAAGGTGGATCCTTATCCCCTTATATGGGCGGATGAAACTATGTGCCCCCACCAGCCTGGTAAAACTCGCTTATCTCCCAAGCGCCATAAACTAATGGCACGGTTGGGTTACCCACGTCTGTATTGATGAGAATCCCGGAATAAGGGGACACGATCTCTGCTTCAACAAGACACGCCAAGGAAACCGCCTCGCTAAGTGCGCTGAGGTGGGACAGTAAAAATGATTCGAATAAAGGCTTGGCCGTGGTGTCACGCTGCTAAATACGTCAGCAAATTGGATTTGTCTAAATATTATTCTCTCTACGGTGGTATGTGGCAATTATTTTGCAGAGCCAGACACTATCCTTGTGTTCAAAATCTTCTATGAAGTATTTGGAGGAGGAACCCGCCTTGCAATGCCGAAGACAATCTGCGCGCCGGACTCGTCATCATTGAAGCCTGGTTCAGGGGCTACTGATGGAGTCCTAGATTAGGGGGTGTCCGGATGGCCGGACTATAACCTTTGGCCAGACTCCTAGACTATGAAGATACAAGATTTAGCACGTGTTTTGGCCTACATAGCGGAGGGCCATTATAGCCCACTTTTGTACTACCTCTTATTTAGTATAAAATTTTGACCAAGGATTTACGTAAGAAACTGCCAATGCATGTCACTAAAAATTACACCATTTGAAATTATGTTCAAATACAAATCCAACGTTATAGTTCTTAGTGACATGCATTAACATTTTGTCAGTTAAATCTATGGTCAAATTTTGATACTACAAAATAGGAAGAGTAAACCAGGACGGAGGTAGTACTTGCTCTTAGGGTAACCATAGAGTTACTAGAGTAGTCTAAGTTACTTTCCACTATGACTAGCCTAGGCTACTATAGTAGTACAACAGACAAACGATACAGGTGATCATGTGAGAAAAAATACTAAAAACATTTCTTTCGGTGCAGTGCGTAGATCCAGTTTTGGACACTACGTCTGTCCACGCAGGCGTAAGTGGAGGCGTAATTCCGAAGTACGTCTTCTACGTGTCCTTTTATTCGAAACATTTTTTTTTCTTTTTCTGTTTTTTTAAAACAGAATTGACCAAAACTTTGACTGGCCATAACTTTTTAAATATAACTCCAAATGAGTTGATTCTTTTTTCTACCTCTCTCAAATATTGTCTAGTTTATTTTCAGATTTATTTGAAAAAAAATTCAAACAACTTTTTTGTACTGTTTTGAAACTATGTATTAATTTGAATATTTTCAAAAATAGGATTTGTTGGAGAAAGAAGAAAACTTTCAAAGTTTTGGAATGCACCCTGCCTCTCCACTACTTGAAGGCAAGCATTCTGAACCCTGGCATAATACTGTCGTGTGTTGTTTGACACGGTCACAACACCACCTCGACATGGAGTATCCGTTATTTTATGTGATGATACGTTCCTACTCATGAGTGCATATTGATGATTTCATGCTATTGGAGTTTGATATGTTTGTGATAGTAGTCACCATCATATGCCTTTCATGCATACCGGAAGGAATCCGGGAAAGCCTCTGTCTTGGGTAGACACGGGCTTGTCCCTAGTCCTCCGTCGAGACGGTTGTGTCCGGTACGTCATGATGAGGTATGTCGAGTGGTGATTCTGTCTGTGGGTTGAAGTATGAAGAGTTTTTTGCTAATCATGCAGGGAATAGTCAAACCTCCTGAGTCGACCGTAGATCGAGTCTTGTTCCTGTAACCCCCATACTTGTTTCGTACTACCACGTGTCACTGCCATAGGTAGGGTACGGTTCTGTAAGTTGTCAACCCCTTCTTACCACACACCGTACAGAGAAGCCATGGTGGAAGATACCGGCTGCATCCGGTAGGCATGCCACCTGGTCCGGGGGCATGGGTGTTTCCTGTTGAGACTGAGAGGGGGGCACCCCTTAGAGCGCGCGATATAAATTTGACCCCATGCTACGCGAGGTTGTAGCCTCCCCACTTAAAGTTTAGCTTGACAGGTGTCGTGGGTGATTCCAGATACCGGTGAGATAAGCTGGTGTGTGCGGGTCAGGTGTGTTTTCAATTAAAAGAGCATAGACGGAATTAGTCCCGATGGACTAAAGGAATCCGTTACTTGTGGGTAAAGAGTACACCCTGTGAAGAGGTTATATCTATTCAAATAGCCGTGTCCATGGTTAAGGAATACAGTCTGGGATGGGTCAAGTGCCGGTCTTAGTGTCGGTCTTCGGAGGAGAAACTGCTAAACCGGAACATGGATCATGACTTGTGACTTATGATGATTAAGATTATTATTATATTGGACTACCCCTTTTTATTACTTGGATTATTGAGTATCCCCGGGACGGTTCTACCTCCTGGATATTCATTGTGATTATTTACATTATAAGCCCTTTATGTGGTGTCGCTCAGACGCCCGACTGTGGCATGCTTGTTATTTGTTTACCTTATAAGCCCTTTATATGGTGTCGCGCAGACGCCCGACTGTGGCATGCTTTTTATTTGTTTACCTTATAAGCCCTTTATGTGGTGTCGCTCAGACGGCCGACTGTGGCATGCTTCTTATTTGTTTACCTTATAAGCCGTTTATGTGGTGTCGCTCAGACGCCCGACTGTGGCATGCTTGTTATTTGTTTACATTATAAGCCCTTTATGTGGTGTCGCTCAGACGCCCGACTAAGACATGCTCGTTATTTACTATCCTTTCGAGGCGTCACTTCAGACACCCGATCGGTGCATTTTATTACTACTCTGTTATTGCATATTCATGTTTTATACGAATAGCCTGTTTGCATGCATCAGGGATTTTATTTTTATGACTGACGTTGTGACATAGAATATTTCAGAGCATGATTATCGTTTGTTATATTATACCCGTGTTCATAATGTTTGCGAGTACATTCAAAGTACTCACTGGCTTGTCCCTGGCTATTGTCTTGGCCAGATTTCTTGCTTGGAGAGGAGCGTCGCGATGACAGCCCCGGAACCCAAGCAATGGTTACAACAGCCTCGCGAAGATAGGAGTTAACCTGGTCAGCTGTTCCTGTGGGAAATGGAGTCCCATGGCCACTAATGAACCGCAATCCGCGTTCGCCATCAACCACTAGAAAACCAATTGTTGTACTCATAGGCCAGAATGGTCCTGTACTGCATATTATGTACTTTGCTTGGAATTTCTGTATCGAGTTGGTGCCTCATCGCCTATGAAATCACAGGGCTGATGAGCACAAGGGCCATTTTCTGGGAAATTAATATCCAGAAAATCCGGTCCTGACAAACTTGGTATCAGAGCCAGGCTGACGATTGGCTAATCCTATCTTAACCAGGTCGATAAATCTAGGTTAACCAACCCACTAGACCATAACCTAACCCCGGCCAAGCTTATCGTGTAAGATAGCCACACAGTGACCCCGACACTTTTGGCAGTCGGTGCCCAACCTATCAGCCTAGCATGTCGATCACGCGCCAGTGACCAACACCTAACTTGTCCCATTCGCAAGCGTGCGAAGGAAGGCTTCGTCCTCTTTTTCTATAAAAAGGGCACGCTAGCCTCAACTCAGCATAGCATAGCCTCTTCCCCAAACCGAGCTACGATGCCTGGACCCATCGTGCACAATGAAACCACGGCAAACAACCTTGGAGGTTTTTTGACCGTGCTAGCAAACCTCACCCGCCGTGCCTTTGCATTAGAAGAGCCCCCAGAATATGTTGTATATCAAGGATCTATGAGCGGTGAGAGCCGTCAATTCTGGGCCACTGTGCACATCTATGGTAGAGGTCTATCGGCAGAACGCCCCTACAGGTTCACCGGAAGGACAACTTCCTTTGAGCCACAAGCCATCCAACTAGCTGCTCGGGAGGCTATAGTTCAAATCCAGCACTTGTCGCCCAGAGTTAACTGTCGCTCATTCTACTACTACCCCAGCCGTGAAGGGTATGGTAGGCCACCCCAGGTTGCCAACGGAGATCATGAGACGGACCCTGCATTATTGCATCTGGTGCGCTATGTAAGTGCACTAGAGGGACTATTCGATCAAATCACCCTTGATCTGATCGCAGCTCGTGGAGAAATGATGCGCCGAGCCCCGGCGAGAGGAGAAGATGAGCCCAACGCCGACAACCCAGTCGTGCTGTTCGGACAACCAATCGTGTCTTTGAGGTCTGCCCCAGTCATCGACCAAAACACCTTGATGTCCCCAGAAGTGCTTCGTCGCCTTTTGGGAACACGTTCCAACGGGATTGTAGCCAACAATCCCCGGGATGGTCATCATCGCTACCCCGACCCTGCAGCCCCTCAACCCCCTCCAGCAAATCCCGACGGTGAAACCCATGGGGAAGCCTCGACGTCCACAAGGCATGCCCGCCTAGATATTAACGAGGTAGACTAGAGTCGCTCGAGTAGTACCGAGTCTTAGTATGACCACGTCCTGTAATTATGTGATCCTGTACCGCAATAATTAAATGCGGTTTGCTTGTGCGCCCCTATTTTAAATAGTAACCATGCATTGGTATGTTGGTGTGTGGCTGCATTTTTTAATTCCGAGTGTAGTTACCAAAAACCAACCCCGACGACTCAAAGTTTGTGCTATGAGTAAACCTTTTGGCTTCAGCTAATAGGAACCATATTTTCAAAACAACCCTTACCAAATCTCGAGGACGAGATTTTTCTTAAGGGGGGTAGTGTTGTAAAACCCCAAAAATTTAGCCAAGTTTTGTTTATTAAAATTTTGCCAGGAGATTAAATTTTCATTTTTCTGGATTTATTTTTGATCTCAGAACCTCTCTTTTCTTCTAAGTTGGGGATTTTTCACCCCAAGTGAAAACTTTCCAATTATTATTGGACTTGTTTACCCTCTCAAAGAAAACAAATTCTTTTATCATGGAATTATTTATATGTTTATTTTCCTGAACTTTATTCTTTTAAAAATGGTTTTTCATAAGTTTTGGGTTCCAGTTGCAGTACAACCCTTTGTTAAAATTTTTTAAAAATCCTACAAAAATTTGGGGATGACATATGAGGTCCCTAAATCACTTTTATGAAAAAAGATCTTTTAGCATTTGGAGAATTTGAGCTCTACACCAAGTTTTCAAATCTAGTCCAGATTGCACTTTTGCACTACAACCTATTTAAATATTCTTTTAAAACTTCCACCAAAATTAGGGGGTCAGTAGGATTATATTATCGACCTTTGTGCAAAAACCCACTAATGTTCTTTAAAAAATTTGAGCAAAACACCCTCTTTTGCTCTCTGGCCCAGTTGGGTGTTTTCTACTACATCCCTAATTATTTTTGCTCTAGTGACCAGGAGCTTTCTCCTGCTTGTAGTACACCCTACCAAACCCTTAAGTCCAGGAGAATGGACCTATTGGAGTACTTTTAGTCCATGAAACTATGCCTTTTAGTCTCTGTCTAGAAATGGTTTTCTCAAAAACTTGCACTAACAAGTTTCTGTTTTTGCCAAACCAACCTTACCACCCTATTTTGCATCTAAAGAGACACTAGTCTGGAGAATTTGGCCACCCCAAGAAATGCCTAGGTGCCCTTGGCATTTTGTCAAACACATTATGTGCATGGCCAGATTTGACATAGCTTTTAGTTTGCACACTAGACCTGCTTGCTTTGCCTAACCACCATGTCCGCTAAGCTCCTAGCTAACCCTAACCCAGGCCTCCTAATCCCCAGCCTCATCCTAACCCTCTAGCACGCTCTGGCATTGCGTCGAGCACGTAGCGTCGTGCACCGGAGCGCCAGAGCAGCGCGTTTGGGCGTGCTTCTTGGCGAAGTCGCCAGCGCCCCACTGCCGCCTCCTCGCCTGGCCCTGGCGGCCTCCCGCTCACCGCCAAGACGCCCGACCCTCCCTTGCCAGTAGGCCACCTGGCGCCCTACAGCGCCGCCGTCAGGTCGGCCACAGCGGCTAGCGGCCGGCCACAGTGGGCTCCTGCCCCGGACGGCGCCGCCCGAGCCACCCCAGCGCACCAGCTACCCTCTGGCGCCACTCGAGCTCATCCACAAGCTTGTCCGCAAGCGCTCGTCGCCGCCACGATGCCCTGCAAGCTACAGCGAGGCGGTTCGCCGAGCTTATCTCCGGCCGCCGCGGAACCGACCTAGTCACACTATAAGTAGGAGCCCCCGAGCTCATCCGAGCACTCAGGCGACCTCAGGCCACCCCCATAGAGCCCCCACAGCCAGTAATCATCGGGGGGAAGCCGTCTTCCCTGTCTCCCGCAGGTTCGGCCGCCGTCACACTCCGGCTCCATTCGCCGCGAGCAGGCCCTCCCCTCCCCTTCCAGCACCGCCGTTCGACTCGTCTCGACCCTGCGGAGCCGCCCAACCACTCAACTTCGTCGAGGAACCACCGTAGCCCAAAGCCCCAAATCTCCCGAAGCCACCGGCCGCCGCGCATGGCTTCGCCGGGCGACTCCTCCATCCCGCCACCTCGACCACCGGGAGGACCGCCCTAGACTTGCGATCCATCCCTGCCCTCCGGAGCCCGCGGGGAGCCGCCCATCGCCGGCAACGATCGCCGGAGCCCCGCCTCCGTTCGGCCAGAGGAGGAAGGAGGCGGGGGCGACTGGTCAAACCTGACCAGTGGGCCCCCTGGACCCACGGTCAGTGACCCAGCGCCGGTTCACGCAAGCGTAAGTGGAGGCGTAATCCCGAAGTACGTCTTCTACGTGTCCTTTTATTCGAAACGTTTTTTTTTCTGTTTCTGTTTTATTTTAAAAACAGAATTGACCAAAACTTTGACTGGCTTTAACTTTTTAAATATAACTCCAAATGAGTTGATTCTTTTTCCTGCCTCTCTCAAATATTGTCTAGTTTATTTTCAGATTTATTTGAAAAAAATTCAGACAATATTTTTTACTATTTTGAAACTGTGTATTAATTTGATTATTTTCAAAAATAGGATTTGTTGGAGAAAGAAGAAAACTTTTAAAGTTTTGGAATGCACCCTACCTCTCCACAACTTGAAGGCAAGCATTTTGAACCCTGGCATAATACTGTCGTGTGTTGTTTGACACGGTCACAACACCACCACGACACGGAGTATCCGTTATTTTATGTGATGATATGTTCCTACTCATTAGTGCATATTGATGATTTCATGCTATTGGAGTTTGATATGTTTGTGATAGTAGTCACCATCATATGCCTTTCATGCATACCGGAAGGAATCCGGGAAAGCCTCTGTCTTGGGTAGACACGGGCTTGTCCCTAGTCCTCCGTCGAGACGGTTGTGTCCGGTACGGCATGATGAGGTATGTCGAGTGGTGATTCTGTCTGTGGGTTGAAGTATGAATTGTTATGCTGATCATGCAGGGAATACTCAAACCACCTGAGTCGACCGTAGATCGAGTCTTATTCCGGTAACCCCCATACTTGTTTCGTACTACCACGTGTCCCTACCATTGGTAGGGTACAGTTCAGTAAGATGTCAACCCTTTCCTAGCACACACCGTATAGAGAGGCCATGGTGGAAGATACCGGCTGCATCCGGTAGGCATGCCACCTGGTCCGGGGGCATGGGTGTTTCCGGTTGGGACCGAGAGGGGGGCACCCCTTAGAGCGCGTGATATAAATTTGATCCCATGCTACACGAGGTTGTAGCCTCCCCACTTAAAGTTTAGCCTGACAGGTGTCGTGGGTGATTCCAGATACCGGTGAGATAAGCTGGTGTGTGCGGGTCAGGTTTGTTTTCAATTAAAAGACCGTAGATGGAATTAGTACCGATGGACTAAAGGAATCCGTTACTTGTGGGTAAAGAGTACACCCTCTACAGAGGTTAAATCTATTCGAATAGCTGTGTCCATGGTTAAGGACTACAGTCTGGGATGGGTCAAGTGCCGGTCTTAGTTCGGTCTTCGGTGGAGAAACTGCTAAACCGGAACATGGATCATTACTTGTGAATTATGATGATTAAGATTATTATTATATTCGACTAACCCTTTTTATTACTTGGATTATTGAGTATCCCTGGGACGGTTCTACCTCCTGGATATTCATTGTGATTATTTACATTATAAGCCCTTTATGTGGTGTCGCTCAGTAGCCCGACTGTGGCATGCTTGTTATCTGTTTACCTTATAAGCCCTTTATGTGGTGACTTCGGGCCTTGATCGTGGCATGCTTGTTATTTGTTTACCTTATAAGCCCTTTATGTGGTGTCGCTCTGACGCCCGACTGTGGCATGCTTGTTATTTGTTTACCTTATAAGCCCTTTATGTGGTGTCGCTCTGACGCCCGACTGTGGCATGCTTGTTATTTGTTTACCTTATAAGCTCTTTATGTGGTGTCGCTCAGACGCCCGACTGTGGCATGCTTGTTATTTGTTTACGTTATAAGCCCTTTATGTGGTGTCGTTTAGAAGCCCGACTGAGGCATGCTCCTTATTTACTATCCTTTCGAGGCGTCGCTTCAGACACCCGATCGGTGCATTTTATTACTACTCTGTTATTGCATATTCATGTTGTGTATAAATACCCTGTTTGCATGCATCAGGGATTTTATTTTTATGACTGACGTTGTGATCATAGAATATTTCAGAGCATGATTATCTTTTGTTATATTATACTCGTGTTCATAATGTTTGCGGGTACATTCAAAGTACTCACTGGCTTGTCCCTGGCTATTGTCTTGGCCAGATTTCTTGCTTGGAGAGGAGCGTTGCGATGACAGCCCCGGAACCCAAGCAATGGTGACAACAGCCTCGCGAAGATAGGAGTTAACCTGGTCAGCTGTTCCTGTGGGAAATGGAGTCCCATGGCCACTGATGAACCGCAAACCGCTTCTGCCATCAACCACTAGAAAACCAATTGTTGTACTCATACGCCAGAATGGTCCTGTACTGCATATTATGTACTTTGCTTGGAATTTCTGTATCGATTTGGTGCCTCATCAGCTAACAGTAATCCTGGGGCTGATGAGCACAAGGGCCATTTTCTGGGAAATTAATATCCCGAAAATCCGGTCCTGACACAAACTGCAGTAATGGAGTAGTGCCGATTGCGTTTATTCCTGGAAGGCAAATCAATCCAATTTGAGGAACCATACATGCGTTCATGATCAACACAGTTTGTGCCATACTAATTGACCTAGAACCTCATGTGTCCAAAATGGATCACCAAAATTTAGTATGTACAACCATTCACATAGAGAACCAAGATCCAATCTAATGGTTGGTAACAACCAGCTAAACATGAGGGGAATAAGAAAGGAATTCAAGCACAGGTTTACCTTGGGTGATGAAGGATCCCAGGCGTGCCACTGGCACCGCGCTATGCAGGGGCATCCGCGTCTCCAAACTAGCCGCCGCTGCCCTGCAAGCAATGTCGAGACAATTAACATCCATATTAACGAGCTTAGCTAGCATAGAAATATATGTATACGGATTTCAAATGAAAAGAATATTTCAGAGCGGCTTTTTTGGATCAACTTTAAGAGTGTTTTTATCAACTTTCAGGGTGCTTTTTCCTGAAGGAATAAGTGGAAGGTTTGGACAGTATATTAGAATAATCAAGTAATAACAATCTGATGGTCAAAGAAATATATAACAGCAACCCATCCATTTGGGAAAGACCAAAGCAGCTGACCCTACATCAGATTCATACAAATACAATAGTACACGTAAGTTTTTTGCAGGTAAATTAACAGGCAAGCGATCGAGAAGGTGAATGAAGGGAAACATTATACCTAGACGAGGACCTCCCATGAATACTCGACGCATCCGTCTCTGAAACTCTCATAAAACCTGAAGGGCCAGTTCCCATCGAGAAGGGGCATTTTTGATGGCGTTGAAGTCATTGTGCTTCCGGCCAGTGCGGGTGCACTTCTGGGTATTACAGCATGGTGCAGGTGACAAGTGGGGTCCAGGGAGGCACCACATCATGGCCAAGGAATACTGGCTTGAACTAATTCATCCAGGCATTGGCTAACAACTGTCTGAGGTTGATGATGGGGACCACAGATCTTGATGGTCAGGATGTGTGTGACTTGTAACTGAAGAGGCCCCCGCATCTGTCGCCTCATCAATCACCGTCGGCGCTGCTCCTGCCGGCGAAACCCGCCACCACGCTCTCTGGTCACCAGGATACAATGGCCATCAGCTAAACAACCACAGTATGGAAAATATCAAATGCGCTGCATATTTGAAAGGAGCTACGTATTTGGTAAGCAAATAAGAGATGGGAGGGGGTAAAATGGGGAGGTGGAGAATGTATTTAGGGATGTTAAGTGTTGTAGTTAATAAATTCATACTGTTGAAATTTAACTTCGGCAACCTAACATGTTAACCTAGTAGACTGGACAAGTGCATCAGTGACGAAAGAAAAACCGGTTGTTAAACAAGAGACGGAAAAAATGCATTAGTGATGAAAGGAAAAAAAAATGTTTTCCTTCTCTTGTTAGGTGGAAAAACAAATACATGATTATCTCTACCCTCTATTCCTCTGTTCTACAAGTCATTAGCAGGTGGGCGGTAGTGTTCACCTTTAGACCATGTTCGTGCTTCCTCCAAGATTTAGCTCTCTTCTTGGCTGAATAATTTGTCAGGTGATCTCTGAATCAAATTACATAATGCCATTCAATTTTTTGATGCTTATAGTGCTGCTAAGTTGATTCTTTGTTCAAAGCAATGTCGGGTGTCCCTGAAGATTAAGCATATTGTAGTTGCAAGAAACAACATAGTTGCTATTGTTGTTTATCTAGATATTGCTCAGGACAAGAATTTGATTAGTGCGCCGACAAAGCTATAATCTGGTTTTCTTGGCCATAGTACTAAAATCTAATATCAGCGAGTGCAACTTGTCAGAGTGTTGGTGTACTGCAAGTATCAATCAGGCTTGCAATGTCTATCTGTTCCTAGCCATCGGCAATGATGCACTAGTTTGAACAACTTCCTTTTTGTCTTCTTTTTTTCTGTAGCTATTGAATCCTTCTGAACTAAATCCACAACCGGCCTGTTACATAAGAACATCCAGCTTGATATACTTTTTCATACACAATTTTTTTTAGAGAAAAGGCCTAAGCCCGACTTTATAAATAAAGCCACAAGGCAGCGTCATAAGCCCAAACATCAACCAGGGCGGAACACCCAACATCCACATCACCAAAGTTAAACCAAGACACACGAAAGTATAGGGGTACATGGCGACCTGCCAAACACGGCACGCAGGCCGGAAGGATAACGAAGCAACCAAACACAAGAAGAACGAGACTGCACCAAGCATGATTAGACATCAGGAGCCTGCCCGGAGATGGAGGACGCCGAGGCCCGAATTTTAGAGATTAGCAGGTCCAGAGCTCCCCGATCGTCCTCTTTATCAATGATCTCCACTGCTGCAAGAATATACATGATTTGAAAAGAGGGTCAGCAGGTTTTGAAGGAAGGACATGTTCAATAGTAAATTTATTCCTAATCGTCCAAAGGGACCAGCAAATCGCACCCAAGCCAACCCAGAAAACCCTCTTAGTGACCCCTACCAACGAGTTGGCAAGGGTTCTCATCTCTTGAAAGGAAGAGGGATTCCAAGTAACCTGAAGCCACGACCAGACACGGCACCACAATAACTTAGCCAAAACACAGTGAAAGAATATATGCTCCAAGTTCTCCACAACGCCGCAAAGACCATAGAATTCCAAGCCCGGACCATTACGCTTACGGATTTGGTCAGCAGCGGGGAGACGACCCCTAAAGGCTTGCCAAAGGAAGATTTTAACCTTAGGTGGGACTTTGGACCTCCAAATTCAAGAGAACCTATTGGAAGGGGTACCACCAATGAGCCGCTCGTACAAGTACTTAACCGAAAAATTGATTTTCAGGCCCGAGACAGCATCAAAACAAAGCAGGATGAACTTAAGATGGGCAATGCAGGCATCATTCAACTCAACCATAGTGATGGTATCATCAGTGTACTGCAGGTGGGTAATACCGTCCGGGACTAGGTGAGAGGCTACAGGTAAGATAGGACCATGCTGAGCTGCCCTAAGAAGAATGCGGGAAAAGGCGTCGGCCACAAAATTGAAAAGCACAGGGGAGGCAGGGTCCCCTTGATGCAAGCCTCGGCTGTTAGCAAAGAACTTACTAATATGACCGTTCACCGAGGCTGCGGTGTGCCCGCTCGAGACCAACTGCATAATACGATGCACATAGGCCCCGTCGAAGCCTTTCGCAAGCAAGACCTGCCTTAAAAAAGGCCAACTAATCAAATCATAGGCTTTCTCAAAATCAAGTTTTAAAATTATTGTCGGTGTCAAAACCGGCGGATCTCGGGTAGGGGGTCCCGAACTGTGCGTCTAGGCGGATGGTAACAGGAGACAAGGGACAAAATGTTTTTACCCAAGTTCGGCCCTCTCGATGGAGGTAATACCCTACTCCTGCTTGATTAATATTGATGATATGGGTAGTACAAAAGTAGATCTACCTAGAGATCAGAGAGGCTAAACCTTAGAAGCTAGCCTATGGTATGATTGTTTTTCGTCCTACGGACTAAAACCCTTTGGTTTATATAGACACCGAATAGGGTTAGGGTTACACAGAGTCGGTTACAATGGTAGGAGATCTACATATCTGTATCGCCAAGCTTGCCGTCCACGCCAAGGAAAGTCCCATCCGGACACGGGACGAAGTCTTCATTCTTGTATCTTCATAGTCTAGGAGTCCGACCAAAGATGATAGTTCGGCTATCCGGACAACCCCTAGTCCAGGACTCCCTCAGTAGCCCCTGAACCAGGCTTCAATGACGACGAGTCCGGCGCGCATATTGTCTTTGGAATTGCAAGGCGGTTTCCTCTTCCGAATACTTCATAGAAGATTTTGAACACAAGGATAGTGTCCGGCTCTGCAAAACAAGTTCCACATACTACCGTAGAGAGAATAACTTTTGCACAGATCTGCTGACGTATTCCGCAGCGTGACATCACACCACGACCAGGCCTTTATTCGAATCGTTTTTTACTGTCCCACCTCAGCGCGTTTACCGAGGCGGTTTCCTTGGCACGTCTTATCAAAGCGGAGATCATGCCCCCTTATTTCGAGATTCTCATCAATACGGACATGGGTAACCCAACAGTGCCCGTTGGCACGCCTCCTCTATCGAAGGCGAGTCCCAATCGACCACGGGGAGGGCTCTTGGTATTCAACCTCTTTATAATGAGACCAAGGCCCTCTTCTTTTTTCCACCCTGCATTGAGTTCGCCTCGCGCTTCGAGTTCTAACACCCAAAGCTTAAGAGTTAGGCGCTTCGGACCTTCGACAATGTCCGGCTCCGACCAGCTCGGCCGATGGATGTCTTCTTCCGTCACAGAAGAAGATGTGCTAAAGCTGCGAGACGCCAGGTATCTAACCGGCGAGATTTCGCATAGGCTGCCTGCTCCAGGCAGGTCATTCCCACTCCCGAGCCCGGCGAGGCGTGGTGTTCGTGTCTCACTTCCTTCGGGTTTAGGCTTCCCGACGGATCCCTTCGTAAGGGGCTCATGTTTTATTATGGGCTGGATTTCCATGACTTGAATCCGAGTCCATCCTCCATATCTCGTCATTCATTGTCGTATGTGAAGCCTTCCTCCATATTACCCCTCACTTTGGATTGTGGCTCAAGACCTTCAAGGTGGAGCGAAGATGATCGAGGGCAACAAGCAAAGTGCGGAGGGCGGTCATAGGCAAGTGTCTTTGATGCTCCGTGGCCGAGGGCTCTTTTCAAGAGGAGCTTGGTTTTTGGCAACGGAGTGGTTTTATATCACCGCTCTGGGGCCCCAAATGGGTGGCGCCACCCGCCTTCCGCTCAGTCCACCACAGCGCTTTGGCATCATGGGTCAACAGGGGCTCGACTGGGGCCGCCCAAGGGCGTTCCTCATTGCAGGGCCGTATTCGAGACCTCCAAGAAAGAGAGATCAATCTGGTCGTGGCGGCGCAGGTTATGCTGATTCGGCACCTTCTGCCCTGCAAAGGTCGCCCCCTCCGTCTGTGGGAGTTTAATCCGAAGGGAACACGAGCTCTCCAACATTTTATGGGCGCGACGCCCAAGGAGATGTACAAACTGTTCTTCGAATCACAAGAGAAGTGTCCGGATTTAACCGAGGACGCAGGTCTAAGCAGCAATCACCCAGATACTCAAGTAAGTAACCCTTTAACCGGACAGGTTGTTCATTCATTTATCATATATATGCCCTTTAAGGGAGCTGTTTCTTGAACAGGAGTAGATAGCCAAGGCAAGGTTGATAAGGTGTCCGGCTCCCCTCCCAGAGACCACGTCGGATCCCATGCTGACCAAGATGTGGAAGGCCGCGCCTTTTAAAGAAGGCGAAGGGGGGAGCAGGGAAGCAACTGCCTCCTCGAAGGAGGCTTTCAAGGAAGAGGGGATCATGGATCCTCCCCTCCAAGGGGAGAAGAGGACCCTTTCCGAAGACCCGGAAGCCAAGGCCTCAAAACGGGGAAAGAAGTCTTCGTCAGAAAGTTCGGCGCCGGGAAGTACCCCAGCCGCACTATTTCCCCGAGGGGATCAGCCCTCCAGCCGTAAGTAAAAAGAAGGGGTCCAGTGAATAAAGAACATCCCTATATTTATTTCTGAAGATAACCGAAATTGTACCTTGTAGTTCGGATCTCAGCCCTTCTCAGCAGAGCTCGTCTTCGGCGGATCTTCGTTCGGAGATGATAGAGAGCGAAACGCCTCCACCTATCGCGCCTTCGTTCGAGGCGGGCGACCTCGAAGTGTCGTCACGGAGAGTTTCCCCGAGTCCGGCGGGGCCGGACGGTCCGGCGCGAACTGGCGTGCGGTCGGAGGAGCTGAAGGACCTGCTCGGGCGAGCGCATATCTCAGAAGATCACCATGCGCTAATGGCTATCTACGGTAATCGAAAAAATTCCATCCGCTGAGAGCGGATTGCATGAAGCTGCCAGAAGCTTACTGACGGGGTTCGAGGTACGCAAAAATGATGTACCTTCTGATAGTTATGCATATAGAATGCGCCCTGTATAGATAGTAGCCCCTGAGACTCGGTATGTTGTCAAAATTGACAGCGTGTCGAGGATCATAATCTTAGTTATAACATATCGCCACTCCTAAATAGGTGGCGGGGCGTCCGGTGGCCAGCCGGACTGATGAATTTGCCGAACTAAAGCGGCAACTTGACGAGGCAGATGCGGACATCGCGCTTGTCAGTAAGCGATTTGATGAGTCACAAGGTATGCGAGTTCTTCGTGGACCCATGGTAAGGGAGCTTGACGCCCGTGCCTTACTACTTGTATGCTTAATGCAGGTGGTGCTGCTGCTGTGAAGGAGTTGCGGGTGGAACTCGCCCGAGCTAAAGAGCAAGCCAGAAATAGTAATGCGGCCGCTTTAAGGGCGGCCGAAGAGCTAAAAGCCGAACGGGCTGCTCACTGCCGAAGCAAAGAGGAAATGGCCGATATGGCCATAAAGTTGAAGAATGCTACCGACCGCAGTGGGGTTCTTGAAAAAGAACGTCAAGCGAACAAGAGGACCTGAAAAAGGCCACCGCCGGGTTAAGGATGCTCGCTCCGCAATGAGAGCTGCAAAGGAGGAGCTGCGTCAGGCTGTGGATGTTGCTGCTGGAAAGCCTTTTCTGCTGCGGAGGAAGTTCACGGATCCGAAGTATGCTCAGTTGAACCGGTCGTGGAGTCCGGAGGATATTTATCTGGATTTAGCGGCGAGTGCCGCGGACGCGATCGAGCACTTCCGAGGCCAGAAGGGGCACAGAAGGGAAGAGCTGTTTTGGTCGCAGTTCCATAGTCCAGAGCGTCCTCTTCCGTTAGCCGATCGGTTGGCCAAATGGGCCGAGTTGAATAGGTTGTCTGGACTTGCCATGAAGGCTTTCGTGACTCATTTGTTGCCGAAAAGCCCCAAGCCGAAGAGTTATTTTTGCTTGATGAAACAGTTCCTTGGTGCGGTGCCGTATATCAATGCAATGAAGCGGTCAGCATGCATAGAGGGAGCGCAGATGGCTCTTGCCCGTGTCAAGACGTACTGGGCGGAGATGAAGGCCATCGACGTTGCATCCCAAGATTCGGACAGAAGTCGAGTACCTGTCGAGCACTATTTTGAGGAAGTCCTACAGGGCGCTCGTTTAATAGAGACGCAGTGCTCGAAGGATATTATGTTTAAATGACATGTATGATTTGTGAAAACAATGTTTCAATATAATATAAAAGCTTTTTATACTTGTGCGTTCAAGTATTAAAACGCCTCCTGTGCGGCCGTTGATGTATATGTGTATATAACCAGAAAGATGGCAGTCTTTGACTTCAGCCCCCACGCACATAGTGCGGGGGTGTTTGCAAAAAAGGCGCATTTTCACACTTAATCCAACGTCTTGGTCCTGTGAAGGAGGTGATAGCGTAGCAAACTAGGCAACCGGACTATAATGCTTTATCACTTTCCTTTAGCCATAGGAGTTCGATGGTGGGGCTACTATATAGCCCCTAGGGGCACCGCGCTCTCCCGAATTCGGGGCGCGTATGTGCCTGACCGGGAAACGGCCCTTCGTCAATGCGGGGGAATTCTAAACATTCTGCTGGGTCATCGAGTGGTTGACCGGTCTCACGCTATATCATGACAGCAGTTTTAGCTTTCCTCCGAGGTGCTCAACCCAGCTCAACCGGGCACAATCGCAGTGGTTCTCCCAGCCTACCTTAGCCGATATAACGGAACGTAAGGTACCAAAACATGGGAGCCGGGCAAACCCAACATTTGACCAAAGACATGATTCGGAGCTGATGCATTTAAGGCCTAACTCGAGACGTCGAACACTCCCTAAGGTATTCGGTCTTTAAGAAAACGGGCAGAATAATGCCCTAAGCCCCTGGTGTCCAGGCACGCGCAAAAAATCGGGTGCAGCCGATGCCAAAACGCCAGCCTCCTCCTTGGTTATAGTAAGAAACCGGGGGATGTGTATCAACAAGAGACAGTAAAAAAGGTTTACGCAGGGTCTTAATCTGAAAAGAATCCTTGCGACGGGTCCCTGCTGCACGTCTGCGTCTGTGTCTCCGTTGTGCCGTATCCTGGACGGGTGTAGCACGGTGTTCATCTGTAAAAGAGAAGAACTTAGTTGAAAAGAAGAAATATCGTGCGAGAAATATACTTTATATTAAATAAACAGAGTACGGTTTGGAAGGTGAATAAAATTGAGCTTTATTGTCTCTTGTTGTACGTGCGTGCAGCCCCTTGTATATGGGTATGCCGCTAGTATGCGCCGGACTCGTCTAGCCGTGTCCGGTGTTTGAATGACCTATTCAGGTGCTTTGATTAGCGGAGCCGGATTGGTGTGGGGCTGTCAAGGCAGTCTCATGTTCTTCCGTGCTCGAGTAACACTTAATACTCCCTTTTAATGAGATGATGTCGCGTGGACAGGGCATTTTAAGTGTAAGAGATGCATAATGCGGTATTGCGTTAAAGCGGGCGAAAGCTTCACGCCCCAGTAGTGCTTGATAGCAACTTTCGAATACGGCGATGTGGAAGGTTAACTTTTTGCGGCGGAAGTTGTCGGATGAGCCGAACACAACTTCTAGCAGTAGGGAGCCCGTACAATGGGCATACAGGCCTGGCATTACCCCTTTGAATGAGGTGTTGCTATGGAGAATTTTGGTTGGGTTTATCCCCATGTTGTGGATTGTGTCCTGAAATAGCAGGTTTAAATTACTGCCGCTATCCATTAGAACTTGCGTAAATTGAAGACCGTCGATTATAGGTTCTAGTATCACGGCAGTCCATCATGCGTTCCGGATACTTTCGAAGTAGTCCTGATGGTCGAAGGTAATTGGTTTTGACAACCAGTGTTGGGCCTCCACTGGGGTAGACTGTGCGGCGCGTAATTCAATGGGTGCCGCTCTGTTTTCCCCTTTTGTTACTTGAAGTAAATTTACTGTTTTGACCTCTTGCGGGAAATTCTTTTGTTTTCCGGGGCTCTGCTTGTGGTGCTCGTCATCATCCTCACTTGGTGTGTCGAGCCCCTTGTGTTCGGCGTTGAGTCTGCCGGACTGCTTGAAGACCCAACAATCTCAATGGGTACGGTTTGCAGGCTTCCCGGGAGTACTGTGGATTTGGCATATCTTGTCCAAGATTTTGTTTAAGTTGGATAGCTCATCGCTATTGTCCTTAAGGGGCGGTTTTTTATTGTTCTGCCATGAGCTTTTGAATCCAGCGTTTACTGTCGTGCTCTTCGGGCTGTTTCCCTTTGTCCGGCGCTGATCCTTGTTGCGTCGTGGTTTTCCATTTCCATCCCTGACTTCGGATGTACTTGGGTCGCTGGTACTGCATCTTGCTAGCCAACTATCCTCTCCAGCGCAAAAGCGGGTCATGAGGCTTGTTAATGCAGCTATTGTTCTCGGCTTCTCCTGGCCGAGGTGTCTGGCGAGCCATTCGTCTCGGACGTTGTGTTTGAAAGCTGCTAAGGCTTGGGCGTCCGGATAGTCGACTATTTGGTTCTTTTTGGTGAGGAACCTGTTCCAGAATTTGCGGTCTGACTCTCTGGGTTGCTGAGTTATATGACTTAAATCGTCTGCATCCGGAGGACGGACATAAGTCCCTTGAAAATTTGCCCGAAAAGCATCCTCGAGCTCTTTCCAACATCCAATGGTATTTTCAGGGAGGCTTTTGAACCAATGCCGGGCTGGCCCTTTGAGCTTGAGGGGTAAGTATTTTATGGCGTGGAGATCATCTCCTCTAGCCATGTGTATGTGGAGGATGTAATCCTCAATCCGACTGTGGTCTGTTGTACCGTCGTATGCCTCTATGTTTACGGGTTTGAATCCGCTGGGAATTCGTGATCCAAGCACCTCATCGGTGAAACACGGGGTGTGCGGCACCCCTATATTTGGGTGTGCCGTGATGTTCGGATATTTGGCGTGTTGCATTGCTTTGAAGAGCTTACTTTCTCGGCCCATAGATGGACCTAACTTGGCCATCCTTTTGATGCGAATCCTTATGCGGATCGCGTACCGGCTTGTGTGCGGCGCCATTTGCCGCTCTGTGTTTGCCGTGGGGTCGTCCATCCGACCGGATAGCCTTCTTGCTTTTTTATTGTAGGGGCTCTACGGCCTCCTCATCAAATTCGGGCAGTAGTTTTCTCTTTGGCTAGCTCTTTGTTCGGCGACTGTCGCCGTATTTGTCTGCGGTGTTTGAGTAATTTGCTCCATCCGATTCTGAGTGCATCTTCCGCTTTTTGAGCTTCGCTTACGCTTTTTAGGCTACGCGCGCATGGCGGCGAGCCTTTGTGGAGGTTCTTCTGCTCCGACAATTTGTCCGGCGTGAGATCGTCCGGACTGTTATCTTCTTGAGGGACGGGTTGTTTATCAAGTTGTCCTGTTAGGACGGTTGCTCGATAGCATGTTAAATCGTCCACCGGTTCGCCCTGCTCTATGGATGGGTCTTTGTCGCGGCGGGACTTGGTGCGGCGTTTACGTTGCCGTTTTGACTGCTTATCGAGGGATTTATCCTTCGTAGTGTCCCGTTGTTCCTCGTTGTCACTTCCTTTAGGTGTATCCACCATGTATACATCATGGGATGAGGTGGCTGTCCAGTATCCTATAGGTGCTGGTTCCTGGTTGTCTCCTACATCGTCGTCCATACGTCGATGTCTTCGGAGTCAAAAGCGAGCACGTCGTTTAAGCTTTCGACGGTGGCTACAAAGTGGGTGGTGGGTGGGCGTTGAATTTCTTCGTCATCCGCATCCCAATCTTTCTAACCGTAGTCCGGCCAGGGCTCTCCTGATAAAGAGAGAGACTTTAGTGAGTTCAGGATAACGCCAAAGGTCGAGTGCTGAAAGATGTCCGCGGCGGTGAAGTCCATAACCGGCGCCCAGTCGGATTCGACTGGCAGGGGCGGTGGGAGGTTCTGAGTCCGGAAAGGAGTCCGGCACCTGGGAGTCACGAGCTTTGCAAAGGACAGGGATGGTGTTTGGCTCAATCGCCGTAGAGATTTCAGCCCCCGAGGTGGTGTCCAACCAACCGTCCTCGATCGGCGAAACCGACTCCAGATTAAGAGTCGGAGCGGGCACTGGTGCGGCCTCCAGGGCACTGTTTGGCGGCAGAGCTAGATTGTACCCATCGAGACAGTGCGGCACGCTCGGCTGTTGCTCGAATCCGTCGAAGATCAAGTCTCCGCGGACATCGGCCGTATAGTTCAAGCTTCCAAATCTGACCTGACGGCCAGGGGCGTAGCTTTCGATCTGCTCCAAATGGCCAAGTGAATTGGCCCGCAGCGCAAAGCCGCCGAATACGAGTATCTTTCCGGGGAGAAAAGTCTCACCCTAGACTGCGTCGTTGCTGATGATTGAAGGAGCCATTGGGCCTATAGGTGACGACACAGAGGAACTCTCAATGAAAGCACCAATGTCGGTGTCAAAACCGGTGGATCTCGGGTAGGGGGTCCCGAACTGTGCGTCTAGGCGAATGGTAACAGGAGACAAGGGACACGATGTTTTACCAGGTTGGGCCCTCTCGATGGAGGTAATACCCTACTCCTGCTTGATTAATATTGATGAGATGGGTAGTACAAAAGTAGATCTACCATGAGATCAGAGAGGCTAAACCCTAGAAGCTAGCCTATTGTATGATTGTTGTTCGTCCTACGGACTAAAACCCTTCGGTTTATATAGACACCGAATAGGGTTAGGGTTACACAGAGTCGGTTACAATGGTAGGAGATCTACATATCCGTATCGCCAGGCTTTCCTTCCACGCCATGGAAAGTCCCATCCGGACACGGGACGAAGTCTTCAATCTTGTATCTTCATAGTCTAGGAGTCCGGCCAAAGATGATAGTTCGGCTATCCGGACACCCCCTAGTCCAGGACTCCCTCAATGATCGCTTTGGCGCTACGAGCCCGCAGGTCATGAACAATTTCATGAAGACAGAGTACCCCATCTAGAATGTAGCGTCCATTGATGAAAGCAGACTAATACGAGCTGATGACTCTATGGGCAACGGGGGACAGGCAGTTGGCGAAACCCTTTGGAGGGAATTTAGCAAAGTTATTAATCGAATCGATGGGCCTAAACTGAGAGATCAATTCACCACCTTTAATTTTAGGGATCAGGGAGATCACCGCATAGTTAAGACGAGAGATATCGACAGTGCCTAGGCAAAACCCTTGAATGAAGTTGCAAACTAACTGCCTCAACTGAGGCCAAAACTTCCGAAAGAATGGAATAGAGAAACCGTCCACCCCAGAAGCAGTGTTCGGGTTGGTAGAGTTAACCACATCCCAAATCTCCTGATCAGAGAGGGGAATCATCAGCGCAGCATTCTCCTCAGCCGAAATCCTTGAACTCAGGTCCCATAGGGTAGGAGAAATGGTCAGACCCGAAGGAGGTTTAGCTCCTAACATCGAGGAGAAGAACTCAACCACATGAGATAGGATTACCGATTGGTCCGAAGTACGCACGTCATTAATGATCAGGCTATTGATACGACACCGCCTCTGCCTACCATTAGCAATGGCAAAGAAGTAAGCCGTGGCGGAATCCCCTTGTAAGGTCCAGTTAAGCATACCCCGCTGGCGCCAGTATATTTCCGCCTAATGATGCAACTGCATCAAGGCCGCCTCCAGGTTATAACAAAGAGACCAAACATCTTCAGAGAGCCCAGAAGAGTCAGCCGCAAGGTCAAGGGATAGAATTTGAGCTTCAAGAAGATCTTTGGAGCGAAGCTCCTCAGCTGCGTGGTTACGGGAGCACCCTCTCAGAAATTTCCGCCAAGAATAGGAGCACGAGTGCCAGTCATCAAGAGGACCAAAGGAGCGGGCATTGGAGGAGAGAAGGAGAGAAATCTTCGAGGCCAGCATATCACTGAACCCATCAATCAACAGCCAAGAAGCATCAAATTGGAATCTAGCAGGAGGTCTAAGAAGCTGTGACCCATCGTCCAAAAGAAGGGGAGTAAGGTCCGAACCAACAATACATTTCGCAACGAGGGAGGCCCTAGGGAATAACGAGTCCCACATGGAGAAAATAAAAACTCTATCAAGAACCGATCTAATCGGGTTAGCCTGGTGGTTAGACCAAGTGAAGCGGGCTCCAACCCTAGGTAGCTCGTGGATGGCATTAGAACTGATAAAGTCATTGAAAGCATTAGCCAGGGGCCACGAGAAGTTGTTCCTATTTCTATCAGTAGGGGGACGAAGGAGATTGAAGTCTCCACTGATAACCATCTGTAGATTGCAAGCCTCAAGCTTCTCAGAGAGCTCGTCCAGAAATAGAGAGGAAAGAGAGTGATCAGCTGGCCCATATACTACAACGAACTCCCACATCAAATTAAGGGCTTTGCGACAAATGACTATGCTGGCCCAGAAGATACAATGATCAAAGGCAACGAAATCGAAAACATCTTTCTTAGAGCCAATTAGAATGCCGCCCGAATGGCCCGACGCAGGTAACACATGCCAATCAAATCTATCCATACCCGCAATAGACGACAATTCATGGGGAGAGAAAGAAGATTTGAAAGTTTCCACCATCCCTATCAGATCAACATTATTCGCACGAACCAGGTCTTTAATTTGATCCCGGCGCCCCCTAGCACCGAAATCCCTAATGTTCCAAAATAAAGCCCTCATTTATAGGATAGATTTTTAATGCGGAGGCAAGACCTGCTGGGAACCATGCAGGGTCTAGATCGCTTGGAAGGGCCCTTTTTAGCAGTGCTAGGCAGGGGTTGGCCACTACCAACCTCCACCCCCACACCCTGAGCCCTGTTTCCTACAGAAGCAATAGCCGAAGAGGCAACTGCCTCTTTAGCTTTAGCAATAGCTGCCCGGGCCAGCTCGTTAGCCCGGATAGTAGATAGAAGAGCAGCAGGAGAACAAACTCCGGGATCTACCGACACTCCCACATCCGACATAATATTTAATAGGAAATCATCAGGAAGAGACGATAGGACTAGCCGGGACGGGGAAGAAGATGGATAGGGGGCATGGAAGTTACCTGAAGGAGGAAGATCCTTAGCAGCAGCCCGCCTCTCCGCCCACTCCATGATGGACCCACCCGCATCAGCAACCCGCCTACCCTTGCGAGCCGTGGAAGCAGGCGACCTAATCACAGAAAAAGGGGCCACGGGAGAAGCATGGACAGGGCCGGAGCGAGACATCGAGCCGAGGTCCTTGTCGAGGCGGCGACAGACACGAGTCATGGACTGCTTGGAGCCCGAGGAGATCCTGCTCTTAGCCGAAAACTTGCACACAGAAGATTTCTTCTTTCTCTTTGACTGGGCTCCCACCTCATCACGAATAGGAGAAATAGGGAGGTCCTCGATCCCGGAGCGAGTGGGTGAGATCGGGCGAACCGGGATGTTGGAGCAGGCACCGGAGGTGGGAGTGACCGAACTCGGCTGTTTCTTGAGAAGCACATCTTCCGCAGGAGGGATCAGGGAATCAGCCTTGGTGATCGCCGCCGACTCACGAGGAGCCGTACCAGCAGGGGCCTGGGATTGAAACAACTCATGCTCAGACTCAGCCAGCACATCCCATTCAGACTGGGTAAACCTCAGGTTAGAACCATCACTTGGGTATTGACCACCAGCAGAACCATCACCCTCCTTGTCATGCTTGTCAGAGGGATTGGAGGACGGGGGTGGAGGTTGAAAATCGGCTGCCCCTTCCACCCGAACCCGGAGCCTGACACCACTTGGGCAGGGGAAGACATCTATCGCTCCATGAACACACGACGGATCCACACACCAGATCACGTGATAAATTACCATAAGTAAGTATCATTTAGTTTTGTGTGTATGGTTCACACATGTGGAAGGGATATTGGCAGGTGTAAGGACAGAGCGTTTGCGGCCTGAGAAATTTAGTGCATGCTTTATCCAGGACAAAACCCACAAGTTAAAAATAAGGATACAACTATGCCGACTGGGCCGGCCTCGTCCTGGTAGCCGCGCTCACCCATTTCGCCCTCTTGGTGCCTCTCATTATGCTCTTCAGCCTAGTGCGCATCCCCTCCGCGCTCGCCTTCACTAGGTTCGTTGCTATTAGCGTGCATTCCTTGTTCAGGTTGCAGTGATTTAGTGTGCTGAACCTAGAGTCAAACAAAACCATGGAGCAGGGACATTCGAGCACGAAGTAGAGAAAAACAACCTTGGCTAGGACGATCTGCAGCATGGGTTGGTCGGCGCCATACCTCGACGAAGCGCTGGTGATGCTATACATCCGGCACCAGCATATGCGTGATGCATCCTCCCTAATTGCGGCTAGGGTTAACTGCACCGCGTGTGTAGCGGCAAGACTGTAGAGTTCTCATGTGTGGCGACCTGGCTGCGGACAAGAGTTTTCGAGGAGCCGAGGGAGGGCACGCATAGGTTGGTTGATCAACAAGTAGAGGAAGAGGAGAACTGCTCGCTGCCTTCGCTCACTTCCTGGACTGGTCCTCTATCGCGACGTCGCTCGTTGGCTAGGTGGATGGGGCGCTCGGTCGGAGAGCGGTGGCAGGGGAGGAGGTAGGGGGAATGGGTGGGAAGGAAGGGAAGGGGTGCGGGGCTGCGGCAGCTGTGGGTGGAGAAGGGGATGAGCGACGGCTCGCTAGTGATTGCGGGAGCTGGGAGGGACATCATGCATAGGTTTTCAGGCTTTGTTTTTTGGGGTTTCTGTCCATCAAAAATGAAAAAAATAGGCAAGTGGGGATGTCGAGGGTGGATCGATCGATGGAAGGAGGCAAGCGAACGAACGACCACCTACTAACTGCTCCTTTAGGTTTAGGTGTAGAGACGAGGCCGTAAGGAAAGATTTTAGTCTGTTTTGTGATTTGGGAAGTGTGGGCTAATCAAGGAAAGCTAAGATTTTTGTCAGAATTTTTTTGTGATTTGAGAAGTGTGGGCCACATTCATGCTTGATTGTTAGAAAATCAGAAAGATTTTAGACTGTTTTGTGATTTAGGAAAGTGTGGACCTAAGTAAGGGAAGTTAAGATTTTTGTCATAATTGTTTTGTAATTTAGGAAGTGTGGACCTAAGTAAGGGAAGTTAAGATTTTTATCGCAAGAAGGAAAGAATCGTACGTAATGGGAAAATACCAATGCCAAGATGGAAAAACCAAAGGGTGGGTTGTGGGAATTGATTTGGTTTTTAATGAGAAGGGTGATGGGACGTGAGGTGAAAATAAACCAGAAAAAAATAAAACGGACAAAAATAAACCATGGACGCAATCCTACCAACTGCTCCATTAGGAGTAGAGATTACTTATATCTAAAATACAAAGGATAAATGATAGTATGAAGTAAGTACATGTTGTGATGTATCTAATGATTGTTCCAGATGTAAATGTTTTTCTCCACATATACCTGGTCAAACTTTTCTGAGGTTTGACTTTTCAAAACATCCATATGCTTATGGACATGAGAGAGTCCCTAACTAGAGAGAGAGAGTGAAATAGAAAGAGTGAGTGAAAAAAGTTTGTGTGCGTGTGTGAAAGGGACATGGACAACACTCGAGAAAACTCGAGAAAAAACGTGTGTGTTTTATCCAAACATATCACACATGCATCTTCGACAACGGAAGCAAGGTGAGGATATAGTGTGTGGTTGTTTGCAACCGAGAGAGCAAGACACCTAGAACGTGGCCAAGAGGGGTCTGACAAACAAGGGAGAGAGGTTGAGAGAGACGTACGGAGAAATTGCAGACATGGGGAGGAGAGAGTGTATGTTTGTCATAGAGCGATCCCTTGGAGATCGTGATGGGACTACATGGGTGGGAGATCGAGTGACAAGGTGTGTGCGTGATAGAAGATAACCCGAGAGATATCGAGATAGACGTATGGATGGAACAGGACAATACGTGTGTTCCTGATGGCTAGTGAGAGATAATCATACTTTGGGGGGGGGGTGCTTGCGCCTATGATGGAGTGATGGATTATGGTACTTATTAGGGGGTGCGTGTCACATAGCGAGAGAACAAGGGCGCAGAGTGTTGGATGGGTCTATATGTATAGCGCTAGTGAGACATGTGTATGTGTGAACCAGGGAGATATGAAGTTTGAGAGAAATTGAGGAGCCCCGATAAGGCTGAGTGGTGCGTCAGATAGCTGAGAGGGGGAAAGAGATATTCCATCCGCTCGATAATGCAGTGCATGTAAATTTTTTAGTAGTCAAACTTTGGAAACTTTGATCAGGTTTATTTATATCTACAATACCAAAGATACATCATACAAAACTACATCTCATGGTGAATCCAATGGTATATGTTTGTTGTTCTAGATGTAATATTTTTTCTCCACGTACATGGTCAAACTTTGTGATGTTTTACTTTTCAATAAATCAATATGCTATGGACTGAGGAGAGTGCCTAAGTCAAGAGAGATCAAGTGCGTGTGAAGGAGAATGATTAAGTGTGCAAAAAGAGTATGTGTGTGAAAGAGGTAGTGACAACAAAATATAAATTAGAGAGAGAGTGTGTGTGTTTTTTCGTTTCTTAGGCGAACATATCATGCATGCATCTCCGAGATAGAACAGCGAGGCGAGGAGATACACGAAGATAGCTAGTGTGTGATTGTTTGCAACGGAGAGAGACACCCCTATAGCACATGTCCAATAGAGGTCTGGCCAACAAGGAACAAAGGTCGAGAGGGACACATGGAGAACATGGACTCATGGGGAGGGCGAGAGGGTGTGTTTGTGATAGAGAGATCCCCTTGAGATCGTGAGGGGACATATGGGTGGGAGATCGAGGGATGTGCGTGCGTGATAGAAAGATGCCCCAAGAGAAATCGAGATAGACCATGCACATGTTTGTGATGGAGACTAAGATTAGCTAGTCATATACATATAGGGGGGACTGTGTGTTCCTACAATTGAGTGAGAGACCATCATACTTGGCAAGCTAGGCATGAGATTGTGTGTGTGCGTGTGAGATGGAGAGAGAACGAAGGAGAGAGATAGAGTTTTAGATGGGCATATCGAGTGCGAGTGAGATATGCATGTGTATGTGTGACAGAGTGGTCCATGAGAGAGTTACGGGCAACGAGCCAAGGAATTTGTGTGCGTACGATGAGTGCACCCAAGATATCTAAATTGGACTAGAGAATCATACATAGTGTGTGAGAGAGACCTATAGATGGAGTATATATGCATGCGAACTAGAAAGACACCCACCACACACACAAACAAAGAGAGAGAGAGAGAGAGAGAGAGAGAGAGAGATGGAGAGAAAGTTAGAGGGACCAACAAGGTTAGTGTGTTGGATGCGTGCGACAGAATTGAAGATTGTCAGTGAGAGAGAGAGAGAGTAGGAGTCCGGAAGAGGGGGAGGTCGTGTTGTATGCATCAAAGACTGATATAAACCATGTTTCGATATAAACTTGCATTCAAATATTTAAATTGGATAACATGTTGTCTGCAATTTACGCATGAACGGATATATGCGTATATCAAACAAGTTCATTAATTTGACTTTCAACATGTTCATGGAGTACTATAATACTGTACAACATGCTACTCGATGGAGGTGTTCAATTTTGGATTTAGTTCACTATTTTGACCTGGTCAATGAGCTATTTCATTGAATCGAGATATTTCATTTTGGGTTTGATTCCCGTCTTTGAGTGGGTCAACTATTTGTCATATAATAAATCGCTAGCAACGAGCATGTAAAAACACATTACTACCGAGCATCATCTCTCCATCTAAAAAAGAAGTGGCAAGCTAATATTTCAAAATTTGATTCGAATCAACTTGGTAAGGAAGATGTGGATGCTCGTTCTCCCAAATTTTGAATGAACCATTAAACATCCTCTACTCGGTGGAATTCGCCCGAGCAAATAAATGGGAGACGCGAAATTACCGTCCTATGTGGACACGCATCAATTGGCCCATTGTACATCGAGGGTAGGTTCGTAACTTCATCCAAGTGCGCCTTCTCCTCGGACGAAATGACATGTGCCGAATAATTCATAAACCATGGTCGGCAAAACACGCTCTCCTCGCCCGAAATAGCTCGCGCCCACTATTTCAAAACACGCTCTCCTCGCCTGAAATTGCTAGCGGCCACTATATTTCAAAACACGCCCTCCTCGCCCGAAATCGCTCCCGCCCACTATTTGGGGAGGAGCAAAGTTACTCTACTATCCCCGACCCTCAGTAACAGACCCAAGCCGAGAAGCCTAAAGGCAGGGGTAGAACTATAACTCCCCCACACATTTTAGACAAATGCGTCCGTAAAACATGGTTCCACTCCCCTCCCAAATCACATTCTCCCCGGAAGCTCCTTTCTCCCGATCCGCGAAACTTCAGCCCCTCCTCCATGGCGGCCCCACCGCACCAATTTCAAAGTCGCCCTCCTCCCTAATCCCGGAGACGCTGTCCATTGCTACCTCTTGAGCACTACGTTGGTTTTCCCTTGAAGAGGAAAGGCTGATGCAGCAAAGTAGCATAAGTATTTCCCTCAGTTTTTGAGAACCAAGGTATCAATCCAGTAGGAGGCTACGCGCGAGTCCCTCGCACCTACACAAAACAAATAATCCGCGCAACCAATGCGATAAGGGGTTGTCAATCCCTACACAGTCACATACGAGAGTGAGATCTGATAGATATGATAGGATAAAAATTTTGGTATTTTTGTGATAAAGATGCAAAGTAAAATAAAAGTAAAGTAAAAAATAAAAGGAAATAACTAAGTATTGGAAGATTAATATGATGAAGATAGACCCGGGAGCCATAGGTTTCACTAGTGGCTTCTCTCGATAGCATAAGTATTTTACGATGGGTGAACAAGTTACTGTTGAGCATTGACAGAATTGAGCATAGTTATGAGAATATCTAGGTATGATCATGTATATAGGCATCACGTCCGAGACAAGTAGACCGACTCCTGCCTGCATCTACTACTATTACTCCACTCATCCACCGCTATCCAGCATGCATCAAGAGTATTAAGTTCATAAAAACAGAGTAACGCCTTAAGCAAGATGACATGATGTAGAGGGATAAATTCATGCAATATGATAAAAAACCCATCTTGTTATCCTCGATGGCAACAATACAATACGTGCCTGGCTGCCCCTACGTCACAGGGAAAGGACACCGCAAGATTGAACCCTAAGATAAGCACTTCTCCAATTGCAAGAAAGATTAATCTAGTAGGCCAAACCAAACTGATAATTCGAAGAGACTTGCAAAGATAACCAATCATACATAAAAGAATTCAGAGAAGATTCAAATATTGTTCATAGATAAACTTGATCATAAACCCACAATTCATCGTTCTCAACAAACACATCGCAAAAGAAGATTACATCAAATAGAACTCCACGAGAGAGGGGGAGAACATTGTATTGAGATCCAAAAAAGAGAGAAGAAGCCATCTAGCTATTAACTATGGACCCTAAGGTCTGAGGTAAACCACTCACACTTCATCGGAGGGGCTATGGTGATGATGTAGAAGCCCTCCGTGATCGATGCCCCCTTCGACAGAGCTCCGGAACAGGCCCCAAGATGGGATCTCATGGGTACAGAAGGTTGCGGCAGTGGAATTAGGTTTTTGGCTCCGTATATGATCGTTTGGGGGTACGTAGGTATATATAGGAGGAAGGAGTACGTCGGTGGAGCAACTGGGGGCCCACGAGGGTGGAGGACGCGCCCTGGGGGTAGGCGCGCCCCCTACCTCGTGGCCTCCTCCTTTATTTCTTGACGTAGGGTCCAAGTCTCCTAGATCTTGTTCGTTTTGAAAATCGGGTTCCCGAAGGTTTCATTCCGTTTGGACTCCCTTTGATATTCCTTTTCTGCGAAACTCTGAAATAGGCAAAAAAACAAGAATTCAGGGCTGGGCCTCCGGTTAATAGGTTTGTCCCAAAAATAATATAGAAGTGAATAATAAAGCCCAATAATGTACAAAATAGTAGATAATATAGCATGGAGCAATAAAAAATTATAGATACTTTGGAGACGTATCAAGCATCCCCAAGCTTAATTCCTGCTCGTCCTCGGGTAGGTAAATGATAAAAACAGAATTTTTGATGCGGAGTGCTACTTGGCATAATTTCAATGTAATTCTTCTTAATTGTGGTATGAATATTCAGATCCGAAAGATTCAAGACAAAAGTTTAATATTGACATAAAAAATAATAATACTTCGATCATACTAACAAAGCAATTATGTCTTCTCAAAATAACATGGCCAAAGAAAGTTATCCCTACAAAATCATATAGTCTGGCTATGCTCTATCTTCACCACACAAAGTATTTAGATCATGCACAACCCCGATGACAAGCCAAGCAATTGTTTCATACTTTTGACATTCTCAAAAATTTTCAATCTTCACGCATTACATGAGCGTGAGCCATGGACATAGCACTATATGTGGAATAGAATGGTGGTTGTGGAGAAGACAAAAAGGAGAAGATAGTCTCACATCAACTAGGCGTATCAACGGGCTATGGAGATGCCCATCAATAGATATCAATGTGAGTGAGTAGGGATTGCCATGCAACGGATGCACTAGATCTATAAGTATATGAAAGCTCAACAAAAGAAACTAAGTGGGTGTGCATCCAACTTGCTTGCTCACGAAGACCTAGGGCATTTTGAGGAAGCCCATCATTGGAATATACAAGCCAAGTTCTATAATGAAAAATTCCTACTAGTATATGAACGTGACAAAATGAGAGACTCTCTATCATGAAGATCATGGTGCTAATTTGAAGCACAAGTGTGGTAAAAGGATAGTAACACTTTCCCTTCTCTCTTTTTCTCTCATTTTTTTATTTTGGCCTTTTCTTTTTTTTATGGCCTCTTTTTTTCCTCTGGAGTCTCATCCCGACTAGTGGGGGAATCATAGTCTCCATCATCCTTTTCCTCACTTGGGACAATGCTCTAAAAATAAAGATCATCACACTTTTATTTTCTTACAACTCAACAATTACAACTCGATACTTAGAACAAAATATGAATGTATATGAATGCCTCCGGTGGTGTTCCGGGATATGCAATGAATCAAGAGTGACATGTATGAAAGAATTATGAACGGTGGCTTTGCCACAAATACGATGTCAACTACATGATCATGCAAAGCAATATGACAATGATGGAGCGTGTCGTAATAAACGGAACGGTGGAAAGTTGCATGGCAATATATATCGGAATGGCTATGGAAATGCCATGATCGGTAGGTATGATGGCTGTTTTGAGGATGGTTTATGGTGGGTGTATGATACCGGCGAAAAGTGCGCGGTATTAGAGAGCTAGCAATGGTGGAAGGAAGAAGAGTGCGTATAATCCATGGACTCAACATTAGTCATAAAGAACTCATATACTTATTGCAAAAATCTACGAGTTATCAAAGCAAAGTATTACGCACATGCTCCTAGGGGGATAGATTGGTAGAAAAAGACCATTGCTCGTCCCCGACCGCCACTCATAAGGAAGACAATCAATAAATAAGTTATGCTCCGACTTCATCACATAATGGTTCACCATACGTGCATGCTACGGGAATCACAAACTTTATCACAAGTATCTCTAAAATTCACAACTACTCAACTAGCATGACTCTAATATCACCATCTTTATATCTCAAAACAATTATCAAGCATCAAACTTCTCATAGTATTCAACACACTCATAAGAATTTTTACTATTCTTGAATACCTAGCATATTAGGATTATTTAAGCAAATTACCATGCTATTTAAGACTCTCAAAATAATCTAAGTGAAGCATGAGAGATCAATAGTTTCTATAAAAAAATCCACCACCGTGCTCTAAAATATATAAGTGAAGCACTAGAGCAAAACTATATAACTCAAAAGATATAAGCGAAGCACATAGAGTATTCTAACAAATTCCAAATCATGTATGGCTCTCTCAAAAGGTGTGTACAGCAAGGATGATTGTGGTAACTAAAAAGCAAAGACTCAAATCATACAAGACGCTCCAAGCAAAACACATATCATGTGGTGAATAAAAATATAGCTCCAAGTAAAGTTACCGATGGAAGTAGACGAAAGAGGGGATGCCTTCCGGGGCATCCCCAAGCTTTGTCTTTTTGGTGTCCTTAGATTATCTTGGGGGTGCCATGGGCATCCCCAATCTTAGGCTCTTGCCACTCCTTGTTCCATAATCCATCTAATCTTTCACCCAAAACTTGAAAAGTTCACAACACAAAACTCAACAGCAAATCTCGTGAGCTCCGTTAGCGAAAGAAAACAAAAGACAACTTCAAGGTACTGTAATGAACTTATTCTTTATTTATATTGGTGTTAAAACTACTTTATTCCAACTTCTCTATGGTTTATAAACTATTTTACTAGCCATAGATTCATCAAAATAAGCAAACAACACACGAAAAACAGAATCTTTCAAAAACAGAACAGTCTCTTGTAATCTGTAACTAACGCAAACTTATGTAACTCCAAAAAATCAGCCAAAATAGGAAGACCTAGAAAATTTGTTTATTGATCAGAAACAACTGGAATCAGTATTTTATCACGTTTTGGTGATTTTTAAAAATTGTTTTCGTGAACAGAAAGTTTCTGTAAATTACAGCAAGATCAAATAACTATCATCCAAGAAGATCCTACGGGTTTAACTTGGCACAAACAATAATTAAAACATAAAAAACATTTAACAAAAGGCTAGAACAAATATTTTTTCCTAAACAGAAGCAAAAAGAAAAAAAACTAAAAATAAAATTGGGTTGCCTCCCAACAAGCGCTATCGTTTAACGCCCCTAGCTAGGCATAAAAGAAAAGATAGATCTAGGTATTGCCATCTTTGGTAGGCAATCCATAAGTGGCTCTCATGATAGATTCATATGGTAATTTTATTTTCTTCCTAGGTAAGTGTTCCATGCCTTTCTTTAATGGAAATTGGAATCTAATATTCCCTTCCTTCATATCAATAATTGCACCAATCGTTCTAAGGAAAGGTCTACCAAGAATAATAGGACATGAAGGATTGCAATCTTTATCGAGAACAATAAAATCTACGGGCACATAGTTCCTATTTGCAACAATAAGAACATCATTAATTATTCCCATAGGTTTCTTAATAGTGCAATCCGCAAGGTGCAAGTTTAGAGAGCAATCATCAAAATCACGGAAATCTAGCAAATCGCACAAAGTTTTGGGAACAGTGGAAACACTAGCACCCAAATCACATAAAGCATAGAACTCATGAATCTTAATCTTAATTTTAATAGTAGGTTCCCACTCATCATAAAGTTTTATAGGGATAAAAACTTCCAACTCAAGTTTTTCTTCATAAGATTGCATCAAGGCATCAACGATATGTTTGGTAAAAGCTTTATTTTGACTATAAGCATGAGGAGAATTTAGCACGGATTGTAACAAGGAAATACAATCTATCAAAGAACAATTATCATAATTAAATTCCTTAAAATCCAAAATAGTTGGTTTATTAACATCTAGGGTTTTGATTTCTTAAATCCCACTTTTATCAATTTTAGCATCAAGATCTAAAAACTCCGAATTTTTGGAACGCCTTCTAGGAAAAGGTGGATCATATTCAGTCTCATCATTATCAATTCATATTGCAAAACAAGGATTTAATTGGAGACACATCAATAACTTTTAGATCTTCATCTTTATTTTCATAGAAATTCAAAGAACATGCTTTCATAAAGCAATCTTTCTTAGCACGCATCCTAGCAGTTCTTTCTTTGCACTCATCAATGGAAATTGTCATGGCTTTGAGAGACTCATTGATATCATGCTTAGGAGGAATAGATCTAAGTTTTCAAGAATCAACATCAAGAGAAATTCTATCAACGTTCCTAGCCAATTCATCAACTTTAAGCAACTTCTCTTCAAGCAAAGCATTGAAATTATTTTGGGAATTCATAAACTCTCTAACACTAGTCTCAAATTTAGAGGGAATCTTATTAAAATTTCCATAAGAGTTGTTGTAGGAATTACTATAATCATTAGAGGAATTACTAGGATAAGGCCTAGGATTAAAGTTTCCTCTATACTCATTGTTACCAAAATTATTCCTACCAACAAATTCACATCAATAGATTCATTATTATTCTCAATGAAAGTAGACAAAGGAATATCATTAGGATCTGAAGAAACGCTCTTAGTAGAAAATAATTTCATAAGTTCGTCCATCTTTCCACTCAAAACATTAATTTCTTCTATCGCATGCACTTTTTTATTAGTAGATCTTTCAGTGTGCCATTGAGAATAATTAACCATAATATTATCTAGGAGTTTAGTAGCTTCTCCTAAAGTAATTTTCATAAAAGTGCCTCCCGCGGCCGAATCTAAAAGACTTCTAGAAGAAAACTTCAATCCGGCATAATTTTTTTATATAATCATCCACAAATTCAAACCATGAGTAGGCCAATTATGTATCATTAATTTCATCCTCTCCCAAGCTTCTGCAACATGTTCATGATCAAGTTGCTTAAAATTCATAATATCTTTTCTAAGAGAGATGATCTTAGTGGGAGGAAAATACTTAGAGATAAAAGCATCTTTGCACTTATTCCATGAATCAATACTATTTTTAGGCAAAGATGAAAACCAAAGTTTAGCATGATCTCCAAGCGAAAAAGGAAATAGCTTCAGTTTAACAATATCATTGTCGACATCTTTCTTCTTTTGCATATCACACAAATCAACGAAGCTATTTATATGAGCAGCGGCATCTTCACTAGGAAGGCCGGCGAATTGATCTTTCATGACAAGATTCAACAAAGCAGCATTGATTTCACAAGATTCAGTGTTGGTAAGAGGAGCAATCGGAGTGCTAAGGAAATCATTGTTGTTGGTATTGATAAAGTCACATAATTTGGTATTATCTTGAGCCATCGTGACAAACAAGCAATCCAACACACGAGCAAACAAAAAGCAATCGAAAAAGAGGCAAACGGAAAAGAGAGGGCGAATAAAACGACAAGGGTGAAGTGGGGGAGAGGAAAACGAGAGGCAAATGGAAAATTATGTAATGCAGGAGATAAGGGTTTGTGATGGGTACTTGGTATGTTGAATTTTGTGTAGACCTCCCCGGCAACGGCGCCAGAAATCCTTCTTGCTACCTCTTGAGCACTGCGTTGGTTTTCCCTAGAAGAGGAAAGGGTGAGGCAGCAAAGTAGCGTAAGTATTTCCCTTAGTTTTTGAGAACCAAGGTATCAATCCAGTAGGTGGCTACGCGCGAGTCCCTCACACCTACACCAAACAAATAAATCCTCGCGATCAACGCGATAAGGGGTTGTCAATCCCTACAAGGTTTCTTACGAGAGTGAGATCTGATAGATATGATAGGATAATATTTTTGGTATTTTTGTGATAAAGATGCAAAGTAAAATAAAAGCAAAGTAAAAAATCAAAGGAAATAACTAAGTATTGGAAGATTAATATGATGAAGATAGACCCGGGGGCCATAGGTTTCACTAGTGGCTTCTCTCGAGAGCACAAGTATTTTACGATGGGTGAACAAATTACTGCTGACCGATTGATAGAATTGAGCATACACTAGTAGAAAAAGGGCCAATAGTCCCGGTTCATAAGGGCCTTTAGTCCCGGTTCATGAACCGGGACTAAAGGGTCGGTACTAATACCCTCTCCCTTTAGTCCCGGTTCTATCCAGAGCTGGGACAGATGGCCCTCCACGTGGCCTGTCCACGGAGCCCAGGCGGGAGGGCCTTTGGTCCCGGTTGGTGGCACCAACCGGGACCAATAGGCATCCACGCGTCAGCGTTTCTTTGGCTCTGGTTTTGTTTTTTTCAAAAGAGGGGGGTTTGGGGGTTTTGGGGGTTAATTTAGGTGTTTCATATATTGTGCTATAGCTAGCTAATTAATAGAGAAAAGTGTCCTTTCTTTTGTCCGTGCTTGGTCGACGCTACGCACTATACATACGTATAGAGAGGACTAACTAGACATGCTAGCTAGCTAGTAATTAAGCAAGCAGAAGATCGTCATGAACATATATATGCATACAGAGAGAAGTGATATCGACCACCTCTCCTTCTCCGAGAGATTGGTCGAACAACAAGTTCTCGTGATATCTATCCGACACTACCGCTACATATATACAATAGTTATCTTTTACAATACGGACGCGTGGTCCAAATAGTATTCTCCGCCTTCAGCGATCACGTGGTCAAGAAAGAATGCCGCCAATTCCTCTTGAATTGCTCGCATGCGATCTGGTGCTAGGAGTTCATCCTGCTGCGAAACATCTAATTTTAAGAAAGGGTCAATATATATATATATATATATATATATATATATATATATATATATATATATGAATGAATGAAACTCAACACAAATGATGGTAATAAAATAAAATTGTGAATATTTTTATTTACGCACTTCAAATTGTTTGTCGGAGTAGCCCTCTCACAGTCGTGTGGCGGATGGACTCGCAAACGTAGTATCCACAGAAATCATTCCTTGTTCCTGCCACAACCACTTTACAAGAAACAGAGGTCAATCAAACTGATAATTATATATAGCAAGCACATGCTAAATGGTATTGATGAAACTAGCGCTTGAATCACTAGGAGATGCGTGGAATATGCTACTATATAGTACTTACTTACTGGTGTCTAAATTGCAGCTTCTTGGTAGTCCCGAGCTTTTTGGTGAATTTTCCCAAGCCCTGCCATACAAAGAAAACAATTACTTGATATCGAAATGAACAAAGTTGCTGATATGGTGGATAATGATCGATTTAACTTACTTCTCGAGCAATTCAGTCATTTCCGCATACTCCTTGGGATCTTTTCGTCTCGAGTCTAAGAGAGTTACTACTCCCTACTCAAGCTTAATCTCTAGGAGCATATAGTGGAACCTGCACGCATGCATAACTCATCAATATTACATTTCTATAACCTGACTAAATAAGGAAACCGAATATGCCATAAGACAAGAACACTCACGTGTAGTTGTAAGGAAAGAGTATTGTATTTTTGTGTTCATTTATTTCCAACGATCGTAGCAAGTTGGCCTCGGTTTCCTTGGCACGATATTTAACCTCATTTGCATCAATGAGATATGTTTTAATGAACCCAATATCACCCACTTGTTTTTTCTTCATTTCTGCGATCTTCAATCTGCATAATATAGTGAGGATATTTATAAATAAATGCAATGAAAGAGCTGAGTTATATAGAGATACTTAATGATGAAGTAGTACTACTTACGACATGTAGCAGGTGACCGTTGCTTTATCGATGGCCAATTGATTGAAAACTGATAGAACTCCTCAAATGGAATAGGCAACAGTTCAATTCCAAGGAGGTCATGCTCCTTTTAACTCTCAAATACAAAGTATTCCTCCGTCCGACTCTTTGCAGGTTTTCATGTACCAATCATGCAATCTTCGCATCATCGTTGTTAGAGAGCTTTCATCTTTGACGAGAGGCTTCCCTACATCGTATCTTTGTATCTGCACCTCCAAGAAATCAAATTGTACATCATCGGGCAAGTAATCTTCAGGATTGCCATAACCGGCACCATCCTCGGATCGACGATGTCGCTAGCAGAGCACCTTGAGCGGGGCACGATTCTTCGTTGTTCGCCGAGCTGGGCAATTTGTTTCCCAGCTCGTCGTTCTTTCATCCTTTGATCATCGACAGATTTCCCGATCTCTCCGCCGGCAAATGCCTTTCCAATAATGCGCTCATAGTTGCCTTTCGGCGGAGACTTGGGTGGTTTTGTCGCAGGCAGAGTGCGCTTCGCTTTGACCGGATCTACCTTCTCCTCCGGAGGTGGATGTCTCTTTGCTTTCAACCCTTGAAACCAGTCATCCACTTCGGTCTGTGCGATCTTCGCGTTTTCCTCCTCGCTCCTCAGACGGTAACTTCTCCGAGTCTTCAGAGAAGGACCGAATCAGATCTCCTCCCGCCTTTGGCAAGATCTGCTAGACGCCGGCAGAGCAGACGGAGCGGATGTCTTCTTTCCTTGCTTACGAGGCGGAGGAGAAGGACTACGACGCCGGAGCAGCCGGAGCGGCGGCGGGTCTCTTCCGCCCTTGCCGACGAGGCGGAGAAGGAGGAGGCTGGCTGCCGGACGCGCGGTGCAGGCGGAGAAGGAGACGGAGTGCCGCCACGCCGGAGAAGGAGCCGGCCGAGTGCCCTGATCGTCACTCACGGAGGAGGAGGCGGTGGAGGAGGCGGAGTGCCCTGACTCGCGGAGGAGGAGGAGGAGGCGGTGGAGGAGGCGGAGTGCCCGACTCGGCTGGAGGAGGAGGAGGAGGCGGAGGCGCCCAGTTCGGAAGGTTGATGAGATCCTTCCGCCATAGGCATGGAGTCTTTGAGCAGAACCCAGCCGATACTCCCTTCACCGTAGGGTGGTCAAGCCGAGCTCCTCAAATCCCTCCGTTATTTCATCGACCATCACCTTAGCATATCCTTCTCGAATCGGCCGCAGTGAAAAGTTGAGTCGGGTTTAGTGGGATAAACAGAGCCAACAGCCGCCTTGACCTTTAAATTTCTCCATTGCGCCATAAGGTGGCAACTTTCAGCATCCGTGATAGCATCCACGGGATAGCTGGCAGGAGCCGTCAAGGCATGCTGCTCGCTGAAGCAGCTCGGTGGAAGCCACGCTGCTTCTCCGCCGAGATGGCGGGTAGCCGGGGAAGCTTCGCAGGTCGTTTGTTGTGATCGGCTGCTTTCGTTCCTCTTCTCGTTCCTCTAGCCCCATTACCCTTTCGTGCAGCCTGCATTAGGCTCTGCTCAGTTTCTTCCTCCTCTCATGGGTTTTGTAACCCCCGCGTCCGAAATCCAGCCTTCCACGAAAGGGAGCTGGCGTGCCTCGTGTCCGCCCGTGGTGCTCAGATTCCCGAGGGCCATTGTGAGCTCGTCCTTCTCCTGTCTCGAACGAACTTCCCTTGCTGCGCTGCTTCGATATAATGCTTAAGCCTCTTGACTGGTATGTCCAATTGTTCGTCCGTCCAAATGCACTTCCCGTTATAGGGTCCAAGGATCCGCCGCCCCAAGAACCAAGTCCGCAACGGTCTGGCCAGTTCATTGTCTCGGTTCGATCCCTTTATCAAGCAGATCATTCTCAGCCTTGGACCACTTAGGCCAGGCTATGAGGTAGCCACCGACCCGTGCGATGATGAAGCTTCTTCTTCGCAGCATTTCTCTTGTTTGTCGCTGACATCTTTTTACTCTTTTCGATGTCTTGTAGGCCACAAATGCGGGCCACCATCTCGATCTTCTCATATTTGCCCGTGAATTCAGGTGTCTCATTTTTTCGACATACGTATTGAGGTCTTTCTTCCAATTCCTGAATTGTTCTGCCATCTTCTTAAGAGCAAAAGACTTGATTAATGGCTCTATTACTGGCTTCTCCGGATCATCCTCTGGCGGTAGGGTAAAATTTGACTTCAGCTCAGTCCAAAGATCATTTTTCTGCATATCATTGACGTAAGACACCTCGTGGTCTTCGTTCTTAGGCTTATACCATTGGTGGATGCTGATCGGGATCTTGTCCCTAACCGTAACCCGTGACCGAGCAACAAATGCCTTCTTTGTCCGGTAGGGTTCAATCGGTTGGCCGTCAGCGCGATTTGTATGATCTCAAACTTTTCATCCGAGCTCAACTTTTCTTCGGCCTCGCCTCTTTACCGGTTGTGCTCGATCCGAGGGCTAGAAAAAGAACAAAGACGAGAGTTAATTAATATGTGTACATATATATATACCAAAACAAAGATGAGAGCTAGTCAGACAGGCTTAACTAATATATATACCTGGCCGGACTCGGTTTGGTGATCACCGAGCCGTCCTCACGGTCTACTTCTTGCACCGCATTGGGTCATAGGAGCCATGTAAATCATAGCCAGCTGCTTCTTCACCCTCTCCTTCCGGACCATCGTTATCGACGTTGAGAAACATCATCGAGGAGACGGCATCACTTCCGCAGCGATTATTTCCCTCAACAACGCTTCTTGTGCTTCGCCTCGGGGGTGTCCATAGTTTCTACAAATATTTACAACATGGCAATTATTATTCAAACATGACAGATATGGATATATTAGTGCCAACGAGAACTAGCTAGCTAATCACAATAAGGAATCATATTAGTGGCCTCGACGCTGCTTCTCTAGGGTTTGGGGTGGCCTCAACAACGCTTCAAGGGTTAGGGGTGGCCTCGAGAACGCTTCAAGCTAGGAGGGGTACGTAATATCGACCCCCCACGTGTTGAAGCTATCGGGAGGGGTCGGCGTTGAACAGTACATCTATGTCCCACAAGTAGGGTAGAGGGTCGTGGATCGCCGAGCGGTCGAGGTCAAGGGTCAAGATCGCCGAGGGTCGGGAGGTTGCCTAGTGTCAAAGGATTCAACAAAACCATGTCTTCATCATTAGGCTAGTAACAGGTGCATGATGGTATGAAGCTTTCAAAGTTGTTTTGGAACGGAGTCCCAGATAGGATAATTCGCTTTTTGGTACAAAGTTCAGCAAAAAGGAAAATTATCCTATCCGGGACTCCATTCCAAAACAACTTTGGAGGACTTTGTACCATCATGCCATGGTTACTTCCGGCTAATGATGAAGCGATGGATTTCTTCAATACTTCCGGCTATCGGAAAAGGAAGAAAAGAGGAAGAAGGAAGAAGAAGAAGAAAAAAAAGAAGAAAAAAAAGAGGAGAAGAAGAAAAAATAGAAGAAAATTCTATTTTTTCTTCTTCTCCTCTATTCCTTTCTTCTTCTCCTCTTCTTTTTCTTCTTTTTCCTCTCATTCTTTTTCTTCTTCTTCTTCCTTGTTCCTTCGGATCCTAGAACCCACGAACCTCGACCCTAGAACCTCGAACCCTAGAACCTCGAACCTGGACCCTAGAACCTCGAACCTCAAACCCTTGTGCCTCGAAACCTCGACCGGCCTCAACGACCTCGACCGCCTCGACGACCCTCGACCCTCTGTGACCCTCTCGACCCTCTAGCCTAGTTCTCAACCGTCGACCCTCAGCGATCCTCGACACCCTCGTTCCCGATAAAAAAGAAGAAGAAGAAGAAGAAGAAGAAGAAGAAGAAGAAGAAGAAGAGAAGAAGAAAAAAGAAGAAGAAGAAACTCTCCTCTTTTCCTTCTTCTTCTCCTCTCTTTTTTCTTCTATTTTTCTTATTCTTTCTTCTTCTTCTTTTTTTCTTCTCATTTCTTCTTCTTCTTCTTCTTCTTCTTCTTCTTCTTTTTATAAAATATTCTATACATCAATGAATATATCAATATATATACATGAACATTTATCTGCAAAAACATCATATTCTATACATCAATAAAAACATCATATTCTATACATCAATAAAAACATCATATTCTATACATCAATATATATACAAAAAACATCACATATATATGCAGAAAAAAATCATGGCGGCGGGGGGGGCGGGCAGGGCAGTCTTGTGCTGCTGGGCTCATTGGGCGGAGGCGACGGCGAGGTCGCGGCGACGGGCGGCGGGGAGGCGGAGGCGACGGCGCAGGTCGGGAGGCGGAGGCGACGGTGAGGTCGGGAGGCAGGGGCGGCGACGGCGAGGTCGGCGAGGTCGTGGAGGCAGGGGCGGCGACGGCGAGGGCGCGTGTGACGGGCGGGACGGCGACGACGAGGCAGGCGACGGCGACGGGCGAGCGGCGGCGGCGGCGGCGCGGGGTAGGGCGGCGGCGACGATGAGGCAGGGGGGACGGCGACGACGAGGCAGGGCGACGGCGACGACGAGGCGGTGGCGAGCGGCAGCGCGGCCGGGCGGCGTGGGCAGCAACTGGCAAGCGCTGGGAGGTTGGGGCAAATGGGCGAGGAGATGTGAAAATTTCACAAGTCTTGCTTATATAGAAGAGCATTGGTCCCGGTTCAGAGCACGACCGGGACTAATGGCCCTTTAGTCCGGTTGGTGCCACCAACCGACCAAAGGCCAATTTCAGCAGCCCAAAGGGCGGAAGCGGGCGTTTGGTCCGGTTGGTGGCACCAACCGGAATAAAAGGGGGCATTAGCGCCGGTTGAGCCACGAACGGGACCAATGCCCCTTTAGTCCCGGTTGGTGCCACCAACCGACCAAAGGCCTTGTGCTGCCCGAACCCAAATGTTTAGTCCCACTCGCTAGTTGAAGGGCGCCGACACTGGTTTATAAGCGCTGGTGTGCGCCCCTTCGAGCTCCTCTCTAATGCAGGCTCGGGCCTAATCATGCACGCTCAGGCCTATTAGCCTCTGCGGGCCTGAATCTCGCCCATGTAGGGTTTCTAGTCGTATTCAGGCCGTGGGGCCTACTAGGTGGCATTTTTATTGCTTTATATTTTATTTCTTTTTGCTTTTAGTTTTAGAAAAATATAAACTTTCTATTAGTGCCATTAGTTTTAAAATTTGAAAACACTTTTTTGTTTTCTTTGTTGCTTTATTTATTTTATTTTGTTTCTACTTACAACAAAATACTTATTGTTGCTATTTTTATTTTTTTCAAGTTTTTTGTTTTGTTTTCTGCATTATTTATTTTCTTTTGGTTTTTGCTTTATTTTTAATTCTTTTTGCTTTTAGGTCAGCAAAATTATAAACTTTCTGTTAGTGCTTTTAGTTTTAGAAAAATATAAACTTTCTGTTTGTGCCATTAGTTTTAAAATTCAAAACACTTTTTTGTTTTCTTTGTTGCTTTATTTATTTTATTTTGTTTCTACTTACAACAAAATGCTTATTGTTGCTATTATTATTATTTTTTCAAGTTTTTTGTTTTGTTTCCTGCATTATTTATTTTCTTTTGGTTTTTGCTTTATTTTTAATTCTTTTTGCTTTTAGGTCAGCAAAATTATAAACTTTCTGTTAGTGCCATTTGTTTTAGAACAATTATAAACTTTCTGCTTGTGCCATTAGTTTTATAAAATTTGAATTCTTTGAAATTTGTGTGAATCACAAGTTTGTGAGCTCAACAAGGCGTAGAGGGACGGGCTTAATTATAAACCGGTGTGAGCGCCTTCGGTTGGCGAGGTTTTCAAATTCATAGTTTTCAAGTGAACTCTGAAAAAGTTGGCATAGCATGTTCATGAACAAAACGGACAATGGTATCATACTGTGTGTTACAAAGTTGGCATGGTATCATCATAATAGTTGTGGGAGAAAGTCTTCACTTTTTCTTCGCTTGTGTCGTTTGCTTATTGCGCCAGAACCATGGATAATCTTCATCATTTATCGGGATGCTTGGGTCAGCCTTGACTTTGAAGGGGGAATTTCATGAAACTTTTCATACTCTTCGACATGTCCATCTTGCCTCCACTCCTGTGATGTCCCTTTTCCCGAAAGAACTATGTGGCGCTTTGGCTCATTGTATGATGTATTCGCTTCCTTATCTTTTCTTTTCCTCGGTCCGGTAGACATGTCCTTCACATAGATAACCTGTGCCACATCATTGGCTAGGACGAACGGTTCGTCGGTGTACCCAAGATTTTTCAGATCCACTTGCTGCCATTCCGCATCGTGGGTCTACCTGCACCCGCCCTCGACAGATTGACCCACTTGCACTTAAACAAAGGGACCTTAAAATCTACTCCGTAGTCAAGTTCCCATATGTCTACTATGTAACCATAATATGTGTCATTTCCTTGTCGGTTGTCTGCATCAAAGCGGACACCGCTGTTTTGGTTGGTGCTCTTTTCATCTTGGTCAATCGTAAAATGTATTCCCATTTATCTCAGATCCTTTCCAAATCATTACAATCGAAGATGGTCCCTCGACAACAAGTACAACTCATCACAAACAGTGTTGTCACCTCCGAGACGTGTTTCCAACCAACTGCTGAAAGTCCCGATGTGTTCACATGTAATCCAATCGTCGACCGCTCCGGGTGTTTGGAGCGCAGATCGTTCTTGTGTTCATCGACATACGGGTCACCAAGGTAGAGTTTCAGAGAACTGTAGTGTGCTTGAGACCAAGAATATCCGCCCCCGCATATTATTGAGTCTCTTCCAAGCGTGTTTTTCGGTCAGTCTCCCCTCATACCGCGATTTAGGGAGACCTATCTTATTAAGGCCAGGAATGAAGTCAACACAAAACCCGATGACATCCTCTGCTTGATGGACCATGGAGATGCTTCCTTCCGCCTAGCACGATTACTTAACATATTTCTTTAGGACTCCCATGAACCTCTCAAAGGGTACATATTGTGTAGAAATACGGGCCCTGTAATGACAATCTCGCCGACTAGATGAACTAGGACGCGCCATGATATTGAAGAAGGATGGTGGGAACACCAGCTCAAACCGACAAGACATTGCGCCACATCACTCCTTAGCGCTATACGATTTCTGGATCGATCACCTTCGAGATATTGCATTGAGGAATGCACATAGCTTCACAATGGCTAATCGGACGTTTTCGTAGAAGCCCTCTCAATGCAACCGAAGCATTGCGCCATAATCACGTGGCAGTCATGAGACTTTAGGTTCGGAACTTTTCTCCGACATATTTATTATTCCCTTTATATTCGACGAAGCCAGCCGACCTTCATATCGAGCAGGCATTGAAAGAATATTTCTTTCTCTTCTTTCGAAGAGCGTAGCTGGCAGGACCTTCATATCGCTTCGGAGGCATGCCCTCTTTTTCGTACAAGCGTTGCAGGTCCTCTCGTGCCTCGTGTGTATCTTTTGTCTTCCCATACACGCCCAAGAAGCCTAGCAGGTTCACGCAAAGGTTCTTTGTCACGTGCATCACGCCGATCAAGAGCGGACCTCTAGGTCTTTCCAGAGGGTAGGTCCCAAAATATAGATTTCTTCTTCCACATGGGTGCGTGATTCTCGGCGTCATTCGAACAGCTAGTCCGCCGACCCTTTCCAAAGATTACGTGTAAATCATTGACCATAGCAAGTACGTGATCACCGGGACGCATGGCGGCTTCTTCCGTGATCTGCCTCGCTTTGAAATGCTTGCCTTTCTTTCGACATTGATGGTTGGTCGGAAGAAATCGACGATGGCCTGTGTACACATTCTTCCCGCAGCTTCCCTGTATATACTATCGGTGTCAAGTAAACAGTGTGTGCATGCGTGGTATCCCTTGTTTGTCTGCCTCGAAGGTTATCGAGAGCGGGCCAATCGTTGATTGTCACGAACAGCAACGCCTTTAGGTCAAATTCTCCTTTGTGCTCATCCCACGACGCACACCGCTTCCATTCCACAGCTGTAAAAGTTCATCAACTAATGGCCTTAGGTACACATCAATGTCGTGCTTGGTTGCTTAGGGCCTTGGATGAGAACTGCATCATAATGAACTTCCGCTTCATGCACATCCAAGGAGGAAGGTTATACATACATAGAGTCACGGGCCAGGTGCTGTGATTGCTGCTCGCTCCCGAAAGGATTAATGCCATCCGCGCTTAAAGCAAACCATACGTTCCTTGGGTCCTTTGCAAACTCATCCCAAGATTTCTCTCGATTTTTCTCCACTGCGACCCGTCACGGGTGCTCTCAACTTCCCGCCTTTCTTACGGTCCTCACCGTGCCATCGCATCAACTTGGCATGCTCTCCGCTTCAACAGACGCTTCAACCGTGGTATTATAGGAGCATACCACATCACCTTCGCAGAACCCTCTTCCGGAGGCTCGCCACAACATCACTGTGGTCATCTCGCTCGATCTTATATCAGAATGCACCGCATACCGGCATGCGTTCAGATCCTTGTAGGCACCACGGTAGAGGATGCAGTCATTAGGGCATGCATGTATCTTCTCCACCTCCAATCCTAGAGGGCATACGACCTTCTTTGCTGCGTATGTACTTGTCGGGCAATTCGTTATCCTTTGGAAGCTTCTTCTTCATTATTTTCAGTAGCTTCTCAAATCCTTTATCAGCCTGACATTCTCTGCCTTCCATCGCAGCAATTCGAGTACGGTACCGAGCTTTGTGTTGCCATCTTCGCAATTGGGGTACAACCCTTTTTGTGATCCTCTAACATGCGATCGAACTTCAGCTTCTCCTTTGACTTTCGTGATTGTGTCCTTGCATCGACAATGACCCGTGGAGATCATCATCATGGGGCACATCGTCTGGTTCATCTTGATCTTGGCAGTTTCGCCCGTTGCAGCACCATCGCGCACATCGTCGTGCAACTTGATGTTCAAGAGCATCACCGTATTCAGGGGCACATAGTTGTCATCGTACTCTTCTTCCTCGCCGCCTTCCATCATAACCCCTATTTCTCCGTGCCTCGTCCAAACATTATAGTGTGGCATGAAACCCTTGTAAAGCAGGTGGGTGTGAAGGATTTTCCGGTCGAGTAAGACTTCAGATTCCACATATAGGGCATGGACAACACATAAAACCATTCTTCTTGTTTGCCTCAGCCACTTCGAGAAAAGCATGCATGCCCTTAATGTACTCGGAGGTGTGTCTGTCACCGTACATCCATTGCCGGTTCATCTGCGTGCATTATATATAATTAATGTGTCAAAATCATTACGTAACATCATGAATAGATAATTAAATGACCAAATTAATAGAAGTTCATCATCACATAAAACCAAAGTACATACATAGTTCTCATCTAACAACATAAAGCTCGCAGAGCATCTAAATTAATTAAACCATACATTGAAACTATGTAAACCATTTCAATGTGAAAACAAATACGATCATAATCGCAACCAAGGTAACAACTGATCCAACGGCATAATGATACCAAGCCTCGGTATGAATGGCATATTTTCTAATCTTTCTCATCTTCAAGCGCATTGCATCCATCTTGATCTTGTGATCATCGATTTACATCCGCAACATGCAACTCCAATATCATCTTCTCCTCCTCAAGTTTTTTTTCCTTCAAGAAATTGTTTTCTTCTTCAACTAAATTTAACCTCTTGACAATAGGGTCGGTTGGAATTTCGGTTCAACAACCTCCTAGATAAATAAAATCTATGTCACGTTGGTCGGCTTAATTTTCATAAACAATAAATGAACCAATAGTTATGAAAAGATAATATATACCACATCCGAATCATAGCATGGGACGAGGGCCGACGGGCGGATACCAAAACCATCGCACTATATAAGATGCAATAATAAAAGTAAGAAAATAATACAAGTAAGAATATTTTTCCTTTCGTAAAGAAGATAAGAACAAGAGGCTCACCACGGTGGTGTCTTGGCGATGAGATCGGCGCTGGTGATCGACGGCGGTGAAGACGGGACGGGCGTGACGGACCGCTAAACCTAGACAAATATTGAGGAAAATGGAGGTTGGAGGTCGAGCTTGAGAGGAGAAAGCTTAAGTAGTGTGGCCCGGCATTTCATCGAACACCTCATGTGCATAGGAGGTGAGCTAGAGCACCACAAAGCCCCCTCGCCCGGCAAGAGAAAAACAGAGCACTGGAGTGCTCTGCTCATGAGCGAGGGGTATATATAGGAAGCACTACTGGTCCCGGTTCGTGGCATGAACCGGGACTAAAAAAGTTTTGGTCCCGGTTCATGCCACCAACGGGACCAATAGTGGTGGGCCAGAGCAGGACCATTGGTCCCGGTTCGTCCCACCAACCGGGACCAAAAGGTCCGGACGAACCGGGACCAATGGCCCACGTGGTCCGCCGGTCCCCTGGGCTCACGAACCGGGATAAATGCTCACATTAGTCCCGGTTCTGGATTGAACCGGGACTAATGGGAAAAACAGGCCTCAACAATAGCCCCTTTTTCTACTAGTGATAGTTATGAGAATATCTAGGTATGATCGTGTATATAGGCCTCACGTCCGAGACAAGTAGACCGACTCCTGCCTGCATCTACTACTATTACTCCACTCATCGACCGCTATCCAGCATGCATCTAGAGTATTAAGTTCATAAAAACAGAGTAACGCCTTAAGCAAGATGACATGATGTAGAGGGATAAATTCATGCAACATGATAAAAACCCCATCTTGTTATCCTCGATGGCAACAATACGATACGTGCCTTGCTGCCCCTACTGTCACTGGGAAAGGACACCGCAAGATTGAACCCAAAGCTAAGCACTTCTCCCATTGCAAGAAAGATCAATCTAGTAGGGCAAACCAAACTGATAATTCGAAGAGACTTGCAAAGATAACCAATCATACATAAAAGAATTCATAGAAGATTCAAATATTGTTCATAGATAAACTTGATCATAAACCCACAATTCATCGGTATCAATAAACACACCGCAAAATAAGATTACATCGAATAGATCTCCACGAGAGAGGGGGATAACATTGTATTGAGATCCAAAAAAGAGAGAAGAAGCCATCTAGCTACTAACTATGGACCCGAAGGTCTGAGGTAAACTACTCACACTTCATCGGAGGGGCTATGGTGATGATATAGAAGCCCTCCGTGATCGATGCCCCCTCCGGTGTTGCTCCGGAACAAGCCCCAAGATGGGATATCGTGGGTACAAAAGGTTGCGGCGGTGGAATTAGGTTTTTGGCTCCGTATCTGATCGTTTGGGGGTACGTAAGTATATATAGGAGGAAGGAGTACGTCAGTGGAGCAACAGGGGGCCCACGAGGGTGGAGGGCGCGCCCTGGGAGGGTAGGTGCGCCCCCTACCTCGTGGCCTCCTCCTTTATTTCTTGATGTATGGTCCGAGTCTCCTGGATCTTGTTCGTTCTGAAAATCACGTTACTGAAGGTTTCATTCCGTTTGGACTCCGTTTGATATTCCTTTTCTGCGAAACTCTGAAATAGGCAAAAAATAGCAATTCTGGGATGGGCCTCTGGTTAATAGGTTAGTCCCAAAAATAATATAAAAGTGAATAATATTTCCCAATAATGTCCAAAACAGTAGATAATATAGCATGGAGCAATCAAAAATTATAGATACGTTGGAGACGTATCATCCATTTGTCATTGTGCACTGGGCCATGTGCCTCTTACTTCGTGTTGCTGGAGCTGCCTCGACGACGGCCGCGTGAACCATACCGGAGCCGATTCAACCCCGCCATTGTAAATGGCCCAACTGTGTTGTGGGCCTTTAGCAGGCCGAAAGAGAAACCAGGTTGGTATTGGACCATGAAGGGCATGGGCCGTTAAAAAGGCCAAAACTCATGTCTGACTACAAATGGCCCAACTCATTTATGGTCCGTTAAGAGGCTGAAAGGCACACAGGGCCGGGAATTGGCCCAACACTTAAATGGGTCGCTAAAAGGCCAAAACTCAGGTACGACTACAAATGGCCCAACTGATATATGGGCCGTCAACAGGCTGAAAGACACACCGGGCCGGAAATTGGCCCAACACTTAAATGGGTCGCTAAAAGGCCGAAACTCAGGTCCGACTACAAATGGCCCAACTGATTTATGGGCCGTAAACAGGTTGAAAGACACACCGGGCAGGAAATTAGCCCAACATTTAAATGGGTCGCTAAAAGGCCGAAAGATGTACATCGTGATAATTGGCCCATCCATTGAATGGGCCGTTAACAGGCCGAACTCTCATCGTGCCGATATTGAGCCCAAATTTATAGCGGGATGTTAACGGGCTCGAACTGACGATGGGCTTTAATGGTTCCAAATCTTTAACGAGCCGTTGACGGGCCGAATTGGCACATCTTGTATGGGCCGTGGGCTTAAATGGACCTGACACAAGTAGGCCTTATATGGGTGGGTCTTTCTCACCAGAATGGGCCACTATTGGGTCGTGCCACGTGGCGACCTATCATAGGCGCCTCCTGTCCAATGAGTGGATGACATTTGTCCCAACGGTGAGGCAACACGTGTTTCCTCCGGCCAATGATGATTTTACACGTGGAAAATCCCCATTGGTCCGGGCTGTTAACGGGTTATCGGATCCAAAACCGGACCCGATAGCTTAACAGCGTTCCGTTACGGTGGATGCCACGTGTCGGTCACCCTTGACGAAGCACTTCTGTGACGCGTGATTTATCATCATGGAAGTGGACACTTCCGTGATGATAATTTTGGTAATTTCATGGAACACTTCTACGACAGCACAGGTGTGACTATTTTGATTCTCTCATAAAATCGTCATGGATGTACATGCATGACAAAAAACGCGACCTACTATGACAAACACGTATCATCACCGAAGTGTATTTTTTTTGTAGTGATGGGTCCTTATAGTGAGCTAATAAGAGAAGCTACTCCTCATTTTCAGAGATAACGATGACGATTGGCTCCTTGGACATGGAAGAGGGCGAGGCCTCCGCATCGTGGGTGCCCTCATTGTAGTGGTGAGTTGCCTGAGCCGCTCCGAGCACCAACCTGCTGGCTCTCGAGATGAGGTAAGCACGTGCACACTGAGAAAACACCTCGTAGTCTTTGTCGAAGGCACCGACGGTGGCCTCGAGAAAACGCCATGAACTGTCGTTTAAAGCAGCCAACCGCGTCGCGGCATCGGCGCGCGAGGCGTCAATGGTGTCCTCGACGGCGAGATGCTCCTCCAAGATCCGGGGGTCGGCACGAATGGCAGCCATCACGACCTTATCGGCACGTGCGGCTGTGATTTGCTTCTCTGCTGCCAAATGCTCCTTGAGATCCTGGCTATACTGCATGCACCATGGCTTAGGCCGGCACTTATTTGGTGGAGGGTTCGGTGATTTGGGTGGAAGGTGTCGCGCAGACGCCGGCGGTCGGGGCATGTGGGATGTGGAAGGAGGAGGAGGATGGGGGTCGGGTGTGGATTACCTACCTGGATAGGCGAGGCCGAGCAGCGTGAAGGAGGGTCGCCAGCAAGGAGGCGGCGGCGCTGCAAGCAAGAGAAGGTTTCAACTTGGAAAGGAAGGCGGAAAGAGGGGAAATGTGGCATTTGGTAAGGGGAGGGGGCGGGGAGGTAGATATTTCTGCGGAAGCCGAAAATTTGGAATCGCTTCAGCCAAAAAACTGGTGCGCAAAGTGTCATCAGACACAGTCCCTTATTCAGACACGGTCCGAAGATATTTTGTGCTGCATCTCACACGGTCGGTTATAGTAAACTCTGTGGGATCTACTTGATTTTTCGTCTTGATTTGAATTACATAATGGGGTCACAGTGGCCATGGCCAGTGTTTGAATTGCTAGACCTTTCATCTACAGTGATCATAAAAGAATTGGAATTACTCAGGGTTCGTTTGGACATTTTTATGCATTAAGTTAGTTTTAAATGCATTTATGTGCATAATTCAAATTTGAACTACATGCGCATGCTCCAGTGCATATAAATTCGTTGAAAAATCCAATCTTTGTCCTTGGGTGCATGCTTAGGTCGCATGCAAGAAATGGGAATGAATTTCAAACACCATGGTACAGTTGATTGCCGGCAAAACATTCAGATGCGTGGTTTTTAAATTCTAATAAATCCAAAACTCGTCTGATGTTCATGAAACTTGGCATGCTATCATGGAGCGGCATCAACATGTCGTGGTACAAATTTTGTCCCATTTGGGGCAGGTTTGGGTATATGCTTCTCACAAACCGGAGCTTCTCACAACAAGCATGATGGTTTTCGGTAAGGAACGTCCCACCTTTCGGGAGAAACGATATCCATTGCCTCTTATTGCTTTCAAGTTTTTTTCTCGTGTCAACATTGAACAGTATGAGTGTTGTGTGAATTGTTGTGATTTTTCAGGGTTCGTTTGGACATTTTTATGCATTAAGTGAGTTTTCAATGCATTTATGTGCATATTTCAAATATGAACTACATGTGCATGCTCTAGTGCATATAAATTGATTGAAAAATCAAATCTTTGTCCTTGGGTGCATGCTTAGGTCCCATGCAAGAAATGGGAATGAATTTCAAACACCATGGCAACGTTGATTGCCGGCAAATCATTGAGATGCCTGTTTTTTAAATTCTAGTAAATCCAGAACTCATCTGAAATTCATGAAACTTGGCATGCTATCATGGAAGGGCACCCGACAAGCCGTGGTACAAATTTTGTCCCATTTGGGGCAGGTTTGCGTACATGCTTCTCACAAACCGGAGCTTCTCACAACAAGCGTGATGGTTTTCGGTACGGAACGTCTCACCTTTGGGGACAAAACGATATCTATTGCCTCTTATTGCTTTCAAGTTTTTTTCTCGTGTCAACATAGAACAACAGGAGTGTTGTGTGAATTTTTGTGATTTTTCAGGGTTCGTTTGGACTTTTTATGCATTAAGTGAGTTTTCAATGCATTTATGTGCATAATTCAAATATGAACTACATGCGCATGCTCCATTGCATATAAATTCATTAAAAAAATCAAATCTTTATCTTTGGGTGCATGCTTAGGTCCCATGCAAGAAATGGGAATGAATTTCAAACACCATGGCACCGTTGATTGCCGGCAAAACATTGAGATGCTTGGTTTTTAAATTCTAGTAAATCCAAAACTCGTCTGAAATTCATGAAACTTGGCATGCTATCATGGAAGGGCACCCGACATGCCGTGGTACAAATTTTGTCCCATTAGGGGCATGTTTGGGTATATGCTTCTCACAAACCGGAGCTTCTCACAACAAGGATGATGGTTTTCGGTAGGGAACGTCCCACCTTTGGGGACGAGACGATATCCGTTGCCTCTTATTGCTTTCAGGTTTTTTTTTGTGTCAACATAGAACAACAGGAGTGTTGTGTGAATTTTTGTGATTTTTTGGGGTTCATTTGGATATTTTATGCATTAAGTGAGTTTTCAATGCATTTATGTGCATAATTCAAATTTGAACTACATGCGCATGCTCTAGTGCATATAAATTTGTTGAAAAATAAAATTTTTGTTCTTGGGTGCATGCTTAGGTCCCATGCAAGAAATGGGAATGAATTTCAAACACCATGGCACCGTTGATTGCCGGCAAAACATTGAGATGCCTGGTTTTTAAATTCTAGTAAATCCAGAACTCATCTGAAATTCATGAAACTTGGCATGCTATCATGGAAGGGCACCCGACATGCCGTTGTACAAATTTTTTCACATTTGGGGCACGTTTGGGTATATGCTTCTCACAAACCGGAGCTTCTCATAACAAGCATGATGGTTTTCGATAGGGAACGTCCCACCTTTGGGGACGAAACGATATCCATTGCCTCTTATTGCTTTCAAGTTTTTTTCTCGTGTCAACATAGAACAACAGGAGTGTTGTGTGAATTTTTGTGATCCTTCGGGGTTCGTTTGAACTTTTTATGCATTAAGTGAGTTTTCAATGCATTTATGTGCATAATTTAAATTTGAACTACATGCACATGCTCCAGTGCATATAAATTCGTTGAAAAATCAAAATTTTATCCTTGGATGCATGCTTAGGTCCCATGCAAGAAATGGGAATGAATTTCGAACACCATGGCCCCCTTGATTGCCGGCAAAACATTGAGATGCCTGGTTTTTAAATTCTAGTAAATCCAAAACTCGTCTGAAATTCATGAAACTTGGCATGCTATCATGAAAGGGCACCCGACATGCCATGGTACAAATTTTGTCCCATTTGGGGCAGGTTTGGGTATATGCTTCTCACAAACTGGAGCTTCTCACAACAAGCATGATGGTTTTCGATAGGGAACGTCCCACCTTTGGGGACGAAACGATATCCATTGCCTCTTATTGCTTTCATGTTTTTTTCTCGTGTCAACATAGAACAACAGGAGTGTTGTGTGAATTTTTGTGATCTTTCGGGGTTCGTTTGGACTTTTTATGCATTAAGTAAGTTTTCAATGCATTTATGTGCATAATTTGAATTTGAGCTACATGCGGATGCTCCAGTGCATATAAATTCATTGAAAAATCAAAACTTTGTCCTTGGATGCATGCTTAGGTCCCATGCAAGAAATGGGAATGAATTTCGAACACCATGGCCCCCTTGATTGCCGGCAAAACATTGAGATGCCTGGTTTTTAAATTCTAGTAAATCCAAAACTAGTCTGAAATTCATGAAACTTGGCATGCTATCATGGAAGGGCACCCGACATGCCGTGGTACAAATTTTGTCCCATTTGGGGCATGTTTTGGTATATGCTTCTCACAAACCGGAGCTTCTCACAACAAGGATGATGGTTTTCGGTAGGGAACGTCCCACCTTTGGGGACGAGACGATATCTGTTGCCTCTTATTGCTTTCAAATTTTTTTTCTCATGTCAACATAGAACAACAGGAGTGTTGTGTGATTTTTTGTGATTTTTCGGGGTTCGTTTGGACATTTTATTCATTAAGTGAGTTTTCAATGCATTTATGTGCATAATTCAAATTTCAACTACATGCGCATGCTCCAGTGCATATAAATTTGTTGAAAAATAAAACCTTTGTCCTTGGGTGCATGCTTAGGTCCCATGCAAGAAATGGGAATGAATTTCAAACACCATGGCACCGTTGATTGCAGACAAAACATTGAGATGCCTAGTTTTTAAATTCTAGTAAATCCAAAACTCGTCTGAAATTCATATAACTTGGCATGCTATCATGGAAGGGCACCCGACATGCCGTGGTACAAATTTTGTCCCATTTGGGGCAGGTTTGGGTATAAGCTTCTCACAAATCAGAACTTCTCACAACAAGCATGATGGTTTCCATAGGGAATGTATCACCTTTGGGGACGAGACGATATACGTTGCCTCTTATTGCTTTAAAAAAATTCTAGAGTGAACATAGAAAAACAAGAGTGTTGTGTTCAATCTTGGAATTTTTCGGGGTTCGTTTGGCCTTCTTTATACATGGACTGGGTTTTCTAGGCATTTTATGTGCATACTTAAAATTTTAACTACAAGCACATGCTCCAATGCACTAAAGTTGGTTGAAAAATCACATGTGTGTCCTTGGGTGAATTTCTAGGTCCCATGCAAGAGATGGGAATGAAATTCAAACACCACGGCAGTGTTGATTGCCGGCAAAATGTTGAGATGCCTGGTTTTTAAATTCTAGTAAATCCAAAACTCGTTTGTAATTCATGAAACTTGGCATGCTATCATGGAGCGAGATCCACATGCCGTGGTGAAAATTTTGTCCCATTTGGGGCAGGTTCAGATATAAGCTTCTCACAAACCAGAGCTTCTCACAACAAGCATGATGGTTTCGATAGGGAACGTCCCACTTTTGGGGACGAAACGATATCCATTGCCTCTTATTTGCTTTCAAATATTTTCTAGTGTCAACATAGAACAACAGGAGTGTTGTGTCAGTTTTTGTGATTTTTTGGGAATTGTTTGGACATTTTTATGCATTAACTGGGTTTTCTAGGCATTTTATGTGCATAATTCAAATTTGAACTCCAAGCACATGCTCCACTGCACTAAGGTTGGTTGAAAAATATAATATGTGTCCTTGGGTGAATTTCTAGGTCCCATGCAAGAGATGGGAATGAAATTCAAACACCAGGGAACTGTTGATTGCTGGCAAAACATTGAGATGCCTGGTTTTTAAATTTTAGTAATCCAAAACTCGTCTGAAATTCATGAAACATGGCATGCTATCAAGGAGCGGCATCAAGATGCCGTGTTAAATTTTTTGTCCCATTTGGGGCAGGTTCGGGCATATGCTTCTCACAAACCGAAGCTTCTCACAACAAGCATGATGGTTTCGGTAGGGAACGTCCCACCTTTGGGATCAAACGATATACATTGCCTCTTATTGCTTTCAAAAAATTTCTCGTGTCAACATAAAACAACAAGAGTGTTGTGTCAATTTTTGGGATTTTTCGGCGTTCGTTTGGACATTTTTTATGCACTAAATGAGTTTTCAATGCATTTATATGAATAATTCAAATTTAAAGTACATGCACATGCTCTAGTGCATATAAATTGGTTGAAAAATCATATTTCTGTCCTTGGGTGCATGCTTAGGTCCCATGCAAGAAATGGGAATGAATTTCAAACACCAGGGCATGGTTGATTGCCGGCAAAACATTGAGATGCCTCATTTTTAAATTCTAGTAAATCCAAAACTCGTCTGAAATTCATGAAACTTGGCATGATTTCATGGAGCGGCATCAACATGCCGTGGTAAAATTTTTGTCCCGTTTTGGGCAGGTCTGGGTATATGCTTCTCACAAACCAGAGCTTCTCACAACAAGCATCATGGTTTCAGTAGGGAACGTCCCACCTTTGGGGACGAAACGATGTCCACTGCCTCTTATTGCTTCCAAAAATTTTCTCGTGTCAACATAGAACAACAGGAGTGTTGTGTCATTTTTTGTGATTTTTCGGGGTTCTTTTGGACATTTTTATGCACTAATTGGTTTTTCAATGCATTTATGTGCATAATTCAAATTTGAACTACAGGCACATGCTCTAGTGCGTATAAATTGGTTGAAAAATCAAATCTGTGTCCTTGGGTGCATGCTTAGGTCCCATGCAATAAATAGGAATGAATTTCAAACACCATGACACCGTTGATTGCCGGCAAAACATTGAGATGCCTGGTTTTTAAATTCTACTAAATCCAGAACTCGTCTGAAATTCATGAAACTTGGCATGCTATCATGGTAGGGCACCTGACATGCTGTTGTACAAATTTTGTCCCATTTGGGGCAGGTTTGGGTATATGCTTCTCACAAGCCGGAGCTTCTCATAACAAGCATGATGGTTTTCGGTAGGGAACGTCCCACCATTGGGGACGAAACGATATCCATTGCCTCTTATTGCTTTCAAGTTTTTTTCTCGTGTCAACATAGAACAACAGGAGAGTTGTGTGAATTTTTGTGATTTTTCGGGGTTCGTTTGGACTTTTTATACATTAAGTGAGTTTTCAATGCATTTATGTGCATAATTTAAATTTGAACTACATGCGCATGCTCCAGTGCATATAAATTCGTTGAAAAATAAAAACTTTGTCCTTGGGTGCATGCTCAGGTCCCATCCAAGAAATGAGAATGAATTTCAAACACCATGGCACTGTTGATTGCCGGCAAAACATTGAGATGCCTGGTTTTTAAATTCTAGTTAATCCAAAACTCGTTTGAAATTCATGAAACTTGGCATGCTATCATGGAAGGGCACCCGACATGCAGTCGTACAAATTTTGTCCCATTTGGGGCATGTTTGGGTATATGCTTCTCACAAACCGGAGCTTCTCACAACAAGGATGATGGTTTTCGGTAGGGAACGTCCCACCTTTGGGGACGAGACGATATCCGTTGCCTCTTATTGCTTTCAAGTTTTTTTCTCGTGTCAACATAGAACAACAGGAGTGTTGTGTGATTTTTTGTGATTTTTCGGGGTTCGTTTGGACATTTTATGCATTAAGTGAGTTTTCAATGCATTAATGTGCATAATTCAAATTTCAACTACATGCGCATGCTCCAGTGCATATAAATTCGTTGAAAAATCAAATCTTTGTCCTTGGGTGCATGCTTACGTCCCATGCAAGAAATGGGAATGAATTTCAAACACCATGGCACCGTTGATTGCCGGCAAAACATTGAGATGCCTGGTTTTTAAATTCTAGTAAATCCAGAACTCATCTGAAATTCATGAAACTTGGCATGCTATCATGGAAGGGCACCCGACATGCCGTCGTACAAATTTTGGCCCATTTGGGGCAGGTTTGGGTATATGCTTCTCACAAACCGGAGCTTCTCACAACAAGCATGATGGTTTTCGGTAGGGAACGTCCCACCTTTGGGGACGAAACGATATCCATTGCCTCTTATTGCTTTCAAGTTTTTTTCTCGTGTCGACATAGAACAACAGGAGTGTTGTGTGAATTTTTGTGATTTTTCGGGGTTCGTTTGGACTTTTTATGCATTAAGTGAGTTTTCAATGCATTCATGTGCATAGTTTAAATTTGAACTACATGCGCATGCTCCAGTGCATATAAATTCGTTGAAAAATCAAATCTTTGTCCTTGGGTGCATGCTTAGGTCCGATGCAAGAAATAGGAATGAATTTCGAACACCATGGCATCGTTGATTGCCGGCAAAACATTGAGATGCCTGGTTTTTAAATTCTAGTAAATCCAGAACTCATCTGAAATTCATGAAACTTCGCATGCTATCATGGAAGGGCACCCGACATGCCGTCGTACAAATTTAGTCCCATTTGGGGCAGGTTTGGGTATATGCTTCTCACAAACCGGAGCTTCTCAGAACAAGCATGATGGTTTTCGGTAGGGAACGTCCCACCTTTGGGGACGAAATGATATCCATAGCCTCTTATTGCTTTCAAGTTTTTTTTCTCGTGTCAACATAGAACAACAGGAGTGTTGTGTGAATTTTTGTGATTTTTCGGGGTTCGTTTGGACTTTTTATGCATTAAGTGAGTTTTCAATGCATTTATGTGCATAATTTAAATTTGAACTACATGCGCATGCTCCAGTGCATATAAATTCGTTGAAAAATCAAAACTTTGTCCTTGGATGCATGCTTTGGTCCCATGCAAGAAATGGGAATGAATTTCGAACACCATGGCCCCCTTGATTGCCGGCAATACATTGAGATGCCTGGTTTTTAAATTCTAGTAAATCCAAAAATCGTCTGAAATTCATGAAACTTCTATAATGGAAGGGCACCCGACATGCCGTGGTACAAATTTTGTCCCATTTGGGGCATGTTTTGGTCTATGCTTCTCACAAACCGGAGCTTCTCACAACAAGGATGATGGTTTTTGGTAGGGAACGCCCCACCTTTGGGGACAAGACGATATCCGTTGCCTCTTATTGCTTTCAAGTTTTTTTCTCGTGTCAACACAGAACAACAGGAGTGTTGTGTGAATTTTTGTGATTTTTCGGGGTTCGTTTGGACATTTTATGCATTAAGTGAGTTTTCAATGCATTTATGTGCATAATTCAAATTTCAACTACATGCGCATGCTCCAGTGCATATAAATTTGTTGAAAAATCAAATCTTTGTCCTTGGGTGCATGCTTAGGTCCCATGCAAGAAATGGGAATGAATTTCAAACACCATGGCACCGTTGATTGCCGGTAAAACATTGAGATGCCTGGTTTTTAAATTCTAGTAAATCCAGAACTCATCTGAAATTCATGAAACTTGGCATGCTATCATGGAAGGGCACCCGACATGCCGTCGTACAAATTTTGGCCCATTTGGGGCAGGTTTGGGTATATGCTTCTCACAAACTAGAGCTTCTCACAACAAGCATGATGGTTTTCGGTGGGGAACGTCCCACCTTTGGGGATAAGACGATATCCATTGCCTCTTATTGCTTTCAAGTTTTTTTTCTCGTGTCAACATAGAATAACAGGAGTGTTGTGTGAATTTTTGTGATTTTTCGGGGTTCGTTTGGACTTTTTATGCATTAAGTGAGTTTTCAATGCATTTATGTGCATAATTTAAATTTGAACTACATGTGCATGATCCAGAGCATATAAATTCGTTGAAAAATCAAAACTTTGTCCTTGGATGCATGCTTAGGTCCGATGCAAGAAATGGGAATGAATTTCGAACACCATGGCATCGTTGATTGCCGGCAAAACATTGAGATTCCTGGTTTTTAAATTCTAGTAAATCCAAAACTCGTCTGAAATTCATGAAACTTGGCATGCTATCATTGAAGGGCACCCGACGTGCCGTGGTACAAATTTTGTCCCATTTGGGGCATGTTTTGGTATATGCTTCTCACAAACCCTAGCTTCTCACAACAAGGATGATGGTTTTCGGTAGGGAACGTCCCAGCTTTGGGGACGAGACGATATCCGTTGCCTCTTATTGCTTTCAAGTTTTGTCTCGTGTCAACATAGAACAACAGGAGTGTTGTGTGATTTTTTGTGATTTTTTGGGGTTCGTTTGGACATTTTATGCATTAAGTGAGTTTTCAATGCATTTATTTGCATAATTCAAATTTCAACTACATGCGCATGCTCCAGTGCATATAAATTCGTTGAAAAATCAAATCTTTGTCCTTGGGTGCATGCTTATGTCCCATGCAAGAAATGGGAATGAATTTCAAACACCAAGGCACCGTTGATTGCCGGCAAAACATTGAGATGCCTGGTGTTTAAATTCTAGTAAATCCAGAACTCATCTGAAATTCATGAAACTTGGCATGCTATCATGGAAGGGCACCCGACATGCCGTCGTACAAATTTTGTCCCATTTGGGGCAGGTTTGGGTATATGCTTCTCACAAACCAGAGCTTCTCACAACAAGCATGATGGTTTTCGGTAGGGAATGTCCCACCTTTGGGGACGAAACGATATCCATTGCCTCTTAGTGCTTTCAAGTTTTTTTCTCATGTAAACATAGAACAACAGGAGTGTTGTGTGAATTTTTGTGATTTTTCAGGGTTCGTTTGGACTTTTTATGCATTAAGTGAGTTTTCAATGCATTTATGTGCATAATTCAAATTTCAACTACATGCGCATGCTCCAGTGCAAATAAAGTTGTTGAAAAATCAACTCTTTGTCCTTGGATGCATGCTTAGGTCCCATGCAAGAAATGAGAATGAATTTCAATCACCATGGCACCGTTGATTGCCGGCAAAACATTGAGATGCCTGGTTTTTAAATTCTAGTAAATCCAGAACTCATCTGAAATTCATGAAACTTCGCATGCTATCATGGAAGGGCACCCGACATGCCGTCGTACAAATTTTGGCCCATTTGGGGCAGGTTTGGGTATATGCTTCTCACAAACCAGAGCTTCTCACAACAAGCATGATGGTTTTCGGTAGGGAACATCCCACCTTTGGGGACAAGACGATATCCATTGCCTCTTATTGCTTTCAAGTTTTTTTTCTCGTGTCAACATAGAACAACAAGAGTGTTGTGTGAATTTTTTGATTTTTCGCGGTTCGTTTGGACTTTTTATGCATTAAGTGAGTTTTCAATGCATTTATGTGCATAATTTAAATTTGAACTACATGCGCATGCTCCAGTGCATATAAATTCGTTGAAAAATCAAAACTTTGTCCTTGGATGCATGCTTAGGTCCGATGCAAGAAATGGGAATGAATTTCGAACACCATGGCATCGTTGATTGCCGGCAAAACATTGAGATGCCTGGTTTTTAAATTCTAGTAAATCCAAAACCCGTCTGAAATTGATGAAACTTGGCATGCTATCATTGAAGGGCACCCGACATGCCGTGGTACAAATTGTGTCCCATTTGGGGGATGTTTTGGTATATGCTTCTCACAAACCCTAGCTTCTCACAACAAGGATGATGGTTTTCGGTAGGGAATGTCCCACCTTTGGGGACGAGACGATATCCGTTGCCTCTTATTGCTTTCAAGTTTTTTTCTCGTGTCAACATAGAACAACAGGAGTGTTGTGTGAATTTTTTGATTTTTTGGGGTTCGTTTGGACATTTTATGCATTAAGTGAGTTTTCAATGCATTTATGTGCATAATTCAAATTTCAACTACATGCGCATGCTCCAGTGCATATAAATTCGTTGAAAAATCAAATCTTTGTCCTTGGGTGCATGCTTAGGTCCCATGCAACAAATGGGAATGAATTTCAAACACCAAGGCACCGTTGATTGCCGGCAAAACATTGAGATGCCTGGTGTTTAAATTCTAGTAAATCCAGAACTCATCTGAAATTCATGAAACTTGGCATGCTATCATGGAAGGGCACCCGACATGCCGTCGTACAAATTTTGGCCCATTTGGGGCAGGTTTGGGTATATGCTTCTCACAAACTAGAGCTTCTCACAACAAGCATGATGGTTTTCGGTGGGGAACGTCCCACCTTTGGGGACAAGACGATATCCATTGCCTCTTATTGCTTTCAAGTTTTTTTTCTCGTGTCAACATAGAATAACAGGAGTGTTGTGTGAATTTTTGTGATTTTTCGGGGTTCGTTTGGACTTTTTATGCATTAAGTGAGTTTTCAATGCATTTATGTGCATAATTTAAATTTGAACTACATGTGCATGCTCCAGTGCATATAAATTCGTTGAAAAATCAAAACTTTGTCCTTGGATGCATGCTTACGTCCCATGCAAGAAATGGGAATGAATTTCAAACACCAAGGCACCGTTGATTGCCGGCAAAACATTGAGATGCCTGGTGTTTAAATTCTAGTAAATCCAGAACTCATCTGAAATTCATGAAACTTGGCATGCTATCATGGAAGGGAACCCGACATGCCGTCGTACAAATTTTGTCCCATTTGGGGCAGGTTTGGGTATATGCTTCTCACAAACCAGAGCTTCTCACAACAAGCATGATGGTTTTCGGTAGGGAATGTCCCACCTTTGGGGACGAAACGATATCCATTGCCTCTTAGTGCTTTCAAGTTTTTTTCTCGTGTCAACACAGAACAACAGGAGTGTTGTGTGAATTTTTGTGATTTTTCGGGGTTCGTTTGGACTTTTTATGCATTAAGTGAGTTTTCAATGCATTTATGTGCATAATTCAAATTTCAACTACATGTGCATGCTCCAGTGCAAATAAATTTGTTGAAAAATCAACTCTTTGTCCTTGGATGCATGCTTAGGTCCCATGCAAGAAATGAGAATGAATTTCAATCACCATGGCACCGTTGATTGCCGGCAAAACATTGAGATGCCTGGTTTTTAAATTCTAGTAAATCCAAAACTCGTCTGAAATTCATGAAACTTGGCATGCTATCATGGAAGGGCACCTGACATGCCGTGGTACAAATTTTGTCCCATTTGGGGCAGGTTTGGGTATATGCTTCTCGCAAACCGGAGCTTCTCACAACAAGAATGATGGTTTTCGGTAGGGAACGTCCCACCTTTGGGGACGAAACGATATCCATTGCCTCTTATTGCTTTCAATTTGTTTTCTCGTGTCAACATAGAACAACAGGAGTGTTGTGTGAAATTTTGTGATTTTTCGGTATTCGTTTGGACTTTTTATGCTTTAAGTGAGACTTTTTATGCTATCAAGGAATGGCGCCCGACATGATGTGGTATTTTTCGTGTCCATTTTAAGAGAAGGCGCACTCGAATAATGACAGCCAACAAAGGCATTTTGAAAAAATATCTGCCCCTTAATATCTCAAACGTTTGTATAATTCAAAATGTGTTCGTTCTGTTAACCATTCACGTGACGCCACGTGTCTTGGTTTTAATGGCCAGGAGGTGCCGTGCGGAGAGCTGCTTGACCTTGACTGATCGAGAGGCATGCAAGCACTGTCCGGTGCGCAGGCTGACCGAGAGGCGTGCAAGCTGTCCTCCAATGCATAGGCTCACCAGGAAGCGTGCGACCTTTATGCTGCGCAGGCTCACTAGGAAGCATGCGAGCTTTACGCTGCGCAGGCTCACTAGGATGCGAGCCCTTTGACTTCCATGGCCGCCCGCCTTCTTCTCCATTAATGGCGCCCGAGCCGCTGTTTAATACAGGTGGCCTTACTGTTCACCTACCATTCCCTCTCCCCAGACCTCCACCGCCATGGCGCAGAATGATCATCTGCCCCAAGTCTTCAAGTTTGGTGAAGTCGACTACGAGCCGGAGGAGATAGAAAATAAGGAGGAATAGGGCCTCATGGACATGGCCCAGAACGAGCTTGTCGGCGTTCTGGGAACGGGGGTCCCCAGACTTGCCTGCCTGCAGCCCACGGCGTGGCTATGCTAGCGGGCCTGTACGGCCTACCTTCATCAACAAGGCGATCAAGACCCTCGCGAGGGGCCAAGCCTCGTGAGGCGGACGAAACAAGACCTCCTCAGGAGCGGCCTCACCTGGTTGGCTCGCGAGGAGTGGAGAGATCAAGGCTGTTGGGTTCTATGGTAGGGTGCGTCGACTGCAAATTAAAATTTTCCTACGCGCAGAACATCCAAGAACATGCTATGGGAGATTGATCATAGTTTGTTACCATTAGACGCGCAGTGCCGTGCAGCGGAAGAAGAGTTGGGGCAGCGCGTCCGCGTGGATCGTCTCCTCCTCGTCCGATCTCCCTCGAACAGCCGGTCGTCTGATCCCACGTACAAGTTCGCCGGAGCGACACAAGCGCACCGCCTTTAATGGTATCCGCGCGTGCAGGAGGAACACCGTGCGGTGGACTGCTAGGTCCGATCACACAGTCGGCGGCGAGTGGAGGTGGCTATTCGCAACACATGCAAACCCTAGTTGCAGCGCCGAAGCGATCAACCACATGAGTGTGCCGCACCTCCACTTTATATGGGCGTCCGTCGCAGGCTCAACACTTGGGCCTCGCACGGACGCTAAGGCCCAAAGTCTACTCGGTCACGTTCCTAGTCCAGTTCGGATCACATCCGACCAGTGTCCTATGAACCGACCTCGTAGGTTCCTTCCCTTAAGCACGCGACCCCTTAGGTTCGAGTCGGCTTGGTCACAATTCAGATCACATCCGACCTGCACGGTTGGTAGCGGCCTCTAGCAAGGCATGCCGACCACCAAGCAGACTATGAAGCTGGTTAGGCGAACCTGTACAACGTGTCACACTTCTGTTCCCTTTGCCACACGATATATGTTGTCGGGCTCAAGGCGAGACTGTCATCCTTGTGCTAGCCCAACCTCTTTCTCATTACAGTGATACCGACTATCGGTGCAAAACCGGCGGATCTCGGGTAGGGGGTCCCGAACTGTGCGTCTAGGCGGATGGTAAGAGGAGGCAAGGGACACGACGTTTTTACCCAGGTTCGGGCCGTCTCAATGGAGGTAATACCCTACTCCTGCTTGATTAGTATTGATGATATGGGTAGTACAAGAGTAGATCTACCACGAGATCAGAGAGGCTAAACCCTAGAAGCTAGCCTATGGTATGATTGTTGTTCGTCTTACGGACTAAAACCCTCCGGTTTATATAGACACCGGATAGGGTTAGGGTTACACAGAGTCGGTTACAATGGTGGGAAATCTACATATCCGTATCGCCAAGCTTGCCTTCCACACCAAGGAAAGTCCCATCCGGACACGGGACGAAGTCTTCAATCTTGTATCTTCATAGTCTAGGAGTCCGGCCAACGGTGATAGTTCGGCTATCCGGACACCCCCTAATCCAGGACTCCCTCAGTAGCCCCTGAACCAGGCTTCAATGACGACGAGTCCGGCGCGCATATTGTCTTCAGCATTGCAAGGAGGGTTCCTCTTCCGAATACTTCATACAAGATTTTGAACACAAGGATAGTGTCCGGCTCTGCAAAACAAGTTCCACATACTACCTTAGAGAGAATAACTTTTGCACAGATCTGCTGACGTGTTCCGCGGCGTGACATCACACCACGGCCAGGCCTTTATACGAATCTTTTTTTACTGTCCCACCTCAGCGCGTTTAGCGAGGCGGTTTCCTTGGCACGTCTTATCAAAGCGTAGATCTTGCCCCCTTATTTCGGGATTCTCATCAAATACAGACGTGGGTAACCCAACCGTGCCCGTTGGCACGCCTCCTCTATCGAAGGTGAGTCCTAATCGACCACGGGGAGGGCTCTTGGTATTCAACCTCTTTATAATGAGACCAAGGCCCTCTTCTTTTTTCCACCCTCCATCGAATTCGCCTCGCACTTCGAGTTCTAACACCCAAAGCTTCAGATTTTGGCGCTTCGGACCTTCGACGATGTCCGGCTCCGACCAGCTCGGCCGATGGATGTCTTCTTCCGTCACAGAAGAAGATGTGCTAAAGCTGCGAGACGCCAGGTATTTAACCGGTGAAATTTCACATAGGCTGCCTGCTCCAGGGAAGGTCATTCCCACTCCCGAGCCCGGCGAGAGCATGGTGTTCGGATCTCACTTCCTTCGGGTTTAGGCTTCCGACGGATCCCTTTGTCTTGGGGCTCATGTTTTATTATGGGCTGGATTTCCATGACTTGAATCCTGAGTCCATCCTCCATATCTCGTCATTCATTGCAGATGTGAAGCATTCCTCCATATTACCCTCACTTTGGATTGTGGCTCAAGACCTTCAAGGTGGAGCCAAGATGATCGAGGGCAACAAGCAGAGTGTGGAGGGGCGGTCATAAGCAAGTGTGCTGATGCTCCGTGGCCCGAGGGCTCTTTTCAAGAGGAGCTTGGTTTGTGGCAACGGGAGTGATTTTATATCACCGCCCCCAGGGGCACCAAATGGGTGGCGCCACCCGCCTTCCGCTCAGGTCCACCACAGCGGCTGGCATCATGGATCAACCTGGGGCTCGACTGGGGGCCGTCCAAGGACGTTCCTCTGTTGCAGGGCCGTATTCGAAACCTCCAAGAAAAGAGATCAATCTGGTCGTGGCGGCGCATGTTATGCTGATTCGGCGCCTTCTTCCCTGCAAACGTCGCCCCCTCCGTCTGTGGGAGTTTAATCCGGAGGGACCACGAGCTCTCCAACATTTTATGGGCGCAACGCCCAAGGAGATGTACAAACTGTTCTTCGGATCACAAAAGAAGTGCCCGGATTTGACCGAGGACGCAGGTCTAAGCTGCAATCACCCAGATACTCAAGTAAGTAACCCTGTAACCGGACAGGCTGTTCATTCATTTATCATATATATGCCCTTTAAGGAGCCATTTCTTGAACAGGAGTGGATAGCCAAGGCCAAGTTAATAAGGTGTCCGGCTCCCCTCCCAGAGACCACGCCGGATCCCATGCTGGCCAAGATGTTGAAGGCCGCGCCTTTTAAAGAAGGCGAAGCGGGGAGCAGGGAAGCAACTGCCTCCGCGAAGGAGGCTTTAAAGGAAGAGGGGATCAGGGATCCTCCACTCCAAGGGGAGAAGAGGACCGCTTCCGAAGACCCGGAAGCCAAGGCCTCAAAACGGGGAAAGAAGTCTTCGTCAGAAAGTCCGGCGCCGGTAAGTATCCCAGCCGCACTATTTCCCCAAGGGGATCAGCCCTCCAGCGAGCCGTAAGTAAAAAGATGGGGTCCTGTGAATAAAGAACATCCCTGTATTTATTTCTAAAGATAACCGAAATTGTACCTTGTAGTTCGGATCTCAGCCCTTCTCGGCAGAGCTCGTCTTCAAGGGATCTTCGTCCGGAGATGATAGAGAGCGAAACGCCTCCACCTATCACACCTTCGTGCGAGGCGGGTGACCCTGAAGTGTCGTCACGGAGAGTTTCCCCGAGTCCGGCGGGGCCGGAAGGTCCGGCGCCAACTGGCGTGCAGTCGGAGGAGCTGAAGGATCTGCTCGGGCGAGCGGCTATCTCAGAAGATCACCGTGTGCTAATGGGTAAGGTGATTGAAAGAATTGCATCCGCTGAGAGCGGATTGCATGAAGCCGTCAGAAGCTTACTGACGGGGTTCGAGGTACGCAAAAATGATGTACCTTCTGACAGTTATGCATATAGAATGTGCCCAGTAGCCCCTGAGACTCGTTACGTTGTCAAAATTGACAGCGTGCCGAGGATCATAATCTTAGTTATAACATATCGCCGCTCCTAAATAGGTGGCGGGCGTCCGGTGGCCAGGCAGACTAATGAATTTGCCGAACTAAAGCGGCAACTTGACGAGGCAGATGCGGACATCGCGCTTGTCAATAAGCGATTTGACGAGTCACAAGGTATGCGACTTCTTCGCGGACGCCTGGTAAGGGAGCTTGACGCCCGTGCCTTACTACTTGTATGCTTAATGCAGGTGGTGCCGCTCCTGTGGAGGAGCTACGGGCGGAACTCGGCCGAGCTAAAGAGCAGGCCAGAAAGAGTAATGCGGCCGCTTTAAGGGCGGCCGAAGAGCTAAAAGCCGAACGGGCTGCTCACTGCCAAAGCAAAGAGGAAATGGCCGATATGGCCATAATGTTGAAGAATGCTACAGACCGCTGCGGGGTTCTTGAAAATGAACGTTAAGCGGAGCAAGAGGACCTGAAAAAGGCCACCGCCGAAGCCAAGGATGCCCGCTCCACAATGAGAGCTGCAAAGGAGGAGCTGCGTCAGGCTGTGGATGTTGCTGCTGGAAAGCCTTTTCTGCTGCGGAGGAAGTTCACGGATCCGAAGTATGCTCAGTTGGACCGGTTGTGGAGTTCGGAGGATGTTTATCTGGATTTGGCGGCGAGTGCCGCGGACGCGATCGAGCACTTCCGAGGCCAGAAGGGGCACAGAAGGGAAGAGCTGTTTTGGTCGCAGTTCCATAGTCCAGATCATCCTCTTCCGTTAACCGATCGGTTGGCCGAATGGGCCGAGCTGAATCGATTGTCCAGACTTGCCATGAAGCATGTCGTGACTCATTTGTGGCCGGTGAAACCTCAACCGAAGAGTTATTTTGGCTTAGTGCAGCAGTTCCTTGGTGCGGTACCGCGTATCGACACAATGAAGTGGTGGGCGTGCATTGAGGGTGCGCGGATGGCTCTTGCCCGTGTCAAGACATACTGGGCAGAAATGAAGGCCACCGACGTTGCGTCCCCAGATTCGGACGGAAGCCGAGTACCAGTCGAGCGCTATTTTGAGGAAGTTCTTCCGGGCGCTCGTTTAATAGAGACGCAGTGCTCGAAGGATGTTATGTTTGAATGACATGTGTAACTTATGAAACAACGTTTCAATATAATATAATAGCTTTTTATACTTGTGCGTTCAAGTAGTAAAACGCCTCCTGTGCGGCCGTTGATGTATATGTGTATATAACCTGAAAGATGGCAGTCTTCGGCTTTAGCCCCCGCGCACATAGTGCGGGGGTGTTTGCAAAAAAAGCGCATTTTCACACTTAATCCAACGTCTTGGTCCTGTGAAGGAGGTGATAGCGTAGCAAACTAGGCAACCGGACTATAATGCTTTATCACTTTCACTTAGCCATAGGAGCTCGATGGTGGGGCTACTATATAGCCCCTAGGGGCACCGCGCTCTTCGAATTGGGCGCAGATGTGCCTGACCGAAACGACCTTCGTCAATGCAGGGGAATTCTAAACATTCCGCTGGGTCATCGAGTGCTTGACCAGTCTCACGCTATATCATGACAGTCAGTTTTAGCTTTCTCCACTGAGGTGCTCAACCCAGCTCAACCGGGGTACAATCGCAGTGGTTCTCCCAGCGCTACCTTAGCCGATATAACGAAACGTAAGGTACCAAAACATGGGAGCCGGGCAAACCCAACATTTGACCAAAGACATGATTCGGAGATGATGCATATAAGGCCTAACTCGAGACGCCGAACACTCCCTAAGGTATTCGGTCTTTACGAAAATGGGCAGAATAATGCCCTAAGCCCCTGGTATCCAGGTACATACAAAAATTCTAGTGCGGCCGATGCCAAAACGCCAGCCTCCTCCTCGGTTATAGTAAGAAACCGGGGGATGTGTATAAACAAGAGACAGTAAAAAAGGTTTACGCAGGGTCTTAATCTGAAAAGAATCCTTGCGACGGGTCCCTGCTGCATGTTTGCGCATGTGTCTCTGTTGTGCCGTATCCTGGACAGGTGTAGCAGGGTGTTCATCTGTAAAAGAGAAGAACTTAGTTGAAAGGAAAAAATATTATGCGAGAAATGTACTTTATATTAAATAAACAGAGTACGGTTCGGAAGGTAAATAAAATTGAGCTTTATTGTCTCTTGTTGTACGTGCGTGCAGCCCCTTGTATGGGGGTATGCCGCTAGTATGCGCCGGACTCGTCTAGCCGTGTCCGGGGTTTGAATGACCTATTCAGGTGCTTTGATTAGCGGAGCCGGATTGGTGTGGGGCTGTCAAGGCAGTCTCACGTTCTTCCGTGCTCGAGTAACACTTAATACTCCCTTTTAATGAGATGATGCCGCGTGGACCGGGCATTTTAAGTGTAAGAGATGCATAATGCGGTATTGCATTAAAGCGGGTGAAAGCTTCACGCCCCAGTAGTGCTTGTAGCTTCTTTCGAATGGGGCGATGTGGAAGGTTAACTTTTCGTGGCGGAAGTTTTCGGATGAGCCGAACACAACTTCTAGCAGTAGGGAGCCCGTACAATGGGCATACATGCCTGGCATTACCTCTTTGAAGGAGGTGTTGCTATGGCGAATTTTGGTTGGATCTATCCCCATCCTGCGGATTGTTTCCTGATATATCAGGTTTATGTCACTGCCGCCGTCCATGAGGACTTGTGTAAATTGGAATCCGTCGATTATAGGATCCAATATCAAGGCAGTCCATCCTGTGTTCCGGATACTTTCGGAGTAGTCCTGATGGTCGAAGGAAATTGGTTTTGACAACCAATGTTGGTACTCCGCTAGGGTAGTCTGTGCGGCGCGCATTTTAGTGGGCGCCGCTCTGTTTTTCCCTTTTATCACGTGAAGTGAGTTTACTGTTTTAACCTCTTGTGGGAAGTTCTTTTGTTTTCCGGTGCTCTGCTTGTGGGGTTCGTCATCATCCTCAATTGGTGTGTCGAGCCCCTTGTGTTTGGCGTTGAGTCTGCCGGACTGCTTGAAGACCCAACAATCTCTGTGGGTATGGTTTGCAGGCTTCCCGAGAATACTGTGGATTTGACATATCTTGTCCAAGATTTTGTTTAAGTTGGATAGCTCGTCGCTAGTATCCTTAAGGGGCAGTTTTTTATTGTTCTGCCGAGAGCCTTTGAATCCGGCATTGACTGTCGCGCTCTTCAGACTGTTTCCCCTCGTCCGGCGCTGGTCCTTGTTGCGTTGTGGTTTCCCATTTCCATCCCTGACCTCAGATGTACTTGGGTCGCTGGTGCTGCATCTTGCTAGCCAGCTATCCTCTCCCACGCAAAAGCGGGTCATGAGGCTTGTTAATGCGGCCATTGTTCTCGGCCTTTCTTGGCCGAGGTGTCTGGCGATCCATTCATCTCAGACGTTGTGTTTGAGGGCTGCTAAGGCTTCGGCGTCCGGACAGTCGACTATTTGGTTCTTTTTGGTAAGGAACCTGTTCTAGAATTTCCGGGCTGACTCTCCGGGCTGTTGAGTTATGTGACTTAGATCGTCTGCATCCGGAGGGCGGACATAGGTCCCCTGAAAATTTGCCAGAAACGCATCCTCGAGCTCTTCCCAACTTCCAATGGTGTTTTCGGGAAGGCTTTTAAGCCAATGCCGAGATGGCCCTTTGAGTTTGAGGGGTAAGTATTTTATGGCGTGGAGATCATCTCCTCTAGCCATGTGTATGTGGAGGATGTAATCCTCAATCCAGACTCCAGGGTCTGTTGTTCCGTCATATGCCTATGTTTACGGGTTTGAATCGCGTTGGGAATTCGTGATCCAGCACCTTATCGGTGAAACACAGGGGGTGTGCGGCACCCCTATATTTGGGTGTGTCGTGATGTTCGGATATTTGGCGTGCTGCATTGCTTTGAAGAGCTTGCTTTCTCGGCCCATAGATGGACCTAAGTGGGCCATCCTTGTGATGCGAATCCTTATGCGGATCACATACCGGCTTGTGTGCAGCGCCATTTGCCGCTCTCTGTTTGCCATGGGGTCGTCCATCCGACCGGGTGGCCTTCTTGCTTTTTGATTGTGGGGTTCTACGGCCTCCTCATCAAATTCGGGCAGTAGCTTTCTCTTTGGGTAGCTCTTTGTTCGGCGACTATCGCCGTATTTGTCTGCGGTATTGAGTACTTTGCTCCATCTGATTCTGAGTGCATCTTCCGCTGTTTTGAGCTTCTGCTTCTACTTTTTCAGGCTACGCGCAGTGGCGACGAGCCTTTTGTGGAGGTTCTTCTGCTCCAACAATTTGTCTGGCGTGAGATCGTCTGGACTGTTATCTTCGCCGGGGACGGATTGTTTATCCAAGTTGTCCTGTTCGGACGGTTGCTCGATAGCATGTTCGTCGTCCACCGGTTCGCCCTACTCTATGGCTGGGTCTTTGTCGAGGCGGGACTTGGTGCGGCGTTTAAGTTGCCGTTTTGACTGCTTTTCGAGGGATTTATCCTTCATAGTGTCCCGTTGTTCCTCGTCGTCATTTCCTTTAGGTGTATCCACCATGTATACATCATGGGATAAGGTGGTTGTCCAGTATCCTATAGGTCCTGGTTCATGGTTGTCTCCTACATCGTCGTCCATACCGTCGATGTCTTCAGAGTCGAAATCAAGCACGTCGTTTAAGCTTTCGACAGTGGCTACAAAGTGGGCGGTGGGTGGGCGTTGAATTTCTTCGTCGTCCGCATCCCAACCTTCCTGACCGTAGTCCGGCCAGGGCTCTCCTGATAAAGAGAGAGACTTTAGTGAATTCAGGATGCCGCCAAAGGGCGAGTGCTGAAAGATGTCTGCGGCAGTGAACTCCATGACCGGCGCCCAATCGGATTCGATTGGCAGGGGCGCGAAGGGTTCGGAGTCCGGAGAGGTGTCCGGCGCCTTGGAGTCACGGTCTTCGGAAAGGACAGGGATGGAGTTCGGCTCAATCACCGTAAAGATCGTAGCCCCCGAGGCGGTGTCCAACCACTCGTCCTCGATCGGGGGAGTCGGCTCCGAGCTAAGGGTCGGAGCGGACGCTGGTGCGTCCTCCAGGACACTGTTCGGTGGCAGAGCTAGATCGTGCCCATCGAGACAGTGCGGCACGCTTGGCTGTGGCTCGAATCCGTCGAAGATCAAATCTCCGCGGACATCGGCCATATAGTTCAGGCTTCCAAATTTGACCTGATGGCCAGGGGCGTAGCTTTCAATCTGCTCCAGATGGCCTAGCGAATTGGCCCGCAGTGCAAAGCCGCCGAATATGAAGATCTGTCCAGGGAGAAAAGTCTCACCCTGGACTGCGTCGTTGCTGATGATTGAAGGAGCCATCGGGCCTATAGGTGACGATACAGAGGAACTCTCGATGAAAGCACCAATGTCGGTGTCAAAACCGGCGGATCTCGAGTAGGGGGTCCCGAACTGTGTGTCTAGGCGGATGGTAACAGGAGGCAAGGGACACGATGTTTTTACCCAGGTTCGGGCCCTCTCGATGGAGGTAGTACCCTACTCCTGCTTGATTAATATTGATGATATGGGTAGTACAAGAGTAGATCTACCACATGATCAGAGAGGCTAAACCCTAGAAGCTAGCCTATCGTATGATTGTTGTTCGTCTTACGGACTAAAACCCTCCAGTTTATATAGACACCGGATAGGGTTAGGGATACACAGAGTCGGTTACAATGGTAGGAAATCTACATATCCGTATCACCAAGCTTGCCTTCCACGCCAAGGAAAGTCCCATCCAGACACGGGACGAAGTCTTCAATCTTGTATCTTCATAGTCTAGGAGTCTGGCCAACGGTGATAGTTCGGCTATCCGGACACCCCCTAATCCAGGACTCCCTCACCGACCACAAACAGGATTATCTCATAATCCTTGTCGCATGGCCATGCTTATACTGGTCGGATCACTCGAGGGGCCCAGAGTATATCTCCCCTGATCGGAGGGGCAAATCCCATCTTGCTCGACCATGTCTCCCAGCATGGGACTGGACAAACCCGAAACCTACCTTTGTAACTACCTAGTCACGAAGTAGCGTTTGGTCGTCCCAAAGCAAGTCTGTCACCATCCCGAGTACATGCATCAGCTCAGGTCTTAGGACATAGAACGTATGTTCTACTAGAGACTCACAGATGACATATCGCTGTGTCTCTTAGTTGGGTCTGTCCGACTCGGACCATATCTCGACTCGGATCCGACTACGTCGAATCCGACCAGACATTTCCAAGTCCATATTATCCGGTTAGCATCCAAATCTTCATGGCTAGTGAGACCGAGCCATCGACCGTGTCATATGCTAGTCTAGTCGGCTGCGCGTCCACATAGCCCTTTCGACTAAGGACCTTTTAGGACAGTCATCATACAATGCATAGTCCCACAAACAAGTCACGTACTTGCTGATACACATCATTGATAATGTCAAGGACTATCTTTATTCATAAACACATAGGAAATATCATCATACATGATTGCCTCTAGGGCATATCTCCAGCAGTCTCCCACTTGCACTAGAGTCAATCAAATAGACTTTGAATGCCCATAGCTCTAACGTGCCCCTCATGCTTGGGTTGTGGAAACGGCTTAGTCAACAAATCTGCAACATTTGCATCCGTGTGAATCTTGCATAACTCTACATCACCATTCTTTACCATCTTTCGTATCAGGTGATATTTCCGGTCTAGGTGTCTGACCTTGTGGTCATTCCTCGGCTCCTTGGCTTGTGCGATGGCACCAGAATTATCACAATAAAGGTCCAACAATTTCACCGAGGCTGGGAAAATACCAAGATCATCCAGAAAATGCCGGATCCAAACACCTTCCTTTGAAGCTTCACAAGCCGCAATGTATTAGGCTTCTGTGGTAGAATCGGCCACTGTATGCTGCTTGGAACTCATCCAGTGCACTGCTCCTCCATTCAGGACGTACACGAATCCGGACTGTGAACGACAATCATCTCTGTCGGTTTGGAAACTAGCATCGACGTAACCCCTTACGACGAGCTCTTCCTTACCTCCATAAACTAGGAACATCTCTTTAGTCCTTTTCAAGTACTTCAAAATAGTCTTTACCGCTGCCTAGTGACTCTCACCTGGGTTGGCCTGGTATCTACTTGTTAGGCTTATTACAAAAGCAACATCAGGCCTTGTACTTATCATGGCATACATGATGGATCCAATTGCCGAGGCATAAGGAATCCTACTCATCATGCTTCGCTCATCAGATGTCGAAGGAATCTGAGTCTCGCTTAGTCTTATACCATGTGAGAGTGGCAAGAACCCTTTCTTCGCCTCACTCATGTTGAACCTCTTCAACACTTTATCTATGTACGTGCTCTGGTTTAGGCCGAGAAGCCTCCTCGATCTATCTCTATAGATCTTAATGCCTAAAATATAGACTGCCTCACCAAGGTCCTTCATCGAAAACTTGCCATTCAATGATTCCTTGACCGAGTTTAGCATCAAAACATCATTCCCGATCAGTAGTATGTCGTCCACATACAAGATCAAAAACACTATCGAGCTCCCACTCAACTTCTTGTAGAAACAAGATTCCTCTTCGCTTTTGACGAAACCGAGACCAGTGACGACCTCATCAAAACGAATGTTCCAACTCTGAGATGCTTGCTTGAACCCATAAATGGATCTCTTGAGCTTGCATACCTTACTAGTGCTAGTCGGATCGACAAAACCCTCGGGCTGTATCATATACACGTCCTCGGTTAAATTTCCGTGAAGGAAAGCCAATTTGACATCCAGCTGCCATATCTCGTAATCGAAATATGCAGCTATAGCTAGTATGATCCTCACCGACTTCAGCATCGCTACCGGCAAGTAAGTCTCATCGTATTCAATTCCTTGAACTTGTCCATAACCTTTAGCGACAAGCCGAGCTTTGTGGATCTGAACATTTCCATCCACATCGATTTTCTTCTTAAAGACCCATTTGCAACCAATGGTAGTTACGCCAGGTGGCGGATCAACCAAGTCCCAGACTTGATTCTCATCCATGGACTTTAACTCGGATCTCATGGCCTCCAGCCATGCCTCAGAATCTTGGCTCACCATCGCTTCCGCATATGTGACCGGTCGTCGCTTTCTAGCAACAATACATCACACACTCTGCGCAATCTTTTCGACCTCCGTGGTTCCGGTGCCACTTCCACTACAGGTTCCCTGACTGACTCTGGTATGATCTCATCACCAGTCGAGCCGTCCCCGAGTGGTCCTCAAATTTCTTCTAGTCGAACCGTCCTCCCACTGGCCTCCCGACTGAGAAAATCTTTCTCAAGGAAAATCCCGTTCCGAGCAACAAACACTTTGTTCTCTTCCCGGTTGTAGAAGCTATATCCCAAGGTTTCCCTCGGATATCCCACGAATATGCATTTATCCGACTTGGGTGTAAGCTTGTCTGACATAAGTCGCTTGACAAATGCTTCACAACCCCAAATCTTCAGAAAAGACAAACTGGGACTCTTCCCGGTCCAGATCTCATGTGGTGTCTTGTCTACGGATTTTGATGGTACCCTATTAAGTGTGAAAGCTGCAGTTTCTAGAGCGTATCCCCAGAATGACAAGGGTAAATCCGATTTGCTCATCATAGATTGAACCATGTCCAACAAGGTACGATTCCTCCGTTCCGACACGCCGTTTCTCTATTGCGTACCCGGAGGTGTGAGCTGAGGTACTATACATCGGCTTTTCAGATGATCATCAAACTCCTGGCTCATGTACTCACCTCCACGATCTGATCGTAGAAGATTTATAGTCTTGCCGAGCTGATTCTCAACCTCGTTCTGAAACTCTTTGAACTTTTGAAAAGTCTCCGACTTGTGCCTCATCAAATAGATATATCCATATCTACTCAAGTCGTCGGTAAAAGTCACGAAGCACTGATAGCCACCTCTGGCAGTTTTGCTCATTGGACCACACACATCACTGTGTATAAGCTCCAAAAGCTCGGATGCCCTCTCGCAACTCTTTGGAAAGTGGGACGAAGTTAGGAGTCCATCATCATGTAGCTTCTTCATGCGTTTCAGACTAATGTGTCCAAGCTGGCAATGCTAGAAGTATGTGGGATTTATCTCATTAGGCGTATGCCTCTTGACATTCATGTTATAGACCGGTTCCTATTCTAGATTCAATATAAATAGCCCATCAACAATGGGTGCATAGCCGTGGAACATACCATTCAAAAATATCGAACAACCATTGTCCTTTAAATTGAATTCATAACCTTGACTCATCAAACATGAGGCAGAAATAATGTTCCGACTAAGAGCAGGAATGTAATAACAATTATTCAATTCTATAATGAATCCGGAAGGAAGCTGGAGCTGCATCGTGCCGACTTCCAACGCAACAACTCTTGCTTTGTTGCCGACCCTGATGTCAATCTCCCCTTGTGCCACACGCCTAGTTCTTACCGGCCCCTGCATCGAGTAGCAAATATGGACAACCGATCCGGTAACAAATACTCAAGAGCTACTAGGTATGTCAGCAAGGTAAATGTCTATAATACATGGAACAAGTGTACATTTGCCTGAAGTAGCATTTCCGGCCTTCTTGCCATGCTCTGCAAGCAACTTGCTACTGTTCCTCTTCTAGTGACCGGTTTCCTTGCAGTGATAGCAAACGGTCTTTGAGTCCGGTCCAGACTTCGGCACAGCGGCAGAGGTTACCGTCTCCGTGCCCTTTGCCTTAGCCTTTTTCTTGGACCAACTCTTCTTGAACTTAGCCGATTTCTGCACCATCAACACTTGATGCGTTCCTTTCTTAATATCCTTCTCTGCCACTGAGGGAGTCCTTGATTAGGGGGTGTCCGGATGGCCGGACTATGACCTTTGGCCGGACTCCTGGACTATGAAGATACAAGATTGAAGACTTCGTCCCGTGTCCGGATGGGACTTTCCTTGGCGTGGAAGGCAAGCTTGGCGATACAGATATGTAGATCTCCTACCATTGTAACCGAGTCAGTGTAACCCTAACCCTATTCGGTGCCTATATAAACCGAAGGGTTTTAGTCCATAGGACTAACAACAATCATACCATAGGCTAGCTTTTAGGGTTTAGCGTCTCTGATCTCGTGGTAGATCTACTCTTGTACTACCCATACCATCAATATTAATCAAGCAGGATTAGGGTTTTACCTCCATCGAGAGGGCCCAAACCTGGGTAAAAACATTATGTCCCTTGTCTCCTGTTACCATCCGCCTAGACGCACAGTTCGGGCCCCCTACCCGAGATCCGCCGGTTTTGACACCGACATTGGTGCTTCCATTGACAGTTCCTCTGTGTCATCACGTTTAGGCACGATGGCTCCTCCAATAAACAATGATGCGCTCCAAGGTGAGACTTTCCTCCCCGAACAGATCTTCGTATTCGATGGCTTTGCACTGCGGGCCAATTCGCTTGACCATCTGGAGCAGATTGAAAGCTACGCCCCTGGCCATCAGGTCAGATTTGGAAGTTTGAACTACACGGCTGACATCCGCGGAGACTTGATCTTCGACGGGTTCGAGCCTGACCAAGCGCCGCCTTTATCACGAGGGCATGATTTAGCTCTGCCACCGAACAGTGTCCTGGAGGCCGCACCAGAGTCCGCTCCGACCTCTAGCTCGGAGCCGACCGCGCCGATCGAGGACGGGTGGCTGGACACCGCCTCGGGGGCTGCGATACCTACGGCGTTTGAGCCGTACACCTACCTCGTCCGTTGCGAAGCTCGTAACTCCAAGGTGCCAGACTCCTCTCCGGACTCCGAGCCTTCCGCGCCCCTGTCAATCGAATCCGATTGGGCGCCGATCATGGAATTCACTACCGCGGACATCTTTCAACACTCGCCCTTTGGTGACATTCTGAATTCATTAAAGTCTCTCTCTTTATCAGGAGAGCCCTGGCCAGATTATGGTCAGGCAGGTTGGGATGCAGACGACGAATAAAATCAAAACCCACCCACCACCCACTTCGTAGCCACTTTCGACGATTTAACCGACATGCTAGACTTCGACTCTGAAGACATCGACGGTATGGACGACGATGCAGGAGGCGACCAGAACCAGCGCCCAGGGGCCTTTGGAAGGCCAACTCGTCATCGACATATACATGGTGGACATCCCAAAAGATGGGAATGGCGATGGAACAACGGAGGATGACCCTCCAAGAAACAGCCTAAGCGCCCGGCGTCGTGGCGCCGCTCTAAATCCGCCACGGCAAAAATGGTGATTCCGGCACGGAGACAATAACACCCGGACGGTGCGAAGACAACATCCTCCGGCAAGATTCAGCGAGGAGGATGGAGAAGCCAACCCTCATGTGAGGCGGCAGAAAAAGAGGTAGAGGGCGATAATTACATGCCTCCCTCCGAAGATGAGGCAAGCCTCGACGACGGCAATTAAATGCTGCACCGAGGATCCCGTCGAACAAGAGCGTTTCAAATGCAGGCTCATGGCCACGGCAAGCAGCCTTAAGAAAAAGCAGCAACAACTTAGAGCTGACCAAGATTTCCTAGCCGACAGATGGACTGAAGTCCTTGCGGTTGAAGAGTATGAACTCGAGCGCCCCTCCAAGAGCTACCCAAGACGCAGGTTGCTACCCCAATTAGAGGAGGAAGCACCCAAACCTACATCACCAGTGCATGACATGGCTGACCGGCCACCTCGTGGCCGCGACAGAGAGGCCTCTCGGCCCTCAACTCAAGCCGCACCCCGGCGCCGCTCAAAAAATACAAAGGCACGGGGAAATGCACCGGACCTACGAGATATATTGGAGGACAAGGCAAGGCAAACAAGATCCATCTACGGATCGCGTGGGCACCCCACGATACGTGACGATAACCGTCACGCCGGATATGGCAACTCCGGCCGGGCCAAACACAGTAGACAAAGCTCATTTGAGCTGCGTCGTAATATAGCCCAATACAGAGGCGCCGCACACCCACTGTGCTTCACAGACGAAGTAACGGATCATCAAATCCCCGAGGGTTTCAAACCCGTAAATATTGAATCATACGATGGCACAACAGATCCTGCGGTTTGGATCGAGGACTATCTCCTTCATATCCACATGGCCCGCGGTGATGATCTACACGCCATCAAATACCTCCTACTCAAGCTTAAAGGACCAGCCCGACATTGGCTTAACAGCTTGCCAGCAGAGTCAATTGGTTGTTGGGAAGACCTGGAAGCCGCATTCCTCGACAATTTCTAGGGCTCATATGTGCGACCACCAAACGCCGTTGACCTAAGCCACATAATTCAGCAGCTAGAGGAATCGGCCAGACAATTCTGGACACGGTTCCTAACCAAGAAAAATCAAATCGTCGACTGTCCGGACGCAGAGGCCCTTGCAGCCTTCAAACACAACATCATGACGAAAGTGGCTTACCCGCACCTAGGACAAGAAAAGCTGAAATCCATGGCAGCCCTCACATCACTCATGACCCGCTTTATGCGGGGAGAGGACAGCTGGCTAGCTCGTAGTAACAACATGACCAAGAGCCCTGGTAATTCGGATACCAAGGACAGCAATGGCAGGTCGCATCGCAACAAGCACAAGCGCCGCATTAACGGTGATGATGTTGAGAATACGGCAGTCAATGCCAGATTCAGAGGCTCTAAACCCGGTGAGTGGAAAAAGCCATTTAAAAGAAATACTCCGGTCCCGTCCAATTTGGACCGAATACTCGATCGCTCGTGCTAGATACATGGCACCCCCGAAAAGCCAGCCAACCACACCAACAGGGATTGTTGGGTGTTCAAGCAGGCAGGCAAGTTAAATGCCGGAAACAATGACAAGGGGCTGCATAGCGATGATGAGGAAGAGCCCCGGCCGCCGAACAATAGAGGACAGAAGGGATTCCCCCCACAAGTGTGGACAGTGAACATGATATACGCAACCCACATACCCAAAAGGGAGTGGAAGCGTGCGAGGGCGATATCTGGCGATGGAGCCAGCCGCCCCAAAGTTCAACCCATGGTCTTCCTGCCCGATCACTTTTGATCGAAGGGACCACCCCACCAGCATCCACCATGGCAGATTCGCCGCATTGGTTTTAGACCCAATCATTGACGGATTTCACCTCACTAGAGTCCTAATGGACGGCGGTAGCAACTGAACCTGCTTTATCGGGATACAAGTCATAAAATGGGCATAGACCCATCAAGGATTAAACCCACGAAGACGACCTTTAAAGGCGTCATACCAGTGTAGAGGCCAACTGCATCTTGGCTCGGGTTACACTTGAAGTGGTCTTCGGATCCCCGGATAACTTCCGAAGCGAGGAGTTAATCTTCGACATCTTCCCGTTCCACAACGACTATCACGCACTGCTCGGACGAACCGCATTTGCAAAATTCAATGCGGTGCCACACTACGCATATCTCAAGCTCAAGATGCTAGGTCCTCGAGGAGTCATTACGGTCAATGGAAACACCGAACGCTCTCTCTGGACGGAGGAGCATACGGCGGCCCTCGCGGCGGAAGTACAAAGTAGCCTCTTAAGGCAATTCTCAAGTCCGGCTACTAAACGCCTGGACACCGTCAAGCGCGCCTTGAGTAACCTACAACAAGACCGCCTGGCACGTTCCGAGCAGGCATAGCAATGCGGCCCAAACCCCAGCCCTCGCGACATTGCGAAACCAGTACTGTCGGTGTGGGAACGACACCTATGGGATCACAAGAATCCCTACTACGGTTGCGGGGCGTGGGGTCGTGAGAAGAGCGGATCAAACAGATAGCACATGGTCTCTTTATCTAGGTTTGGGCCGCGAGGATGCGTAAAATCCTACTCCTACTTTGGTGGTTTGTTTATCTGTGTTCTTGAACTAGTAATGGGGCGTGAGGAGCTCCAAAAAGCCGAAACCTCCTCCTGGTTGCCTTGGGCCTCCTTTTATAGGGAAATGGGTCGCCACAGTGGCACACAGGAGGTGGAAAGGGTACAGTAATGCGAGTTTATCCCTCACATTACATGACAAGGCGCTTTTAATGCGTCTTGCTTAGGTGTCCTCCCTTTATCGGGGACGGGGGAGGGCCCTGTCTCGTCCGTCACCGCTCCCTTTCATGTCGACACGCGCCCTGGCCAGCGGTGCCCGCGGTGCCATGTAGGGAGGCAGGCAGCTGAGGTGGCGCAATGGTGGGTCTCCACGAAGATCCACTTGCCGCCATGCAGGTGCTTGCTCAACTGGTTGGGTCGGCAGCTGCATGCAAATGGTGGTGGAGGTTTGATTGACGTGGGCCTGATGGTGGCCCTACGGGTATTCTTGGCGAGGGCCTCGCCGTAGCCCTGGCAATGGTCTTGCCGGGCCCCGGCAAGGGTCTTGTCGTGGCGCCTGCTGTCATCCCCGACAAGGCTCTTGCCGGGGGCCTTGTGGTCCTCCTTGGCTGGGATCCCGCCAAGGGTAGTCATCTTCTATAGTGTATATCTGATCTTGAATGTCTTCACAAAGATCTGCATGCCACCACGGGGATGTCTCCCGAATCCTTGCCCCATGGGGGCAGTGGACTCAAGGGTGATTCACTCCGTAGGTGTGGGACGAGCTGCCACGGCAAGGGTCTTGCCGGGTTTGCTAAAACTGCCTCCCGGCATGGGTCTTGCCGGGGGAGTCCGCTTCATCCCCTTTGCTCTTTGTGGTCTTGGTCTTGGCGTCGTTCTGCTCCTTTCGAGCTTTGGCCTTACCTTGGTTCACATCCCTTGCCTTGCTCAGTGCGGTGGTGCCCGCGGCTCAAACTGCCCGTGCACAGTTATAGGGGTACAACAAGTGTTCCCCTCTTTTTGTACACCGACAGGAGCCCCCGGGCCTGGGCCACACATAAGCGCAATCGCGTCGTTGGGCTAGGCCCAAAAACGGTGCGCGGGCAGGCGGGGAGGTTTTTACCGCGGTAAGTCTTTTTGCGCACTGCGCTTCCCGTGCTTCCCGCGCGTGGCTCGGCGTTGGGAGGCGTGCGTGACGTGGGTGGCATGCGTGGGGCTGAGCTCAGCGCGCATGCGTCACGTCGTAGTAAAGGGGGCGGTTCGCGCCTTCCCCATAAACGGAGGAAGGCGTGGCGACCCATTTACTGAACGGGGCCGAGGCGTGGTCTTCAAGGCGTCCACTCCCCACGATCACGGGGTGGAGAGAGGTCGCCTCACCCGTTGCCTTGGTCCCGCGCGCCTGGCACGTGGCTCTCATGCGCTTGGGGTGGCGAACGGTTGAGGCGGGAAACCGGGTCGTCGCGGGCTGGGGCAGCGGGTTGGTCCCAGTTCCCTGCGCCTTCCGCGTCTTGATTAGCTGAGCGGGGCGGCCGAGCCCCCACCCCGTTCCTTTATAAAGAGCAGGGGGGGGGATGGCATCCCGCATTCTTCCATCCTCTCCTTCCTTCAGCTTCTGCTCCCCCCTCAATCCGCCATGGAGAGAGGGAATCCTGGCCATTCAACGGTGGCGGTGAGGGTCGCCGCTCGACAACGCGTCCTTCCTTCTCCTGCACCTGCGGTGGCAGAGCCAGCCGCGAGGGGGAGGGGGAGGGGGCGAGGCCGTGGGCGAGGCCGAGGCGGTCAGGGAAGAGGAGAATGGGGCGGCGCACCGGTCTCGCCTCCGCCAGTAGTTCCTCCCCCCATGGAGGGCCATGTTGGGGATGACCCTTGCGAGTTCTTCGTCAGGCTGCGCTGGCCGCCTCACCGTCGCCTTCGTCTCCCGACTACATTCACGCGGGAGATGGAGCTGGATCCGCCAGAGTCATTGCGGCTGCACATGAGGGGATGTTGGATCAGCGGTATGCGAGTTCGCGTCGACTTCCCATCCCCTCACGTAATGTATCTTCGTCGAGGATGGAAGACGTTCGCTCACATCCACCGCTTGACGGAGGGGCTCACTCTCCATTTCAAGATGATGGAGGGCGGCCTCCTCTCCGTCAAGGTCTTCGGGTGCTTCGGGACTCAGGCAAGGTGCTGCGTGGACAGCTCTTCTGATAGCGAAGAATCCTCCTCGGGCGGGAGTGGCGAGGAGGACAGCTGCAGCGACGACGAGGGTAGCAGGCGGCAGGATGACGGGTCCGACTAGGTGTCGGGCGCCGCTCCGTGCGGCACCGGCGACCCCATCATCCGTGTCGCCGGCTTCCTGAACTTCTCGGGGTCGTCTCCTTGGGCGACTGGCGTTGGGAGGCTGCGTAAGAGGAAGAGGGCGGGCGGCTAGGCCGTCTAACCGGAGTACGCGGGCACCGACGCCTTCGACGCGTGCTGACATCCTACCGCCTCGTCTTCGAGCTCTGCTTCCGGCGCCGCCATCACCATCCAGCCTTCGGACGGCCACCGAGATGTTCTCTTGGTGTCTCCTGCCACTCGTAGCTCGCCTAGGCGGCCCTTTTACCCTTTTCGCCTCCTTGACCTGCCTCCTGAGGAGAGGGACAAGAAAGGGGTTACGGGCATCTTATCTCTTTTTAGCTTGTAAGCCTCTGGGCCTTGGTTGAATTTAAAACTTGTAATCCCATCATTCATGTTTTTCATTCCCCATGGGCTATACCTGAGTGGAATGTTTTTAGTGAAAAAGGGATGCTTGCCGGGTCATTTGTTTGCGGGTAGAACCCACGACAAGGAGTAAATCCTTGATATCTCTAAGATAAACATTTCCTTGGCCGGCAACTGGCCCTGCCGTCTTCCCACTTCGCTCGACCTTTCTCACGCTTTTGGCGGAGGCAGGGATGAGGTGGGTTCAGGCTCCTCGTTTCATCGTTTTGCTGCCGCGACTATGACCAAACCTGGCCCCAGGAACGAGTCCTAGGGCCTAGTGCTTTAGGGGAGCACGGTAGCTTTGGGAAAAAATGAGGTTTCACATACCTCAGTCCATAAGGGAATGGATGATAAGGGATGAAGAACTTATCTGAAGCTGTAGCCTCCCGGCAACTCTGGTTTGCCGTGGGTGAATCTTTGCACTTGCAGCCCCCGGCAATACTGGCTTGCCGGGGTCTAGATGCCGGTCTGTCCATTTTTTCTTTTTCGTCCTCAAGTGATCCGGCAAGGATATCTGTGAGTCCTGCGAACCAAAGAAGACAAAAGGACGGCAAAGAGACGCACACTCGACCTCTAAGCTAGGGGTTAGTCGCCGCTAAGCACTATCAACCCTAACGAAGGACGAGACTCGACCTACCATGCATGCCATAACTTAGGGATACATCCATCGGGGTCTGCGCCTGGCTTTGTACAAAGGGTTACATGCATCATCGGCAATGCTTGTACAAAAGGTGGATTGCCGGGGGCCCGGCAAGCCGCGCCTCACGGGTAAAACTTGCGAAGATGCTCGATGTTCCGTGAGTTACTCACCGGGCAGCATCTTGGTCTCCGTGCGCATCGCGCGGGCCTGGTGACTCGATTACCGATAAGGGCCTTCCCACTTTGGCGCCAACTTGTTGGAATTCTTGGCCGATTGAACGCGCCGAAGGACAAGATCGCCTTCCTAAAGGCTTCAGGCATGAACCTTGCGGCTATGGTAGCGGCGCAAGGCTTGCTGGTAGCGTGCTGCTCTCACAGCCACCCGAAGACGATCTTCCTCAAGGAGCATTGCGTCATCTTGCCGCAGTTGCTCTTGCTCAAGCTCGTCATAAGCGAGCACTCGAGGTGACCCGTATATGAGTTCAGTGGGGAGAACTGCTTCTGCCCCGTATACTAGGGCAAAAGGTGTCTGGCCGGTGGCTCGATTTGGCGTCGTCCTGATCGACCAAAGAACCGCCGGCAACTCATCAATCCAGCGCCTTCCACTCTTGTGCAGCCTGTTGAAGGTCTTGGTCCTTAAGCCTCGCAGTACTTCAGCATTTGCCCTCTCAGCTTGACCATTGCTTCGCGGGTGAGCAACGGAAGCGAAACAGACTTTGCTGCCGAGGTCTTGGGTATATTGCATGAAGGTGCGGCTTGTGAACTGTGTGCCGTTGTCGGTGATAACCCTGTTGGGTACGCCAAAACAGCACACTAGTCCCTTGAAGAACTTGACGGCTGACTGAGCTGTGACCTTCCTCACTGTCTCCACCTCCGACCACTTTGTGAACTTGTCGATTGCAACGTACAAGTACTCAAAGCTCCCGGCGGCGTGGGGGAAAGGGCCCAGTATGTAGAGCCTCCAAACTGAGAAGGGCCAGGAGAGAGGAATGGTTTGAAGGGCTTGAGCTGGCTGATGAAGCTTCTTTGAATGGAACTGACACGCTTCACACCTAGTGACTAGTGTCGTCGCATCCTGGAGGGCGATGGGCCAGAAGAAGCCTTGCCGAAATGCCTTGTCGGCAAGGGCCCTTGACCCAATGTGGGATCCACATATGCCTCTGTGTATCTCCGCCAACAGCTCCAGTCCTTCCTCTCGAATGATACACTTCAATTTCACACCGTTCGGCCTCGTTCTGTACAGGAACTCATCGACGAACTGGTACATGGTAGAGCGACGGGCTACTTTTTCCTCTTCTTCTTGCTCCTCAAGAAGTTCCCCTGTTTGGAGGAATCGGACGGTATGCTGTGCCCACGCTGGAGCCTGGGGCTCGACAGCGAGGAATAAAGGCATTTCCTCCACTATAGGAGCGGCTGTCTCGACGGCAAGAGCTTGACGCTCCGCCGGAGCCAGTCGTCCCGTGGCGGGCTCAGTATCCCCAGCAACATCCTTGCCGGCGGCTCCGGGGAGCTCGGTGGGAAAGTACTTACCGGGCCCTGATTTCCTCCTCTTATTCTGCTCTGTTCATGGATCAACGGATGGCTGAGTTAGCTGAAGCACAAAGGTACCTAGTTCCACAGGTAGCTTGAGGGCAGCACGTTTTGACAGGTAATCGGCGATATCGTTCTCCGCTCGGGGAACGTGTTCAGCCTGTATACCGTCAAACGCTCTTCCAGCTTTCTCACTTCATCGACGTAGGCCTTCATCAACGGGCTCTGGTAATCCTTGTTGACTTGCTTGACGACGAGCTGCGAGTCTCCCCTGACGATGAGTTTCTTGATTCCGAGGTCCACCGCGATCCTAAGACCGGCAAGCAGCCCTTCGTACTCTGCCGTATTGTTTGTTGACACCTCCCTGGGGAAGTGCATCTGGATCACGTACTTGAGGTGCTCTCCGGTGTGCGCGACAAGAAGTACGCCAGCCCCGGCGTCTTGTAAGGAGAAAGCTCCATCAAAGTACATGATCCAATCACAACCTGCCTCCTTGCCGGGGAGAGCAGTCTCTTGGGCTTCTTCGTCAGGCGTTGCGGTCCATTCTGCAATGAACTCTGCTAGGACTCGGCTCTGAATCGTCGAAGTACTTTCACACTTGAGGCCAAAGCTGGACAGCTCCAGTGCCCATTCCACAATTCTTCCCGTTGCATCCGGATTGTGCAATACCCGTTGCAGAGGGAAGTGAGTGACGACAGTGATCTCGTGTGCCTGGAAGTTGTGACGCAGCTTCCTCGAGGCCATAAGAAGGCCGAAGAGCAGTTTCTGCACGTCGGAGTACCTTGATCTAGCCCCCTGCAGGAGGGAACTAACGAAGTAAACTGGGTGCTGCATCATTTTCTTCTTCGGCGGCACTTCAACTGGCTGTGTCGTCTCTGCATTGGTGGTTGTCAGGACCCCAATTCCAAGTCACATCGATCTAGCTGGTAACACCTCATATCACTTTGCGGCCTCACGCACGGTATTCCCACGGTGTCGCCTTACCATGGCCCGGACCGCTTATGCGTCTTTTGGCTCACGATATGATAGTGTCGCTAGCATCCATATGACAAAGAACCCGGGCCGACATGGCTAGTCGTGAACCCAAAGCGGCACTAACCCATGGGGACAGGCATACATGAATCATATTGAGCATGTCGGTCATCAACGTATGAATTCGGGCTGTAGCACTGGGCTAACAGGACTCCGGTATTCCGGGCTGTAGCAGGCTAGGCAGGACTCCGAATATCACCGCGTGACATTTCCCCGAAGGGACAGACATAGGAACGAAGTGAAACACATGCCGCAGATCAAGTGTCCAAGCAGTAGTGTGGGCTAGCAGGACTCCGTGAACCGGGCTGTAGCGGACTACTATCGCCGTAAGCACGAGACTACATTTCCCCATATGAGAGGCTGACAAGGATAAACAACTAGATTGTCGGATCCCACACATATCAAGCATTTCAAACATACACACAATATGCTCAATATGTGTAAATACAACATGCCATCACAACATAACTCTACGACTCAAATATTTATTCATTAGGCCGAGGAGCGAGATATTACAAACATGGATCTCATGACCCAACACTCGTGAGCATACAAGTCAAAGCACAAGCGAAGCTAAACATGTCCGAGTACGCATAACTATAAATGAAAAAGGCTGAGAAGCGACTATCTACTGAGATCTGCCGACGGCACAAGATCGTAGCTGAGGTAACAAGCTAAACGTCGAAGGCCACGCGGAACTACTAGCGAGACTGACGTCTCTCTGCAAAACATAAAATAATCAAACGTGAGTACAAACGTACTCAGCAAGACTTACATCAGAACTAACTACATATGCATCATTATCAACAAAGGGGGTGGTGGAGTTTGACTGCAGCAAGCCATCTTTGACTCGGTGGCTATCCTGAACTACGACTGCAAGTAACTCTTTTGAGGTGGCGCACACGAGTCCACATATTCACCATATCAATACACCACTATGGACCCGCTCCCGTCTCCCTACGAGAACGCCATCCATAGCACTCACACTTATCTTGCGCATTTTAGAGTATCCACTTTCACTTGTCTATGAACTGATATAGGCAACCCAGAAGTCCTTCTCCGTGGACACGGCTATTCGAATAGATCATATTAACCCTGCAGGGGTGTACTTCTTCACACACGCTCTCACCACTTACCGCCGTTTACACGACATGTACTCGGCAACCTTCAAGCGGAAGCCCAGCGAGGGTGTCGGCCACGACCTACCTAAACACTCAAGTCCCTAGTCCAGGTTTATCGCCTATTCAGGTTCCATCCGCAGGGAGTCCGGCCGAGGTTTCCCATACAGCCCCGAACGATGTGTGCAGGGTTCCCGAGATACCAAACGGGCATTCGGTACACCGGGCCACGGTGTATCTACCGCATCATAGCCCACCCCTAGGGTCAGCGCTACGCACGGCCTCCAACACATATCCTACAAACACCAGAAACTAGTTGCAACTCCTGGACAGAGGACAAGGGTGGTTAAGAAGCCAAGAGAGTCATTTAAGGATCCCAATGTGTGGTAGTAACTGTTTCATGGATCACAAACAGAACTCAGTTCCCGAGGACGGTTTCAATGAGACAACCCACCATGTACTCCTACATGGCCTCTCACCGCTACCTTTACCAAATCGTGTTCACACACTTAGTTCACACACAGTAGGACATGTTCACACACCATTCCAATTCATTCCCGATGAATCAGACCTGACTCAACTCTAAGCAGTAGCAGGCATGACAAACAAGCATGAATGAGTAGGAACAACATGGCTCAAGCAACTCCTACTCATGCTAGTGGGTTTCATCTAATTACTGTGGAATGACAGGTCATGCAGAGGATAAAGGGGTTCAGCTACCGCAGCAAGTAACAGATGAAACATTGTTGTCCTAATGCAGTAAAAGAGAGCAGGAGCAAGAGAGTGGGATTATATCGGAATGAACAAGGGGTTTTGCTTGCCGGCACTTCAAGATAATATAGTTCTTCAATAGTGTCATCGAACAATCGCTTAACGTCGTCTCACCGAGAGGGACAAACACCGCAATCGAGAAAGAACACAATCAATGCAATGCACATTCACATGAATGACATGTCATGTTAAGGTACTGAATTGACCTAATGCAGCAGTAAGACAAGTTAATTGAAGTGGAATTCAAACAAGGTTAAACTCCAACTCCAAATGCTAGTTCATAAATTGACCTAATCATGATTCATCCTATTCAGTGAGGTTAACTTGTTCAAACATGCATGATCATGGCATAAACAAATTCTTCATATTTTTCTGATCATTTTTCATATATAACTTATTTCCATTGGAGTTACGGTTGAATTTCAATGAATTTTAGAAGTTTTGGATATATTCTGGAATTTCTAAACCTTTCTGATTTATTTTTAATTCCAGAAAGGCTTTAACGCGTCAGCATGACCTCACGGTGACGTCGGCAAGTCAACAGGCGCTATCCAGTCAAATCGACCAGCGGGACCCGCTGGTCGATCTCACTGATGACGGCTAGGGTCATCGACATGTGGGGCCAGTCAACAGTGGCGTGGCGGGTCAAACCGACCGATGGGGCCACTGGGTTTAGTTTGATCTAAGCAAAACTAAAACAGGGTTAATTAGGAAGTGGGGCCCATATGTCAATGGGTGTGGGTTCATTAGTTGGATCATTAGCACTAATTAAGCGTGCCACATCATCACCACCGGCGTGTAAACGCCGGCGACCAAATCCGCGGCGGAGGCCGTCGGACTTTCTCTACGGGGCCCGGTTTGAAGAGCCACTTGCACCTACATGCTCCGGGGAGTGACGCGCGTCCAATGGAGCAAACAACGGAGGCGGGGGTGGCCGGAGTCGACGGCGGCGAGCTCCAAGGCGGCGGCCGGAGTTCGGGTGGTCGCGGGATCGGGGCTGTAGGGTGCAAGCGGGCAAGGGGAGGCGCTAGCGAGGCTCAGCGCGGGGCGGCAAACTCGGTGGACACGCACCCGGGACCAAATGGTCACCGGAGCGTCGTCGGCGGTGAGTACGGCGGCGGCGGGTTCTGGTCGTCGACGAAGCGACATCTGCAGCGTGCAAACGAGAGAACGGAGAGGGGGAGGAGGAGCAGTAGCTCACAGCGGTTGCGGCGGCCGTCGAAGCAGGCTCGGGGAAGGCCGGAGCCGAGCGAGGCGGCGAGGCCGATCTCCGGCGGCCGAGGAGGGGAAAAGCGTTGGGGCGGCGCTTCGGGGCTTCTCCGATCGCGTGAGCCGTCGGGGAGGACGAGGGAGGCACGGCGGGTCTCTAGGGCATGTTGGATGGGCGAGGGAGGGCCTGTGGCCGTGGCTACGGCGAGCAGTGGCGACGGTGGCGCTCGGGTGTGTTCGGGAGAGAGCCAGGGAAGGGGAGAGAGTGCAGCGAGTGAGGGAGAGGCGAGAGGGGCTTCGAGGCGTCTCCAGGAGCGGGATTGGGTGATGGAGAGCGCGACACGACGAAGCAGGAGGTGGCGCGGTCGGGCGTGCGCGCTCGCCACGCACCGGCCTGTCCTCCTAGCAGGAGGAAGAAGACAGGGGAGGCGGCCAGTGGGCTGGGCCACGCAATGCTGGACCAGCACGGGGAGCTGGGCCGGTTCGTGGCGCCAGGTAAGTGGCCCAGGTAGGCATTCTCTCTCTCTCTTTTAATTGTTTTTGTTTTTCTATTATTCTGTAGTCTTTAGGGCTTTATTAAAAATACTAATACTATCCCAAAAATCATGAAACTTGCTCAAGCCCACTGTTTGGAAAATATCCAACAGCAAACATTTAAGTTTATGATTATTTGAGCATTTAAAATATTTTATAGTATTTAAATGCCCAAATGAAAATACAATATGATTTAATTCAGAGCCCAAATATGTCATGGAAAATGTGCATCACCTCTCGTTTCTTGTTTCAAAGATAGATCAAGAATGATGAACATTTTGGAAGTCATTTGATTTATGGAAATATTTTGGTTGAACCTTGTGAATTCCTTTAATGCTAGGGTTTGAACATCCCCATTTCAAATTTCTTTAGAAATTTAAACATGATGACATGAATGCCTTAATGCAACTAATGACAAACAAATTCTAGGGCTGTGACAGCTCACCCCCACTAAACAAGAATCTCGTCCCGAGATTCAAGACGTGAGGTAAGAAGTCAAAGGAGTCACAAGCTAACACGATCTTCACGATCCAAGTTGCACTTCATAGGAACGTTGACACGATCACCGTCTTTGTCTCGACGTCTTGTCTTGAGAACCACATCCAACATGACAACGAGAAGAAAAGGAGGAATTTAGAAGAATCGATCTTCTTGAGGTTCAAACAATTTAGGATCATTTTAATGATCCAAGATCAACTCATGGAATGAGGCGTAAAACATTTCTGGAGCGAGAGGTAAGACATGCATCAGTAAGGATGGAGGAAACAATTTTACGAGTGTTTCAAAATAGCGAGGAAAGTTGCCATGATTCCAAAACGGGGCACCTTAGGGGAGGTGACGCAAAGAACTATCCCCTTAAGTGGCAAAAAGAATTACTTTTGATCCATAGATCGTTGGAACTCTTTATACCAACCTAAGGCAATCACAATCGATCATTTGAAGGAGTTCGAAAGAATGACATACTCGGACTAGAATGGATGATGTGGACTACCTTGTTGAAGACAACGCAATGGATGATTTTTGCTTATCATCGAAGATGGATGGGGCCCATGGTAAGTCCACTTTTGAAGATGATATTGGATAGCAACTACCGGGAAGGGAAGCCACGGGGGATTGGCACAATGGCGGTGTAAGCTGGGAACAAAATGCAACTGTTGGGAATGTTCCAACCATCATATCTTCCTGAGATTCAGATCCGATTGGTAATAGGATACTTCAGACTCACATGTCTGAAAAGAAAAGTTGCAACACAAATCGACGAGATGGCGTTGCGAGATTCTCGGGATATGAACTACGATAGCAAGCTCCAAAACATGAGCTGGTTCTGCTACACACATGTGAACACATTGTCCAAGACAAAAATGACCACGTAGTAGTCTTATAATAAAAATACTACCGAGTTCAGGTTGGGAACCATCATCAAGGATAACGAAGTCCTAACATAAGTCATGACTAGTTGTTATGAAGGAACTCCTTCTCCTTGAACAAATCAATCAGTGGCTTGGTGTGCTAGGAATACATATAGAATGAAGGTTGCAAGTCTCCAGACCACAGAATACTTCGCACATATGCATGACTGATTTGGGATGATTCCAAAGGAAACAAAACAAACCTTTCTCAAATTCATGGCGGTAACTTGCACCTAATGCACGTGAATTAGAGGAAGTCACTTCTTCCATCCAAGCATAAGCTTCATGAACGGAACACGAAGGCATTGCTTACAAAGTTTCCAACACTAGGTTGATGTTCAACATGAATCATGGGGGAGACAAAATGCTACTGATGGGCTCAACAGCAACTCATCGGAATTTCCATATCACTGGACTTCCACCATCATGTGAACACGGTGATAGCATTGGTCAGACCAAAGATGTAATGGTGTATGCTCGAGGAATCAACCACGAGTAAGACAACATCACGAGCATCGTTGGTACTGATTTGATTTGACGATAGCCCACACTCAAATCAAAGGATTGATAAGACAATAGGTCCAAGAACTGATCACAGGACCAATCGATGAAGATATCATCCTTCTTCAACACACACTACACAAGAATATCCCTTCGAACGAACTAAGTTAGGAAAGCTTTTATCTTCCAACTCTCCAAGTTGTTGTCTAGCTTAACCAACTAGCTTAGGATATCCAACACAGATTCTTGGAGAAAGGGTGGTTCACAAGAAACCAACTTGACCACGAGCTCAACATAACATCAGAAACAACCCGTAACACTTCCAAGAAGATATTTGGAAAGTCACGAACCACCGGTATGTTACTAAGCTCGAGAGCAATCTTGCTTTTCAGGGCAAGACGATATGATCAAATGAGTGAGGACTTGACAAGATCCTAACTCATCAACCAAGTGTGCACCGTAAATAAGGACTAGGTAGCACGATCAATCTTAGGATGATGATTTAATAATCAACACGCTAAGAATGAGGATATTGTCCATTAACTACCGAGCAACGGAATTACTAGGAGTATAGATTTCACACATCACGATTCACTAGTCGGCATTCCGGTTGCGACAACACGGAACCGAGGAATGAACAATGATGGCGAGAAGTATCACTGCATCAAGAATTCATAAGAGAAGGTGCAATTCTCATGACATTCTTGACATAAAGATGGTAACACTCCAGGTGGAATAGACTCAAAAGCTGGGTTGGCATTTTGATCTACGGAATACAACTGCTTTGACCCAGTCCTAGATATGGATGAGGCTCTGGAGTTTGTATCTCCTAGTCATTCCAGAATAGAATGGCTCGACGGACCACAAGAATAATAGGCATCGATGAACACGAATGCACAATTACACCTGGCTATCAATTGATAGATGAAGGTCAGAAGACATCTAAGAGAACAACTCAAAGGAACATATAACTTTTCGAGTTGTGGAGGCATGGATTAGTATGTCGAGAAAGGTTCAACATATCTTCCGGATAACCCATGCGGAAAGGTAGAATTGGCAAAGTCACAATATGTATGGAGTACTCCTCAAGAGCACTCTTGTTGTGATCTTTTTGGTTCAAAAGAACTTCTTGCCATAAGCAGTTCATGGTATTTGGAAGAAGGAAATACCACAGACCTCGAGGACTAATGCAAAGGTTACTAATATCCTAAAGGCACTAGCAAATACTAACAACATGAAGTAGGATGAATCTCGGTTCGTAAACCCAGAGTAGAATACCTACTACTAAATGGCATCACGGGATGCTTTCAAGAATAATGGCCAGAATCATCACACTGGGGATACAAAAGCATTGCTAAATTGCTTGGTGACTTCCTAAACACCTAGGGTCATAATAATAGTTCCAACATATATGTCAAGGCAATAAATTACCTCAACGCACCGGTTAGCGTGCTTATTCTGACCAAAGGGACATCAAAATGAGAGGAAGGAATTTTGCAAATGCTTCATATTTGTTTTAGAAACCTGGGATGACTCGGACAGCATAACGGCTGTAAATGCTTAAACTGATTTGAGACATCCTGCAAAAATGGTGGCATAACCACTCAACATCACAATATCAAGGTTCCGAGATCTACAATTATCATACAGAATAGTAGGAACTGAACTGGGGCTTAAATCCAACAATCTTAAAGGTCTATGGATTAGTAACACGTCATCCTGATAGATAGATGAGAAGCCTAGTTCGCTGTCAGGACCCCGATTCCAAGTCACATCGACCTAGCTGGTAACACCTCATATCACTTTGCGGCCTCACGCACGGTATTCCCACGGGTGTCGCCTTACCATGGCCCGGGACCGTTTGCGCCTTTTGGCTCACGTATATGATAGTGTCGCTAGCATCCACATGACAAAGAACCCGGCCGACATGGCTAGTCGTGAACCCAAAGCGCACTAACCTATGGGGACAGCATACATGAAACACTTCGAGCATGTCGGTCATCAACGTATGAACTCGGGCTGTAGCACTGGCTAACAGGACTCGTATCCCGGGCTGTAGCAGGCTAGGCAGGACTCCAAGTATCACCGCGTGACATTTCAAGGGATGTACATAGGAACGAAATGAATCACATGCCGCCAGTCAAGTGTCCAAGCAGTAGTGCTGGGCTAGCAGGACTCGGTGAACCGGGCAGTAGCGGACTACTATCGCCGTAAGCACGAGACTACATTTCCCCATATGAGAGGCTGCCAAGGATAAACAACTAGATTGTCGGATCCCACTCATACCAAGCATTTCAATCATATACACACTATGCCCGATATGAGTAAATACAACAAGGCATCACAACAAAACTCTACAACTCAAGTACTTTATTTAAGTGGCCCGAGGAGCCATACATAACACATTCATACAGGTAGGGGTCACATGACCCAACACTCAAGTCATACAATCATACAAGCACATGCGAAGCAAATTATGTCCGAGTACGACTCTAGAAAGAAAGAAAGCTTGTTGGAGCCTTTCTATCTACAATGGCCCTTCACAAGTCTTAGATCGCCACCGGGTGGCTAGCTTACTCGTCAAGTCAACATCTACATAGAATCCGTCGGAGGGGTAGTATAGTCCTCTCAAAAATATTGATTACAAACATGAGTACAAAAGTACTCAGAAGTCTTACCACGTAATCCTATCATACATGCACATTCTCAAGGAAGGAAGTGGAGTTATTTGCAGCAAGCCAGCTTTGACTCTTGGCTAAGCTATCCCACGTGACACACTTTGTAAAGCATTTTGTCGCATACAGTCCACTAATCACCATCACAATACTCCACCGTGGATCCTCTCTCGTCATCCCCGAGAGGGCCATCCACGATACTCACACTTATCTTGAGGCTTTTAGTAGTATCCATTTACTTGTCTATGAACTGATATAGGTAACCCGAAGTCCTTCTCCGTGGACACGGCTATTCAATAGATCATATTTAACCCTGCAGGGTATACTTCTTCACACACGCTCACCACTTATCGTCGTTTACACGACATGTACTGCAACCTTCAAGCGGAAGCCCAACGTGGGTGTCGGCCACAGCCTACCTAAACACTCAAGTCCCTAGTCCAGGTTTATCGCCTATTCGGGTTCCATCCGCAGGAGTCCGCCGAGGTTTCCCATACAGCCCCGAACGATGTGTGCAGGGTTCCGAGATACCAAACGGGCACTCGGTACACGGGCCACGGTGCCTACCGCAACACAACCCACCCCTAAGGTCAGCGCTATGCATGCGGCCCCAAAGAAGCTACAAACACCGTAAACTACTTGCAACTCCCTGACTATGAACAGGGGTGGTTAAGAAGCCGAGAGGGTCCATTGGTTTCGGGCCCAATGCGTGGTAGTAGCTAGTTCATGGATCACAAACACAGATCTCAGTTCTTAAGTTCGGCTTCAATGAAACAACCCACCATGTACTCCTACATGGCCTCTCATCGATACCTTTACCAAATCGTGTTCAACACTTACACTCTCGAACCAACACAACCTTTCACTCCAGTTCATCATCCCGATGAGCCGACTGACACAACTCTAAGCATAGCAAGAATAGCATGGTAGGAATCACAAACATGGCTCAATCAACTCCTACACATACTAGTGGGTTTCATCTAGTTATCGTGGCAATGACAGTCATGCAAAGGAAGTGGGTTCAACTACCGCAGCACACAACAGTTGAATCGCGTTGTCTTAATGCAGTAAACGAGAGCAGAAGCGAGAACATGGGTTTGTATCGGAATGATCAATGAATTGCTTGCCTGATGGAACTGGGGTAGAGAACTGCCCTTCAGATGGGTAATCGAGGTTATCTTCGGGGGCAGAACCTATCATGAAAAACACACCAAATAAACATACAAACAATATGCAACAATATGATGCATGCTATGACATGGCAATATGGATGTGTGTTGGCCTAATGCAAGTTGAAGGAGCAGGGGATGAACTCATTTGAATCAAAGGTTCAAATGATAGCTCATTTGAGTTAGGCCTAATGGTGCAATATCTTATTCTGGTTATTCAGCATAGTTAACTTGTTTTAACATGCATGAAACCTGTACCAATGGATAGAGTGTATTTTTCTGATAATTTTCATATATAAATCTTTGCATTTGGAGTTATAGAATAAAAGTTATAAGCATTTGAAATTTGATTTATATTCGGAATTTATTATATAAAAATAATTCCAGAATTTGAATTAATGCGCCAAAGATGAGGTCAGCGTGACGTCAGGGGTCAACGGGGTCGTCCAGGTCAAACTGACCAGTGGGACCCGCATGTCAGGGTTAGTTTAACTAATTAGTTTTAATTAGAACTAATCCTAATTAGTTAGCCGGGGGTCCACCTGTCATTGACTCAGACAATCAACAGGGCCCACCGTCAGGGGTCATGGTCAACTCGCTGGCGTCTCAGCCCGGCGAGGCGGCCAAGCGGAGCAAAGTGCTTTTGCACTTTCCGGGCACCAAATGGGGCGCGGCGAGCATCTACGTGGAGCTGGAGGTGAGCCGCGGCGTTTGGTGTAACTAGTTGGAGTCGGGGTGGCCGGAGTTGGCACCGGCGACGAGTCGGGCGGCGGCCGGGGCTCGGGTGATGTCGGGTTTGTTGCTAGAGGGCTCGGCGAGGCGCGGGAAGTGCATAGTCAGGCCCGTTGGGGCGTGGTGAGTGCGATGGACGCGGTGGCGTGGCCGTTAGGTGACCGGAGCCTCGTCTCGCACGAAGCCGCGGCGGTGGGTTCGGGTGATCGTCGTGCGCGCGCTAGGTGCAAGAGGAAGAGAACGGAGAGGACGGGGAGTAGCAGGCTCACAAAGTGAACCCAGAGAGAGCCTCGTCGGGTCGGGGCGGTCGATGCGGCGGCGACGGCGATGGGGATCTCCGCGGCTTGAGCTCGGTCGAGGTCGGTGTAGTAGCCGGGGCACTTAGAGCGAGCGGAACTTGGCTAGCTAGAGGTAATGGGGTGCGCGGAGCTGCTGGACATGGTGGGGAGGAGCATGGACGGCGGGAGCACGGCGTCGACGGTGGCGCGTCGGCGATGGCGCCGGCCAGGTTGGGGAGAGCGAGAGAGGAGCAGGGGGAGAATGGGTGTCCTGGGGTCGGGCGACGACGTGGAGGCCGCCCAGGCGGCGAGGCGGGCGAGGGTGAAGGTGGCGGCGGCCAGCTGCGTGGCGCGCCCAAGGCCGCCGGCCGACACCGAGCTGCTCGTCAAGCGAGCCAAGCAGCCATTGCGCGGCTTGCTGGGCTGGGCACAGTGGGGGCAGGCATGGCGACAGTAAGCATTTCCTTTTTTAAGTTTTTTCTATTTTCTGTAACTCTGTTGGGGTTTTTTAAAATACCAAAACTATTTTAAAAATTACCAAAATGCTCCTGGTCACTTGTTGGAATATTCCCAACATGAAACATTTTGGTTTGACAATTTTTTGAACATTTGAAATATTTTTCATAATTTGAAATGCTCATTTCAAAAACTTGTGAATTAATTCTAGAACCCTTAGATGACCTAGAAAATGGTTCACCTTCTTTGACATGGGTTCTGAACCCAAACAAAGAGGATGAGCATTTTGAAGGGCATTTCGGATTCATTGAAATAAATTTTAGTAAACCCTAGTTCTTTTAAGGGGGTGTTCTGGGGTTTCGCCTTCCCCATTTCAAATTCAAATGAAATTTAAACATGATGCACACCCTAATGCATGGTCTATCTGGGATGTGACAACTCACCCCCACTCAAAAGAATCTCGTCCCGAGATTTAGGATCTGTTGCGAAAAAGGTGGGATACTCAAGTCAAGACGATCCTCCCTTTCCCAAGTTGCCTCTTGCTCGGAATGGTTTGACCATTGAACCTTTAGAAACTTGATATTCCGACGCCGAGTGGTACGCTCGGCTTGGTCGAGAATACGAACGGGATATTCTCGATAAGTGAGGTTATCTTGGAGATCAAGCGTTTGTGGTCCACTCCACGGATAGGATCCGAGAAGCAACGCTGAGTTGGGAAACGTGGAAGACATCATGGACCTTGGAAAGATGCGAGGTAGTTCCAATTGGTAGGCAACTTCCCTCGCTTGGCAAGAATGCGAAAGGGTCCAATGTAACGAGGAGCCAACTTGCCTTTGATACCGAATCGATGGGTTCCCTTTAGAGGAGTAACCCGAAGGTAAGCCTTCTCGCCAATTTCATAAGCCATAGGCTTATGCTTGCGGTCATATTGGCTCTTTTGACGAGATTGGGCTGTTTTCAGTTTCTCACGAACAACGCGAACTTGCTCTTCTGCTTCCTGAATCATATCTTGGCCAAAGAGTTGTCTCTCCCCGGTTTCTGACCAGTTAAGAGGCGTTCGACATTTTCGTCCATAAAGAACTTCGAAAGGGGCTTTGCCCAGGCTGGCTTGATAACTATTGTTATGTTTAACTCGGCGAATGGAAGGCATTTCTCCCAATTCATGCCGAAAGAGATGATGAAGCTCAAGCATATCCTCTAGGATTTGATTGACTCGCTCTACTTGACCACTTGATTGGGGATGGAAAGCGGTGCTAAAGGAGAGACGAAGTTCCCATAGCGTTTTGGAAACTTTCCCAAAATCGAGAGGTGAAAAGACTTCCACGGTCCGAGTTAATCTCTAATGGAATACCATGAAGAGACACTATTCGAGAGATGTACAAATCAGCTAGCTGGCTAGCGGTTATACTCTCACGAACAGGTAGGAAGTGGGCTACTTTGGAAAGACGATCAACAACAACGAAGATAGCGTTATTCCTCTCTTGGTCGGGAAACCCGTAATGAAGTCCATACCGATTTTATCCCATTTCCATTCAGGAATTTCCAAAGGTTGAAGGGTACCAGCAGGCCGTTGATGCTCGCTTAACTCGACGACGACGCCGCAATTAGCAATGTATTGAGCGATTTCTCTTCATCCTAGTCCACCAAAACCTCTGGCGAGATCTTGATACATTTTAGTACTACCGGGATGAATGGTGAGAGGAGAGTCATGAGCTTCCTTAAGGATCAATCGCCTCAAAGTTGCGCACCTTGGGAACCACTAGACGGTCTCCAAAGAACACGACACCTTGTTCATCAATGGAGAAACAATCTGCGACTCCTTCTTGATGTTTCTCCCGATACGAGAGATTCCCGGATCTACCGTCGTGCTTTGATGATCTGATCCGTAAGGGTAGGTTTCGCCACCTGGGTGGAGAGGAACTCGAGGAACAATGTGAAGATTAAGCTTACGAAATTCCTCGTGGAGAATTGGTTGACTTTGTTGTAACATTAGATTGTTACAATAAGATTTGCGACTTAGTGCGCCAGCCATGACATTGGCTTTGCTCGGGTGTAGGATATTCCTAAGTCGAAATCTGTAATCAACTCGACCCAACGCCTTTGCTCGAGATTCAAACCGTTGGGTGAAGATATATTTCAGACTTTGGTGATCTGTAGATTTCACAACGATTACCCGTAAGGTAATGTCGCCAGGTTTTGAGTGCATGAACCATCGCTGCAAGCTCTAGATCGTGTGGGGTAGTTATCCTCATGTGGACGAATCGCCGAGATGCGAGGCAATCACATGACGATCTTGCATGAGTATGCAACCTAGTCCTTGTCGCGAGGCGCCGTAATAGATAATAAAGTCCTTAGAGAAATCTGGTGGAACAAGTACGGAGCAGATGTCGCGCCTTTTCACTTCTCGAAAGCTGATCTCGCCTTTGTGGCGTCCATTCGAACTTCTTATCTTTCTTGAGGAGTTCGGTTAGAGGTTTAGCAACTTTAGAGAAGTTCTCGACGAAGCGGCGGCAATAGCTCGCTAAACCGAGGAAACTCCGAACTTGCTTGACCGATTCAGGTGGAGTCCAATCAAGGACGGCTTGAACTCGCTCGGGATTGACAGCAATACCCTTACCAGAGATTACATGTCCTAGATAGGTCACTTCTGGTAACCAGAATTCACACTTAGAGAATTTGGCATAAAGGCGGTGCTCTCAAGTTTCATCAATACTAGCCTTAGGTGTTCGCATGTTCTTCCTCATTCTTGGAGTAGATGAGTATATCATCGAGGTATACCACGCATTTAATTTATCCAAATACTCCATGAAGATTGAGTTCATTAACCGAGAGAAAGTGGCTGGAGCATTGGTTAAACCGAAGGACATGACGGTGTACTCAGATTGGCCATAACGAGTGACAAAGGCCGCTTTAGGTATGTCCTCGTTTTGATTTTGATTTGATGGTAGCCCAACCTCAAATCCATCTTGAAAAGATCGAGGATCCAGCGAGCTGATCATACGATCGTTGATCCCGGGAGCGGATACTTGTTCTTGATAGTGACCAAATTGACAGGTCGGTAATCTACAACCATCCGATCCGCACCATCCTTCTTCTTGACGAAGAGGACGGGCAAGCCCATGGAGATGAACTAGGACGGATGAAACCTTTTGCAAGGACTCATCGAGTTGTTTCTTAAGTTCAGCTAGTTCTAGGGTGCCATCTTATAAGGTCTTCTAGAGATTGGGACGGTTCCGGAATAAGATCTATCACGAACTCGACATCCCCGTCAAGTGGAACACCGGCAGTTCTTCCGAAAGACATCCGGAAATCACGGACTACCGGAATATCTTCGAGGTCCGGAAGGGGTTGGTATTTATGAGTAAAGTGGCGCTTAGACACTCGGGTTAAAACATTCACTGCTTTGCCCAAGGATGGGTAAGTTGAACAGTTCTAGTAGAGCAATCAATCTTAGCATAATGGGCTGACATCCGGTCCATACCCAAGATGATGTTTATGTCCGAGGACTTGAGAGCTATTAGAGATGCAAGAAAGACTAATCTGTCGACAAGAATTTCATTCCCATGACTTATTCTAGAGGTTTGCCATCTAGAACCGTGGAGTTTGAATTTCCATGGAGGTAGGCATGTCACGAGAATGTGGTGTTGTGCAATCGAGCATAGCTCTCGTAAATAAATGAATGAGATGCTCCAAGATCAAAGAACAGTTGCGGATGGCAATTAACAAGAAGCGCATCGAGGACGACGTTGGGATCCTCATAGGTTTCTTCAGCAGAGACATAGTTGACATGGCCACGGCGGTGGCAACTGGCTTAGCATAGGGCACCTTTCCTGCTGGCTTGCCGCGGCCAACAGACTTTCCAGCTTGATTGGGGTTGTTCTGGGGACACTCTCGGATATAGTGGCCCGTCTCTCCACACTTGAAGCAAGTGATCACATTTGGACGTGGAGCAGCACTAGCAGTTGGACCTCCATAAGTCTTGGGTGGAAAATACGGCTGGTTGGGGCGAGGCGCCTCGAAGGATGGCCTCGGGGTGTACCTGGGTGGTAGAGCCGTATTTGGGACCCAAACCCGGCGCTTCTGGGATCCAGAGCTGGATGACGATCCAGAATCACGGATGTGTTTGCGTGAAGTCTCAAAATCAGTCTGCCCAGTTTCGGCGCTGATAGCCTTATTGACTAGCTTCGGGAAAGAGGTACACTCATGCAGACGGAGATCTCGGCGTAGCTCAGGGCTAAGTCCCTTAGGGAACCTTGCCTGCTTCTTAGCATCGGTAGAAACTTCTTCGGGAGCATAACGTGCTAACCTCCCAAATTCACGGCAGAGGCATCCACCGTCACCGCCTTGGGTGAAACTGCAGAATTCCTCACGCTTGCGGTCCATAAGACCTTTCCGAATATGGTGCTCACTAAGGCGGCACTGAATTCATCCCAAGTTGTAACTTGTCCAGCCGGACGATAGCCTCATAATTTTCCCACCGAGATCGGCGGGGCCTTCCAGATGATAGGCGGCAAAGATAACCTTGTCAGCCTCAGCCACGCTGGCGGAACGCAGCTTGTGGTGGATATGCGGAGCTAATCATCTGCGCCGAGAGGCTCGACGGAACATTTGAACTTTGGAGGATATAGCTTGACGAAATCATTGAGTGAAACCCCATCGTTTCTTGGCTGGCGTGCTGTGTTTTGTTCAATCCGCCCAATAAGCGGTTGGTTTGGCGCTTATTGCGCTCGCTTCCAAAGATCACCTCGCCAAAGATGGCGGTTGCGGCAGATTCACATTTCGGCTGCATCGCTTCTCCCCGCCTGGAGCAGCAGGAGTATTCGAGTGTTGACCATCCCGGGAGACAAAACAAAGGTTTAAACCAGGATGGCAGAATTTAACAAGGAAGTGCGGAAGGTAATGGACAGCATGGAATGCAAAGATGTTCATCCGTATGACATGGTAATATAAAACTGCCATATATATATATACCATCGGTCATACACACCATTCATAGTTTAGTACAAGCCCGACGGAGTACAACTATAAGGAAAGGCGTTACATCTCATCGGAAGCATTCCAACTCCTATACATTATTTTTCTACACTTCCGAATGATACACACTAAGTCGTATTCCACGAGTCACGCAGACGGTGGAAACACAACTATTACCATACTAGGAATACTACTACTATCTCGTGCAGCTCCATAGTAGTCCTCATAGAAGTCACCACCTGCACTGAAGTGGAACATGATCGTCCGAAATGCATAATCCTGGGGGCCTGTGGACCATAAGGACTCGGATGTGGCCGTGGACCAACAAACGGTGGCAGACGAGGCCCACGAGGAGGAGTGATGCCTCCAACCTCACGCCACTCCATGAAGTCCGCAGACTCGCCCAGCACAGGTACAAGTCTCTCATGTCCATATATCCGCTTGCACGGCAGTGCAAACCTAGTCGAGTAGCCCAAAGGTCGAACGGCATTAAACAGCTCCATACGCAAGGCCCGGTTCTCACGGTCCTTGTCCTCCAAAGAACTCAAGAGTAGTGCGAAGGAGTGAATCCTCATGGGATGCATCGCTGTACAAACCTCAAGGTAGCCATGCGCCTGTGAAGAGATGCCGCATATAGCGGAAATCGGTGTTGCTCAAGAAAGCAGCTCGCTCGAATAATAGTCATCATGGAATAGGCTGCATCTTGTACAGACATTCCAATAGTGATTCCGAGCCCATAAGAACAAAGTGAAGTGGCTCAAGAGTTCGGATAGGATGGATAAACCGAACCGTGCATAAGTATTGGCTTTGATTGAAATCCTAAACTGCTCCTCGACGGTATATTCAGGATACCATCGATAACCAGCCTCAATCATCACCCTAACCAACATGGCCGTGTGACCGCACACATCAATGCAACGAGTCAGCGAACCACTTGGTTACGGGAGCGGTGGCCATCTGAAAGCACAGCCACAATGCAAAGGCATTAGAATTTCTAGGAAAATCGGGCAGCATAACATCTCAGAATGCTCAAAATCAGATTTGAGACATTCAAAATCAGATCGCAAAACCACTCAACAACATCATATCAAGGTTCTGGTTCCAATGATAGCATACTAAAATTTAGTAGCACCGAATCGAGGATATAACCAACAATCCTATAAGTTACTACGGATTAGTAACACGTGAACCTCGATAGAGAGAAGAGAGCCTAGTCCTATACCCACGCCGAATGAGAAGAGGATGACTCAGATCGAGGTCATAAGGTAAAGGAGTAAAAGAGCCTTACGCTCCTCCCACAATCAATTCCCCTACATATAACTAAAGCATTTCTAGACTCAACTTCACCAGTTTGGCTTAGCGGACCTCACAGCAGCCCCGCTCGATGCCAACGCTGTCAGACCCCGATTCCAAGTCACATCGACCTAGCTGGTAACACCTCATATCACTTTGCGGCCTCACGCACGGTATTCCCACGGTGTCGCCTTACCATGGCCCGGACCGCTTGCGCTTTTGGCTCACGATATGATAGTGTCGCTAGCATCCACATGACAAAGAACCCGGCCGACATGGCTAGTCGTGAACCCAAAGCGCACTAACCTATGGGGACAGCATACATGAAACACTTCGAGCATGTCGGTCATCAACGATGAACTCGGGCTGTAGCACTGGCTAACAGGACTCCGGTATCCCGGCTGTAGCAGCTAGGCAGGACTCCAAGTATCACCGCGTGACATTTCGAGGGACAGTATATAGGAACGAAATGAATCACATGCCGCCATCAAGTGTCCAAGCAGTAGTGCTGGGCTAGCAGGACTCGTGAACGGGCTGTAGCGGACTACTATCGCCGAAGCACGAGACTACATTTCCCATATGAGAGGCTGCCAAGGATAAACAACTAGATTGTCGGATCCCACTCATACCAAGCATTTCAATCATACACACACTATGCCCGATATGAGTAAATACAACAAGGCATCACAACAAAACTCTACAACTCAAGTACTTTATTTAAGAGGCCCGAGGAGCCATACATAACATATTCATACAGGTAGGGGTCACATGACCCAACACTCAAGTCATACAATCATACAAGCACATGCGGAAGCAAATTATGTCCGAGTACAGACTCTAGAAAGAAAGAAAGCTTGTTGGAGCCTTTCTATCTACAATGGCCCTTCACAAGTCTTAGATCGCCACCGGGTGGCTAGCTTACTCGTCAAGTCAACATCTACATAGAATCCGTCGGAGGGGTAGTATAGTCCTCTGAAAAATATTGATTACAAACATGAGTACAAAAGTACTCAGCAAGTCTTACCACGTAATCCTATCATACATGCACATTCTCAAGGAAGGAAGTGGAGTTATTTGCAGCAAGCCAGCTTTGACTCTTGGCTAAGCTATCCCACGTGACACACTTTGTAAAGCATTTTGTCGCATACACCAGTCCACTAATCACCATCACAATACTCCACCGTGGATCCTCTCTCGTCATCCCCGAGAGGGCCATCCACTATACTCACACTTATCTTGAGGCTTTTAGTAGTATCCATTTACTTGTCTATGAACTGATATAGGTAACCCGAAGTCCTTCTCCGTGGACACGGCTATTCAATAGATCATATTTAACCCTGCAGGGTATACTTCTTCACACACGCTCACCACTTATAAATCGTTTACACGACATGTACTGCAACCTTCAAGCGGAAGCCCAACGTGGGTGCGGCCACAGCCTACCTAAACACTCAAGTCCCTAGTCCAGGTTTATCGCCTATTCGGTTCCATCCGCAGGAGTCCGCCGAGGTTTCCCATACAGCCCCGAACGATGTGTGCAGGGTTCCCGAGATACCAAACGGCACTCGGTACACCGGCCCACGGTGCCTACCGCAACACAACCCACCCCTAAGGTCAGCGTTGCTATGCGGCCCCAAAGAAGCTACAAACCCGAAACTACTTGCAACTCCCGGACTATGAACAGGGGTGGTTAAGAAGCCGAGAGGGTCCATTGGTTTCGGGCCCAATGCGTGGTAGTAGCTAGTTCATGGATCACAAACACAGATCTCAGCTTAAGTTCGGCTTCAATGAAACAACCCACCATGTACTCCTACATGGCCTCTCATCGATACCTTTACCAAATCGTGTTCAACACTTTCACTCTCGAACCAACACAACCTTTCACTCCAGTTCATCATCCCGATGAGCCGGACGACACAACTCTAAGCATAGCAAGCATAGCATGGTAGGAATCACAAACATGGCTCAATCAACTCCTACACATACTAGTGGGTTTCATCTAGTTATCGTGGCAATGACAGTCATGCAAAGGAAGTGGGTTCAACTACCGCAGCACACAACAGCTTGAATCGCGTTGTCTTAATGCAGAAACGAGAGCGAAGCGAGAACATGGGTTTGTATCGAATGATCAATGAATTGCTTGCCCGATGGAACTGGGTAGAGAACTGCCTTCGATGGGTAATCGAGGTTATCTTCAGGGCAGAACCTATCATGAAAACACACCAAATAAACATACAAACAATATGCAACAATATGATGCATGCTATGACATGGCAATATGGATGTGTGTTGGCCTAATGCAAGTTGAAGGAGCAGGGATGAACTCATTTGAATCAAAGGTTCAAATGATAGCTCATTTGAGTTAGGCCTAATGGTGCAATATCTTATTCTGGTTATTCAGCATAGTTAACTTGTTTTAACATGCATGAAACCTGTACCAATGGATAGAGTGTATTTTTCTGATAATTTTCATATATAAATCTTTGCATTTGGAGTTATAGAATAAAAGTTATAAGCATTTGAAATTTGATTTATATTCGAATTTATTATATAAAAATAATTCCAGAATTTGAATTAATGCGTCAAAGATGAGGTCAGCGTGACGTCAGGGGTCAACGGGGTCGTCCAGGTCAAACTGACCAGTGGGACCCGCATGTCAGGGTTAGTTTAACTAATTAGTTTTAATTAGAACTAATCCTAATTAGTTAGCCGGGGGTCCACCTGTCATTGACTCAGACAGTCAACAGGGCCCACCGTCAGGGGGTCAGAGGTCAACTCGCCTGGCGTCAGACGCCAGGCGAGGCCAGGCGCGGCGGAGCAAAGTGCTTTTGCACTTTCCGGCACCAAATGGGGCGCGGAGCATCTACGTGGAGCTGGAGGTGAGCCGCGCGTTTGGTGTAACTAGTTGGAGTCGGGGTGGCGGAGTTGGCACCCCGCGACGAGCCGGGCGGCGGTCGGGCTCGGGTGATGTCGGGTTTGTTGCTAGAGGGTTCGGCGAGGCGCGGGAAGTGCATAGTTAGGCCTGCTGGGGCGTGGTGAGTGCGATGGACGCGTGGCGTGGCCGTTAGGTGACCGGAGCCTCGTCGGCGCACGAGCCCATGGCGGTGGGTTCGGTGATCGTCGGCGCTGCTAGGTGCAAGAGGAAGAGAGCGGAGAGGACGGGAGTAGCCAGCTCACAAGGAACCCGTAGAGAGCCTCGTCGGGTCGGGGCGGTTCGATGCGGCGGCGACGGCGATGGGGATCTCCGCTGCTTCGAGCTCGGTCGAGGTCGGTGTAGCTTCGGGGCGCTTAGAGCGAGCGGACTTGGCTAGCTAGAGGTAATGGGGTGCGGCGGAGCTGCTGGACATGGTGGGGAGGAGCATGGACGGCGGGGAGCACGGCGTCGACGGTGGCGCGTCGGCGATGGCGTCGGCCAGGTTGGGGGAGAGCGAGAGAGAGGAGCAGGGGGAGAATGGGGTGTCCTGGGGTCGGGGCGACAACGTGGAGGCCGTCCAGGAGGCGAGGCGGCGAAGGGTGAAGCAGGCGGCGGCCGCTGCGTGCGCCCTGCGCTCGGCCGGCCACCAGCTGCTGCTGTCGAGCCAAGCAGCTGTTGGCCATGTTCTTTGGGCTGGGCAGCAGCAGTGGGCGAGCATGCATGTGTAAGCATTTCCTTTTTTAAGTTTTTCTATTTTCAGAACTCTGTTGGGGTTTTTAAAATACCAAAACTATTTTAAAATTACCAAAATGCTCCTGGTCACTTGTTGGAATATTCCCAACATGAAACATTTTGGTTTGACAATTTTTGAACATTTAAAATATTTTTCATAATTTGAAATGCTCATTTCAAAAACTTGTGAATTAATTCTAGAACCCTTAGATGACCTAGAAAATGGTTCACCTTCTTTGACATGGGTTCGAACCCAAACAAAGAGGATGAGCATTTTGAAGGGCATTTCGATTCATTGAAATAAATTTTAGTAAACCCTAGTTCTTTTAAGGGGGTGTTCGGGGTTTCGCCTTCCCCATTTCAAATTCAAATGAAATTTAAACATGATGCACACCCTAATGCATGGTCTATCGGGATGTGACATTCTTAAACCCCTGAGAAGAGAAGAGGATGACTCAGATCGGAAGGCCATGAGGTATAAGGAGTAAAAAGAGCCTTACGTTCCCTTCCACAATCAATTCCTTACATAACTAAAGCATTTCTAGACACAACTTCGACCAGTTTGGCTTGGTAATCCCACAGCAGCAGGGGCTCGATACCAATGCTTGTCAGACCCCGATTCCAAGTCACGTCGATCTAGCCGGTAACACCTCATATCACTTTGCGGCCTCACGCACGGTATTCCCACGGTGTCGCCTTACCATGGCCCGGACCGCTTGGCGCTTTTGGCTCACGATATGATGGTGTCGCTAGCATCCATATGACAAAGAACCCGGGCCGACATGGCTAGTCGTGAACCCAAAGCGGCACTAACCCATGGGGACAGCATACATGAATCATATCGAGCATGTCGGTCATCAACGTATGAATTGGCTGTAACACTGGCTAACAGGACTCGTATTCGGGCTGTAGCAGCTAGGCAGACTCAATATCACCGCGTGACATTTCAAGGGCGAAGTATATAGGAACGAAGTGAAACACATGCCGCCTAGTCAAGTGTCCAAGCAGTAGTTCTGGCTAGCAGGACTCGTGAACCTGGCTGTAGCGGACTACTATCGCCGAAGCACGAGACTACATTTCCCCATATGAGAGGCTGCCAAGGATAAACAACTAGATTGTCGGATCCCACACATATCAAGCATTTCAAACATACACACAATATGCTCAATATGTGTAAATACAACATGGCATCACAACGCACCTCTCACGACTCAAATATTTATTCATTAGGCCCGAGGAGCGAGATATTACAAACATGGATCTCATGACCCAACACTCGAGCATACAAGTCAAAGCACAAGCGAAGCTAAACATGTCCGAGTACGCATAACTATAAATGAAAAAGGCTGAGAAGCTCGACTATCTACCAGATCCGCCGAGGGCACAAGATCATAGCTGTGGTAACAAGCTAAACGTCAAGGCCACGCTGAACTACTAGCGAGACCGACGCCTCTCGCAAAACATAAAATAAGCAAACGTGAGTACAAACGCACTCAGCAAGACTTACATCGTAACTAACTACATATGCATCATTATCAACAAAGGGGTGGTGGAGTTTGACTGCAGCAAGCCAGCTTTGACTCGGTGGCTATCCTGAACTACGACTACAAGTAACTCTTTTGAGGTATGCACACGAGTCAACATATTCACCATATCAATACACCACTATGGACCCGCCCCGCCTCCCTACGAGAACGCCATCCATAGCACTCACACTTATCTTGCGCATTTTAGAGTATCCACTTTCACTTGTCTATGAACTGATATAGGCAACCCAGAAGTCCTTCTCCGTGGACACGGCCATTCGAATAGATCATATTAACCCTGCAGGGGTGTAATTCTTCACACACGCTCTCACCACTTACCGCCATTTACACGACATGTACTCGGCAGCCTTCAAGCGGAAGCCCAGCGAGGGTGTCGGCCACGACCTACCTAAACACTCAAGTCCCTAGTCCAGCTTTATCACCTATTCAGGTTCCATCCGCAGGGAGTCCGGCCGAGGTTTCCCATACAGCCCCGAACGATGTGTGCAGGGTTCCCGAGATACCAAACGGGCATTCGGTACACCGGGCCACGGTGTATCTACCGCATCATAGCCCACCCCTAGGGTCAGCGCTACGCACGGCCTCCAACACATATCCTACAAACACCAAAAACTAGTTGCAACTCCTGGACAGAGGACAAGGGTGGTTAAGAAGCCAAGAGAGTCATTTAAGGATCCCAATGTGTGGTAGTAACTGTTTCATGGATCACAAACACAGAACTCAGTTCCTGAGGACGGTTTCAATGAGACAACCCACCATGTACTCCTACATGGCCTCTCACCGCTACCTTTACCAAATCGTGTTCACACACTTAGCTCACACACAGTAGGACATGTTCACACACCATTCCAATTTATTCCCGATGAATCATACCTGACTCAACTCTAAGAAGTAGCAGGCATGACAAACAAGCATGAATGAGTAGGAACAACATGGCTCAAGCAACTCCTACTCATGCTAGTGGGTTTCATCTAATTACTGTGGAATGACAGGTCATGCAGAGGATAAAGGGGTTCAGCTATCGCAGCAAGTAACAGATGCAACGTTGTTGTCCTAATGCAGTAAAAGAGAGCATGAGCGAGATAGTGGGATTATATCGGAATGAACAAGGGGGTTTTGCTTGCCTAGCACTTCTGAAGATAATATAGTTCTTCAATAGTGTCATCGAACAATCGCTTAACATCGCTCATCGAGAGGGACAAACACCGCAACTCGAGAAAGAACACAATCAATGCTATGCACATTCACATGAATGACATGTCATGTTAAGGTACTGAATTGACCTAATGCAGCAGAAGCCAAGTTAATTGAAGTGGAATTCAAACAAGGTTAAACTCCAACTCCAAATGCTAGTTCATAAATTGCCCTAATCATGATTCATCCTATTCAGTGAGGTTAACTTGTTCAAACATGCATGATCATGGCATAAACAGATTCTTCATATTTTTCTGATCATTTTCATATATAACTTATTTCCATTGGAGTTACGTTGAATTTCCATGAATTTTAGAAGTTTTGGATATATTCTGAATTTCTAAACCTTCTCGATTTATTTTAATTCCAGAAAGGCTTTAATGCGCCAGATAAGCTCATGGTGACGTCAAGAAGTCAACGGCGCTGTCCAGTCAAATCGACCAGCGGGACCCATTGGTCGGCCTCACAAAGGACGGCTAGGGTGACGGGCGGGTCAAACTGACATTGCATGACGGGTTTAGTTTGATCTAAGCAAAACTAAAGCAGGGTTAATTAGGAAGTGGGGCCCATATGTCAATGGGTGTGGGTTCATTAGTTGGATCATTAGCACTAAATTGCGTGCACATAATCACCACCGGCGTAAACGCCGACGACCAAATCCATGGCGAGGCCGCCGGACTTTCGCTATGGGGCCCGGTTTGAAGAGCCACTTGCACCTACATGCTCCGGGAGGACGCGATCCAATGGAGCAAACAACGGAGGCGGGGTGGCCGAGTCGATGGCGGCGAAGCTCAAGGCGGGCGGCCGAGTTCGGTGGTCGCGGGATCAGGGGTTGCAGGTGCAAGCGGGCAGGGGAGGCGCTTAGCGAGGCTCAGCTGCAGGCGGCAAACTCGGTGGACACGCACTGGACCAAATGGTCACCGGAGCGCCATCGGCGTGAGTACGACGGCGGCGGGTTCCGGCCGCCGACGGCGGCGACAGCTGGGCGGCAAACGAGAGAACGGAGAGGGGAGGAGGAGCAGTAGCTCACAGCAGTTGCGGGCGGCCGCCGGGCAGAGCTCGAGAAGGCCGGAGCCGAGCGAGGCGGGCGAGGCCGATCTCCGGCGGCCGAGGAGGGGAAAAGTGTCGGGGCGGCGCTTCAGGGCTTCTCCGGTCGCGTGAGCCGTCGGGGAGGACGAGGGAGGCACGGCGGGTCTCTAGGGCATGTTGGATGGGCGAGGGAGGGCCTGTGGCCGTGGCTACTGGCGAGCAAAGTGGGCGACGGTGGCGCCGGGTGTGTTCGGGAGAGAGCCAGGAAGGGAGAGAGTGCAGCGAGGAGGGAGAGGCGAGAGGGGCTTCGAGGCGCCTCCAGCGCTGGATTGGGTGATGGAGAGCGCGACACGGCGAAGCAGGAGGTGGCGTGCTCAAGGCCGCCACGCCACGCACTCACCTGCCCTCCCCGGCAGGAGGAAGAAGACAGGAGGTGGCTGGGCTGGGGGCTGCAATGCTGGACCAAAGCACGGGGGAGCTGGGCGGTTCGTGGCGCCTGTAAGTGGCCCAGTAGGCTCTCTCTCTCTTTAATTGTTTTTGTTTTTCTATTATTCTGTAGTCTTTAGGGGTTTATTAAAATACTAATACTATCCCAAAAATCATGAAACTTGCTCAAGCCCACTGTTTGGAAAATATCCAACAGAAACATTTAAGTTTATGATTATTTGAGCATTTAAAATATATTATAGCATTTAAATGCCCAAATGAAAATACCATATGATTTAATTCAGAGCCCAAATATGTCTTGGAAAATGTGCATCACCTCTCGTTATCAAGCTTCAAAGATAGATCAAGAATGATGAACATTTTTGGAAGTCATTTGATTTATCGAAATATTTTGGTTGAACCTAGTGAATTCCTTTAATGCTAGGGTTTGAACATCCCCATTTCAAATTTCTTTAGAAATTTAAACATGATGACATGAATGCCTTAATGCAACTAATGACAAACAAATTCTAGGGCTGTGACAGTGGTGTTGGGCTCTGCCGCTGCCATCACCTCGTCGTCAACCTCTCTCTGCGCCACCAGTGCGGTGCTGACCACCTGGTCCATCGCCGCCATGTATAGCAGCAACGGATCCTGTGGCCTAGGCGCAACTAGTATTGGCGCGGAGGAGAGGTACTTATTCAAACCTTGCAATGCTGCTTCGCTTTGGCGCCCACTCCATCGAGCCCGCCTTTTCGTGATCTTGAAAAGGGAAGGGCGCTTCAGCAGACTTTGAAATGAACCTGCCCATGGCGGCGACGCAACCAGCAAGCCGACGACATCCTTGATTCGCTTGGGTGCTTCAATCTGCTCTATAGCTTTGATTTTGTCCGGATTGGCCTCTATCCCATGCTGTGACACCAAGAACCCGAGAAGCTTGCCGGACGGGACGCCAAAGACGCACTTCTCAGGGTTCATCTTGAGATTGATCTTGCGCAGGTTTGCAAATGTGTCTTACAAATCTGGTATGAGGGTTGCCCTGTCCTTGGTTTTGACCACTATGTCATCCATACAAGCCTCCATATTTCTATGGAGCTGGGGTTCAAAACCAATCTGGACCGCCCTTGCAAACGTCGAACCAGCACTCTTCAACCCGAAAGGCATCCACATGAAACAATACGTACCACATGGGGTGATGAATGTTGTTTTCTCTTCGTCTTCTCTTGTCATGAAGATCTGGTGGTAGCCGGAGTAGGCGTCTAGGAATGACAACAGATCACACCTAGCCGTGGAGCCAACAATCTGGTCGATGCGCGGCAACGGGAAGGGGTCTTTAGGGCAAGCCTTATTGATATCTGTGTAGTCAATACACAGTCTCCACTTCCCATATGCCTTGCGCACTACGACCGGATTGGCCAACCACGCTGGATCGAGCACCTCTTACCAAACCCACCGCCCAGCTTCGGATCTCTTTGTGATGAACTCTTGTAGTTCCAACGCTTGCTTTTTCGACCTTCGCTTGACGGGCCGCATATGAGGGCAGACAGCAAGGTGGTGCTCAATCACCTCGGGAACACCGGGATGTCGGAAGCTTGCCATGCAAACACATCGACATTCGCCCGCAGGAAGGTGACGAGCGCTGCCTTCCTATTGTCGCCAAGGGTGGAGCTTATGGTAAAGCTCCTCCGTGCCGCCCTCATTGACGTAAACCTTCTTGGTTCCCAGCGGTATGGCCCCTGGGCTTCTTGTTTCCGCCCGTGGAGCTCTCTGGCACGTCCTCGACGGCAGCGCTACACTCCAAAGAGGTGCACTTGCCGTACGAGGTCTCACCGGTCTTCTTCTTCTTCTTCCCTGCCGGGGTCCCAGCGGCAGGAGCAAGTGCCCTAGTGGCGGTAGCTGCTGCAATCGCTTGTCGGGCATAGTTGGTCAGCGCAAATCAGCGATCTTTCTTATCGGAGGGGATGGTGATGATCGCCACAGCCCCGCATCTTCGTGGTGTTGTAGGCGTAGTGTGACGCCGCCATGAACTTGGCCAGCGCTGGGCGCCCAAGGATCCTGCCAAGGCAAGGGATCTTGACAACATCAAACACGATCCTCTCCGGCCCCGTAGTTCAGGTCGCTTCCAAAGGTCACGGGCAGCGTGACCTTTCCCTTATGTTGGCTTCTTCCCGGGTTGACCCCGTGAAACGTGCCCGTCTCTTCGAGGTCTCCATCAGGAATCTGCAGTTTCTCGATCACGGCAAGCGAGATCATGTTCAGACCGGCGCCGCCATCGACTAGCATCTTCATCACCTTGAGGTTGCGTATTGTTGGTGAAACCAACATTGGCAAGCACCCGACCGCAGTAGTGCGATCAGGGTGATCCTCAGTGTAAAAAATGATAGGTGTGCTAGACCACTTCAGCGGCCTTTGGGCATCAAACGACGACTCTCCCGCTGTAATCTCTCGCGCCCACTGTTTACGCTGGCGGTGAGAAGTATCCAGCGAGGCGCTACCGTCTACGCACATGGCCTCTGTAGCTTTCTGAAACTCTTGGTCGCTGGATTCGTCGTCCTCTTCGTGATCGTCGTCTTCTGGCTTTCTGTCACGGCCCCGGGCGGGCCTCTCCTGTTGTTTATCCTTGCCGCGACGGTTCGCTTTGGCCGTCATTATTCTTGCCGGACCTTCAGCACCGCTCGGGCCTTTCTTCCTTGTCCCGCCCTCATACTCAGCCCTCTGCTTCTCAGCGAGGAGCTCAACTTGTCGGCAGTCTTGGAGGGCATGGCCTTTGGTGTGACGGATCTTGCAGTATCGCTTGTCGGAGTTTCCTGGCTTCTCGGCAGCTGCCAAGGCACGGCATGCAACACATCCGGCAACTTCCTTGCCGGGGTCATCTGCCTTAGTTTTCTTGGTGGAGCCGGCGTCATCAGATCCCTCGACGGCAAGCACAGCTTTTCCTTTGTGCTTCCCGTTGCGGCGCCGGCCTTTCTTCGCCGGTGCAGCAATATCCTCATCTGAGGAGTCGGTTTCCACGTCGGCATCTTCGCCGGGGTACTTCCTTCCCTCTTCAGCCCGGGCACATCTGTCAGCAAGAACATAGAGTTCTGCTACATCTTTCACCTTATTCATTGCCGCTCTTCACGCATCTTGCGGTTACGCACGCTCGATGGAACGCTAATGATGATGGCGGCAGGGTGAACATCGTGGATATTGTACCGCACCGCTGAACCTTTGTATATACTTTGGAGACTCTCGCCCCTTCTAGGGAATGACGGAAGGTCACTTGCTTGGCCATGGGCTTGGTGGCCTCCAAAAAAGGCGCCTACGAACTCATGGCACAACCGACCAGGAGGAAATAGAGTCCATGGGCAAGTGCATCAACCATGACATGGCATTGGGTTTAAGAGCCAACGGAGTAATTGCGAAGAACCTTGTCGCCGCTGGCTCCGCAGCTTGCATCGCGATGGTGTAGATGCCGAGGAACTTCGGACGGGTGGGTCTTGCCGCTATACTTTTCACCCACGCCGGGTTTGAAGGTGCGTGAGTGGGCCACCGAACTGCCGCAGCTCATGGATAAAGCCGGACAGCCTACCTCGTAAGGTAGGCCTCTGTGGCTCCCGGTGTCGGTGGCTCTCAGCAAGCCCCGCCGCTTTGTCGATTGGTGGGCGCCCGCGACGACGCCGATAGTGGTTCGAGCGTCTTCATGTTCTCGCTCTCCAAGAACTTGGCGCTGGTCACAGTGGGCCCGCGGGTGGGACGATGCTATGGAGATTTTGCCGCCTATAACGCCGCGACGGGCTGGCGCCCATGCATGTGGTGAGGAGGAGGCGAGTGCACCGTGGTCGCGTGCCACCGCCTCCCGCCACTAGTGCGTGGGACTCCGCCGCAGCGCCGACCCGGGGGCTCAGCTGGACTCGGTTCATCTTTGTTGGCCACCGCAACAAGGCTTTGGATAGTGGTTTCCATTCGCCGAGTTTCCCGTAGTGGGAGGAAAATCGAGGAGGAATCAGCGACGCCTGTGGCTTGGCTGGCTGGTGGCAGCGAAACCTGCACGGATTGCGAGGCGCTTCGACTTCTGACCATGTCAGAAGGAGCTCTATCGCGACCCCGCGGTCGCATGCCATCTTTTTTTTTGAACCTTTTAGTAGTAGGAGAACCTCCTACTGTTTTTGTATTGATATAATAGTAATAACAAAATTACATGGGGATATCTACATGATGACTTTACAAATCACTCTCCCTTTGGGAGGTGGCAGAGGGGTCAAACTATAGAGGATAGGATGTGTGGGATGAGATTTTTGTGCTTTTCCTTAACCCCATAGGTAAGGAGTGAAAAATAAGTCTTAAGTCTATCTAACCATGAAGCCCTTGAGGGAATTATTCCCCTGAAGTGTTTGTTGTTGCGTTCTTTCCAGATACTCCAGGCCACAGTCAGGAAGAGTTCCATGAAGAGGGGCCTGTTCCAGAGATTTTTGGCTGATACAACATTTTGTAAGCGATGTTGACCCTGAATCCAAGAGAACCCCAGACTGGACCAGCAGTCAACACTGAATTGACACTCAAAAAAGAGGTGTTCTAGCGATTCTTCAATGTGTTGCCCACAAAGGATATAGTCATAGTCATTTCCTATATTGTAGTGTCTCCTCTTGAGCATATTCCGCGTGTTAAGACGATCAGAAAGGAGTAACCACCCAAAGACTTTAATTCTCATGGTGGCTTTTGATTTCCAGAGCCAGAGAAACGTATGATGGGCCCTCACGTCTCTGAAGTAGAAGGTGTAATATCTGTGAGCAGTATAATTTTCCGTTCCCCAAGTATAGGTCCAAGTGTCATGATCATTGGATAGAGCCGTTTCCCTCGTGTCAGCTTGTAGTTGTCGCACCTCTGCATATGCCTGAGCCGAAAGGGGCAGGTGAAACGCCTCACTCAAAGACTTGATGGACAAGAAATCCCGCATGACATGTCTTCATTGATTGTGTAGGAAAGAGCGCGGGTACTTCTCATCAAAAGTTGCATCTTGCCATAGGTCTTTCCAAGAGCACCGTGGATCCATTATTGACATTAGCGCTTGAGATGCCCCAAATGTTGGCATTAGGTTGGCAACATCACGCCACCGTAATGAGCCACAAGGGTCAGCAAAGATGCAGAATTTGGTTGACATAGTATGTGTTCCAGATGAGCTCAACCCAAGGTAACGCTCCATCTATTGTAGAATTTATGTAAATATTTGAGCAAGAGTGCATCACCTTGATCCGGAGGTCGAGTACACCCAATCCACCGCTTTTGGGCGGCAAACCATTTCCCAGGAGGCGAGGGAATTGCATTTGTCCCCCTGATCCGTTTTCTTCGTCCATAAACAATTCCTTCTAATTTTGTCAATGAGCTCAATGATTTTGGTAGGAAGTCGGAGCGTGCATAGCGCAAAGATGATGAGTGAGGTAATCACTGAGTTAAGCAGGGAGAGCTTTCCACCGTATGAAATCATGTTGAGAGTAGCAGTCAACCTTCTCTCCATTGAGCGTACCAGAGGCATGAGGTCAAGGACAGTTGGCCGAGTGGTTCCAAGCGGGAGTCCTAAGTATGTGAAGGGCATCTTTCCAACCGCACATCCAAAGATATTAGCAATTTCTTCGGTTTTTGCAGTGGCAGCATTGATTGGAATGAGGGTGGATTTGTGAAAATTTATTTTCAAACCAATGGATGCAGCATAGTCAGTCAAGATGTCCTTGATAACCGTCGCTTGAGGTGCGCTAGCTGGAAGAACAAGTATGGTATCATCGGCGTATTGAATAACTGGATACTCTTTTTGGTGTGGGGAAGGGAAGGGCAGGGTTATTTGACCATGTGCGAATGCATTGTTGATGGCCGCTTGGAGAAGATCTGCCACAAGCACAAAAATAAGTGGCGAGAGTGGGTCCCCTTGCCTGACCCCACATTTACGTAAAAATTGGCGCCCCGAGTACCGCTTAGGAGAACTCAAGATTTGGTCGATAAGAAGATGCAAATAATCCATATAAGCCACTTATCATTGAAACCCATGTTTTCATAATCTCAATCATAGGCCATGCTCAATTGTATCGAAAGCTTTTGCAAAATCACGCTTGAGGAGCATTATTTCTTTTTTGGAAGTGTGACATTGATATATATACTCATATGCCCATGCGAGGCAGTCCTGGATGGTCCTCCCCTTGAGAAATCCATATTGATTTCTGTGAATGATCCTCAAAATGACTTTTTGCAGTCGATTGGCCAAGATCTTAGTAATGACTTTAAGGCAACAGTTTAAGAGAGTAATCGGCCTGTAATCATTAATAGATTCAGGTGATCCAGTTTACGGAATGAGAGTTATGAAGCCGTCATTAATGCTTTCCAAGTTAAGATCACTATTGTGGAATTGATTACGAGATTGTAAAATCCTCTTTAATGATTGGCCAAGATCTCTTAAGAAAAAGACCAGTAAAACCATCCGTCCTGGTGACTTGTCAGCCGGCATCTCTCGAATAACTGTGTTGATTTCATCATGGGTGAATGGGAGCGTTAAATCATCAAGTCCTTCACATTTTTTAATTATCCTGGGAAGGTCAAATTTCATGTTACATGGGTGTGAGGAGCCCGTCCTTTCTTTGAAGGCCTGATAAATGAGTGATTCTTTTCCCGCATGATCCTCAATAGTTGCTCCAACACTAGTCTTCAAAGAGGCTATGTTGTTTTTTCGTATCTTTCGAGGCCATGGACTGAAAAACTTTGAAGGTTCATCTCCAAATTGCACCCATCGAATCGTACACCTTTTTTCCAAAGAATTTGTTGATATTTCAGTAATCTCGGGATGTGTGCTTTAAGGATGCGGCGAAAATTTGCTTCAGGCACAGAGAGAGGACGTTTATTTTCCAACTCATCAATTTCACAAAGGGCTTTATTTGAGTTTTCGATGGCCACCGAGAGCTTTGAGATACCCTTACTCCAATGTTTGAGATTTCTACGAAGGGTTTTGAATTTTTTACATAGGACAGTGCCAGCATTGGTGGAGTGAACAGGTTTGGCCCAAGAGTCCTCGACAACTTTCATAAAACCTGGGTGTTGTACCCAAAAGGATTCAAATCGAAATAATTTGGATTTGGGTATATTGGTTTCGATGGTAACCACACATGGTATATGATCAGAAACCGGCTTTCCTAAAGGCTTCACCAGGGTTTTTGGATATGACCGAGTCCAGTTGGAACTTGTGAAAAACGAATCCAGACGGAATATTAAGATTACACATCCATTGAATGAAGTGCTGGCGTTGATCACCTTGGCAAGGCCCATAAGTATTAACGAGTGTCCATGTTTGTGCAGATTGGGTGGAGCGAAAGCGAGTGACTAGAGCAAAATCTTCAGAATATAAGACATCACCAGAGAAAAGTGCACTATTCCAAATTGTGGCAATGCCACCCGAGGCTGCACGAGACGGTATAAAAGCGAACTGATCAAACGGACGGGGGCAACGAGACTTAACAAATGGTAAATCTATCGAGGATTTTTTTGTCTCTTGCAAGCAGACAACCGCACAACCACTAGAAGAAATAGCGTTCGAGAGAGCTAATTGTTTGTCTTCAGAGTTTAAGCCATGGACATTCCAACACAAAACGTTCCAATTAACCAAAAGAGGCATGAAAATAAATAAGAAGGTGATCAGAGCTGATCAGAAGCTGTTGGCTCCTCCTCATTGGTAGCCAGCAGGGCATCTTCAGAGAGTTCTTCTGTAGGAATGGCACAGAGCAACATGCCAACTTGCTGGATCACTTGAACAGGTGTCGGTGGTGGAACTGGTGCCTCATCCGTCTCACTGATGCGTAGAGCCGTCGGGGCCATCCTGGGTTTCACTTTGGAAACCTTCATTTTGCTGTCAGATATCTGATGCACTTTGAACCCATCATATTTATTCGAGCGAGCACTCCGACGCAGGGCTGTGGAGCATTCTGGCACAATTGCCTTACCTTTACGAGCCCGAGAAGTACCAGATGCAAAAGGAGGAGGGTTAAGACCTGGATCATTCTGCAACTCGACAACAGCAGAGCCATCCGGGGCAGTAGCAGTCATAGCCTGCGGTTCATTTAGCATATTTTCTTCAGCAACATTGACCTCTTCAAGATCCTAGTCAGAAGCCTCTTTAAGTTCTTCAATAACCACAGAGGAAGAACTAGTATTGGCAATGGTTTTGGAAGCTGAAATGACTGACAGCAAACCTCTCGTTTCAAAGAACAAAGAATTTGAAAAGTGATCAATCTCGCTTGAAACCATATCTACCCCTCCAAGGCCCATAAGAAGCCACAAAGGGCCCGAAAGCTTCATTATGTATGAGTTCGATTTAAACATGGGCAAGCAGTCGCACAGAAGCATGGTAGGGGTGAAAGTTCCATGAGCAGAGATATCCACATGCAAACCAGCAGCAGACAAAGTTAGAGAGATCTCCACAAAGTTGGCAGACAGAGCTGCAGTTTCCTGGCTGTCCGGGATCTCAGTCCTGTCAAGAGTATTAGCAGCAGATGTAGCCAAAGCAGAGCTGCTCGCTTCATGGGGCTAGAATTGGTTCATGAGAGCCACCGGAACCATAACATACGTATCTGACACCGTGGCACTGGAATCAGACCTAGAAAACGCCGAGATAGAGTCGTTCCAGGCAGCCGCCGGACTATCCTGAAGATTTTGCGGGGGCACAATACCATGTTCTACTTGCAGACCTTCACTAGCGAGCCATTGCTGAAAATTTATAGAACAGGGGGTTGCTGGGGAGGTGAAGGCGGGCAATTTCCCCATTGGGGGTGCATCTCGATGTCACTACCTGCATCCACCACAACATTCTCATTTTCCTCTGCAACAGCAGCATCCAACATCACGTTCTGCGCCATCCAGTTATGCAACTGCTGCCGATACAACTGTTCGGCAGTGAGCCCCTCACCGTGGAGAGGATGGGGAATGCCATTTGCTGGTGGCGGGTCCTCACCAGCGGGAGGAACATCAGGTATATGAGCATCCCAGTCATTGCTTCGCAACACTGTAACAGCTACAGTCCAGGAACGACGCGCCCCCCCAATCTTTCGCACCACCAAACTTTTGGGTACCTAACGCAGATGAACAACTTGAGCTTTAATGAGTACAAACCTCTTATCCCCTCTTGGATTGTGCCAATCCACCAGAGCACCAAACGAATCAACAGAGTTGTGCATGTAATGTTGGGTTTGATAGTCATAAGGGAAACCAACAAACAGGATCCACACCTCCGGCCCAAAAGAAGTTTGACGCATGTTCAGGGCCGCGTCATGGGGTACAAAAGAAATGATAGTGTGCTCATCTAGTTCATTCTCATCCAACTCAAATGTGGTACCAACGACAGCATCACAGACCAGAGAATTGGCAAATCCAAATAGCCCAATTCCTAGAGGATGATCTAATATTTCGGCAGGGTAGTAATGAGATTCGTGAAGCAAACCTTCCACAATGTTGCGCAAATCAGCCTTTCTGTGGTGGGGGACAAACCGATTGGCCTCCGCAATGGCCAGAAAGTCATGTCGCAGAGGAGGGATTGCAGACACCACCATATCCACGCGCACCTTGCGATCAGCCGGGCCAAGCTCAATGGTCATGCCCAGCGGGAGGTAGGGGACAACGTTGAGTGGGTAGTTCGCCATGGATGGGATGGGAGGTGCTGGAGCAGAGGAGCGCACAGACAGCAATGCGGAATGCGTATCGTCTGCCGTAGGCAGGGCTTTGGGTACCCAGGCTCCTCGATGTTTGCGCGTAGGCTGGGGGCGTGCACCAGTAGGTCGATCATGTAGGCCGTTAGATTGACGTTGGACGGCTGGGCGGCGATTGATGGCAGGTTCGTTCATAATGGAAGTGTCATTAATGGGCTGTATCTGAATCCCCGATAAGACGTGGTCATTACCTCCCCGACGAATATTTCCAGAAAAAGGAGCGGCCGCATCTTTGACTGGGCGAGGACGGGGAAGGCAATCCAAAATTGCCCGATCAGAATATTTTGGTTGCCAAAAAAGATATTTGGTTCCATAGAAACCACACCATCGAGATTGATGGCCCTAGAACCCACAAGATCGACAAAAGAGTTTGCCTGGGCACTCAAAGAACTCATGGGCCGTGACCACAAAGATGACAATCCTTAGAAAGATGGGCCCGTGGGCTAGAAGAGCCCGACTCAGCGCATTTACAGGGTCTATCGAAACATACTTGGCAATATTGCCCTGGACAGTTTTTCGCGGAGTGATCAATGTCATCGCAGATACTATAGATGGATAATTTTTTATAGATGAATTCCATAGTTGGGACCGAAGATAACTTCCAAGTTGAAGCAATTTTGTCCGCCGAAATACCCGCGCGTTGATGGTCCAAAATATGCCGTAAGATAAAACCAGGAATTTGATTCCAAGATTCGGATTGAAAGTTTGTCCCCTCAAAACGTAGCCGCCTCCCCGAAATATTGCCAGAGCAATTAATAGGGAAATGCTCATTAAAGTTGCCAAAAACCAGGTAATTTGGTATTGAATGCTCATTATGACCGCGAGGAATTTCCAAATCAGTAAGATCCTGTCTGATGGCCGGAACCTGCCGGACTGCCGCCGGCGACAAGCACCTTTGCCTAGGGAAAATAGAGAATCCAGCTGTCTTTAGAGTTTCAAGTGATGATTCCTCAACCGAACCATGCCCTGAGGACACAAAACAACTCTTCGGACGAATGGCCACTGGTGATCTAGTAAGGATTTCGTGATTCGGCTGATCCAAGTGCCATGTCGAGCTAGAATCCCTAGGAACATGAAACCCTGGCCTAAAGAGACTGAAATGACATACAAAGTCTGGCCAAACTCGATCTTTGAGCCCATAGATAAAATGACCTACACGATTAGATGCCACTGAGAAACGAAAACGCCGTCCATCCAAATGTTTGACATGTAAACCAGACGGAAGACCACCAATGCAACATTGGAGAGAAATAGCCACAGATTCCTCGTTGAGAACGAAAGAGGCCGAAGAGAAACTGATGACCAGAAAGAACTCCTTGCAAGATCCAGATGGGGAGAAGTGGACAGTAGAGCCAAATTGTCGACGCACCTGATCCACGACCGCAAGGCCGGGGTTGAAATCCCAGTGTAGGAGACCGTCCATGGAGGATTGGCTCATAGGACGCCATTAGGGGTGGTGGAGAAGGTGGAGAAGGTGGAGGAGGTGGAGGACGCCATTAGGGAGTTCTCGCATGCCATCTTCACCAGCGCCTCGGTGAGCGGGCAGGTCTCCTAAATCCCGGGAGTGGCGCTCGGGGCTCTTTCCGCGGCGACGCCTGGGGTCCTCGGCGTGATTACGCCGTTCGTCGCGCGCCACTTGAGAGGAGCGCGCCGTCGGCGCCGGCGTGGGAGTCTTGGAAGCCCTCGCGTCACCTTCGGACGGGGTGGCAGCGATCTTGGAAGGCCCTGCGCCACCCGCGGAGGGCCTGGCTCTATCTTTAGATTTGGCGTCGTGCGGCCCGTTACCAGGCGCACGAACATCGCCGCCTCCCAAACTTCGGCTGCTGGGACGGTGTTGGTGTTCGCGAACGGCGCCCTGGGTCCTTTCTGCGACCGGTCCGCTGCTCGCCTGCTCGGGGACGGATGTCCGCTTCCGACAGGCCAACCGCCACCGTCATCTTCTTCTTGGGCGCCATGACGATGAAGAAGCATCGAACTAACTGCTAGAGTCGATTCTCACAAATGTGCCCCCTACCTGGCGCGCCAAAGATGTCGGTGTAGGAACGACACCTATGGGATCACAAGAATCCCTACTATGGTTGCGGGGCGCGGGGTCGTGAGAAGAGTGGATCAAACAGATAGCACACGATTTCTTTATCCAGGTTCGGGCCGCGAGGATGCGTAAAACCCTACTCCTGCTTTGGTGGTTTGTTTATCTGTGTTCTTGAACCAGTAATGGGGCGTGAGGAGCTCCAAAAAGCCGAATCCTCCTCCTGGTTGCCTTGGGCCTCCTTTTATAGGGAAAGGGGTCACCACAGTGGCACACAGGAGGTGGAAAGGGTATAGTGATGCGAGTTTATCCCTCGCATTACATGACAAGGCGCTTTTAATGCGTCTTGCTTAGGTGTCCTTGCTTTATCGGGGACGGGGGAGGGCCCTATCTCGTCTGTCGCCGCTCCCTTTCGTGTCGACACGCGCCCTGGCCAGCGGTGCCCGCGGTGCCATGTAGGAAGGCAGGCAGCTGAGGTGGCGCAATGGTGGGTCTCCACGAAGATCCACTTGTCGCCACGCAAGTGCCTGCCCAACTGGTTGGGTCGGCAGCTGCATGCGAACGGTGGTGGAGGTTTGATTGACGTGGGCCTGATGGTGGCCCTACGGGTGTTCTTGGCGAGGGCCTTGCCGTAGCCCCGGCAAGGGTCCTGCCGTGGCGCCTGCTGTCATCCCCGGCAAGGCTCTTGCCGGGGGCTTTGTGGTCCTCCTTGGCTGGGATCCCGCCAAGGGTCATCATCTTCTATAGTGTGTATCTGATCTTGAATGTCTTCACAAAGATCTGCATGCCACCACGGGGATGTCTCCCGAATCCTTGCCCCATGGGGGCAGTGGACTCAAGGGTGATTCGCTCCGTAGGTGTGGGACGAGCTTCCACGGCAAGGGTCTTGCCGGGTTTGCTAAAACCGCCTCCCGGCAAGGGTCTTGCCGGGGGAGTCTGCTTCGTCCCCTTTGCTCTTTGTGGTCTTGGTCTTGGTGTCGTTCTGCTCCTTTCAAGCTTTGGCCTTACCTTGGTTCACCTCCCTTGCCTTGCTCAGTGCGGTGGTGCCCGCGGCTCAAACTGCCCGTGCACAGTTATAGGGGTACAAAAAGTGTACCCCTCTTTTTGTACACCGACAGGTACTATGCGTACATAATTACGCTCTAGAAATACCATGGGCATAGGGGGAAAGGCACGTCCACGGCATGCCCAGAATGCGGCTTAACCCCACCAGGGGATCCCCATTGTGTCATTCTTTTCTTTTTCTTTTTTCTTTTCTTCTCAGGACTCCGTTCTTACGAAGCCCTGTCTGGCATTAGAATCGCCGAACACACGATGCAACAGCCAGGGAAGCAGAAAGCTACGTCGAGTGTCCAGGTGGTCTCTATTACGAGCAATATATCTGTTTTACGAACCATCCCATGGCTTACCCCTCGAGGGGGACATGTTAAAAAGTCCCATCCCTTGATTATCGCACTATTTGTATCGTTTTGCTCTTACTGCAGCTCTTTCGAATAAACAATATATAGCTTCTACCTAATATTGAATTCCCTTTTTTCTATATATATATGTTCATTTATGACATTGTGCAACTGTACACTTTGGTACGGGCAATACACCAGGGGCTTAAGTACCCCGCAATATGGTGTGATAAGGCCGAACACTTTCACAAGTGCGGCACCCCGAACTTATAGCATTATATGCATCGGCTCCAAATCATGTCTTGGGTCAATAGTTGGGTTTGCCTGACTCCCATGTTTTGGTACCTTATGTTCCGTTATATCGGCTAAGGTCACTGTTCGAGAGGTTTTCGAGTCCCTAAAGACTTATGCCGCTTAGAGCGAGGAGTCGGCATAGTCCGGCCTAAGGCGTGGATAGCGCCCCGAACTCGGTCTTCCGAATACTAGGGGCTTCGCCGAAATTTAAAATTATAGAATTCTATGGCTAAGTGAGAGTGTTCAAGCATTATAGTCCCGTTGCCTTGTTCGCTATGCTGGCGCCTCCTCAAGGACCCAAGAATGGGAACAAGAGCGCCAAGTTTATCCGAACACCCCAAAGACTGTGGCATGGGGGCTGAAGCCGACGACTCGCCATCTCTCAAATTTAATAAACGGCCGCACAGAAGGTAATATTTTAAATTCAAAAGCGTTGCTTAGCGCATATGAAAAAGTTTTCATCGTACAAGATAACAAATGCGAGTCTATTCAAAAATAATATCTTTGGAGCATTCATCCGCTATAAGGCAGGCTCCCTTCAGGACGCCCTCATAATACATTTCAGGCTTGCGATGCTCCTTCTTCGGTGGTAGTCCGTCCGTCACAAGCTTCTCAGCGTCCATCTTGCCCCAGTGCACCTTAGCAAGGGCAAGGGCCCTACAGGCACCTTCGATGCAGACAGAGCGCTTGATGACTTCAACCCATGGACAGGCGTCCACCAGCCGCCTCACCAGCCCGAAGTAGCTCCCAGCCATGGGTTCCTTGGGCCACAGCCGACCTACGAGGCCCTTCATGGCCTGTTCGGCCGCCTTATGAAGCTAGACCAGCTGCTTCAGCTGGTCGCTCAAGGGCACCGAGTGTCCTGCCTCAGCATACTGAGACCAGAACGCCTTCTCTGTCGAGCTTCCTTCCTCGGCTCGGTAGAATGCGGCAGCATCAGCCACACTGTAGGGCAGATCTGCGAATGCTCCTGGAGAGCTCTGGATTCGGGTAAGAAACAGATAATTCACTTTCACTTGCTTGCTTTGCATATAGAATGCCTTACCCGCCGCTATTTTCTTCATCGCCTCAATCTCCTAGAGGGCTTTTTGGGCTTCGGCCTTAGCGGCCTTGGCGCTCTCAAGGGCCGAGGCGAGCTCGGACTCTCGAGTCTTTGAGTCATGCTCCAAACTCTCGTGTTTTTCCACGAGAGCCTGGAGCTCCTACCGAACCTCCTCCACCCGCGCCTCCTGCTTCTCCCGCTCGGTACGCTCCGCGGCCGCATTGCTTTCGGCCTTGGACACCGCCTTCTTCAGGGTCGCCACATCGTTCGTAGCCCCCTGTAATATTCACGTTATCCCTGTCATCTTTTGCAAACACATTTTTTAAAATACTCCCATAAGGTATTACTTACCTTCCTTGTCCTCGAGCCGCTTCTTGGCAAGTACGAGCTCGTTCTCGGACCGCTCGAGGCTCTGCTTTGATGCATCAACCTCCGCAGTCAGTGCGGCAGAGGTCAGCAGTGTAGCCTGCATTCCATATTGACATACTTATATTAGTCTTCTGCGTATATCGTTTAGATCCTCAGTTCGACTTTTCTTTCCGAACACCAAACTGAGCATCATGGGCTACTGTCTATGCGGTAATAGTTTTAAGTATCTTAAATACATACCTCAAAGCCTGTTAGAAGGCTGGCACAGGCTTCGGTCAGCCCGCTCTTGGCGGACTGAACTTTCTGGATCACCACACTCATAACAGTGCGTTGCTCCTCGTCGATGGAAGCGCCGTTGAGCGCCTCCATCAAATTATCCGGTGCCTCCGGTTGGACAGACGTCACCGGCGTCGCAGTCTTGCCCTTCTTATGAAGGGGTTGCTCGCCGGACTCCGGAACCACAGAAGGTTCCCGTATGGAGTCCGGCACAGGGCCGGACTTAAAGCCCTTAGGGGTTTTATCCCCTTTGCGCCCGGAGTCCGGGAGGTCGCCTTGCGGCTTCTCCAGCGCCACCTCCACCTGGCTGGGCCCCTTTTGGGACTCCACCTCGGCGTCATCCGTGGTGGGAGGAGACGAGGCGGTCGGAAGTGAGGCGCTATTCACGTCCGACGAGTCCAGGGAGCCGCTCGACGAATCGTTCGAGCCCATCCTTGGGCGGGCTGCATGGTTATATTCGGCGTTAGATAATGTTGTGCGGCAAATGGAACACCACGAGTTATTCTGGTGTCCGGACACTTACGATTTCGCCAGGGGCTTGGTCCTCGGTGCCCACCCCTCTTCGCCGTCGTCGGCGTTGGCGGTGTAGTCCGGTGGGAGGGTCCTTCCCTTCTTGGACCCTCCGGCCTCCCCAGTTGGGGCGGCCTTCCTTTTATACTCTCCCCCCGCTGGGAGAGAGGCCTCTTTTCCTCCTCCTCATCTTCGTTGGGGGAGTCCGCCACGGAGTCATCGGATGATGAGTCCGACAGCACCTGGCGCCGAGAGCTCCTTTGAGTTCTCGTGGCCTTCTTCTTGGCCTTCTTCTCCGGCACCACGTGAGGTGCCGGAGCCAGCAGCCCCGTCAATCAGGCGTCCGCTGGGTCTTCTGGCAAGGGAGCCGGACAGTCAATCTGTCCGGACGTCTTCAGCCAGCCCTGTCAAAGGTGAGGGAGTTTTAGATCCCGCATAGAGTCAAACTATGAAAAAAGAGCCCCGTAAAGGGTAAAATAACCTACCTCGCTAGCTTGACGCTGCGAGCTGAATCCGCGATCTCCGGTAGCGGATGCGGGAGCTTCGGCGCCCTTGAATAGCACCTTCCAGGCATCTTCGTACGTAGTGTCAAAGAGCCGGCTCAAGGTTCGGTGTTGTGCCGGATCAAACTCCCACAAATTGAAGGCCCGTTGCTGGCATGGGAGAATCCGACGGATGAGCATCACCTGGATTACATTGAGAAGCTTGAGATTCTTGTCCACCAGGTTTCATACACAGGTTTGGAGTCCGGACAACTCTTCCGAATCACCCCACGTCAGGCCCGTCTCTTTCCATGATGTGAGCCGTGTGGGGAAGCCAGATCGGAATTCGGGGACCGCCGCCCATTGGGAGTCGCGCGGCTCGGTGATGTAGAACCACCCCGATTGCCACCCCTTTATGGTCTCCACAAAGGAGCCCTCGAGCCATAGGACGTTGGCTATCCTGCCAAAGATGGCACCTCAAGACTCCGGCTTGGCGGCCGCCCACTACCTTCGGCTTGACATTGAAGGTCTTCAGCCATAAGCCGAAGTGTGGCTGGATGCAGAGGAAGGCCTCGCACACGATGATAAACGCCGAGATGTTGAGGATGAAATTCGGGGCCACATCATGGAAATCTAGGCCGTAGTAGAACATGAGCCCCCGGACGAATGGGTGAAGTTGAAACCCTAGTCCGCGGAGGAAGTGGGGGAGGAACAGCACCCTCTCATGGGGCCTGGGGGTGTGGATGAGCTGCCCCTTGTTGGGGAGCCGACACACGATGTCGCCGGACAACTATCCGGCCTTCCGCAGCTTTTTGATGTGCCCCTCCGTGACGGAGGAGGCCATCCACTTGCCTCCCGCTCCGGACATGGTTGGAGAAGGTTGAGGTGGGATCTGCGGACTTGGGCGCTGGGGCTCGAATGCGCGGAAATGGATAGGCAAAGGAGGAAGAAGGCATGTGTGGAAAAAAGGGTCCTTATCCCCTTATATGGACGGACAAAGCTATGTGTCCCCACCGGCCTGATAAAAATCGCTTATCTCCCAAGCGCCGTAATCAATGGCGCAGTTGAGTTACCCACGCCCGTATTGATGAGAATCCCGTAATAAGGGGACACGATCTCTGCTTTGACAAGACGTGCCAAGGAAACCGCCTCGCTAAACGGGCTGAGGCAGGGCACTGAAAACGATTCGAATAAAGGCTTGGCCCTGGTGTGATGTCACGCCACGGGATACGTCAGCAGATTGAACTTGTGTGAATATTATTCTCTCTACGGTGGTATGTGGAACTTATTTTGCAGAGCCGGACACTATCCTTGCGTTCAAAATCTTCTATGAAATATTCGGAGGAGGAGGAACCGTCCTAGATTAGGGGGTGTCCGGATGGCCGGACTATGACCTTTGGCCGGACTCCTGGACTATGAAGATACAAGATTGAAGACTTCATCCCGTGTCCGGATGGGACTTTCCTTGGCGTGGAAGGCAAGCTTGGCGATACGGATATGTAGATCTCCTACCATTGTAACCGACTCTGTGTAACCCTAACCCTATTCAGTGCCTATATAAATCGGAGGGTTTTAGTCCATAGGACGAACAACAATCATACCATAGGCTAGCTTCTAGGGTTTAGCCTCTCTGATCTCGTGGTAGATCTACTCTTGTACTACCCATATCATCAATATTAATCAAGCAGGAGTAGAGTTTTACCTCCATCGAGATGGCCCGAACCTGGGTAAAAACATCGTGTCCCTTGTCTCCTGTTAACATCCGCCTAGATGCACAGTTCGGGACCCCCTACCCGAGATCCGCAGGTTTTGACACCGACAGCCACCTTGAGCATCCCATGAAATTCAGTGAGCTTCTTATCCATGCCATGGATATGATAGTTCGAGATGAACGTCCCATAGCTGGGTGGAAGAGAACCCATAACAACGTCAGTAGCCAGCTCATCCAAGAGCGGGAAGCCCAACGATCCAAAGCTTGCACATATCCGATCATCTTGATCACATGTGGGCTCAGTGGATCACCTTCCTTCAGCTTGCAATCCATCATGGATCGCCAGACGTTAAGCCTTTCGGTCCTAGCCTGTGTCTGAAACATGCTCTTGAGACTCTCGATCATGGCGTAAGCCTCAACATTTTCGAAATGTTGTTGCAAATCAGGCTCCATACAAGCCAGCATCAGACCTCTGATCTCCGTTGATTCATCAACGAGTTTCTGGTAGGCATTTTTAGCTGTGGCACTAGCATTATCAGCATGTTCCTCTGGAAGTGGATCCTCTAGAACATTTTCCTTTTTATCATGCTTGAGAACAATTCTCGGATTTCTATACCAGGTGTTAAAGTTTGTTCCATTCAGTTTATCCTTTTCCAGAATTGATTTCAATGCAAAGTTTGGTTGAGCTGGTGGTGCCATTGATCTACAGTAGAAAATATGCAATCACTAAGCAATGTGTTTATGTCGAGTAATTCTAGCCTAAACAGAAATACTCCCACCGAAGTCAGCATCCCTCCGCAAACTCTCAGTGATTCAGGATCCGACTAGCGCATGGGACTAGTGAGCTTTAGCATCACTGCTAGCCAACATACCTATCCGGTAAGCAAATCCTTGCTAATCGTATCTCTGTACGACTCCTGTCGGTCGGGAAGGTATCTTATACCCCGGCTCCCAACCTTCTTTGCCACAAGGCCCAAAACCGTTTTGATATCCTTGTCAAGTTAACCTGATGCAGGTGCATGTCCGTGTCCGACACGAACCCTTCAGTTCAAGGACACCCAGCAGCACCCCAATTTTATGAGCCCACTACTAGACGTACTTGACGTGCGAAGGTGCAACATCGGGGATGGCATTTCGCTTGATATGCATGAGGGATCATTCTATCATTCTAACATGCATAGAAACAAAGAAACATAACAATCACAAATATAACACATATTGTGAAATAGTATGGCTCCTTGATGGATGTTCTTCCAGGTCGGCTCCGACTCCGATGACCATCGATGAACTCCATCTTGTTTGTCACGCTGGGACGCCAAGCCACCAACCTGATCTATATTATCCAACTAATACAACTAGTAATGAATTTTACATAGAGTCACAAGTCGACGCGCATGTCGTTATACAATATAATGACAGCACTTTGGCTCCTACCGGCTGAAAAACATGACATGCAGGCCACGTATAAATTACACACATGCATCACATACACATGAGCCATACTATTCACATCAAACCTGCAAAACAAAGTTATGCATAGAATCGCATTCTACCGGTTTGTTTGTCGGGTACGAAATACACGGCGCTGCGCACATGGTAGCGCCCGACGTTTTCGAAAATCACATATCATATCTGAACTCCAATCACGCCGAATTCTCTGATCTGACCGATCTTATCGATCATCGCGAATCCGATTCAGATTTACGTTTCACTGCTAACCCCGATGGCGGATAACCGACTGGTAGGGGTAGATCGTGTCACGACCTCATCGATCCAGATTGACAGAAAACATAGCCTCAACGATCCCCATGTGCAGTTGGTCACATCAACCGTCCACATAGCCGATCTCTTCAAGGACAACATATCTCATCTGCCGCCTCCGCATATCTAATATGCAGACGATCTGAAACCAAATCCTATAGCACAGGCTCTGATACCACTGTTGGGCTCTATAGTAGGGTGCATCGACTGCAAATTAAAATTTTCCTACACGCAGAACATCCAGGAACATGCTAAGGGACATGGATCATAGTTCGTTACCACTAGATGCGTAGTGCCGTGCAGTGGAAGAAGAGTTGGGGCAGCGCATCCGCGTGGATCGTCTCCTCCTCATCCGATCTCCCTAGAACAGTCGGTCGTCTGATCCCATGTACAAGTTTGCCGGAGCGGCGCAAGCGCACCGCCTCTAACGGTATTAGCGCGTGCAGGAGGAACACCGTGCGCCAGACTGCTAGGTCCGATCACACAGTCGGCGGCGAGTGGAGGTGGCTATTCGCAACACATTCAATCCCTAGTCACAGCGCCGAAGCGATCAACTGCATGAGTGTGCCGCAACTCCACTTTATACAGGCGTCCGTCACAGGCTCAACACTTGGGCCTCACACGGACCCTAAAGCCCAAAGTCTACTCGGTCACGTTCCTAGTCCAGTTCGGATCACATCCGGCCAGTGTCCTATTAACCGACCTCGTAGGTTCCTTCCGTTAAGCGCGCGACCCCTTAGGTTCAAGTCGGCTTGGTCACAGTTCGGATCACCTCCGACCTGCACGGTTGGTAGCGGCCTCTAGCAAGGCGTGCCGACCACCAAGTAGACTACGAAGCTGGTTAGGCGAACCTGTACAACGTGTCACACTTCTGTTCCCTTTGCCACACGATATATGTTTTCGGGCTCAAGGCGAGTCTGTCATCCTTGTGCTGGCCCGACCTCTTTCTCGTTCCAGTGATACCGACCACAAACCGGATTATCTCATAATCCTTGTCGCATGGCCATGCTTATACTGGTCGGATCACACGAGGGGCCTAGAGTATATCTCTCCTGATCGGAGGGGCCAATCCCATGTTGCTCGACCATGTCTCGCAGCATGGGACTGGACAAACCCGAAACCTACCTTTGTAACTACCCAGTCACGGACTAGCGTTTGGTCGGCCCAAAGCAAGTATGTCACCATCCCGAGTACATGCGTTAGCTCAGGTCTTAGGACATAGAACGTATGTTGTACTAGAGACTCACATATGACATATCGATGTGTCTCATAGTTGGGTCTGTCCGACTCGGACCTTATACCAGACATTTCCGAGTCCATATCATCCGGTTAGCATCCAATGCTTCATGGCTAGTGAGACCGAGCCATCGACCGTGTCATATGCTAGTCTAGTCGGCTGCGCGTCCACACAGCCCTTTCGACTAGGGACCTTTTAGGACAGTCATCATACAATGCATAGTCCCACAAACAAGTCATGTACTTGCTGATACACATCATTGATAATGTCCAAGGACTATCTTTATTCATAAACACACAGGAAATATCATCATACATGATTGCCTCTAGGGCATATCTCCAACAAAGGCAGGGCAAACCTTGCGAGGTTCTCATGACTTGAGCCATGACGATCGAGACCAGGCGGGCGCCAGTGCGCGCAGTGACCTTGTTTCCTCTTTGGTGCTAAGGAAGCAAGCACAGTCGCGGAGTACCGAGGCATCAAGCAAAGGTTTCCATATCAGTGCAACGAGACCAAGACCAGCAGGACGGCAAGACGGAGGTCACCATGGAGCCCAATGCGGCGTCACCACCAAAGCCTTTTGCAGGCGAAGACCGCTTTTGTCAGGATAAGTTGTACTAGCTGTCCCCTTTCAAATTGGTCGTTGTTGGATCCCTTCCCGCTCAATATTTTGCGAGAGGACCAGGGCCTATATAAGTAGAACTAGCCATGACTATAGAGGGTGGGAATCAAGTAGAGAGCTCACAAGCTAGCCCGAGCTGAGTGAATCCACACGCACCAGTTCGCCAAGCACAAGAACTCCTCAACCTCAGGAGGCAGTTCTTCCCCTTGTACTATTCATCATCATCCCAAGAGGCAACCCACCACCACCACACTTGAGTAGGGTATTACACCACAACGGTGGCCCGAACCAGTATAAATCTTCTGTGTTTTGTGTTGTGAGTTCATAGAGTTCGTCCGCGAGATCTTGGCAAACCTAGGGCGTTGATCGGTAGGAGGGAAAGAACTTCGCACGCACCCCAGAGTTCGAACCTTAAGGGTTTCGCCGGAACCCGTGATCCGACATTTGGCACGCTAGGTAGGGGTGTGTTGTAGCTTTCCTTCCATCAATCTGCGCTCCATCGCTGCTGCACCTTGCCCGTATGGCAGGCGTCTCGCTCCCAGCTCTGACGGCAGGCGCTGATAACGGGGCCAGGGGGCTCCGAGCGCTGGCCCCCACCTTGCGGCAGGTGTGATGCCCATTGAAGTTCAAGCCGGATATGCCACCGCGCTACGACAGTGCAGCGGACCCGTCAGCTTTCCTGCTGGCGTATGAGAAGGCCATCCTCGAGGCCGGAGGGGACGACAAGGTCATGGCCAACTGGCTTCCCATGGCCCTCACCGGCGAGCCACGTGCCTGGCTGCTCAACCTCTCCGGATCCACGGTTACATCTTGGGAGGAGCTGTGCGGCCTCTTCATTGCGCGCTACGCAGCACCGACACATCACGCGGTCGCATCCCTGCTAGGCGTCTCTCAAGCACCACCTTTAGATCATCATATCAAGCCATTCCTTCGCCAGATAGGCGCCGCTTCCAAGCGCTCGGGGGCTTCGCCGGGCTGGGCAGCGCCTAAAGCCGACCTCATCTTCAGCTCAAAGAACCACCCCGTCACCACCGCCGGCTCGGGCAGGCTTCCGATGCTCTGCATGCCCACCATCTGCAACGTGGCCGTCACCAAGACTCTCAGCGACGGCGGCGCCAGCCTCAACTTGCTCTCCGTGGAGGCCTTCAATCTTCTTCACATGCCGCTCGAGCGGCTCAGCCTCAGCAAGCCTTTCTCAGGAGTTGGTGGCAGCGCCACCCGTTCCCTGGGGTAGATCCACCTCCCCGTCACCTTCGTCACACGCGACAACTACCGCACCGAGCTGATCGACTTCGACATCGACCGCGTCGGCCTCCCGTACAACGCCATCCTTGGGTACCCAGCGCTGGCCCAGTTCATGGCAGTAACCCATCCGGCCTACAACCTCATGAAGATGGCTGGAAGCAAGGGCGTCCTCGCCGTCAAAGGGGACGCCAAGGAGGCCCTGGCGGCGCTCAAGATCGCCGTCAAGAACGCCGCGGCGGTGCAGCCTGCCGACGCAGGTACCTCCGAGCCCAAGGGAGCCGCACCAACCAAGAAGAAGTAGTTGTTCACACAAGACAAGGCGGAAACCAAGCAGGTGTCGGTCGACGAGGACGGGTCCTCAGGAGCCACCTTTACCATAGGTGCCGGCCTCGACCCAAGCCAAGAGGAAGCATTGGTGAAGTTCTTGCGTGCAAACAAGGATATATTCGCATGGGAACCCAATCAGCTAGTGGGGGTCCCGAGAGAGGTGATTCAGCATCACTTAAGGGTATGCCCCAATGTGCGCCCTGTGAAGCAGCGGGCGAGACGGCAGTCCACGAAGAAGCAGGCCTTCATCGTCCAAGAGACCCGCAAGTTGGAGGCAGCAGGTGCCAGTCGGGAGGTTCGGTACCCCGAATGGCTGGCGAACCCCGTCGAAGTGCCGAAGAAAGGCGGGAAGGAGCGAATGTGCGTCGACTTCACCAACCTCAACAAGGCATGCCCCCAAGATCCGTTCCCGCTCCCACGCATCGACCAAATCGTTGACTCCACCGTGGAGTGCAACCTGTTGTGCTTCCTAGATGCGTTCTCAGGGTATCTCCAAATCAAGATGGTGGGAGAAGATGTAGAGAAGACAGCCTTCCTGACCCCGTGTGGGGTGTATTGCTACACCTGCATGCCCTTCGGACTGCGCAACACGGGCGCGACCTTTCAGCAGTTGATGCACATTGCCTTTGGGCGGCAGCTCGGGAGAAATACGGAGGCCTACGTCGACGACATTGTGGTGAAGTCTCGGGAGGCAAGAACCTTGATCCAAGATCTGGAGGAGACCTTCGTGAGCCTGCGCCAGGTGAACTTGCTACTTAACCCAGAGAAGTGCGTGTTCGGTGTCCCTTCCGGCAAGCTGCTGGGATTCCTCATGTCCCACAGAGGGATCGAGGCAAATTCGGAAAAGATCACGGCCATTGAGGACATGAGCCCACCATAGACCCACAAGGAAATGCAGAAGCTGGATGGTCGGGTAACTGCGTTGGGACACTTCATCCCAAGGCTGGGAGAGCGCGCCCTACCCTTCTTCAAGGCTGATAAAAAAGAGTGGACCCCAGAGGCCGACCGAGCTTTCCAAGACCACAAGAGATACCTGACCAGCCCTCCGGTGATGGTGGCGCCACGACCTCTTGAACCTCTAGTACTCTACCTTGCCGCCACCCCGTACTCCGCCAGCGCACTGCTGGAGGCGGTTCGGGAAGAGCACCAAGCCAAGGGCGCGTCGCGCCAAGCTATGCCGCCAGCCGGGATGACGCAAGATCAGGAAGGCGCAGTAAGAGCCGTGGCGGAATCAACAGAAGACCAAGCTCGGCAGGACGACGTCGTCGAAATCCCCGCAAGCGATCAGGCGTCAGGAGTTCCACCACCTCAGGAGACACCCCAATTTTCGCAAGACGCGAGCCTCACTAACGCACCTGCCCTCGTCGAGCACCCGGTGTATTTCGTCAGCACGGTGTTCTGGGACGCGAGAGCACGATATCCCATGCCTCAGAAGCTCTTGCTCGCGCTCTGGGTGGCCTCGCACAAGTTGCGGCACTACTACCAGGGCCACCCTATCAAGGTCGTCTCAGCCTACCCATTGGAGAGAGTGCAAAGGAGCCCCAACTCTGCTGGAAGGGTCGCCGAGTGGAACATCGAGCTACAGGCATTCCAGTTGGAGTTCACCACTACCAGGGTCATCAAGGGAGCCACGCTCGCTGATTTTGTGGTGGAATGGACGGATGCCTCGACACTTGAAGTAGGCGATGACCGGTCCACCTCACCAGGAAGCGAGGCGCCAGACGGCTGGGTCATGTATTTTGATGGCGCCTTCGTGCACCAAGGTGCGGGATGTCAGTGTTCTAGGAACGGGGGTCCCCAGACGTGCCTGCCTGTGGCCCATGGCGTGGCTGTGCTCTAGGCCTGTACGACCCATCTTCATCAACAAGACACTCAAGACCCTCGCGAGGGGCCAAGCCACGCGAGGCGGATGACGGAAGACCTCCTCAGGAGCGGCCTCACCAGGCTGCCTCGCGAGGAGCAGAGAAATCAAGGGAGGGCAAACCTCGCGAGGCTCTCATGACATGAGCCATGACAATCAAGATCAAGCGGGCGCCCGCGCGTGCAGCGTCCTTGTTTCCTCTTTGGTGCTACAGGGGCAAGCGCAGGCCCGGTGTATTGATACATCAAGCAAAGGTTTCCATATCAGTGCATCAAGCAAAGGTTCCCAAATGTATCTACTTTTCCAAACCCTTTTGCTGTTGTTTGGGACTCTAATTTGCATGATTTGATGTCAGGACCCCGATTCCAAGTCACACCGATCTTGCCTATAACACCTGACATCACTTTGCGGCCTCACGCACGGTATTCCCACGGGTGCCTCCTTACCATGGCCCGGGACCGTTTGCGCCTTTTGGCTCACGTATATGATAGTGTCGCTAGCATCCATATGACAGAGAACCCGGGCCGACATGACTAGTCGTGAACCCAAAGTGGCACTAACTTACGAGGATAGGCATACATGAATCAACATCGAGCATGTCGGTCAGGAGCGTGCGAATCCGGGCTATAGCACTAGGCCAACAGGACTTCGGGAACCCGGGCTATAGCAGGCTAGGCAGGACTCCGGATGTCAGCGCGTGACATTTCCGCGATGGGACAGACAAAAGAACGAAGTGAATCACATGCCAGCCAGTCAAGTGTTCCGGAGCAGTAGTGTTGGGCTAGCAGGACTCCAGTGAACCGGGCTGTAGTGGACTACTATGGCTCATGGAAGCACAAGACTACATTTCCCCATAAGAGAGGATACCAAGGATAAACAACTAGGTTGTCGGATCCCACACATACCAAGCATTTCAATCATACACACAATATGCTCGATATGTGTAAATACAACATGGCATCACAACATAACACTACGACTCAAGTATTTATTCATTAGGCTCCGAGGAGCCAAGTATTACAAACATGGGTCTCATGACCCAAACATACAGAGCAAACAAACAACAAGCACATGCGGAAGCTTAACTTGTCTGAGTACAGAGAACTACAAATGAAGAAGGCTGAGAAGCCTGACTATCTACAACACCCTACCGAGGGCACAAGATCGTAGCTGAGGTATCAAGCTAAACGTTGAAGTCCACACGGAACTCTAGCGAGATTGACGTCTCTCTGCAAAACATAAAATAGGCAAACGTGAGTACAAATGTACCCAGCAAGACTTACATCAGAACTAACTACATATGCATCGGTATCAACAAAGGGGGTGGTGTAGTTAAACTGCAACAAGCCAGCTTTGACTCGGTGGCTATCCTGAACTACGACTGCAAGTAACTATTTTGAGGTGGCGCACACGAATCCACATATTCACCATATAAATACACCACTATGGATCTGCTCCCGTCTCCCCACGAGAAGTCCATCCATAGCACTCACGCTTATCTTGTGCATTTTAGAGTATCCACTTTCACTTGTCTATGAACTGTACAGGCAACCCAGAAGTCCTTTACCGCGGACACGGCTATTCGAATAGATCATTTATAACCCTCCAGGGGTGTACTTCTTCACACATGTTTCCACCACTTAGCGTCTGCACACGACATGTGCTCGGCAGACATCAAGCGAAAGCCGACGTGGGTGTAGACCACGACCTAACTAACCACACAAGTCTCTAGTCCAGGTTTATCGCCTATTTGGGTTCCATCTACAAATAAATCTGGCCGGGGTGTCCTCAAACGCCCCAAATGGGCGCCCGGTACACCGTGCCACGTACCTACCGCATCACAGCCCACCCCGCGGGTCAGCGCTGCGCACGGCCTCCTGTCGTGGAATTGTCATGGCAGATGTCCTTAGTGTGAGGACTTAGTCGCGAGGCAAACGCATCTATGTGGTAGCTTGAGAGGGGTTGTGCGGAATCGAGAGTCGCAACACATGACAAGTGTTTAGACAGCTTCGGGCCCCGGGAAACATCATCCGGTAATAACCCGACATGTTGTTTGTGGCTAAGTCTCATTATGATCATGAGGGAGTCGCCGGTAAGCCGGCTCTTTGTGTCTAGCCCTAGAAATTGTTTCTTGCCCCTCCTCTTGGGGAGCCCTGCCCCTCCTTATATAAGTTAGAGGGGCAGGTTACATGTGGAGTCCTAGTAGGACTAGGACTAGTCTATCTTTTCTTACAAGTTGAATACAAGTCAGGGTCTTGCTTCCTTGTAAAGGAAATATTCGTCATCCCTTTCCTCATGAGCCGACCCAACATAACATGAGCCGGCCTTCTAGGCCTTGGGCCTAGTCTTCTATCTGACCCACCGTTAGGGCCATCCGTGAGTCGCCAGGCTCATGAGTCGTCTGAACAGTGAGCCGCCAGACCCGTGAGTCGCCAGTCCTCCAGCGGGTCATCGGTGAAGCGCCAAGTCCGGCCGGGTCATAGTTCCAGCCGGGTCATACCGCGGGGTATATCCCCGACATTAGCCCGCAGTTTAAGTTGGATTTATCCATGTTAAACACATCCTGTAAAACAAACACAAGAACAAATTCGACAGATTGTGTTCTGGGTTAAAAATTCTTGTAAGCCGGCACCTGATCATCCTTAATTCCTTGTGCTCCGGGTTAAATATTCTCTTGAGCAGGGACCTGATTATCCTTAAGTCCAATTGTCATTTCCTTCATCTAGAAAATCCGGGTCAATAAGCTAGCTTCAGACACAATTTTCTAAAGTTGGTTTCTCACAGAAAAATATTGTGAAGAATAATCCACTTGAGTTGGCTTCCAAGGCGCCGGCTTAATAAACATATTGGACTCAAGATTCATCTGGTGATCTGCCGTTTTAAAGATGTAGACGCTGGCGAGCAATTGCCGGCTTGAAATTATTGATAACACCGGGTCATAACTGTTGCTGATGCCGGGTTAATCTTATGATGACGCCGGGTCATAAACTTTGCAGATTTCTCTGATAGTAATATAATACCTGATTTGCTCAAAACTGGTAATTTGAAGTTATTCCTCCCTTATATGCATATCACCTGTAGCCCCCAAGTGCCGGGTTGTCATGCTTGCAGCAACCTGGGACTTGTAATTGCCTTATGCTCATTAAGATTTCAACCAGTGTAGCCTCCAAGGGCCGGGTCATTATGCAACAATGAGCATGGACTTTGTATATGATTCATTGATAATACCATCAAATGATGTAATTTCCACCATGGGGCTTGAACCCACGTCCACAAGGTTAAGACCTTTGTACTCTACTAACTGAATAATGGATCTTTCAATATAATGGATTAAGGCTTGTGTACCTTGAATTTCCGATAGGAGCAATTGGTAGCCCCCAAGGACCGGCTCATTTAAAATGTGATGAGTCGGGTCTTCAATAAGTTGAGCAAAAAATGACTTTGCATTAGCCCGCAAGTGCCATTGTGCATGCTGGCAGTGACATGGGACTTGTATATTCGATGTAATCTCGATTTGAACAATGTTGCCCCCATGTGCCGGGTCGTAAGCCTGCAGTGACTCGGGACTATTTCCTCCATTGTAAAATAAATCATGCCCATTGATAAAAATAATAGCCTTTGCGCTAAAGCGACTTTGAAAACCTCAATCATAACACTGGTTATTGATAATCACAATAGAAATCCAGCCATGTTGGCTATTCAAGATTTGAATAATATAATCCAGTATGAAAACCTCAATCATTCAATATCATCATGAAAATCCAGCCAGTTTTGGCTATTAAAGATTTGAATACCTCATCGGTTCACAAGTAAATCCGGAGTTTAAATACCTGGCGGCTCTTGGCCGATGACGACTTAATGCGCATTCATTGTAAGCCGGAATTTTTGTAACCCGGTGGCCTATAGCCCTTGAGAAAATCAATAATTGGTAACCCTTTTGAGAAACCAATTTCAGTGATGAGCTTGGACTGAAGCATTTATATAAGTCATAGTTCTGCAAATCCCGCACAAAGTTTAAACAACATATGCCCTGGCGACTTAACGTCAAGAGCCAGGGCGGGTAACCACCCAAATGTACTCTTACCCTGCACACAAGTAGATCACAAGAACCCTTGGCGGTTTGCATGAGGCGGTCATAATACCTCACATATAACCCTTGTGATATTGAATTTGTACTACCGGTTTACATGACCTGTTCAGTAAGGGTGATAACCCAATCCTTAGAAGCCAATGCTTCCACATAGATGATGATTGTCACAAGCTGGTGACTTATAGTCAAAAGTCAAGTCGGGTTAAGCATAAAACACTTATATACATTTGAGATATAATCCAAAAAAGGTCTCAAGTCAACCCAAAATTGTTCGCAAAAAAGACTTAAAAAATTTAAGGCTTCTGATTCGTATACGATCAGAAAACCATTCCAAAGGGGTTGAGCTAAGATTTGAATACGATCATATAGCCCCCAGTGGCTTTGGCGTTGCCGATCGAGCGGGTACCGACAGCTATGTTCTCTTTCGTTCGAATACGACCTATGTTTGAGCAGGAAGCTCCCAAATGACCTTGAGAGTTGTTTAACTACGCTGATTCGAATACGATCCACGTCGGACCCAAAAGAGGTTAAGCTATGATTCAGATACGATCAAGAAGCCCCCTAGTGAGTTTGGCAGTATGCCGATCAAAAGGGTTTCGACAGCTATGTTCTCTTTGGTTTGAATACGACCTATGTTTGAACAGGAAGCCCCCAAGTGACCATATATTAGCATTGCACCGATCAAGATGGTACCGACTGCTATGCTCGATGAGCAGGAAGCCCCCAAGTGACCATAATAAGATAAGCCATAAGGCAGGATACCTATGTTTGAACCGCGCATCATGGCAGCAAGTTCTTTTTGGCAACCTTTAATTTTTCTTAGAACTCGAACATGCGAGAGATTAATTTTTTTTGAACCGGAACTTTAAACCGGATTTGAAAGCTTCAAAAATTAGTGAGGGGAAAATTTACCTTGAGCCGGATTTGAGAGCTTCAGAAATTTGTGAGGGACAAATTTACCCTGGGCCGGCTTTCGAACCGGATTTGAGAGCTTCAGTGCTTTGTGGGAGAAAGATGTCTCTTGAACCGGATTTTAAACCAGAGTCCTTATTTTGAGCCGGAAATGTTCTGACGGCTTTTAAATTTTCATCGATCTAGCAGTAATCTCCGGGGCCCGGGTTATTTTTTTCCCTTCAATGACACGGAGTTCTTGAATTCACTGAAACCGGCTAATTTTGCCGAGTCATACCATTGTAGTCCCCGAGTCTCAAAACGACTCGAGGAGTTGGCTTGAGATTCTCCATATTTGACCATAGCAGAAGATATACATCATTGGCGTTGATAGCACGATGTGAATCCACAGAAGGTTTAGGTGACTACGGTGGGTTATAAATGATCCCGTATGAGCCGTGTCAGCAACTCGGCCAATGGTTCCTTCCAACTGGCTGTTTGAAGTTAACCAAACTGTAGTGGCGGCGACTTGTGCACCTGCCCATTGAACCATCCAGTGCAGACGGCGGCTGATAATATATGATAATTTTCCTCTAATTTGTTGGAAGAAACCCGGGCTTCCCAAGTAGTGACTTGCTCATACTCAATAAACAGCTCATCCAGAAAAGTGCGGCCCGGTGTGTCGATGTAGACCAGGCCGCGAGAGACGGACGGTAAAGATGATCGTAACATCAGAGGCGGCATAGACAGATGAACCGGCCGTGGCATTGTAAGCCGGTACGGACGGGCAAGTTGTCCTCCTTGTTGTAAGCCGGCGTGATCGCGAGAGACGGCCACAGCGTTGTAAGCCGGTGCGGGAGTCTGTTGAGTAACGACGACCACCTATGCCAAAAGATGTTGGTGTGCCTCCATCTCCGCGGTATAATATCACTTATTTTGTCATAAATAATTGCCCTGCATAAACAATATGGCATACCAAGGCAAAGATAAACTTAGATGGATATCACCTATTTTGTTCGGATAATGGATGATCCATTCAACGTGACAGGGGCGGCTCAACGCAGCGGGGGCGACTCACATATGTCCAGTAGACAGCTTGTGTGAGCAGACATGGCTTTGATTTGTTGATATATATGTCGGAGTCAACGTGCGACATTTAGAGGACGAAGCGGACGCGTGAGTCGGCCGCGACATTGTTAGCCGTGCGGACAAACCAGTCGGTCGTGCGCTGTCAGGACCGGATTTTCGGGATATTAATTTCCCAGAAAATGGCCATTGTGCTCATCAGCCCCAGGATTACTGTTAGCTAATGAGGCACCAACTCGATACAGAAATTCCAAGGAAAGTACATCATATGCAGTACAGGACCATTCTGGCCTATGAGTACAACAATTGATTTTCTAGTGGTTGATGGCGGAAGCGGTTTGCGCTTCATCAATGGCCATGGGACTCCATTTCCCACAGGAACAGCTGACCAGGTTAACTCCTATCTTCGCGAGGCTGTTGTCACCATTGCGTGGGTTTCGGGGCTGTCATCGCAACGCTCCTCTCCAAGCAAGAAATCTGGCCAAGACAATAGCCAGGGACAAGCCAGTGAGTACTTTGAATGTACTCGCAAAAATTATGAACACGGGTATAATATAACAAACAATAATCATGCTCTGAAATATTCTATGATCACAACGTCAGTCATAAAAATAAAATCCCTGATGCATGCAAACAGGCTATTTATATACAACATGAATATGCAATAACAGAGTAGTAATAAAATGCACCGATCGGGTGTCTGAAGCGACGCCTTGAAAGGATAGTAAATAACGAGCATGCCTCAGTCGGGTCTGAGCGACACCACATATAGGGCTTATAAGGTAAACAAATAACAAGCATGCCACAGTCGGGCGTCTGAGCGACACCACATAAAGGGCTTATAAGGTAAACAAATAACAAGCAAGCCACAGTCGGGCGTCTGAGCGACACCACATAAAGGGCTTATAAGAAAATAATCACAATGAATATCCAGGAGGTAGAACCGTCCCAGGGATACTCAATAATCCAAGTAATAAAAAATTTAGTCCAATATAATAATAATCTTAATCATCATAAGTCACAAGTCATGATCCATGTTCCAGTTTAGCAGTTTCTCCTCCGAAGACCGACACTAAGACCGACACTTGACCCATCCCAGACTGTAGTCCTTAACCATGGACACGGCCATTCGAATAGATTTAACCTCTGCAGAGGGTGTACTCTTTACCCACAAGTAACGGATTCCTTTAGTCCATCGGGACTAATTTCGTCTATGATCTTTTAATTGAAAACACACCTGACCCGCACACACCAGCTTATCTTACCGGTATCTGGAATCACCCACGACACCTGTCAAGCTAAACTTTAAGTGGGGAGGCTACAACCTCGCGTAGCATGGGATCAAATTTATATCGCGGGCTCTAAGGGGTGCCCCCCTCTCAGTCCCAACCGGAAACACCCATGCCCCCGGACTAGGTGGCATGCCTACCGGATGCAGCCGGTATCTTGCACCATGGCCTCTCTATACGGTGTGTGCTAGGAAGGGGTTGACAACTTACTGAACCATACCCTACCTATGGCAGGGACACGTGGTAGTATGAAACAAGTATGGGGGTTACCGGAACAAGACTCGATCTACGGTCGACTCAGGAGGTTTGAGTATTCCCTGCATGATTGGCATAACAATTTATACTTCAACCCACAGACAGAATCACCACTCGACATACCTCATCATGCCGTACCGGACACAACCGTCTCGACGGAGGACTAGGGACAAGCCCGTGTCTACCCAAGACACAGGCTTTCTCGGATTCATTCCGGTATGCAAGAAAGGCATATGATGGTGACTACTATCACAAACATATCAAACTCCAATAGCATGAAATCATCAATATGCACTCATGAGTAGGAACATATCATCACATAAAATAACGGATACTCCTTGTCAAGGTGGTGTTGTGACCGTGTCAAACAACACACGACAGTATTATGCCAGGGTTTAGAATGCTTGCCTTCAAGTTGTGGAGAAGCAGGGTGCATTCCAAAACTTTGAAAGTTTTCTTCTTTCTCCAACAAATCCTATTTTTGAAATTATTCAAATTAATACATAGTTTCAAAACAGTACAAAAAAGTTGTCTGAATTTTTTTCAAATAAATCTGAAAATAAACTAGACAATATTTGAGAGAGGTAGGAGAAAGAATCAACTTATTTGGAGTTATATTTAAAAAGTTATAGCCAGTCAAAGTATTGGTCAATTCTGTTTTTAAAACAAAACACAAAAAGAAAAAAAACATTTCGAATAAAAGGACACGTAGAAGACGTACTCCGGGATTACGCCTCCACTTACGCCTGCATGGACCGGCGCTGGGTCACTGACAGTTGGTCCAGGGGCCCCACTGGTCAGGTTTGACCAGTCGCCCCCACCTCCTTCCTCCTCTGGCCGAACGGAGGCGTGGCTCCGGCGATCGTCGCCGGCGATTGGCGGCTCCTCGCGGGCTCCGGATGGCAGGGATCGATCCGCCAGTCTAGGGCGGTCCTCCCGTTGGTCGAGGGGGTGGTGGGGATGGAGGGAGTCGCCGGTGGCGACCTATGCGGCGGCCGGTGGCTTCGGGAGATTTGGGGCTTTGGGCTACGGTGGTTCCTCGACGGAGTTGAGTGGTTGGGCGGCTCCGCAAGGTCGAGACGAGTCGAACAGCGGTGCTGGAAGGGGAGGGGAGGGCCTGCTCGTGGCGAATTGAGCCGGAGTGTGACGGCGGCCGAACCTGCCGGAGACGGGGAAGTCGGCTTCCTCCCGATGATTATTGGCTGTGGGGGCTCTATGGGGGTGGCCTGAGGTCGCGTGAGTGCTCAGACGAGCTCGGGGGCTCCTACTTATAGCGTGACTAGGTCGGTTCCGTGGCGGCCGGAGATAAGCTCGGCGAACTGCCTCGCTGTAGCTTGCAGGGCATCGTGGCGGCGACGAGCGCTTGCGGACAAGCTTGTGGATGAGCTCGAGCGGCACCAGAGGGCAGCTGGCACGCTGGGGTGGCTCGGGTGGCGCCGTCCGGGGCAGGAGCCCACTGTGGCCGACCGCTAGCCACCGTGGCCGACCTGACGGCGGCGCTGTAGGGCGCCAGGGGCGGCCCTGCGGCAAGGGAGGGGTCGGGGCGTGCTAGCGGTGAGCGTGGAGGGCGGCGGTGGGGCGCTTGGCGACTCGCAAGCGCGCGACGCAGTGAAACAGCGTGCTCTGGGCACGCCAACAAGACCTGCGCTTCGTGCTCGACGCAATGCCAGAGCGTGCTAGAGTGTTAGGATGAGGCTGGGGATTAGCAGGCCTGGGTTAGGGTTAGCTAGGAACTTAGTGGACATGGTGGTTAGGCAAAGCAAGCAGGTCCAGTGTGCAAACTAAAAGATATGTCAAATCTGGCGATGCACATAAGGTGTTTGACAAAATGCCAAGGGCACCTAGGCATTTCTTGGGGTGGCCAAATTCTCCAGACTAGTGTCTCTTTAGATGCAAAAGTGGGTGGTAAGGTTGGTTTGGCAAAAACAGAAACTTGTTAGTGCTAGTTTTTGAGAAAACCATTTCTGGACAGAGACTAAAAGGCATAGTTTCATGGACTAAAAATACTCCAATAGGTCCATTCTCCTGGACTTAAGGGTTTGGTAGGGTGTACTACAAGCAGGAGAAAGCTCCTGGTCACTAGAGCAAAAATAATTAGGGATGCAGTAGAAAACACCCAACTGGGCCAGAGAGCAAAAGAGGTTGTTTTGCTCAATTTTTTTAAATAACATTAGTGGGTTTTTGCACAAAGGTGGATAATATAATCCTACTGACACCCCCTAATTTTGGTGGAAGTTTTAAAAGAATATTTAAATAGGTTGTAGTGCAAAAGTGCAATCTGGACCTGATTTGAAAACTTGGTGTAGAGCTCAAATTCTCCAAATGCTAAAAGATCTTTTTGCATAAAAGTGATTTAGGGACCTCATATGTCATCCCCAAATTTTGGTAGGATTTTTAAAAGAACTTAACAAAGGGTTGTAGTGCAATTGGAACCCAAAACTTATGAAAACCCATTAAAAAAAGTTCAGAGAAAATAAACATATAAATAATTCCACTGATAAAAGAATTTGTTTTATTTGAGAGGGTAAACAAGTCCAATAATAATTGGAAAGTTTTCACTTGGGTTGAAAACTCCACAACTTAGAAGAAAAGAGAGGTTCTGAGATCAAAATTAAATCCAGAAAAATGAATATTTAATCTCCTGGCAAAATTTTAATAAACAAAACATGGTTAAATTATTGGGGTGTTACATGCACGCGGACGGTTGAGTCGGCGCGGGCACGGTCAGATGAACCGACTACAGGTGTGGTCCCGGTGAGTTGATGTAACCCGGACCATGGGGGCAGCGGCTCATACACATGTCCTTCGAGTAGCAAGGCATAGACGAACATCGGTGGAAGAAGTTGATAACACGTGCTGCGCCCCCGTGGTATAACACCAGCTTTGTAATAAATAACTTTGTCCTGGTATTTTTGTTAACAAAAAACATAGCAGATGCTCAGTTGGTCTGATGATGTGCGTTCCCTTCAGTCCTTATTAATCTATAACAACACTAATACTGCTCAAGTTGTTTGATGCATGTTGACTTTTTCTTCTGGCCGGCTTGTCCATACTGGAAAACTTGCATTGATGCTTCTTGTGTGACACTAGTTCAGAAAACAACTCAGGCAGAGGTGTGGCGATGCCGGGTCAGTTCAACACAGCTGAGCTACGTCGGGCATGACGGAGGTGGCGCAGGTGAAGCCGTAGGATCCCGCTCCAGGGCGGCTCGCAGACGGGACTGACTGGCAAGGCGGCGACTAGCCGTACAGAGGAAGATGGCGAGTTAAACAGAGGAGTCTGAATCCATTGATAATTTGCTTCCCCGGTCGTGGCTGTTGCCGGGTCGGTCCTAGTTGAAGAGATCGGGTCATGGTTTTCGCTTTGGTAATTGAAAAACTGAACCAATACTACTAGTAGTTTCACGTACTAGTACTAATACTAGTTGTTGACTTGATCAAAACAAGAGTCGGCTGGGACTTGATCAAAACAATGATTAGGAAACGAACTCTGGATCTTGCTGGATAGATTACTCTCATGGACAGTACTCAAGTACTTAGTGGGTCATGAACAGTAGCAGCGAGGTAGTACTCGGGATTTGACCCTTGCTCACACACGCGTAGGCTGATACGGATTGATCTGACATGGCAGTCGTAGCATAATTTCCTGCCTGCCTCGACGACACATAACTGTAGCCGCAAAAAAATGATCTTTTATTCGGTTTCGATGGATCGCGTCAAATGGCGATATACAGCAGACCCAAAATCCTAAACTCCCTTGAACTCAATCTTATCGGCGTCACCGCTGACCACTTTTTCAATCCTGACCAATGATCTCATAATTGGTGTGAATTCTTCCACTCCGGCTCTTGTTCAGCCGGAAAATTGCAAATTCCTCGATCCCTAGGGAGATCCCTCCAAGAACTCTACACCACCGTGCGCGAGCCCCACGGTGGGCACCAACTGTCGTGGAATAGTCAGGGAAGATGTCCTTAGTGTGAGGACTTAGTCGCGAGGCCAACACATCTATGTGGTAGCTTGAGAGGGGTTGAGCGAAATCGAGAGACGCAACACAAGACAAGGGTTTAGACAGCTTCGGGCCCCGGGAAACATCATCCGGTAATAACCCTACATGATGTTTGTGGCTCAGTCTCATTATGATCATGAGGGGGTTGCCGGTAAGCCGGCTCTTTGTGTCTAGACCTAGAAATTGTTTCTTGCCCCTCCTCTTGGCGAGCCCTGCCCCTCCTTATATAAGTTAGAGGAGCGGGTTACATGTGGAGTCCTAGTAGGACTAGGACTAGTCTATCTTTTCCTACAAGTTGAATACAAGTTTGGGTCTTGCTTCCTTGTAAAGGAAATATTCTTCATCCCTTTCCTCTTAAGCTGGCCCAACATAACATGAGCCGGCCTTCTAGGCCTTGGGCCTAGTCTTCTATCTGATCCGCCGTTAGGGCCATCCGTGAGTTGCAAGGCTCTTGAGTCGTCTGATCAGTGAGCCGCCAGACCCGTGAGTCGCCAGTCCTCCAGCGGGTCGTCGGTGAAGTGCCAAGTCCGGCCGGGTCATACTTCCGGCCGGGTCATACCGCGGGGTATATCCCCGACACCTCCAGTATGCTACAAACACTAGAAACTACTTGCAACACATGGACAGAGGACGGGGGGGTTAATAAGTCGAGCGGTGTCATATTTCAGGGCCCAACGTGGGGTAGTAACTGTTTCATGGATCACAAACACAGAACTCAGTTCCTGAGGACGGCTTCAATGAGACAACCCACCATGTACTCCTACATGGCCTCTCACCGCTACCTTTACCAAATCGTGTTCACACACAGTAGGGCATGTTCATCACCATTTCAATTCATCCCCGATGAATCAGACCTGACTCAACTCTAAGCAGTAGCAGGCATGACAAACAAGCATGAATGAGTAGGCACATCAGGGCTCAAACAACTCCTACTCATGCTAGTGGGTTTCATCTATTTACTGTGGCAATGACAGGTCATGCAGCGGAAAAGGGGTTCAGCTACCGCAGCATGTAACAGTTGAATCGATGTTGTCCTAATGCAGTAAAAGAGAGCAGGAGCGAGAGAGTGGGTTTGTATCCGAATGAACAAGGGGGTTTTGCTTGCCAGGCACTTCTGAAGATAATATAGTTCTACATCGGTGTCATCGAACTCCTCGTCGGAACCACATCTATCGAGAGGGAACAACCACCGGCAACAGAGAAGGGACAATATCAATGCAATGCGCAATATGATGCATGATCATGACATGTCAATATGTTGTCATTTGAGCTAATGCAACTTAGAACAGGTTGGTTTGAGCTCATTTGAATCAAAGATTCAAATGCAAACCCAAAATAAGAGGTCATATTAGTGCATTAACTTGTTTCACCTAAACAGCAACGTTAAAGTGTTCTCACATGCATGAAGCCAGTACAAATGGAAAGATTGGAATTTTTTGATCAATTTTCATATATAAATCTTTGCATTTGGAGTTACAGATTAATTTCTATGAATTTTTGAAGTTTGTAGCATTTTATAGAATGTCCTATATAAGAATAATCTAGTAAATGAGTTATTGCGTCAGCGTTGCGTCAGGGTGACGTCAGCAGTCAACGAAGACGGTCCAGGTCAAACCTGACCTGTGGGTCCCGTCTGACAGTGTTTAGTTAAACTAACTAAATTTAGTTAGCGTTAAACTAACACTTATCCAGTTTAGTTAATGGCCTGGGGCCCACACGTCAGTGACACGGGTCGGTGATTAGTGTCTAATTAAGCCAGCCACGTCAGCACAGCCAGGAAGAGGCCGCCGGCGACCATCCAGCGCGGCGGAGACACACCGGAATCGCGCTGCAGCGTCGGCTGGACGTGCCGCGGGGATGTGCGAGGAGCTCCTGCTCGCCCGCATCCATTGGACCGGACGAGAGGCCGCGGGGTGGCCGGAAACAATGCCGGCGGCGAGCTACAGCGGCGGCCGAAGCTTGACCATGGCGGGGAACTTCACTGGAGGGCGGTTTCACGCGAAAGAGAGAGGGAGAAGGGGCGGTGGCTCATGTAGGTTCCAGCAGAGGCGACGGCGAGGACTGGGGCGCACTGGACGGCGAGGACTGGGGTCCACTGGACGAAGCGAATCGACGGCGGTGTTCGTCGGCATCCGAGGAAAAAGAGGATCCCGATGGCGATGTTGCAGTGCTTCCGGGGACGTGATATTCGACGGGGAGATGTAGGCATGGAGGCAAAGCTCGGGGGTACGTTTGGGCGGTGAGGGGTGGCTGTTGCTACGGCAACGACGAGCTACGGCGATGGCGCGCTCGGTGGTGCTGCGGGGAGGGAGCTAGAGGAGAGGGGAGAGAGTCAGACGGGGTCGAGGGCAGTCCAGAGCGAGGGGAACAGGACGGGGAGGCCAAGCAGGAGGTGGCTCCTGCGGCCTACGTGGGCGCTCTCTCGCGGCGACAGCAGCAGCTTTGGGGCGAGGGGAGGAAGACGACAGGAGGTCACGGTGGGCTGGGCTGCACAGTTTGGCCGCCAGGTAGGTCCAGGTGAGTGGCCCAGGTAACTCTCTCCCTCTCTTTTCTCTTTTATTTCTTGTTTTCTATTTCTTCCGTAGCTTTTAGGGCTTTATTAAAATACTTAGGCACACTAAAAAATCATGAAACTTGCTCAAACCCACTATTTGGAATATATCCAACAATAAACATTTAAGTTTAAGATTATTTGGACACTTAAAATATTATATAGCATTTAAATGCCCAAATGCAAATAGAGTATGATTTAATTCAGGGACCCTATGATGTCCTAGAAATATGTGCACCATTTTTGTCCGAGGTTCCAGACCAAGGCAAAGATGATGAACATTTTAGAAGGGCATTTCAGGTTCATTGAAAAATATTTTAGTAAACCCTAGTTGGATTAAGGGGGTGCTGGGGGTTTTCTGTCATCCCCATTTCATATTCATTTGAATTTAAACATGATGCACACATGAAGCTAGCCTAGTGCATTGCTATAAGCTAGGGATGTGACAAATGAGACCAAGACCAGCAAGACGGCAGGACTGGGGTCACCATGGAAGCCAAGATGGCGTCACCACCAGAGCCTTTTGGCGGCGAAGACCGCTTTTGTCAGGATAAGCTGTACTAGCTGTCCCCTTTCGAATTGGTAGGTGTGGGCTCCCTTCCCGCTCAATATATGGGGAGAGGACCACAACCTATATAAGTAGAGCTAGCCACCACCATAGGGACAACTCATCTAGGACTGGATCCACTCCATCCACACACCCATAGGTTCGCAGAGCACAAGAACACTTCACCCTCAGGAGGCTGTTCTTACCCTTGTACTGTTCATCACCAGCCCAAGAGGCAACACATCCACCACCACACTGGGGTAGGGTATTACGCCGCAACGGTGGCCCGAACCAGTATAAATCTTGTGTTCTTTGTGCTGTGAGTTTGTTGAATTCATCCGCGAGATCTTAGCGAGCCAGGGTGTGGATCGGTAGAGAGGAAATCTTCGCGCGCACCCCAGCGTTCGAACCTTTAGGGTTTTGCCGGAACCCGAGATCTGACATTTGGCGCGCCAGGTAGGTGTGCGCCGGAGCCTCTTCCCCACCGATCGACCCGCCAACACTCCACGGCCCCGATGTCCGGCGACCCGAGGGCCGACTCAGACCGCTGGGCAGCCTGGCCGGCCCGGGCGGTGCCACCTGCCCATGAAGAGCTCAACCCCGTGCTCCAGGCGGCCCGAGCGCCGCCTAACCCCGCAGGGCGAGGGTGGCGTGGCGGGGTGTCGTCCACCCTCACTCCACGACAAGCATGAGCGGCTGCAAGGGCCGCAAGCCACGCCGCAGCAACGTTGCCACACACGCGGCGGGAGCAGGCGAACATGCGGGCCGCGCTCACGCTGGCGCGTGAACTGCTGCGGTGCCGACTGATTGAGAGCGGCCGGGATGCGCTGCTGGAACGCGTCGCAGAGCTGCTGGATGCGGCAGCGACGGGAGCGCCACCCTTCTGCTATCTTCTAACTTCTCAGGCCACGAAGGGATCTCACAGCGGGCCTCGCTGCAACCACGCGCCCTCGGGTGCGTCTGGGGGCTTCATCGACAGCAGGACGGCCGGCGGCGTCGGGGGCCCCGTTTCCCCCACACTTCCTCCGATGAGCATGGGCAGAAGTGTTGCCCCCCATGGCCCCAGCGAGGCGTCATGCTATCATCCTTAGGACGCTGTGCTGGGCCGGGCGACGTGGAGTGTGGGGCATTACGCCGAGGTGTTTGGGGTAACGGCCCCGGAAGCCTATGTGCCCCGCATGATGGACCAGTAGTACACGCCGGAGGACGACCCTGGCTCGTTCCTCGAGCCATGTTAGGAGGAGGAGGCATTAGGAGCTGAAGCCTTCCAGGAGCCGCCGAAGAGCCCCGCCAACCACGCCGTCGACAACAAATACAGAGTACCGCTAATCCCTTAGGAGCAAGCTTACGCTAGCCATGAGTCGCTGGACATTCAGGTCACTGCAGCAGCTGGCGGCCCCAGCTTGGTGACCTCCCTCCCGCCAGGAGGATCGCGCTGGGGGCATCAGGAGAGTAGCCGGGAGCTGATGTCTACTACGCAACATTTTCCTTGTAGACGTTCTTGGGCCTGCAAGTGCACAGGTTTGTAGGACAGTAGCAAATTTCCCTCAAGTGGATGACCTAAGGTTTATCAATCCATAGGAGGCGTAGGATGAAGATGGTCTGTATCAGGCAACCATGCAACCAAATAACAAAGAGTCTCTTGTGTCCCCAACATACCCAATACAATGGTAAATCGTATAGGTGCACTAGTTCGGCGAAGAGATGGTGATACAAGTGCAATATGTATGGTAGATTTTAGTTTTTGTAATATGAAAATATTAAAAAGCAAGGTAGCAAGCGATAAAAGTGTGCGTAAACGGTATTGCAATGCTAGGAAACAAGGCCTAGGGTTCATACTTTCACTAGTCCAAGTTCTCTCAACAATAATAACATAATTGGATCATATAACTATCCCTCAACATGCAACAAAGAGTAACTCCAAAGTCACTAATAGCTGAGAACAAACGAAGAGATTATGGTAGGGTACGAAACCACCTCAAAGTTATTCTTTCCATTCAATCCGTTGGGCTATTCCTATAAGTGTCACAAACATCCCTAGAGTTCATTACTAGAATAACACCTTAAGAGACAAATCAACCAAAACCCTAATGTCACCTAGAAATCCAATGTCACCTCAAGTATCCGTGGGTATGATCATACGATATGCATCACACAATCTCAGATTCATCTATTCAGCCAACACATAGAACCTCAAAGAGTGCCCAAAGTTTCTACCGGAGAATCATGATGAAAACGTGAGCCAACCCCTATGCATAGGTTCATGGGCGGAACCCGCAAGTTGATCACCAAAACATACATCAAGTGAATCACGTGATATCCCATTGTCACCACAGATACGCACGGCAAGACATACATCAAGTGTTCTCAAATCTTTAAAGACTCAATCCGATAAGATTACTTCAAGGGGAAAACTCAGTTCATTACAAGAGAGTAGAGGGGTAGAAGAAACATAAGATCCAACTATAATAGCAAAGCTCGCGATACATCAAGATTGTGCCAAATCAAGAACACGAGAGAGAGAGAGAGAGAGAGAGAGAGAGAGAGATATCAAACACATAGCTACTGGTACATACCCTCAGCCCTGAGGGTGAACTACTCCCTCCTCGTCATGGAGAGCGCCTACGATGATGAAGATGGCCACCGGTGAGGGTTCCCCCTCTGGCAGGGTGCCGGAACAGGGTCCCGATTGGTTTTTGGTGGCTCTGGAGGTTTTGCGGCGGCGGAACTCCCGATCTGATCTCTCTTCTGTATGTTTTAGGATACGTGGATTTATATAGGCGGAAGAAGCACATCAGGGGAGCCACGAGGGCGCCACGAGGCTGGGGGCGCGCCCTATGGGAGTGGGCGCGCCCCCCACCCTCGTGGCTTCCTCGTTCCTTCCTTGACGTGGGGTCCAAATCCATCGGTGGCTTTCCTTCCAAAAATAATTTCTCCAGTTGATTTCATTCCGTTTTGACTCCGTTTGATATTCCTTTTCTTCGAAATACTGAAATAGGCAAAAAACAGCAATTCTGGGCTAGGCCTCCGGTTAATAGGTTAGTAGAGAAAATAATATAAAAGTGGATAATAAAGCCAAATATTTCCAAAATAGTAGATAATATAGCATGGAGCAATCAAAAATTATAGATACGTTGGAGACGTATCAAGCATCCCCAAGCTTAATTCCTGCTCATCCTCGAGTAGGTAAATGATAAAAAGGATAATTTTTGATGTGGAGTGCTACTTGGCATAATTTCAATGTAATTCTTCTTAATTGTGATATGAATATTCAGATCCGAAAGATTCAAGACAAAAGTTAATACTTCAAGCATACTAACTAAGCAATTATGTCTTCTCAAAATAACATGGCCAAATAAAGTTCATCCCTACAAAATCATATAGTTTAGTCATGCTCCATTTTCGTCACACCAGAATGCTCTCATCATGCACAACCCCAATGACAAGCCAAGCAATTGTTTCATACTTTAGTAATCTCAAACTTATAAACCTTCACGCAATACATGAGCGCGAGCCATGGATATAGCACTATGGGTGGAATAGAATATCATGATGGGGGTTATGTGGAGAAGACAAAAAAGGAGAAAGTCTCACATCATCGAGGCTAATCAATGGGCTAGAGAGATGCCCATCGATTGATGCTAATGCAAGGAGTAGGGATTGCCATGCAACGGATGCACTAGAGCTATAAATGTATGAAATCTCAACAAAAGAAACTAAGTGGGTGTGCTTCCAACTTGCTTGCTCACGAAGACCTAGGGCACTTGAGGAAGCCCATCGTTGGAATATACAAGCCAAGTTCTATAATGAAAAATTCCCACTAGTATATGAAAGTGACAACATATGAAACTCTCTGTATGAAAAACAAGGTGCTACTTTGAAGCACAATATTTGAGACTCGCTATATGAAGAACATGGTGCTACTTTGAAGCACAAGTGTGAAAAAGAGATAGTAACATTGACCCTTTTTATTTCTCTTTTTTTGGGCGTTCTTTTTTTGGGCCTTTCTCCTTTTTTTCGGACAATGTTCTATTAAATGATGATCATCACACTTCTATTTATTTACAACTCAATGGTTACAACTCGATACTAGAGAAAAGTATGACTCCATATGAATGCCTCCAGCGGTGTACCGGGATATGCAATGAATCAAGAGTGACATGTATGAAAGAATTATGAATGGTGGCTTTGCCACAAATAATATGCCAACTACATGATCATGCTAAGCAATATGACAATGATGAATGTGTCATGAAGAACGGTATGGTGGAAAGTTGCATGGCAATATATCTCGGAATGGCTATGGAAATGCCATAATAGGTAGGGATGGTGGCTGTTTTGAGGAAGATATAAGGAGGTTTCTGTGTGAAAGAGCGTATCATATCACGGGGATTGGATGCACTGGCGAAGTTTGCACCAACTCTCAATGTGAGAAAGGGCAATGCACGGTACCGAAGAGGCTAGCGATGATGGAGGGGTGAGAGTGCGTATAATCCATGGACTCAATCATTAGTCATAAAGAACTCACATACTTATTGCAAAAATCTACAAGCCATAAAAAACCAAAGCACTACGCGCATGCTCCTAGAGGGATAGATTGGTAGGAAAACACCATCGCTCGTCCCCGACCGCCACTCATAAGGAAGACAATCAAAGAACACCTCATGTTTCAAATTTGTTACATAACGTTTACCATACGTGCATGCTACGGGACTTGCAAACTTCAACACAAGTATTTATCAAATTCACAAATACTCAACTAGCACGACTTTGATATTATTACCTCGATATCTCAAAACAATCATCAAGCATCAAACTTCTCTTAGTATTCAACACACTCATAAGAATTCTTACAAATGTTGTATGCTTAGCATATTAGGATTATTTAAGCAAATTACCTCCATTGTGCTCTCAAAATAATATGAGTGAATCATGAGAGTTCATCTATTTCTTCAAAATAAAACCTCCATTTTGCTCTAAAAGATATAAGTGAAGCACTAGAGCAAATGACAAACTACTCCGAAAGATATAAGTGAAGATCAATGAGTAGCCGAGTAATTACGCAACTATGTGAAGACTCTCTAACATTTAAGAAATTCAGATCTTGGTACTTTATTCAAACATCAAGCAAAGCTAAAGAAAATAAAATGACACTCCAAGCAAAACACATATCATGTGGTGAATAAAAATATAGCTCCAAGTAAAGTTACCGATGAACGAAGACGAAAGAGGGGATGCCTTCCAGGGCATCCCCAGGCTTAGGCTCTTGGTTGTCCTTGAATATTACCTTGGGGTGCCTTGGGCATCCCAAATCTTAGGCTCTTGCCACTCCTTAATCCATAGTCCATCGAATCTTTACCCAACACTTATAAACTTCACAACACAAAACTTAACAGAAAACTCGTAAGCTCCGTTAGCGAAATAAAACAAAACACCACTTCAAGGTACTGTAATGAACTCATTCTTTATTTATATTGGTGTTAACCTACTGTATTCCAACTTCTCTATAGTTTATAAACTATTTTACTACCCATAGAGTCATCAAAATAGGCAAACAACACACGAAAAACAGAATCTGTCTAAAACAGAACAGTCTGTAGTAATCTATAACTAACACAAACTTCTGGAACTCCAATTTTTTTAAAATAAATTGGTTGATCTGAGGAATTTGTCTAGTAATCATCTGCAAAAAGAATCAACTAAATAGCACTCTCCAGTAAAACGTTGAAGCTAATGTCGTGAGCGCTAAAGTTTCTGTTTTTTACAGCATGATCATAAAGACTTCACCCAAATCTTCCCAAAGGTTCTACTTGGCACAAACACTAATTAAAACACAAAACCACATCTATACAGAAGCTAGATGGATTATTTATTACTAAACAGAAGCAAAAATTAAGAAACTAAAATAAAATTGGGTTGCCTCCCAACAAGCGATATCGTTTAACGCCCCTAGCTAGGCATGATGATTTCAATGATGCTCACATAAAAGATATGAATTGAAACATAAACAGAGCATCATGAAGAACATGACTAGCACATTTAAGTCTAACCCACTTCCTATGCATAGGGATTTTGTGAGCAAACAACTTATGGGAATAATAATCAACTAGCATATGAAAGCAAAACAAGCATAACTTCAAAACTTTAGGCACATAGAGAGGAACCTTGATATTATTGCAATTCCTACAAGAATATATTCCTCACTCATAATAATTTTCAGTAGCATCTTGAATGAATTCAACAATATAATCAGCACCTAAAGCATTCTTTTCATGATCTACAAGCATAGAAAATTTACTACTCTCCACATAAGCAAAATTCTTCTCATTCGGAATAGTAGTGGGATCAAACTCAACAAAATAACTATCATGTGATTGAAAATTAAGATCAAGATGACAAGTTTCATGGTTATCATTATTTTTTAAAGCATACGTGTCATCACAATAATCATCATAGATAGGAGGCATGCTTTTATCATAGTAAATTTGCTCATCAAAGGTTGGGGAACAAAAAATATCATCTTCATCAAACATAGCTTCCCCAAGCTTGTGGCTTTGCATATCATTAGCATCATGGATATTCAAGGAGTTCATACTAACAACATTGCAATCATGCTCATCATTCAAATATTTAGTGCCAAACATTCTAATGCATTCTTCTTCTAACACTTTGGCACAATTTTCTTTTCCATCATACTCACGAAAGATATTAAAAAGATGAAGCGTATGAGACAAACTCAATTCCATTTTTTTGTAGTTTTCTTTTATAAACTAAACTAGTCCTAAAACAAGAAACAAAAAGATTCGATTGCAAGATCTAAGGATATACCTTCAAGCACTAACCTCCCCGGCAACGGCGCCAGAAAAGAGCTTGATGTCTACTACGCAACCTTTTCCTTGTAGATGTTGTTGGGCCTGCAAGTGCACAGGTTTGTAGGACAGTAGCAAATTTCCCTCAAGTGGATGACCTAACGTTTATCAATCCGTAGGAGGCGTAGGATGAAGATGGTCTCTCAAGAAACCCTGCAACCAAATAACAAAGAGTCTCTTGTGTCCCCAACACACCCAATACAATGGTAAATTGTATAAGTGCACTAGTTCGGCGAAGAGATGGTGATACAAGTGCAATATGTATGGTAGATATAGGTTTTTGTAATCTGAAAATATAAAAACAGCAAGGTAGCAAGCGATAAAAGTGAGCGTAAACGGAATTGCAATGCTAGGAAACAAGGCCTAGGGTTCATACTTTCACTAGTGCAAGTTCTCTCAACAATAATAACATAATTGGATCATATAACTATCCCTCAACATGCAACAAAGAGTCACTCCAAAGTCACTAATAGCGGAGAAAAAACGAAGAGATTATGGTAGGGTATGAAACCACCTCAAAGTTATTCTTTCCAATCAATCCATTGGGCTATTCCTATAAGTTTCACAAACAGCCCAAGAGTTCTTACTAGAATAACACTTTAAGACACAAATCAACCAAAACCCTAATGTCACCTAGATACTCCAATGTTACCTCAATTATCCGTGGGTGTGATTATATGATATGCATCACACAATCTCAGATTCATCTATTCAACCAACACATAGAACCTCAAAGAGTGCCCAAAGTTTCTACCGGAGAATCACGACGAAAACGTGAGCCAACCCCTATGCATAGGTTCATGGGAGGAACCCGCAAGTTGTTCACCAAAACATACATCAAGTGAATCACGTGATATCCCATTGTCACCACAGATACGCACGGCAAGACATACATCAAGTGTTCTCAAATCTTTAAGGACTCAATCCGATAAGAATACTTCAATGGGAAAACTCAATTCATTACAAGAGAGTAGAGGGGGAGAAGAAACATAATATCCAACTATGATAGCAAAGCTCGCGATACATCAAGATCGTGCCAAATCAAGAACACGAGAGAGAGAGAGAGATCAAACACATAGCTACTGGTACATACCCTCTGCCCCGAGGGTGAACTACTCCCTCCTCGTCATGGAGAGCACAGGATGATGAAGATGGCCACGGTGAGGTTCCCCCCTCCGCGTGGTGCTTGGAACAGGTCCCGATTGGCTTTTGGTGGCTCTGGACGTTTTACGGCGGCGGAACTCCCGATCTAATCTTTGTTCTGGAAGTTTTAGGATACGTGGAGTTATATAGGCGGAAGAAGCATGTCAGGGGAGCCATGAGGGCCCCACGAGGCAGGTGGGCGCGCCCTAGGGGGGTGGGCGCGCCCCCCTGTCACGCCCAAGATGCGACCCTATCCTAAAGGAACTCGAAGGTCCCACCAAGGATAGAAGCACATCTTGAAGACGCTTTTTCAAGGTGGATATCATTACATCAACATTACATAATAGTGGGGATACATCCAATACATACAATGCCACATGAATACTATAATACAACATACAAGATCAACATCGGACTACAGATGAATCATAAACAGAAACTCAACAACATCCACCCTGCTAGCCCAGGCTGCCGACCTGGAACCTATCCCCTGATCGAAGAAGAAGCAGAAGAAGAACTCCAAACAAGAAAACATCGCTCTCACGTCATGATCATCGCAAACTTGTACCTGCAACTGGTGTTGTAGTAATCTGTGAGCCACGAGGACTCAGCAATCCCATTACCATGGGTATCAAGACTAGCAAAGCTTAAAGGGGTAAGCAAGGGGTAAAGTGGTGAGGTTGCAGCAGCGGCTAAGCATATATGGTGGCTAACATACGCAAATTAGAGCGAGAAGATAAACAAAGGAACGGTCGTCAACTAGTAATGATCAAGAAGTGATCCTGAACTCCTACTTACGTCAGACATAACCCAGAAACCGTGTTCTCCTCTCGATCAACCCCGAAAAGAGACACTCACGGTTACGCACACGATTGGTGTATTTTAGAAGAGTTTACTTCAAGTTTACTACAACCGGATATTAACAAATTCCCATCTGCCACATAACGCGGGCACGGCTTTCGAAAGTTCAAACCCTGCAGGGTGTCCCAACTTAGCCCATGATAAGCTCTCGCGATCAACGAAGGATATTCCTTCTCCCGGAAGACCCGATCAGTCTCGGAATCCGGCTACAAGACATTTCGACAGTAATAAAACAAGACCAGCAAGACCTCCCGCGTGCGACACCCGATAGTAGCCGCAGCGTATCTCGTCTCGAGCCACGACCGGATGAGCAGTCCATACAACTAAAACCAGCCCTCAAGTTTCCCCGAGGTGGCGCAGAAAGGGCTCTAGTTTGGACCAACACTTAGACAAGCATTGGCCCGGGGGGGCTGAATAAAGATGACCCTTGGGTTAATTACTCCCAAGGGAAATGTAGGTGGTGGTGAGGCAAATGGTAAAACCAATGTTGGGCCTTGCTGGAGGAGTCTTATTCTAAGCGAACTGTCAAGGGGGTCCCATAAATCACCCGACCGCGTTAGGGACGCAAAATCCGGGAACATAATACCGATATGACGGAAACTAGGGCGGCAAGAGTGGAACAAAACACCAGGCATAAGGCCAAGCCTTCCACCCTTTACCAAGTATATAGATGCATTAATAATATATGATATATTGTGATATCCCAACAAGTAAACATGTTCCAACAAGGAACAACATCTCCATGTTCCAACAAGGAACAAACTTCATCTTCACCTGCAACTAACAACGCTATAAGAGGGGCTGAGCAAAGCGGTAACATGGCCAAACAATGGTTTGCATAGGAAAGGTGTCAAAGGTTAGAGGCTAACATGGCAATTTGGGATGGCTTGAGGAACATGTAATAGGTAGCGCAGCATAGCGATAGAACGAAACAACTAGCATAGCAATGATAGTAGTGAGATCCAGGGTAGCGGTCATCTTGCCTGAAATCCCGCTAGGAAGAAGAACGAGTCCATGAAGAAGGCGAACGGATGAAGCCGAACTAAGCGTAGACGAACGAATCCTCACGATCGCAACGAAACAGGAACTAAGAAGAAGAAGCACACAACATGGTAAACACACCACACATGAACAAGACATGATGCACAAACAAGCATGATGCATGACAAGACTACATGAAGCTACTCATGGCAAGAGATGATGCAAACAAGAACAACACATCAAAGCAAGTTTAAATGAGGCCGGAAACAACATATAACAATTCCGGTAAGTTCTCATATGCAAATTTCGAAATTGGTCCAGATCTGAATAACTTTATGTTCAAGTTGTTAAACAGCAAGTTAAGATGCACCACGATGATCTACACGAAATTCTAGTCAAGTTACATATAAAGTTCATTAGATTCGGAGCTACGGCCTAGAAGATATGAGCAAAACAAGTTAATCATGGCATTGATGCAAAATGCATACAAACATAAAGCAAACACCTCAAAACAAGGATGCAACATGGTAATATGAAACTACATGCAATTCTAAGCAAGTATCATATAGAGCACACTCAAAACGGAGAAACGGTTCAACACATACACCCTATACAAGTCATGACAACAATCTGTCCATAACAGCAAGTAGGCATATTGCAAACATCAAAACACTATGCTACAACATCTCAACAGGAGAAAAAAAGGCATGGGCATGATGTAAAGGTAAATCATGACAAAACATGAACACTGAGATATCTCCAGAAATCACTAGAACATGTTCAAAATGACATGGCAAGATTGCAAATAATAACAGTTTCAGACTTAGCAGGAAATAACATCAGGTTGCAATGTTTAGAGCTATCAAATAACATGCTACAGGAACTTATCATGGCAAACAAAGGCATGGAATGATATTACTCAATTCATAGAACAAAAGTCCCTTACTGACCATGAGCCAAAAAGGATCAGAAAATATGATGGCACTCACGTAAACATGGCAAGTTATATTACAGATTCATACATGGCAGGAACAACAATAAGTAGGCATGTTGGTGAGCTTGAATCACTCACCACAGAGCAATACATGATAAACTAAGCATACATCCATCAAGAAGACATGGCAAAGAAGCTATACATGGCAAGAAAAACATCATAGCATACACGGAAAAACTACAACAACCTTGGCAAAATTGAATAACATGTAAACAACCTGCCAGGAAACATTTTATAGCAAAAGTAGAGCTCGATTGACTCAAGCTATGGCACTCCATAATTGCAAACAAGGGCATGTATGGATAGAGCATAACCATATGTTCAAAACATCCTTACTGAAGTATCTCAAAATAAGCATGGATCTCTCTGTAGCATCAAGTTTACATGGCATAAAAATATCAGCAGAACAGGGGTTGAAATCAGCAACATCATGAAGCCTAGTTTGCATGCTTGTGCTAGTCACCACAGAGATCACAAAAATACATGGCATACACCCCTGTAAATATGGAATGGCATATTACAAAACACATGTAGGACTCAAGTTCATAGGGTGCACACATCAATCATGGCAAAAATGACAAAAGTGCATGTTCTGATAAGAATCTGAAACTAACAGCATTTCGGGCATCAAGATGAGCTCAAATGAAAATGAGGCAATGAGATGAAATGATCTAATCGTCGATACGAAAAATTTAACATATTACATGCACGAAACGGAGCTACGGATGCAGAGATACGATGGCATGAACATGGCATGATAAAATCACAGGTTCGGGGACTTAGGCGAAAATTACCCTCGGGAAAACAGATCTAGGGTTCATCACGGGCTCCGAGGTTCGCCTGAAGGTCACCGGAGTCTTCGCCGGAGACAGACGCGGGGTGGCCGGAGAAGGGCGCCGGCGGCTCGGGTCGCTGGATCCGGGCGGCGGGGCCCGGCGAGGCGGGCTACGGGCGAGGAGGCGGCACGGCGAGGCGGGTGGCGCCCTCGGTTAGAAGCCTTGGCGGCGGCAGGGCCGGGCGCAGCCAGTGAGAGGCGCGAGGCGGCGGCGCAGGGAGCCGGGCGAGGCGAGGGCGGGCGCCTCGGGCCCCGATGGGCTCGGGCGGGCCTGCCCTCGGCCCGGCGGGCGGGCAATGGGCTGAGGAGAGAGAGGGTGGCGGAGGCGATGTGGCGGGCTCCTATTGGCTGGGGCGCCGGCGGCGGACGCGTCCGGCGCGGGGGAAGAAACGTCCGGCGGCGCGAGGGGAATTTCTAGGGTTTCGTTTGCGATTTGAACGGGGAGGGACACATATTTATAGGTAGAGGGAGCTAGGAGGGTCCAAATGAGGAGCGGTTTTCGGCCACGCATCGAACGACCGAGAGCATGGAGGGGAGTTTGGTGGGTTTTGGGCCACTTTGAAAGGGGTGTTGGGCTGCAAAGATAAGGAGGCTTTTACGGTTACCCGGTTAACCGTTAGAGTATCAAACGACCTCCAAATGGCACGAAACTTGACAGGCGGTCTACCGGTGGTATACCAAGGCCGCTTGACAAACCTCGGTCCATTTCGAGACCGTTTAACACCCGCACACGAAAAGAGGCAAAAGGGGGCGCCGGGAGACATAGGAGTGCCGGATTGCAAAACGGACAACGGGGAAAATGCTCGGATGCATGAGACGAACACGTATGCAAAATGAAATGCACATGATGACATGGTATGAGATGCAGATGGTGACATGGCAAAATGCAACACGCAAGCAAATGACATGGCAACGACGGCGAATAACTGGTAGACACCTGGCGCATCGGATCCGGGGCGTTACAACACTCCTCCACTAACAAGAGATCTTGTCCCGAGATCTTAGGACCGAGACGGAAGGGAAAAAGGGATGAGGTGAAACAAGAACTCAAGAGAAGAAGCAAAGAAGCGAGAGCACAAGAGAAGAAGAGAGGAACAATGAGGATGACGAGAATCGAAAGCTCAGGGAATCAGATAGACTATGAAACCGCTCGTTCTAACCGGAGTGGTTAGAATAAGAAAAGAAACGAATAAGACTAAAAGGATTTAGGCAGCACACTGGTTAAAACATGGAGGAATAGAACACGAGCTAGAGAGGATGGAATGACACTTGACGAGATAAACAACGCAATGCCTCCGGAAGAATTGAAAGAATTTGAATGAAAAGAACTTAGAAGGAAGGATTGAGTGGATTTGAATATCTGAGAAGAACAAAGAAATGCAAAACTCCAATTCTAAAGAATACGGAGAATTAATTACACTTAGAGATGCAAGAAGAAAAAATATTTGAACTCCACCAACAAAATCTTGATGAACTCTTGAAGAATGTATTAAAACATGAAGAACCACCATGAAGAACTCCGGTGATAAAAGGGATGATGAGATATATTGAAGGAAGAAAGAATAAGATTAAACCTTGTGGTGATTTAGATGAAGGTTCCGACGAAATGGCCGAGGAAAATTGAACTCAGGAAAAGAAAAGATGAAGACACTTGGAACTAGAATTTATTCATCAAGAACAAACTCCAAAGGAAAGGATTACTCACCTGGATGAAATAAGAATAAGATTTATTGTATGCTTATCCTTCATCAAAATAAATTGATGACAAGCAATGGATTTTGCATACTACTTACTCTTCTTGAAAAGGATTAAGGAGAAATATAGCACAAAACTTGAGAAAGTCTTCATGAATCACCGGTAGGATTGGAAAGAACGAATGGAGTAAAATGATAATCAAGGAAAAAGAATCTTGAACGAACCACCGTAAGAATTTGGAAATGACTGATGAAAGAGACTGAAAAACCGGGAAGAATTAGAAGGAACAAATAAGCTAGAGGGGATTCAGATGCAAAAAGACAAAGAGAACATGAGCTGATTAAAGAACACTTGAACGAAGCACCGGGATAAATAGAGAACGATAAATGGAATGATGGCCTCCGGTGAAAAGAAATGGAAAAACAACTCCTGACAAACTCCGGATGGTTGAGAAAAGGAATATCTGACAAATGGAATAATATGAGACGATAGCATGAAACTAGAACCACGAAGCTTCGAGAGAACGGGCAAGATTTAGAGGAAAACTCTTCTTCGATCTTCAAATGTTGAGAATGGCGGCGGGGAACACCAGTAAAATTGTTGAGATACTCCGGGAGAATGAAAAGAGAAAAGATTGACCCGAACATGAAATAATTTGGAAGCTATCTTGGAGAAGGCATCTGACTGATGAAATTCATTCTTACGTCAAACTTCAAAAAGAACTTTAGAATAACTCGAGAATAATTAGAACAGTCAGGTAAGATCCTGGGAAAAGACCTGTGGGTTAGGGCCCACTAAAATAGAACACCGTTGAAAAGGGATGTTGAACAGATAGATGATGCACCGGAACAATTGAAATATTTGAATGAGGTGACAACCTCGAATTAATTGGAACACAGACGAATCTCCTGAGATGTCTTGAACACTCCGGAAGGATAAACCGACGAGAGGCGAACGAGCAAGGAAAACACTTGAGCCGAGAGAAAGAATAAGATCAACCCGAAAAACTTTAATTGAGTTCACCGGAAAAAGAAAGGGATGAAGAATGACGAACAAGACGAGAATTCACCGGTTGAAATAATTGAGGAAAGATTGAAGTGGCTCCACACGAATGGAATTGATGGTCGGAAGAAACTCGAACTCCGGGAAGAGAAAGGGTGGGAGGGCGGGAAAGAACAGATAACTTGGAAGGGGGAACCGACGAATATCTTGAAGAGAAAAACACCGGTTGAAATAATTGAGGAGAGAGAGCAAAAACTTTACACGAGTAGGATGGATACTCGATTACAGACTCCGGTTCCTAGAAGAAGAAGGGAGGGTGGGTGGGAAAAGAAAACAACTGAGTATTGAACTTGGCAAAGAAGAAGAGGCTCGAGTCAACTTGACGAGAAAAGCACCGGGTGCAAAGACCTGAGGAACAACGATCGAAAAACCAACTGCGTGATCCTAAAGAAAATTTGAAGGGGAAGAGAAGTAATTCAAAACACCTACGTCAAGATTCCTCACCAGAGCGACGAAGGGACTGAGGAGTAAAAAGAATTCCTACTCTCCGATATAACTAGACTCCGAAAATAGTTTTCTACTAGACTCAACAACGGCCAAACTACACGATCAATCAAGGGGGCTCCTAGGGTCGGTCGAGGCTCTGATACCAACTTGTCACGCCCAAGATGCGACCCTATTCTAAAGGAACTCAAAGGTCCCACCAAGGATAGAAGCGCATCTTGAAGACGCTTTTGCAAGGTGGATACCATTACATCAACATTACATAATAGTGGTGATACATCCAATACATACAATGCCACATGAATACAACAATACAACATACAAGATCAACATCCGACTACGGATGAATCATAAACAGAAACTCGACAACATCCACCCTGCTAGCCCAGGCTGCCGACTGGAACCTATCCCCGATCAAGAAGAAGCGTAAGAAGAACTCCAAACAAGCAAACATCGCTCTCACGTCATGATCATCGCAAACCTGTACCTGCAACTGGTGTTGTAGTAATCTGTGAGCCACGAGGACTCAGCAATCCCATTACCATGGGTATCAAGACTAGCAAAGCTTAAAGGGGTAAGGAAGGGGTAAAGTGGTGAGGTTGCAGCAGCGGCTAAGCATATATGGTGGCTAAATACGCAAATGAGAGCGAGAAGAGAAACGAAGGAACGGTCGTCAACTAGTAATGATCAAGAAGTGATCCTGAACTCCTACTTACGTCAGACATAACCCAGAAACCGTGTTCTCCTCTCGATCAACCCCGAAAAGAGACACTCATGGTTACGCACAAGGTTGGTGTATTTTAGAAGAGTTTACTTCAAGTTTACTACAACCGGATATTAACAAATTCCCATCTGCTACATAACTGCGGGCACGGCTTTCGAAAGTTCAAACCCTGCAGGGGTGTCCCAACTTAGCCCATGATAAGCTCTCGCGATCAACGAAGGATATTCCTTCTCCCCGGGAAGACCCGATCAGTCTCGGAATCCCGGCTACAAGACATTTCGACAGTAATAAACCAAGACCAGCAAGACCTCCCGGCGTGCCGACACCCTGATAGTAGCCGCGCGTATCTCATCTCAGGCCACGACCGGATGAGCAGTCCGTACAACTAAAACCAGCCCTCAAGTTTCCCCGAGGTGGCGCTGCAAAGGGCTCTAGTTTGGACCAACACTTAGACAAGCATTGGCCCGGGGGGGCTGAATAAAGATGACCCTTGGGTTAATTACTCCCAAGGGAAATGTAGGTGGTGGTGAGGCAAATGGTAAAACCAATGTTGGTCCTTGCTGGAGGAGTCTTATTCAAAGCGAACTGTCAAGGGGGTCCCATAAATCACCCGACCGCGTTAGGGACGCAAAATCCGGGAACATAATACCGATATGACGGAAACTAGGGCGGCAAGAGTGGAACAAAACACCAGGCATAAGGCCGAGCCTTCCACCCTTTACCAAGTATATAGATGCATTAATAATATATGATATATTGTGATATCCCAACTAGTAAACATGTTCCAACAAGGAACAACATCTCCATGTTCCAACAAGGAACAAACTTCATCTTCACCTGCAACTAACAACGCTATAAGAGGGGCTGAGCAAAGCGGTAACATAGCCATACAACGGTTTGCATAGGAAAGGTGTCAAAGGTTAGAGGATGACATGGCAATTTGGGATGGCTTGAGGAACAGGTAATAGGTAGCGCAGCATAGCGATAGAATGAAACAACTAGCATAGCAATGATAGTAGTGAGATCCAGGGTAGCGGTCATCTTGCCAGAAATCCCGCTAGGAAGAAGAAAGAGTCCATGAAGAAGACGAACGGATGAAGCCGAACCAAGCGTAGACGAACGAATCCTCACGATCGCAACGAAACAGGAACTAAGAAGAAGAAGCACACAACATGGTAATCACACCACACATGAACAAGACATGATGCACAAACAAGCATGATGCATGACAAGACTACATGAAGCTACTCATGGCAAGAGATGATGCAAACAAGAACAACATATCAAAGCAAGTTTAAATGAGGCCGGAAACAACATATAACAATTCCGGTAAGTCCTCAGATGCAAATTTCGAAATGGGTCCAGATCTGAAAAACTTTCTGTTCAAGTTGTTAAACAGCAAGTTAAGATGCACCACGATGATCTACACGAAATTCTAGTCAAGTTACATATAAAGTTCATTAGATTCGGAGCTACGGCCTAGAAGATATGAGCAAAACAAGTTAATCATGGCATTGATGCAAAATGCATACAAACATCAAGCAAACACCTCAAAACAAGGATGCAACATGGTAATATGAAACTACATGCAATTCTAAGCAAGTTTCATATAGAGCACACTCAAAACGGAGCAACGGTTCAACACATACACCCTATACAAGTCATGACAACAATCTGTCCATAACAGCAAGTAGGCATATTGCAAACATCAAAACACTATGCTACAGCATCTCAAAAGGAGAACAAAAGGCATGGGCATGATGTACAGGTAAAGAATGACAAAACATGAACACTGAGCTATCTCCAGAAATCACAAGAACATGTTCAAAATGACATGGCAAGATTGCAAATAATAACAGTTTCAGACTTAGCAGGAAATAACATCAGGTTGCAATGTTTAGAGCTATCAAAAAACATGCTACAGGAACTTATCATGGCAAACAAAGGCATGGAATGATACTACTCAATTCATAGAACAAAAGTCCCTTAGTGACCATGATCCAAAAAGGATCAGAAAATATGATGGCACTCACGTAAACATGGCAAGTTATATTACAGATTCATACATGGCAGGAACAACAATAAGTAGGCATGTTGATGAGCTTGAATCACTCACCACAGAGCAATACATGATAAACTAAGTATACATCCATCAAGAAGACATGGCAGAGAAGCTATACATGGCAAGAACAACATCATATCTTACACGGATCAACTACAACAACTTTGGCAAAATTGAATAACATGTAAACAACCTGCCAGGAAACATTTTATAGCAAAGGTAGAGCTCGATTGACTCAAGCTATGTCACTCCATAATTGCAAACAAGGGCATGGATGGATATACCATAACCATATGTTCAAAACATCCTTACTGAAGTATCTCAAAATAAGCATGTATCTCTCTGTAGCATCAAGTTTACATGGCATAAAAATATCAGCAGAACAGGGGCTGAAATCAGCAACATCATGAAGCCTAGTTTGCATGCTTGTGCTAGTCACCACAAAGATCACAAAAATATATGGCATACACCCCTGTAAAGATGGCATGTCATATTACAAAACACATGTCGGACTCAAGTTCATAGGGTGCACACATCAATCATGGAAAAAATGACAAAAGTGCATGTTCTGATAAGAATCTGAAACTAACATCACATAGCCCTATTCTAACAGCATTTCGGGCATAAAGATGAGCTCAAATGAAAATGATGCAATGATATTGAATGATGTACTCGTCTAGGCGAACAATTTGACATATTACACGCACGAAACGGAGCTACGGATGCAGAGATACGATGGCATGAACATGGCATGATAAAATCACAGATTCGGGGACTTAGGCGAAAATTACCCTCGGGAAAACAGATCTAGGGTTCGTCACGGGCTCCGAGGTTCGCCTGAAGGTCACCGGAGTCTTCGCCGGAGACGGACGCGGGGTGGCCGGAGAAGGGCGCCGGCGGGTCGGGGTCGCCGGATCCGGCGGCGGGTCCCCGGCGAGGCGGGCTACGGCGAGGAGGCCGGGCATGGCGAGGCGGGTGGCGGCGCCTGGTCGGGCGCTTGAAGCGGCGGGCTGGCGGGCGGGGCGGCGTGAGAGGCGCGAGGCGGCGGCGCAGGGAGCCGGGCGAGGCGAGGGGCGGCGCCGGGCCCGGATGGGCTCAGGCGGGCTCGCCTGCCCGGGCGGGCGGGCGGCGGGCTGAGGAGAGAGAGGGTGGCGGAGGCGATGTGGCGGGCTCCTATTGGCTGGGGCGCCGGCGGCGGACGCGTCCGGCCCGGGGGAAGAAACGTCCGGCGGCGCGAGGGGAATTTCTAGGGTTTCGTCTGCGATTTGAACGGGGAGGGACGCATATTTATAGGTAGAGGGAGCTAGGAGAGTCCAAATGAGGAGCGGTTTTCGGCCACGCGATCGTGATCGAACGACCGAGAGCATGGAGGGGAGTTTGGTGGGTTTTGGGCCACTTTGAAAGGGGTGTTGGGCTGCAAAGGGAAGGAGGCTTTTACGGTTACCCGGTTAACCGTTGGAGTATCAAACGACCTCCAAATGGCACGAAACTTGACAGGCGGTCTACCGGTGGTATACCAAGGCCGCTTGACAAACCTCGGTCCATTCCGAGACCGCTTAACACCCGCATACGAAAAAGAGGCAAAAGGGGGCCGCGGACATAGGAGTGCCGGATTACAAAACGGACAACGGGGAAAATGCTCGGATGCATGAGACGAACACGTATGCAAAATGAAATGCACATGATGACATGATATGAAATGCAGATGATGACATGGCAAAATGCAACACGCAAGCAAATGACATGGCAACGACGGCGAATAACTGGCAGACACCTGGCGCATCGGATCCGGGGCGTTACACCCCCACCCTAGTGGCCTCCTCCTTCCTTCCTTGACGTGGGGTCCAACTCCATCGGGTGGCTTTCCTTCCAAAAATAACTTCTCTAGTTGATTTCATTCCGTTTTGACTCCATTTGATCTTCCTTTTCTTCGAAATACTGAAATAGGCAAAAAACAGCAATTCTGGGCTGGGCCTCCGGTTAATAGGTTAGTCGAAAAAATAATATAAAAGTGGATAATAAAGCCCAATATTGCCCAAAACAGTAGATAATATAGCATGGAGCAATCAAAAATTATAGATACGTTGGAGACGTATCAGGAGCCGGATCCCTCGCCGCGTCGCACGGAGCAAGGCCCCCCGGAGGTAGGCCCTTTGCTGGAGTGGTGTTGAAAAGCCTGCCCCCGGCAGAGGACCCGTGGTCGCTGAGGGCGCCGCTGGCTGCCGGTCGGCTCAAAGGTGGTCGAGGGCGGCGCAAGCCGGGGCCCTCGTCTGGCAATATGAAGCAAGGTCGGTACCTGTGAACATGGGCCAGTGCCTGTGAAGATCAGTGCCCGTGACACTCTCACGTAATAATGAGTGGGGCTGTACACGCCTCTGAGTCTTCGGAGAGTCGCCCTCGGGACTCGGGGGCTCCCTCCCACGCCTAGTGGCAGCACTTAGCTCCGTGCTGGTGAGAAGACTTGAAGACAAGAAGACTAGACTAGGTGCCAGACACGGCCATTTGCTTTGAATCCCTTTTCTGTAGCCTTGCCTTTTGAATTTGGATTTAAGTTGAAGTTGAGTTTTTATCGATGCTCGCTGGGGGGTGCCATTTCTCGTTCGGAGTGATTTCTTGCCATCTGGTTCTTGCCATGTTCTGGAGCTCGCGCTCGCTGCCTCCCCTTCGCGGGCCCCTTGCGAGCGGGGCTGGGCGTGGCACACGCACTGAACGCACTGCTCGGCGCTAGATCCTCGCGAGGCCCGCTCGGGCGGATCAGCCGACCCTTCAGGAGCTCCGCGGCAACTCTCGACCTTACAATCCTTGGGAGGCCGTCCCAGCTAAGGTAAGCCGCAGCAACAAAACTTGTCGCCAGGCTCGTGGATCCACGAAGGCGCCCACTTGGTTGGGCATAAAAGAATAAAAATTGTGATTTGTTTACATGAGGGGCTCCCCCTCTCAAAATGCTCTCACAATTCCTAAGGGCCACGCCTAAGTTCTTGTATACAGGATAAAGCAGTAAAGGAATAAGGGATCAGCCAGATATGTCGCTCGCCACGTCCTCCACATCGTCTACAGATGCATCACTGGCGTCGCCACCACCTTCGTTGGCTCGCCTCCGCCCTCACCAACACCGGCATCACCATCATCAACCACGTCGCCTTCGTCTGCGGCAACCACCACCGCGTCGTCTTCGGAAGAGAAGGCCCTGACCAGCGTGTCCACGTTGTCCTCCATTGTCGGGGTTGGGTGCGACATATGCCAATGGATGGCTTATCATGGTGGGAGCGAGTAGAACGTCGCCGGTGCCTGGAAGCGGGATGAGGCGTAGACACGAACGCCGTCGCACTTTACCCAGGTTCGGGGCTCTCCTAGGAGATAACACCCCTAGTCCTGCTCTGCGGGGTCTCCGCATGATCGCTAAGGCAGTAGTGGATACAATAGTGCTCCTCGAGCTTTATGATAGAGGTAGAAGAAGGTAGGAACGCTCTCTCCTTCCTGTAGGTATGCGTCTAGTTCTAATAGGTTGGGAACCCTTTGCATGGGTGCCCTGGGGGGTTTATATAGGCCTACCCCCCAGGGGTAAAATGGTAATCATGCCCCGCCCCCTCGGCTTCATATCCCACTTTGCGTGATGCGTCAACTTGGATTTCCGCCTTCATGGAGGAGTCGGCTGTGGCGTACTTGTCGGCTACGATCAGCAGTTCATCGAGGGTCCCCGGCTCATCACAGAGAATCCGGTGCTTGAGTAGGGTGCCTTCTTGGCACCCGGCAGTGAAATACGGCGAGGAGGCGGGTCGTCGTTTCACCGGTTGGGCGCTTCAGTGCAGCACTCGGCCTCCTGCTGCTCAGCAGCCGCTTCAAGGAGCTGCTGGACACGCTTCGTCATGTGGAGACGCTCGTCGCCCTCGAGCTTGTCTAGCTCGTCTGCTGCCGCCTGGGCAGCTCGTATGTTCTTTGCAGGCATGGCGTAGATGGGACGATCTATCCCGAATAGGCTGGCAATGGCCGGGCCACGCTGCCGGATCAGGCCAATGCGGCTAGGCCCACCAGGAGCTGGCGTGCCGCCGACGGCACGGTCCATCACGCTGGTAGGCCTCCCAAAGGCGACTCATGCTGGCTAGCCGGTTGGCGCTTTCGACGAGCTGGACACGGCGTGCCTCCAGCGTCTCGGCATCGGCGTCTGCTGGGATGGGCGCAGTCAGGTCTTGCAGCGCCGTCTGCAACGGGTCCTGGCCACCTCCGCCAGAGTGCTCGCCGTGGCTGATGACGGGCACCTCCGTGACGGTGCTGCCACCGTTGTCCGCGCGAGGAAGCGGTTCGTCGTAGACCACCACGTTGGTGGGGAACGCATCAAGTGACGACGTGTCGGAGTCGACAAGCATCGGATTGGTGGAGCCAACCGACTCCAAGTCTACAGCAGGCTCGCTGGCGACATGGAGCTGATCGAGGAGGCTGACGAGGCAGCTCTCGGGGCCTTCTGTGCCCGCGTCGGATGCGGTCTCGTCGGAGAGGGGATCTCGCCAAGAAGATCGGCGAGGCATCTCGCCGCACAGGCGACCTTCACACCGTGCAGCGCGTCGGCGCAGGTGCCGTCTGGCGTGCCGGGCTGGCTGCGCTCGTTAGGAAGGAATAAGGTTCCCGTCCAGAACAGGTCTCCGGGAGATGGTGCACCTGGCCCCAAGGTGGGCGCCAAATGTCGGGGGTTGGGTGCGACATATGCTAACGGATGGCTTATCATGGTGGGAGCGAGTAGAACGTCGTCGGTTCCTAGAAGCGGGATGAGGCGTAGACATGAACGCCGGCAAACTTTGCCCAGGTTCAGGGCTCTCCTAGGAGATAACACCCCTAGTCCTGCTCTGCGGGGTCTCCGCATGATCACTAAGGCACTAGTGGATACAATGGTGCTCCTTGTTGTATGCTAGAGGTAGAAGAAGGCAGGGACGCTCTCCTTCCTCTAGGTATGAGTCTAGTTCTAACAGGTTGGGAACCCTTTGCATGGGTGCCTGGGGTTTTATATGCCTACTTCTGTGGGTACAATGTGAATCTGGCCGGGTGTAGGACCCGGCTGTCAGTGTCTCTGGTCGCCGGTTTCTCTGCCGACAGGTGGCGCCCGCCGCCTGGCGGGCCCGCCGCCTGGTCTGGTACGGAGTCGACAGGCCGCTCCCGCCGCTTGCGCGTCTTGCCGGCTGCTGATTACTGTAGCCGTGATGCTAATGACGCAGGCTTGGTTTGGGGAGCATGGCTACAGTCCCGCCGCCTGGTGAGAAATCACTATAGCCACACCGTGTCTCATCTGGTTAATGGTGCACGGGCCCCGAGGGAGGAACAAGGCGCCTGCTGGAAGCTGGCCTCCCTCAGGTCCGGCTGGTCTGGCTTCCGCCGTCTTCTGGGCTCTCGTTGCCTAGTACGGCCCGCCGCCTGCGCGCCGTACCGACAGGCCATCGTGGGGACATGATGTCAGGGGTGGAGTGGCAACAGTGCCGCGCCGGGCAGAGATCTCCGCCTGTACGGAGCACTGTGGCCATGCCCGGCCCTGGATATGGGGGTGATGGGCTACACTGTATCCTCACCATGTCTTGTCTTCTTAATGGGAGTGCAGACTCTGAGGGCACCGTGGGCCGCCTGCTAGGAGCCGGCCTCTCTAGAGGCTGTCGGCGTTCTGGGAACGGGGGTCCCCAGACTTGCCTGCCTGTGGCCTGCGGAGTGGCTCGAAGGAGGCCCAACACGGCCCATCTTCATCAACGCAAGCTCAAGACCCTCGCGAGGGGCAAGCCTCATGGGCGGACGACAAGGAGCTTCTCAGCACCGCCTCATCAGGCTGGCTCATGAGGAGGCGGTGAGTTCAAGGCAGGTACCTCGCGAGGTGCCCATGACGCAAGCCATGACGACCAAGGGCGCCGGTGGCGCCAGCCAGCAAGTGTCCTCCTTTCCTCTTTGGTGCAAAGGAGAAAGCGCGGCGAGAGCATCAAGCAAAGGCATCCGCTTCGTGCAACAAGACCAAGACCAGCCCAACGGCAGGAAGGGAGTCATCGTGGAGCCCAAGCAAAGCGCCATCACCAGAGCCTTTGGCAGGCGAGGACGAACTTTAGCCAGGATAAGTGTCCCCGTTGTTCCCCTTCAAAATGGCAAATTGTTGGCGCCCTTCCCGCTCTATATTTGGGAAGAGGCCCAGGGCCTTTGCCTATAAATAGGACTAGCCACCCCCAGGGTAGAGAGGGAGATCCGAATCATCATCAAGAAACCAGTAGCTAGAGCGACTGAACCCCACCTAGCAGTTCATCGCACCCGCCAAGAACAGAGCCTCGCGAGGCTGTTCTTCCTTGTATTGTTCCTCATCAGCCCAAGAGGCAATCCACCACACCACACACTGGAGTAGGGTATTACACCACAATGGTGGCCCGAACCAGTATAAATCTCGTGTCTCTTGTGCAGTTCTGTTCAGTAGTTTAGGTCCCAGCGATTCGGCAAGGTGCGAGACGGTGGAGGGTTGGATCTCCATGCGCACCCCAGTGTTCGAACCTCAAGGGTCTGCCGGAACCCGAAATCCGACATTTGGCGCGCCAGGTAGGGGTGCGCCGGAATCTACCATTCGTCGCCTCGTTCTTCCCCGACCACCGCAACCATGTCTGACGCCCGTCGGGCCCGCGCCGAGCGCCGAGCCGCCCTCGCCTCCCATGTCATCCAGACAGCTCCTGTCGGCGGGCACCCTCGTCGTTCCCCGTCACCTGCCGTCAACGCCGCCACCGGCCCGGCGGGGAACGAGCAGCAAGCATCGTCCAGGCACCCGTCCATGAGGCGGGACGGCCACACCGCCACGCCTTCGCTCACCCCCGCTGGTTCTTCGCCACTTGCCCACGCGGCCATGGAGGCCCGAGCTGCACTCATCGCGGCAAATGAGCTCCTGCGCTACCGCCCCGTCGACAACGTCTATGAAGAATGGCTCGACCGAGCCGCCGACCTTGCCAAAGTCACGAGGGAGGCGCTTGGGCACCACGTGGACGCGTGCTTCGAAGCACGTTTCCCGCAAGCAGGAGCAAGGCAAGGAGGGCCGAACCCTCAGGAGTTCGTCGGCCAAGGCCATCCCGAGGCTCGAGAGGTCGCACGCCGCAGCCCCTGGCGGAGATGGAGATGGCCCCGAGGAGCCGCCAGCGCCTCGGGATCCTCCCGAGGCCCCGGGCCTGGGGCTCGTGAGGATCGGCCCCGCAGCCCACCGAGTCTGCTACACCAACACCGCTTCATCCCCAACACCACCAGTGACATCTTTAAGTTTTATTTCCGCTGGGAGCGCCTTGAGGCCGTGATTATTCCCAGCCGCGTGGGTCCGCCCCTGCATGCATGTACCCCTTTTATTTCATGTCATTAGCCTATCTGTTGGGGGCGCCGGGCTGCATCGTCCCCAAGCCGCTGGCCTGTCCCGGTGCATGTATCCTTCTTACGTTTTCCTTAGGATTATGCTCTCGCTCCACCATGCTTGTTATTTGGTGCCTTTTCCTAGGTGGCGGAATCTTGCACGCTAAAGGGGGTGTCTGAGCATCGCGACTCAGGGCTCCTACCGCTCTCCGCCGTCACCCTCCGGGTCTTGTCCATGGCATCGCGACCAGCTTGCCACGACGGTCGAGACCAGCCCAAGAGCCGGACTCGAGGACGAGTTTCATCATCTAACCGCTTATGCGTTAAAGGGGGTGCCCGAGCATCGCGACTCAGGCTCCTACCAGCTCTCCGCCCTCACCCTCTGGTCTTGTCCATGGCATCGCGACCGGCTTGCCAGCCGACGGCCGAGACCAGCCCGAGAGCGGGACCGAGGACGAGAGTTGCTGATCTAACCCAGCTTGCGCATTAAAGGGGGGTGCACGAGCATCGCGACTCGGGGCTCCTACCGCTCTCCGCCCTCACCCTCGTGTCTTGTCCATGGCATCGCGACCTAGCTTGCCACGACGGTCGAGACTAGCCCGAGAGCCGGGACCCGAGGACGTAGAGTTGTTGCATCTAACCCAGCTTGCGCGTTAAAGGGGGGGTGCCTGAGCATCGTGACTCAGGGCTCCTACCGGCTCTCTGGCCCTCACCCTCTGGTCTTGTCCATGGCATCGCGACCTGGCTTGCCAGCGAGGGCTGAGACTAGCCCGAGAGCCGGGACCCGAAGACGTACAGCTCCGGCATCTGGCCAAATTTGCAGGAACAAACTCGAAGATAAGGCCCAGAGCCAGGCGCAACCCGCCTTGAGGTAGGGCCCCGTGAGTCCCGCGCTGGCTCACGGGTGCCCAGATACACCTCGTCCAGCCCTACCATGCCAACCACGTGTCGTGGTGGGGCTGATCACGCCTGGGCTCCTCCCGCAGGGGAGCCCCTCCCACGCGCTGCTGGAAGCACCATGCTCGCTACCGGGTCGACGACATCGCCGAGGAGCGGCTATACCCATACGCATGCGAAGCGCTATGCTCCGCTGGTGATAAACAACTAAGGGTGGCCTCCGGTCGCATCAACCTCGTGGAGCCCAGAGCTCGGTGTCCGCCTCATCGCAACGCCCTCGAGCGCCGCAGGGGGCTGGACGGGCTGCGCCTGGCACGCCAGACGACGCCACTCCAGCCAGGCCCCGGCCTGGTTCGTCGATGTCACTCCCCGAGCGGAGCCAAGGTACGTAATGCCGCTTGAGCATCAAGGGGACTCTCGAGCATCGCGACTCAGAGCCTAACTGGTCACGTAGCCCTCACCCTTAGTTCCAAAGGCTAATGGCGGTCGAGGTATGTCCGGGGCCGGGCTCGCAGACGAGAACGGTAGATCCGCCAAGATCTCACCTCCCTACTTGATGTTCGGCGCTAAGGGGGACTCCACGAGCATCGCGACTCAGAGCCTAACTTGTCACGTAGCCCTCACTCCTTGGTCCCGCCCTGGTTTCGGTCGGGCTAACAGCGGCCGAGGTTCATAGGGGCGGGCTCGCCGGCGAGAACATAAGCAAGTAGGAAGCGCAAATTTCAAGGAATTCAAAAGCAAATATTACAGTCCACACTGTTATCGCAATACCAAATGCAAGTTTAAACGCCTCCCGAGGCATGATACATGTGCAGGAATTAAAGGCGTGACAGAGCCACAACGGAGTCACTTGTCGGCGTGGAGCAGCGGAGTGGGTTCGCCCATGGAGCAGCAGGTCGGCAGCGCCGCTTTGGCTTGGTGTCAAGGCCCGAACTTCCCAACAGAGCCTCCGCGACCCTTCACAGCCTCGCAACGGCAGCTGCATGCTCGCCGCTTGGTGGCTCCAAAGAAGCTGTCCAGTCGACGCTGGATCGCGAAGGTAGATGTGGGTGAGGACCCGTCGGTGCCGCCAAGACAAGACGCCCTCGGCTCGGCCGTGGGGCCAAGGCCAAGGTGACATCTTCAGAGCGCGAACCAGGAAGGGAAGCAGCTTGGCGGGACCATCCTCGGCGCCGCCAGGACTCTCCAGTGCCATCGTCAGAAGCGCCTTCAAGAAAGAGCGAGCCCTCACCTCCATATCCGTGAAGGCCACGCGCTCTTTTGCAAGAACCCGCGCCTTGTCATCCAGCTCGACCTTCCTTGCCTCCAGCTCCTGCTCCAGCGCCTAGGCGGTCGCGGGCGCTTGAGCCTGGCCTCCCGGTCCTGACGGCCGCCGCGAGCCTTCATGCTTTCCTCCTGCCTCTGGCGGAGGCGGGCCTCCTCGGCAAGCTGGTTCTGCAGCCCTTCACCGCTCTCCAAGTCTCACAAAGAACCTTGATGCTGGCTACCTTCCCTGTGGCAGCATCACGGGCAATCTTCGCCTCACGGACAGCCTGCTTCTCCTTGTCGCAGCTGCCGAGGCTCGACCAGCACCGCCTGGATCAAGGCCGAGCGAATCCAGCCAGAGGCCAGCTCCAAGCGCCCGGCCACCAAGCGAGGGTCGGCGCCCAAAAGATCTTGCCGCAGCCAGTCCAATTCAGCAGCAGCACGATCCAGGACAGTGGGAGGAGTCGAAGAGACAGCAGTTGGTGGAGTAGGAGGAGAGGGCGGCGGCGTAACTGCAGTATCGTGAGGCGGGACCTGCTGCGCCCCAACAGCTATGGCGGCGGCATCAGGCAAGGACACCTCGGGAGTCGCTGGGCCATGGTGGCTGAACTCGCCCACCAGCTCCGCCAGCCTCGCATGAGGATGACCTGGCAAGAGAGGCTCGTGGTCTTGCCATCGCCTTTTCTTCAAGGGCAGAGGCGCTGCCCTGCATGAAGCCTCAGAGCTCCTTTAGCATCTGCCAGCAGCGCCACCAGCCAAGAGATACAGATATCAAGCCTCAGCGACAAAGCAAGGAATAAAACAAGAATCAAGCACTTATTAGTCATCGCCATGAAGCTCGAGCAAGCTCCGCCATACTTGAAGCCCGAGAGCCGCTGCAGGATCAACTTCAAGGGGCCCAGGAGCAGGTGGCGCGGCTCAAGGATCGCCCGGGCCGGGCGACCTGCTGGGACCAGCCCAGTCCGTCCCTTCGATCGGGGCAGCCTTCCGCCTCCCCGCTCATCCTCATCCTCGCTGCCGCCACTGGGAGGCGGAGAGTGCGGAACTGCGCCAAGGGGAGGAGCCCATGACTCCACCCCGAATCAACCCCTCTCCCGCCTTCTTCCTCCACCTCTTCGCTGAGTCGGCAGAGGACACGCCCAACAGGTCCTCCGAGCTCTCCACGGCACGGGCCCGCCCTCATTGAGATAGGCATGGGCCCCACCGCCTGCTCCCAACTCTCGAAGGAACAAGGTGGGGCGCCTCCGCCTCGCCACATCGCCCAACCAAGGACCGGAGGACCGCCGATCCTCGCCGCCAGACCACGGGCTCGAGTGAGGCCTCCACATCGAAGCTTAGTACTAACGGCGGAGCCGCTTGATGCTCCAGAACTCCTCGCCAGCGACGATCGTCAGCTTGCCGCCGCTGCTGGTCGGCTTTCAGATCTGCATCCATCTTCTCCAGCACCAGCCGCTGGGATCCGTAAGGTCCACTGGGACCAGCCGCCTGAGCTCGCAGGTGCTCCGGGCAGGATCAGCCGAGGGTGGATGCGCCCAAGATCCACCAAGACCCACTTGCTCCTCAAGCCTCAATCCGCTTCCTAGGGTTTGAAATGGCGATGGCTGCACCAGATGCGCATTTAAGCTCACAAGACGCTGAGGTGGAACCACGGGAGGTCTGGAGGGAGAAATAATGGCGCAGCAAGGCCACCGAGGGCTTCACCCCAACATGGGCCTCACAATAGTAGGCGAAAATTGCCAGAAGAAGGATGGAGTTGGGATGGAGGTGCAGAGCTTGAATGTTGTAGTCACGGAGGACGGAGAAGAAGAACTCGTAAAAGGGAGGCACCTGCACCAGCAATGATGGCACTCACGAAGAACGGTAGAAGGTACTCCCGACCTCGGGGCGGAGGAGCCGCCTTGAACGCCTGCCTGCTGACGCCGCGCCCGCCATCCGGCGCACTGTATGCAGGCTCGCCTCGACACATTTGGCGGGTCCAAGGCAGGAGAGTACCAAGCTCCGGCCAGGGCTTGGCGAGGAGCCATGACTGGCTAGGGCACGTAGGCGGAGTGGATCTGAAGATCTTGGAAGCAGAGAGGAGAGGCGCAAGAAAGGGGATCTGAGCAGCAACTGGAGAAAGTAAAGGAGGCAAGGAAGATGCCGCTCTGTTATCAACTCACGTGGTTGCAGAGGCGGACGCGTCCAATGAACCACCACGCGTCGCCCAAGTCCGCAGGCTGTTAGGGCCCGCGACGCCAGACTTGCCCTTTCGCCTTCGCCGCCAAGTTCGGCGCGCCATGGGCCCAGGGGCTATCACGACGCTCGGGAACGGGGTCCCTGTGACTTGCTCGCCATGCCCGCGGCGTGGCTCAAAGGAGGCCCAAGACGCCCATCTTCCTCAACGAAGCTCAAGACCTCGCGAGGGGCCAGATTGCTGGGCGGACGACAAGGAGCTTCTCAGCACGCACCTTGTCAGGCTGGCTCATGAGGAGGCGGAGAGTTCAAGGCAGGGTACTCGCGAGGTGCCCATGACGCAAGCCATGACGCACTAAGGGCGCCAGCCGGGCGCCAGCCACAAGAATGTCCTCCTTTCCTCTTTGGTGCAAAGGGAGCAAGCGAGGCGAGAGCATCAAGCAAAGGCATCCGTTTCGGTGCAACAAGACCAAGACCAGCCCAACGGCAGGAAGGGAGTCATCGTGGAGCCCAAGCATGCATCATCACCAGAGCCTTTGGTAGGCGAGGACACCTTTAGTCGATAAGTGTACCCATTGCCCCCTTCAAATGGCTAATTGTTGGCGCCCTTCCCGCCAATATTTGGGAAGAGGCCCAGGCCTTGCCTATAAATAGGACTAGCCACCCCCAAGGTAGAGAGGGAGATCCAATCCTCATCAAGAAACTGTAGCTAGAGCGATCGAACCCCACCTAGCAGTTCATCGCACCCGCCAAGAACAAACTCGCGAGGCTGTTCTTCCTTGTATTGTTCCTCATCAGCCCAAGAGGCAATCCACCACACCACACACCGGAGTAGGGTATTACACCACAATGGTGGCCCAACCAAGATAAATCTCGTGGTCTCTTGTGCAGTTCCGCTCAGTAGTTTAGGTCACAGCGATTCGGGCGAGGTGCGAGACGGTGGAGGGTTGGATCTCCGCGCGTACCCCAGTGTTCGAACCTCAAGGGTCTGCTGAACCCGAACCGACAGAGGTCAGCTTCGCAAGGAGTCGGCCCGCCTGGTGCCGCCGAGCTTAGCTTAGCCCGCAGCCCGCCGCTTGGGCCAGCCGGACATCAGAAGGCGGCGCTTCATCTTGTTGTCCTGAGGGGCGCAGCCGGCCCTGATGTTTTGAAAGGCTCAGGGACTCGGGTTAGGCTACCCGTGGCCCATTACTCCGAGATCCACCCACCGCGGCAGGTCACCACGAATGGCCTACGGCACAGGGGCAATGGCGGCATCTAAGTTGAAGTCGGGGAAGGAGATCTGAAGATGGCTGAAGACACGGGAGAACGCGCGCCCGAGCAGGCCCCGGCTTCTCTCTTACACAAGCTAGCGAGCCCTATCAGACCGGCTTCCAGGCTCGTCACCACATCGGTGAAGAAGTTCAGGTGACTGGTGTAGTCATTTGAGTGGGGGTGTGGTGCATTCTCGTCACAGATGTAGCCCATGGCAGTATTAGCCTTGTTCCGGAGGTCCTGAAGCATGGGCGCGTGCTCGCACTCCAACATCCGCCGTTGAAGCACCTCCTCCCTATTTTTCGGCGCGACGGCCTCGGCATCATCAACCCGTTTCCAAAGAGAAAGCAGCTCGGCGCGGGCGGAGGCTAGGTCCTCCTCCGCCGTGACCAGGGCGGCAGCCGTGGTCTCCTCATGCCTCTCCGCCTCATCTAACCTGGGCCTAAGAGCGGGCGGTCCACTGCTGCCTCGGCCTCAAGAAGCTTCAGCCTGGTCAGTCGCCAACCTTCAAGATCCACGCGAACCTCGGCCACCAAGCGGTCAACTTCCTCCTCGACTCTAGCCTCGTGAGCACCGACAGCATCTTCCGCCTGGGCAACTTGACGCTCCCTCGTCTCCAGTTGCTCAAGCTCAAGGCTACGCTCCACGGCTTCCAGAGCCAACGCCTCCTCGCGCTTCCGGACCTCCTCTTCCTCGCCAAGCGTCCCCCTCAGCGATGCAAGGGCGGCTCTGCGCGCCTCCACGTCCAGGCTTGGAGCTCCCATGCGCGCTTCTCCGTAGCCTCGCGATGGCGGTCAGCCTCGCGAGCCTCCTCCAAGGCTCAGGGGCAAGCCTCACGGGAAACCTTGAGGGATGCCTCAGCCTTTGCATTATCAAGATCACGCTGGTAGTGGCCAAGGTTGATGGCCACCCTCAGCTTACGTTGTTCCTCCACCAGCCGAAGACCCTCAGCCTCAAGGCGCGAGTCGACAACCGCGAGTTCTTCACCGAGTCGGCTCATCGCCTCCATCGCCTCCTGGAAGAGCTCATGACGAATGATGCTCCGCCCGCACTCGAACTCCAACGCACGCCCCTCCTCGTCCTCCGCCATGGGGGCTACAGGCGGGACGTGAAGCGGCGCACCCCCTCTCAGCAGGGGGCTGGGGGTGGTGCTGCTCCAGGTGCTGGCCCGACCTCACGAGGAGCCCCGGCCGGTCAGGGCCCTCTGCTTGAAGAGGTGCTGAAGGCCGAAGCCAACCAGCTGCTATCCATAACCAGAGGAGGAGTCTGGGGAACGCCCGCCAAGCTCCAAGCCATACCATGGAGAAAGGGCAATCGAGCCGCAGATTCAAAGCGCCAGGGAGGTGAGCGCACCCCCTCGGCCGGCCCAGCTCCAGGCGTGGCATGCAGGCTCGGATGCCAAAGGCTGACGGGGGTGCCGAGGATGGCGGGGATTGCTTCTCGGGGGACTCAACGGTCCTGGCAGAAGGGGCCTGAAGAGCCAGCGTCAGGAAGGAAAGCAAAAATCAAGAGATCGCAAGGTGCAGTACTTACTCGTCGACGACGATGTACTTTTGTCGCCTAACGGCTCAAGATACCGCTGCCGCCTGAGATCCTTTCCCGCAGAGTTCCTCAAGTCCACACAAAGCCGATCAAGCATCAACGTGGCGGCCAAGGGTGCAGCCGAGAAGTGCTCGAGGGAACAATTTCAGGGTGCCCGTTATGAGAACAGGCGGGGCCTCACCGCGACCTCCCAAGGCCTTTGAAGTTTTGGTTTCGGGAGCCACCTGCTGCATCATCTCAACGACCAGCGTCCCAGAATCACGGTTTCCTAAGGACGACGCCCCAGGTGCCCTAGGCGGCATCCGCACATCGGCACTCATGCCGCCAGCCACTGGCGGCGCTCGTCCCCCTGCACCCACATCTGGGGGGAGCTCGGCGCCATGGAGACGAAGCTGGCGGGGTGCAGGTCATATTGGAGAGGAGGGGCAGAGTCTCGAGAAAGCAGAGGAATTGTGGAAGCAAGGCGTGGGTGATGGAAGAATAACTGTGTAGGTTGCGGGGGCCGCCTTGCCAGGCGGATTCCAAGGCAGCGTGGGGAAGCGGAGACGCCCACGTCCAACCAATCGCCACGCGTCGGCCAGGGCCGGAGTCTTTTGGGGCCTGCGGTGCTACTAGCTTGACCTTTGGCTTCACCTCGAAACCAAGCCCAAGCGCGCCTTGGGCCCGGGCTACTGTCATGCTTCGGGAACGGGGGTCCTCGACATGCTCGCTCATGCCCATGGCGAGCAGCCGCAGCTCGACGGCCCATCTTCATCAACAAGACACTCAAGACCCTCGCGAGAGGCCAAGCCTCGCGAGGCGGATGACGCAAGACCTCCTCACGAGTTGCCTCACCAGGCTGCCTCACGAGGAGCGGAGAAATCAAGGCAGGGCAAACCTCGCAAGGCTCTCGTGACGTGAGCCGTGAGGATCAAGATCAGGTGGGCGCCAGTGCGTGCAGTGTCCTTGCTTCCTCTTTGGTGCGATGGGGGCAAGCGCAGGCGCGGAGTACCGAGGCATCAAGCAAAGTTTTCCTTATCAGTGCAACGAGACTAAGACCAGCAGGACAGCAGGACGGAGGTCACCATGGAGCCCAAGACGTCGTCACCACCAGAGCCTTTTGCAGGCAAAGACCGCTTTTGTCAAGATAAGTTGTACTAGCTGTCCCCTTTTGAATTGGACGTTGTTGGCTCCCTTCCTGCTCAATATTTGGGGAGAGGACCAGGGCCTATATAAGTAGAGCTAGCCACCACCGTAGGGACAACTCATCTGGGACTATATCCACTCCATCCACACACCCACGGGTTCGCAGAGCGCAAGAACACCTCACCCTCAGGAGGCTGTTCTTACCCTTGCACTGTTCATCATCAGCCCAAGAGGCAATCCATCCACCATCACACTGGAGTAGGGTATTACACCGCAACGGTGGCCCGAACCAGTATAAATCTTGTATTCTTTGTGTTGTGAGTTCGTCGAGTTCGTCCGCGAGATCTTAGCGAGCTAGGGCATGGATCGGTAGGGAGGAAATCTTCGCGCGCACCCAAGTGTTCGAACCTTGAGGGTTTTGCCGGAACCCGAGATCCGACACGGGGGCTGGAGCAGAACTCATCTCGCCCACTTAGGACAAGCTCTACTACGCCAGCAGCTCTCCTTTCAAAGTAGCGAGAAGGTCTCGCATAACATCGCAGTATCACTTAATGTCACAAGCCCTAGAATTGTTTGTACTGCACACAAGCATCCATGCATCTTTTCTAAATTACTTCTTTAATTTGAAATGGGGGATAATAAACCCTAGCAGCAAATGGAATTCAACCAGGATCAAACTTAAATCTTTTCAATAATCCCAAACTGCCTTTAGAAATGTTCATCATTTTTGAATTGGTCCAGCACCTCTGACAAAAATGATGCACATATTTTTAGGCCATTCTGGATTTTTGAATTAATTCATATTGTATTTGCATTAGGGCATTTAAATGATATAAAATATTTTAAATGCTCAAATAATCATAAACTAAAATGTTTACTATTGGATATATTCTAAATAGTAGCCATGACTAGTTTCATGATTTTCGGAAATGCCCTGGCATTTTTATTAAAGCCCCGAAGTTACAGAAATAATAGAAAACAGGAAATAATAAAAAGGGAAGGAACTTACCTGGGCTTACCTCATCTGTGCGGCCACCTGGCGGCCCAAGTGGCTGGCCTAGCCCACCACCGCCACCTCCCCTGTCGTCTTCCTCCTTTGCCAGGAGGACAGGCGCGTGCCCGACGCGCGCGCACCGCCATGCGCCACCTCCTGCTTGCCGCCCGCGCCGCTGGTCATTTGGACGACCTCCACGTCGTCGCCCCGACCCCCTGGACCCCTCCATTCGCCCCAACTCCTCTCCCTCGCCCACCCGCCATGGCCGAAACCTCCATGGACGCGCCGTTGTAACCCCACACCTACAGCCACTCCCTCGCTCCATCTCTGCCTCCCCGAGGCCCGTATCATCTCCAGCTTCATCCTCGACGAGCCAAGCCTCGCCGGATGCCCTGCAGCACCGCCCCCGACGCCTTCTTATTCCTCGGGTCACCGAGATCGCCTCCGCCGCCCTGCTCGCTCCGGCCTCTCCCCGAGCTCACCGACTCGCTCGTCGTGTTCTACATGAGCTTCTGATCATCCTCCCCCTCTTTGTTCTCTCTCTTCACGCCGCCAGCCGCTTCTCTCGTCTCGACCATTGCGCCATCGCCGCACTCGCCGACGACACGACTCGGGCGACCATTTGGTCCGGCGCCGTGGTTCAACATGCTCGCCGCCTCGCGTAGCTGCCGAGGTGCCACGAACGCGATACCACGCCACTGCAGCCCTGTAGCCACAAACACTGAACACCGCGCCGCCCGAGCTCGTTTGTGAGCTCGGCCATCCCTGCTGCCGCCAAGATGCCTCCTCGATGCGGGCGAGCCTCAGCCTCGCGTGCTCTCGGCCGCCTGCTTGGTCGCTGGAGACGCAAACCCGAGCCCCTCCACCGCTGCTCGGCCTCGCTGGCGCTATGTCGCCGTGGGTTTGACCTCACGACCGCTGATCGGTGGGCCTGCTTGACCTCGGGTCACCGACGGTGGGCCACCCTTGTTAATTATTAGTTAGGTTAGTTTGGCGCTAATTAACCTAGATTAGTGCTTAACCTAACACTAACTAACTCTATTTTGTTAGTTAACTAACCACTGGCACGTGGGTCCCACAGGTCAGGTTTGAGCTGGCCGACCCAGTTGACCGCTGACGTCACAGTGATGCAGTTAATTATTTTCTGGATTTATTCTTATTCAGGAAATTCCAGAAAATAGAGCTAACTTCTAAAAATCATAGAAATTAACATGTAACTCCAAATGCAAAGTGTTATATATGAAAAATGATCAGAAAAATCTAATCTATACATCTGTACCATTTTCATGCATGTTTGAGCAACCTAAAGCTACTGTATATGACAATTTGAATTAATGTCATTTGAAATGTCATATATGGAGTTTGAATTTGAATCTTAGATTCAAACCAACTCCATTTAATCTGCAGCTAGTTGCATTAGCTCAAACCACAAGATCATGCATCATATTGTGCATTGCATTGATTGTGTTCTTCTTAGCTTGCCGGTGTTTGTCCCCTCTCGATAGACGTGGTTCCGACGATGAGTTCGATGACACCGACGAAGAACTATATTATCTTCAGAAGTGCCAGGCAAGCAGAACCCGCTTGTTCATTCCGATACAATCCTACTCTCTCGCTCCTGCTCTCTTTTACTGCATTAGGGAAACAACGACTCATGTGTTACTTGCTGCGGTAGCTAAACCCCTTTATCCTCTGCATGACCTGTCATTGCCACAAGAATAGATGAAACCCACTAGCATGAGTAGGAGTTGTTTGAGCCTCACAGCCTACTCATTCATGCTTGTTTGGCATGCCTGCTATCGCTTAGATTTGAGTCAGTCCGATTCATCGGGATGAATCGGAGGTGTGTAACATGTCCTACTGTTGAGAGCTAAGTGTGTGAACACGATTTGGTAAAGGTATCGGTGAGAGGCCATGTAGGAGTACATGGTGGGTTTTTTCATTGAAACTGTCCTCAGGAACTGAGTTCTGTGTTTGTGATCCATGAACAGTTACTACCACACATTGGGATCCTTAATTGACTCTCTCGGCTTCTTAACCACCCTTGTTCTCTATCCAAGAGTTGCAACTAGTTTCTGGTGTTTGTAGGATATGTGTTGGAGGCCGTGCGTAGCGCTGACCCTAGGGGTGGGCTATGATGCGGTAGATACACCGTGGCACGTGTACGGGCGCCTGCTTGGTGTCTCGGGAACCCTGCTCACATCGCTCGGGGCCGATGTGGAAACCTCGCCGACTCCTCTGGATGGAACCTGAATGGGCGATAAACCTGGACTAGAGACTTGAGTGTTTAGGTAGGCCGTGGCGACACCCTCGCCAAAGCTTCCGCTGAAGGTTGCCGAGATACATGACGTGTACATGGCGGTAAGTGGCGAGAGCGTGTGTGAAGAAGTACACCCCTGCAGGGTTAACATCATCTATTCGAATAGCCATGTCCGCGGTAAAGGACTTTTGGGTTGCCTATATCAGTTCATAGACAAGTGAAAGTGGATACTCTAAAATGCGCAAGATAAGCGTGAGTGCTATGGATGGCGTTCTCGGAGGTAGATGGGAGCGGATCCATAGTGGTGTATTGATTGGTGAATATGTGGACTCGTGTGCGCCACCTCAAAAGAGTTACTTGCATATGTAGTTTAGGATAGCCACCGAGTCAAAGCTGGCTTGCTGCAGTTAAAATCCACAACCCCCTTTGTTGATGCCGATGCATATGTAGTTAGTTCTGATGTAAGTCTTGCTGGGTACATTTGTACTCACGTTTGCTTAATTTAAGTTTTGCAGAGAGACTTCATTCTCGCTAGTAATTCCGTGGACTTTGACGCTTAGCTTGATACCTCAGCTACGATCTTGTGCCTCGGCAGGATCTCGTAGATAGTCGGGCTTCTAAGCCTTTTTCATTTGTAGATGTCTCTGACTCGACATGTTTAGCTTCCGCATGTGCTTTGATTTGTATGTTTCAATGTTGGGTCATGAGACCCATGTTTGTAATATCTCGCCTCCTGAGCCTAATGAATAAATACTTGAGTCGAGAGTTATGTTGTGATGCCATGTTGTATTTACACATATCGAGCATATTGTGTGTATGTTTGAAATGCTTGGTATGTGTGGGATCCCGACAATCTAGTTGTTTCTCCTTGGTAGGCTCTTTTATGGGGAAATGTAGTCTAGTGCTTCCTTGAGCCATAGTATTCCGCTACAGCCCGGTTCACCGGAGTCCTGCTAGCCCAAAGACTACTTCTCGTGACGCTTGATCGGCCGGCATGTGTTTCACTTCGTTCTCGTGGTACGTCCTTCGGGAAATGTCACGCTGTGACATCCAAGTCCTGCTTATCTGCTACAGCCCGGTTCCCTGAGTCCTGTTAGCCAGTGCTACAGCCCGGATTCACACGCTGCTGACCGACATGCTCGAAGTTGATTCATGTATGCCTGTCCCCATGGGTTAGTGCCGCTTTGGATTCACGACTAGCCATGTCGGCCCTGGTTCTCTGTCATATGGATGCTAGCGACACTATCATACACGTGAGCCAAAAGGCGCAAACGGTCCCGGTCCATGGTAAGGCGACAGCCGTGGGAATACCGTGCGTGAGGCTGCAAAGTGATATGAGGTGTTACTGGCTAGATTGATGTGACTTGGAATCAGTGTCCTAGCAGCTTTGGTATCAGAGTCTGTCTCCTGTAGGATTACGAAGCCAAACCGGTCGAAGTTGTGTCTAGAAATGCTTTAGTTATGTAAGGGAATTGATTGTGGAAGGGAACGTAATGCTCTTTTTACTCCTTATACCTCATGGCCTTCGATCTGAGTCATCCTCTCTCGTTTCTACGGGATTAAGAACTAGGCCTTCTCATCTATCTATCGTGATGGCGTGTTACTAATCCATAGACTTATAGAATTGATAGTTCCAAATCTCAGTTCAGTTTTACTACTCCGTATGTTCATAGCTGGTCTCGTAACCTTGATATTATGATGTTGAGTGGTCATGCCACTATTTTGCAGGATGTCTCAAATCATTTTGAGCATTTACAGCCGTTATGTTGTCTGAGTCATCCCAGATTTCTAAATAGTCTGATGCATTTGCAAATTCCTTCTCTCCGTTTCTAATGTTCATTTGGGCCAGATTAATCACACAAATTAGTGTGTTGAGGTACTCCGCTGCCTCGACATATATGTTGGAGCTATTATTATGAACCTAGGTGTTTTAGGGAGTCACGTAGTAATCTAGCCATGTTCTGTGTTCCCGGTGCGATGATTCTGGCCACCATTCTCGAAAGCATCCCGTGATGCCATCTAGTAGTAGGTATTCTACCCCTGGGTTTTCGAACCCGAGATTCACCCTACTTCATGTTGTTAGTATTTGCTAGTTCCCTTAAGATATTAGTAACCTTGCGATAGTCCTCGAGGTCCGTGGTATTTCCTTCTTCCAAATACCATGAACCATTAATGCAGATGTTCTCTGAACCAAAATATCACAATCAGAGTACTCTTGAGGAGTTCTCAATTCATAATTGTGATTCTGCCAGTTCTACCTTTCTGCATGTGTTATCTGGAAGAAACCTGTTGAACTTGGTTCGACATATTAATCTATGCATCCACAACTCAGAAAGATATATGTCCCCTTGAGTTGTCCCTCTTCATTTGTATTCCAACCATCGACTATCAATTGATAGCCAGGAGTAATTGTGCATCCGTGTTATCGATGACTATTATCCTTGTGGTCCGTCAAGCCATTCTATTCCGGACTGACTAGGAGAAACAAACTCCAGTACCTCATCCATATCTAGGATTGGGTCAAAGCAGTCATACTCCGCAGATCAAATGCTAATCCAGCTTTTATTCTGTTCCACCTTGGAGTGTTACACTCTTTATGTTGGGATATTCTTGAGAATTGCACCATCTTTTATGAATTCTTGATGCAGTGATACTTCTCACCATCATTGTTGGGGATATAACTACTGAATATAAACCGCCCTGAAGGGGCCGGTTTACCCTCGTCCATAATTAGGGCCCACGAAGGCATGAGGCCCGGAGCCCAGAGGCGGATTAGGGTCCATAAATGTAAACCGCCTTAGTCATGTAACTTGTGTTGTAAGATAAGAGAAAGAGGAGACCGAGCCGACACTTGTATGAGCCGGACTCGGGACTCAGAGACCGGCCAAGGCCAACCGTGTATATAAGGGGACGACCGGCGGTGGTTTAGGGACAGACAATTCGAGGCTTAGCGGCTATTGCTCCCTATTCGCCGAAATCACATCAATCCCATCACAAACTAGACGAGGCTTTACCTTCATCGAAGGGCTGAACTAGTATAATTCTCGTGTCTTTGTGTCCGCTTTAACCCTCTAAGTTAACCCGCACGATGGCCCCGCGACTAAGTCCTTTCACGAGGACATCCGTCGTGACAATTCCACGACAGTTGGCGCCACCGTGGGGCTATCATCGACGATGGTTTGATGATCTTAGAGGGCAAGTTCGAAGGACTCGAAGGCTATGCTGTGGGCCGGATGACTAAGAGTCGTCGCGGCAAGCTCTACATCGACGATGCAGACTGGGGCCCCGAGGCCGGCTCGATTGAGTACGGGTACCGGGTCCCCTTTGGTGGCATACACGTGTTCATCGGCAAGATCGGTGAGCCAGGCCTGGGCCGACATCTGCACCGACTCGCCGAGACGGCTCAGCGGCGAAGAAGAATCCTGCCCTGGCTAAACCGGCTGTCAAGCGTGCTTTGTGGGAGTCATCCACGGAGGAGACTGTGAGGGCGGATCAGCATCGGGCGGCGAAACCGTTGTCTACTCTGATGACGAGCCGTCGACCGGAGAAACCGAGTCTCTGTACCAGCTGCAAGATGGCCGGATCGGTGGCTGTTCCGACAGCGAGAGTATTCCAGACCCCTTTGATCTACCCAACCGGGTTGGAATCTTCATGGCCGGTACACAAGCGACGCTTCACTCTTCGACCGCGGCGCCCATGGTCGCCGGTTCAGCAGCCGTGATGCCACCGAAGGAGGCCCTGCGGCGCCGGCTCAAGTTTTATCAGAGCTATTCGACGCATTGGCCGTGCTCATGGCAGAGGCTAATCCGGCGGATCAAGACCTGAACAACACGGAGATTGCAAAGGTGAAGGAACAAATCACTAAGGCTAAAGCGGATCTGGCAGCCGCGGACGTGAGGATGGCGGCGGAACGGGCCGCTTTGGATGCGCAGGCTTATAGGCTCATGCTGGATCAGAACGCTCACATGAAGTCATGAAAAGAAAGTACAGATCCCGTCTGCCTTCGGTTTTCGAGGGAAGAGACCTCTTCAATACCCGAGGCAGGGACCGATAATCCGCCGCCCGGTGGTGAACCGCCGAAGCACAGGGACGGGCGCGCCAATTCAGCCCGTGTGATAGATCTACCTCGCCATCATGCGGCGCGCTTCGTGCTGTGCGAGACACCTCCGGTCACTACTCCAACCCGATGGATAACCTTGTTGCGGCTGCGGCATGGTTGAGGCGATTCAATCAAGGCGATTCACCGCAGTGGTAGAAACACGCCGGGCAAAGAGCTCCTCGGGACGGCCTGGCTCAACAGAAGCGATTCATACGATCGGGATCGGATCCCTCCACCCCGCCCAAGCCGGAGCTATAGCCGCACGCAGACGAACCGGTCGTATCAAGCAATGCGCAGCGGTCCGCCCGCGGCAACAACCCGCGGGTGGCTTCAAAACTCAAGTGGTGGTGGACGGGCCAGGCACGTAGGGAGGCCGAGTTAGCAGCACAACATGAGGATCATCAGCTTGCGCCGGTTCGACCGACCATCTTCGAACTTGGGGTCACATCTGGCTCTTTGGGGGTGCCTTGCCTCGTCCCTGCTTTACGCAATGTACGTTTGCCCAAGGACTTCAAAGGGCCATGCAAGGTGCCCAATTATACCGCCGATTTGGCTCCAGAAGCGTGGATAGAAAGCTATGAGATGGCCATGGATATGTTGGATGTGGATGAAGCTGCGTGTGCGAAGTATTTCACCATGATGTTAGAAGGTACGGCCCGTACTTGGTTGAAGAACTTGCCGCCCAACTCCATCAGTTCATGGACCCATTCGCGGACCCGGTTCATTCAAAATTTCAAAGACACTGTAAACAGCCCATGTCCTGTGGTGGATTTGGCGGCTTATGTCCGCAGAGGAGAATCCACAACCCATTGGAGTGCGCCGCATTTCGAAGTTTTACATTCTTGGACGGATCAATCCTGATTCCGCGATCTTAACCCTAGAAGGCAACTGCCGGTTCAAACCATTAAAGTTGAAGCTGGGTCGCATGAAGCGTTTTTGCAATGACATGGGCACTCTCATGGGCGTTTTAGTAAAGTATGCTGATTCTGATAGTACCAAGGATCCCGAGTCTGAGGAGGATGATGAAATAGGGAAGGGAAAGCAGAACAGCAACTCCAGAGGCCAGCAGCATCAGTCGGCAGGTAATGGAGGAAACAAGCGTAAGGCAACGGTAACATGGGCTTCAGAGCCAACACCAGCGCGCACAGGACAAGGGTCAACGGCGCAAGGGTAAGCAATCAAACCGGGGCGGTGCGCCAAGTCACAATCCGGATCGTTTGACTTATCAATTGAATCAACCCTGTCCGAAGCATGGGACGAAGGAGGCGCCAGCAAACCACCTCTGGAAGGATTGTTACATTATGCAGGAGTTCAAAAGTTCTAATGCTTTCGGTATGATCAAGGGCCCGCGGCGGTTCAGGATCCGCCCGGGTTACTGATGGAGGAAATTCCGCCCAGGGTTCGTGGTAATCCGGCGGGCGTAACAATCGTGACAATCGAACAATCAGAACCAAGGTGGTTACAATCAACAACAGCAGCAATCGGGTTATCAAAGTAATCCGAAGCGGTTGAACGGTGGACGATACCATGTCTTTGCCACCAGCTTGGACAAGCGAGACCGAAACTTGAAGCGGGCAGTCAATGTTGATGAACCGCCGCACCGCATTACCTACGCTGGTCGAGCAGCCTATTGTATGGAGCGAGAGGATCATCCTCCCGGGTTTACAATCCGGGTCAGCTAGCCCTAGTGGTGGCACCTCGTGGGAGGATACAAGTTTACCAAGGTGCTTATGGATGGAGGGAGCAGCATCAACATCACGTACCACGAGACCTTCCGACGTATGGGGTTAACGGATAAGCATCTCAGCCGTCTAGCACGGTGTTTCACGGTGTGGTGCCTGGCAAGTCAGCATACCCGGTCGGTAAGATAGCTCTGGAGGTGGCCTTTGGGGATGAACATGACTCCAGATCGGAAACATTGACGTTTGAAGTGGTGAAAATTCAAAGCCCTTACCACGCCCTATTTGGGCGGCCGGCTTATGCTAAGTTTATGGCACGGCCTTGTTATGTCTATTTGCAGCTAAAAATGCCGGGTCACAAAGGGACGATAACGGTTCATGGGAGCCGCAGGATCGCTTTGGAGTGCGAGGAAGGTGATGCGGCTTACGCAGAGTCGGTTTGTGCCACTGAAGAGCTAAAGTATTATAAAGACAATGTTGATCCGGCGGATATGACCCCGTTGAAGAAGCCAACTACAGAGCACGATCCGGATTTGAAGTTTAAATCGGCGGCTGAGACTAAACTTGTTGATTTTGTGCCCGGCGATTCGTCCAAGCAGTTCACCATCAGTGCTAACTTGGATCCTAAATAGGAAAGCGCGCTCATTGAGTTCATCCGTGAGAATTGGGACATTTTTGCATGGAAGCCTTCTGACATGCCAGGTGTACCGAGGGAACTCGCTGAGCACACTCTTAATGTTGATCCCAAGTACAGACCGGTAAAGCAGTTTCTTCGCCGGTTTAACGAGGAAAGGCGCAAGGCCACTGGAGAGGAGGTTGCCAGGCTCTTAGCATCAGGGTTTATCGTTGAAGTTTTCCATCCAGAGTGGCTTGCTAATCCGGTATTGGTCCTTAAGAAGAATGGCACTTGGCGCATGTGTGGATTACACAGATCTTAACAAGGCTTGTCCAGCGATCCTTCGCCCTCCCCGCATTGATCAGATTATTGATGCTACAGCGGGTTGTGGCGTTGAGTTTTTGGATGCGATTCGGATATCATCAGATTAAGATGGCGGTTAAGGATCAGGAGAAGACGGCGTTTATCACTCCTTTTGGAGCCTTCTGCTATGTATCTATGCCTTTTGGGCTCAAGAGCGCCCAAGCAACTTATCAGCGTTGCGTACAGAATTGCTTGCACGAACAGATCGGCCGTAACGTGCATGCTTATGTGGATGATATTGTGCTTAAGTCAAGGAAGAAGGAAACGTTGATTGAGGATCTAAAAGAAACTTTTGACAACTTGCGGGTGTACAAGATGATGCTCAACCCGGCCAAATGTGTCTTCGGTGTTCCGGCAGGCAAGTTATTGGGTTTTCTTGTGTCCAACAGGGGAATTGAAGCTAATCCGGAGAAAATTACGGCTATCACCTCCTTGGCTAAGCCAAAGTGCATCAATGATGTCCAGGATTGGCGGGTCGGATTGCCGCCGCTAAGCGGTTTATCGGCCGCCTCGAGAGAAGGCCATTCCTTTGTACCAGATCTTTGAAGAAGACGGATCAGTTTGTCTGGAGTTCAGCTGCCGATGAAGCATTGGAGGATTTAAAGCGGCAGTTGGCCAACCCGCCTGTTCTCGCTGCTCCCATTGACAAAGAGCCGCTTCTGTTATATGTTGCTGCTAATGCTAGGGCAGTTAGCGTAGCCATTGTGGTAGAGCGGAAGGAGGCAGGGAAGGAATATCCGGTTCAACGGCCGGTTTATTACATCAGCGAGGTGCTCATTGAGTCTAAGCAGAGATATCCATATTGGCGAAGCTGGTATATGGAGTTTTTATGGCGTCGGAAGCTGAAGCAATATTTTCAGGGCATCCCATCACGGTGGTCAGTTCAGCTCCTTGGGTGATATCATGTAACCGCATGAAGCAACCGGGCGGATTGCTAAGTGGGCCATAGAACTTGGGCCGCACGGTTTACGGTATGTACCTCGGACGGCAAAGAAAATCCAGGCACTTGTGGATTTCATTAATGATTGGACGGAGTTGCAAGCGCCAAGAAAAGCCGGATCATACCTATTGGACCATCCACTTTGATGGGTCCAGCAATTGAGGGCTCGGGGCTGGAGTCGATTAACTTCCCCACGAGGTGACAAGTTACATACGTTCTCCGCTTAATGTTCCCTTGTACTAACAATGCAGCTGAGTATGAAGCTTTGCTCCATGGTCTCCGGATGGCTAAGGAGATGAATCTAAGCCGGGTTAAGTGCTTTGGTGACTCGGACTTGGTGGTCCAGCAAGTATCAGGTACTTGGGATTCCAAAGATCCACTCATGGCTCCATATTGTCGGGAGGTGGATATTGTGGCTGGTCACTTTAAAGGATATCAGGTGGACCATGTGGATCGTCGGAAGAACGAAGCGGCAGATGCTTTAAGCCGGCTGGGCTCTCAACGCAAACCGGTCCCGCCCAATGTCTTCCTTGATGTACTGCACAATCCGTCAGTCAAGCTTCCTGATGAAGTAGATTTGTCTATTCCTGATCCGGAGGCTCAGTTGGTGGCAGCCTTGCATGTCATTCCGGATTGGATGCTCCCTTATTTGGCATACATGACCCGGGGCGAGTTAACAGAGGAGGAGACGTTGGCCCGACAGGTAGTTCGGCGATCTAAGTCTATGACCATTGTTAATGGCGAGTTGCATCATTGCAGTGTGTCAGGGGCGTTTCAGCGTTGTGTGTCCCCTGAGGAAGGCTGTGAGATATTGCGTGAGATCCATGAAGGGGACTGTGGTCACCACGCCGGTTCAAAATCCTTGGTGGCCAAAGCGTTCCGCCATGGTTTTTATTGGTTGACTGCCCATGCTGATGCGGAGGATCTGGTCAGGCGATGTGATGGTTGCCAGAAGTTTTCTAGACGTGCTCACATACCGGCCCAGGAATTGAGGATGATTCCAATTACTTGGCCGTTTGCGACTTGGGGGCTGGACATGGTGGGGCCTTTTAAAAGGTCCAAGGACAAGAAAACACACTTGCTGGTAGCAGTTGACAAATTTACAAAGTGGGTCGAGGCAGAGCCTGTTAGCAAGTGTGATGCGGCCACGGCGGTTCAGTTCATAAAAAGGGTGATCTTCCGGTTTGGATTTCCACACAGTATCATCACGGATAATGGCACCAATTTGTCCAAAGGTGCCATGAAGGAGTTTTGTGAACGTGAGCACATCCGGCTTGACGTTTCTTCAGTGGCCCACCCGCAATCCAATGGTCAAGCAGAACGAGCTAATCAGGAGATCTTGAGAGGTATCAAACCCCGGCTTATGGTCCCTTTACAGAGGATGCCGGGCTGTTGGGTAGAAGAGCTACCATCTGTGATATGGAGTATAAATACTACCCCTAACAGATCCACTGGATACACACCGTTCTTTATGGTCTATGGAGCGGAGGCGGTCCTTCCCAGCGATATCCGTCATGACTCACCTCGCGTGGCAGCCTATGTTGAGGCAGATAACGAGGCTGCACGGCAGGACGCTTTGGATCGACTGGATGAAGAGCGAGATTTGGCGGCTGCTCGTTCGGCGATTTACCAGCAGGATCTTCGCTGGTATCACGGTCGGTGAGTCGTAACCGAACCTTTCAGAAGGAGACTTGGTGCTTCGCTCATTCAAGACCGCATGATATGCACAAGCTATCCCCACCGTGGGAAGGGCCTTTTGTGGTCAGCAAGAATCTGCACAACGGGTCATACTATCTGGTTGATGTTCGAGAGCGTAAAGACTCACGCACGTCAGAAGAGGAGACCAACAGGCCATGGAACATAGCTCATCTTCAGCCTTATTATACCTGAGCCATCAGCTCTACTTATGTACATATTATGACTGTATATATTATGAATAAAAGCAATAAACCGGAGCCTCGGCTAAAGCGGGGTATCCGTTCTGTAAAAATCCGGTTCGGGTACATGGAGTTGTTGTCTCAAAGTAGCCTCCGGTTTATCCCTTGATCTTGCTTTTCGAAGTTTTATGTCATCCGGGGCTTGGTCATGTCCAACCAATGCAACACCTTTTGATGGGTAAAGCCACCGGATCACTTGGGGACATGGTCACATCTGAACCAGTCACGCCTCTTGGTCGGCCTTAGGTCATAGAGTCACTTGGGGGCTTGGTCGAACCCGAACCATTGCCACGCCACTTGATCGGCATAATGCCACGGTTTCGGTTGGGGACCTGGCTGACTTGAACCATAGCTACACCCTATTGGGAGCTTGGTCGTGTCCGACCATGGTAACGCCATCTGATCGGCTCAGTAAAGCCTCTTTTGGCAAACATTTTTATCATTGCCTATGCTCTTCTATTGCTTATATAACTGTCATCTAAATCGGTTCAACCAGTCTATTGACGGAATTTGGTTTATTGTTTAATCCGGTGATAACTTTTCCGGTTTGTTTTTTTTTCTGTTAAACATCCCATTATGGAGTAACAGGGGGCTTAATATGACCCGGCATGGTTTACCTGGTAAACCGGCATTCTAAAGCTAGGAGCTGTTGTCTCCTTGGACGGTAATGGTTTATGCAACCTCCGCTTCAAGGGTTGGCTCAGCCAACTGCATGCCCGACGCTGGCAGCCGCCGTGGCAGTTTAAGAATTTGTGATTGCAGGCAAAATAAATTGAAGGTTTCAATTCTTCAATCCAAAGTATCAGCACCTCCGCGCGAAGGTTACAGACTGAGGGCATAAAGGCATGTTCAAAAACAAAGTGCTAGCTATTCTATTACAAAGCCTTCCAAGGCCCGGTATTTCGCATGGCGTTATGACTAGCAGCTTCTGATGCATCACCCGGCCTGACGGATTAAGCTTCCTCGCCGGGTTGACGTGAGGAAGAGGGGGCGTCTGGCGTCGGTTCAACTTCTTCCTCTTCATCACCCAAAGGCCGGAAGTCGTTGGTAGACCAGTCAATCCGGTTTAAGGCCTGAAAGACAGCCTCTTCACTTATAAGCTCAGCCGGATCAACGTCAGGGGCATAAGTGTGCTTACGGATTGGAGGAACAAGGCTCGACTTCTGGAATGACAAACTCCACCCGCTTGTTGTTCGCGTCATAGAAAGAGCGGTGAACCGCCAGGTTGGCTTCTGCTGCCAGTTGACTCGCCAGCGGATGCATCTCCTTTGTTATTCGTTTCAGGGCGTCATTATCAAAGGCTTCGCCGTTCTCTTGAGCGCTGGGGAAACCCTTGGCTATGTCGGCCGGATCAAGGTCCGCTATCCACGCCTTGGCGCGAGTTAGAGCCAGTAAGGTGCCAGCCCGGGCCGCGGATCGTTTCAACTCTTCAAGCTGTGCCGGAATCATGGATAGTCAGTCCAGTGTATATTTGATCAAGGACGGAGCTGTGTTGTCGTACGATGTGGCACATATGACTCGCTGGGTGCCGGTATACAGCTGCTCAATCAGCGTGTAAGCGGCCTTGAGCTTCTTCCGCACATCAGAGCCTAGATGAGCAATACGCTTCCCTGTACCGGTTTCAGACAGTTCAGGTTAAACCGGAGGAAATATCAAAACAAGGGTAATCAGTGCAAGTTTTCTTACCAAAGATGGCAGAGGTCATGGCGTGAATCTGGCGCTTTAGTCCGTAAGCTCTTACATTACGGTTTAAGAGCCGTTCAAAGATCTTCCGCTGTTTTTTCAAACCGTCTTCTCGATGTCCCAGCTTGGCCTGCTCGGATTTATACCACTCCTTGAGCTGTTCCATAGTGGCCAAAGCGGTTTTCAATTCATCTTTGGCCTTGGTGGTTTCTGCTTGTTGAGTCTCCAGATTGGCACGAAGGTCCTTGAGTTGTACGGTTTGCTGGTATATCTCACTCTGATAACAAATGGAGCACGTTAGTTGTTTCATTATAAAGTCCCAACCTCAATACAAGTATTCAACTTGGCACTTGGGGCTAATGGCTAGTTGATCTCAGTTTGCTATGGGGATACAGAAATTAAGTTCCGGTTTAACTATGCTAAGTTGAACCGGCCCTTGCGGACTACAGCACTGAAGTTTAAAGCGTATGGGTTCTATACAAAGTTACGTGCCGGTTTAATTATGCTAAGTTGAACCGACCCTTGGGGGCTACTGCACAACAAAGTACAAGAGAAGCATAACTACTTACCTCATAGCGTTCCTTCATACGATTTACCAGACCGGCTTCAAAGTCACGACTTGTGTAGAGTCGGTTCAGAAAGCCGGAGTGAAGTTCTTAGGCAGAGAGGTTGTCATGTCGACAGATCGGTTTTCCCTTCTCTTTACTCATGGTAGTAGACTCTTCCTTGGTGCTGTGTTTTGCTAAAGCGACCGTTGGCTAGGGTGGTGTAGCCGCGTGCCCGCCACTATAACGCCATCATTTTTGGCGGGCTGGCCAGATTGGCGGTCTTCTTTGGGCTCGGCGGTTCAACAATTACGACCCGCTCTATGGCCGGACTCGTGGAGCAGGATGTGAGGTTTCCACTTGGGCATCCGCTCAAGTTACGCGGATCAGCGTTGTCGCCTTGGTTCAACCCGCAGAGCTATTTTAGCGACTTCAGGATTTTCGCCATGCTGCTCGGGATCTTCTCGGATCAACATCTGCGGTAGGATCAAGGGTTTTCGCTTTTTACTCAAGCGAGCCTTGGTGCTGCAATGTTCAGAATTAGAGTAAGATAAACCGACCAACGCAAATATAAACCGAATTGGCTTGGCGAAGTATGGTGCTTACCTCGAGCAACTTTAAGCGGAGGCGCTTGAGTGGTTGATGAACCGCCAGATGAGTTGGAAGAGGCCCGATAATTCGGATCGACGGATTGAGAGGATATCGGAAGAAACCTTTCAAAGGATAACGCCAGAGAACAAATCACCTCGGACGACGCTCGGGTTGGTGTATCCGTAAACCGGACGATGTAATTTGTTGACCATCGTGTCGGGTCGACGGGCGCTCTTCAGCCTGCTGTGTCTTCAAGGAAAGGTTTGGATTCAAATGAGCACAGAATGAGATTTTTCACTTTCCGGACTGTGCGGCGAATTCTTTTAACCGCACGAGATCGGATTCGAAGAAAGAAAGATTACCTCAACAGGTCGGCATGACCGGCTTCAAGATCATCCAGGAGTTAAAATTGTCAGTAAAAGGAAGAATAAAAGGGACAAGCTACAAGCAAGAAGAAACAATCTTAGGGCTAGACACAAAGAGGAGAGCCGGTTTACGGCGAATCCCTCGTGATGATATCAAGCTTTACCTCAGCTTCTGAATCTTCGTCTTCCGGCGGATCAGAAGACTCGGCGGTTTTCCTCTTGCCAGCCTTCTTGGTGGTCTTGGACTTTACACGTGGAGCCCGGGCCGGTTTGGTCCGCTTCCAGAAGGAGCTGTTAGCCTGAGAGGTAACAAGGATTAATATATATCAATAAGGCATTAATGTCAGAAAAGCGGTGAGAAGAGCCTTACCGCAGGCGGTTTGTTGGCAACACAGAATGGGGCCAACCCGGTTTGGCTGCAGACAGAGATCGGTTCATCAAGCATCCTCTTCACTGTCCCTGTGACTTCAAGCTCGCTTATTGGTAGCTCGTGACGCCTTTGAGGGTCTTGGAGGCTGCCAGTGTATTCGCAGCATCAATCCGGGCCGGGCGGCTTAATGGCAAGATGCCCCAAGAAACCCAACATCGCACAAGGTCCACACCAGTTAAGCCATTGGCCATTAGAGCCGGAGTTTGATAATTTGAGGCGCAAAATTCTTCCGCTCTGCGGCGGTCAAGCGTGAAGGCAACGGGTGATGGTTGCTAAGCCGGTGAGGGCGGTAACCCGGCAAAGGATTCTCATTGTTAGGAGCAGTATTTCGGCAGATGAACCAGGTTTGGTTCCAATCTTTCGGATGGCTATGGTGTTTGGCATGAGGAAAGTCTACTTCCTTCCTTTTCTGGATTGAAACGCCGCCCAGCTCCGTGTTAGGACCATCCGAAAATTCTGTACGGCGGTTCAAGTGAAAGAAATCCCGGAACAGCTCCACAGATGGTTCTTCTTGAAGATAGACTTCACAGAATACTTGGAAATTGCATATGTTTGACCCAGAGTTCGGACCAATATCCTGTGGATGGAGTTGAAAACTTGCAAGGACATCCCGGAAGAATTTTGATCCGGGCGGGCAGAATCCCCGGTCTAAGTGCTGCATAAACACAATTACTTCTCCTTCTTGCGGATCGGGAGGGCATTCGCATCCGGAACCCTTGATGGAGGACATTTTGGAAGCTAAAGCGCCAGTGGTGACGCATCCATTGAGTTGCGTCTCAGTGATCTTGGACCGGACCCAATTGCAAGCTGAGAATTGTTTGGCCATTCCGGAAGACTAAACTACGAAAGGAAAGGAGAAAAACGATTCACCGTTAACGGTTCAGACACATTATACAATGTTAAACCGGCAATTCGGCAGCCAGTTTCCAATTCCGGTTTAACTGAGGACTAATGGAGTATGACGGATTAGCTATCAAAAGTCAAACCGCCCAAATAGACAGAACTGGAAAATCTGCTAAGTATGGATGAAACAGGTTTCACATGCGAATGGAGGTAGTTTGGATCTACCAAGACTCAAGAAGAAAAAATTCTGCGACCTATGCAAGCCTTGTAAAGGGCAGGAAGGTTCGTGCGTTCTAAACAAGAGGGTCTGAACAAAAAGAAAGGTGTACAAAGAATTAGACTGACGGCGGAGCAGTCGCCGCACAGAATGTATACTACAGTTGAATAATACGGCCATGGCAGAGCAGGTATGACGAAACTAGGGTGAACGCCTATGAACTACCGAGATGAACAAGAACCTCCAGATGCGGATCTAGGGCTTGAAGAGGGGCCTTACCCGATGCGCAGAACAGCGGAGGAGCGCCGAGAGCCTCTGGTACAATCAGGTTGATGCAGCGGCCTGGCGCTGATGCGGCGTTTGAAGGTCGGCGGCGACGGCGGATCTTCAGAGCTGGAGCGTCGCGAGGAAGAAGAAACGCGGAAGAAGAAAGAAGAGAAAGGGCCCGCCGGTCTATTTATAAAAAAAAGGAGTAATTGACAAGCGCGAGAATCGAGGAGTTAAAAGCGGCGGACGGCGCAGCAGTCGCCTCGATTTCCGGGATAGTATTAAATGAAGGGAATCTTACTGTTTGGGTTTCTTTATTAAGGATGACGTCATGGCGCCCCGGTGCTGTGGTCGGAGGATGACGTCACGGCGGTTCAAGCAGATGGCGGTTTACGAAATATGAAGGGAGATTCAGAGTTTCCTAAGATGTTGAAGATTAACATGAACCGGTTCAAGTCAATCTGGGGCCTAATGTTGGGGATATAACTACTGAATATAAACCGCCCTGAATGGGCCGGTTTACCCTCATCCATAATTAGGGCCCACGAAGGCATGAGGCCCGGAGCCCAGAGGCGGATTAGGGTCCATAAATGTAAACCGCCTTAGTCATGTAACTTGTGTTGTAAGATAAGAGAAAGAGGAGACCGAGCCGGACACTTGTATGAGCCGGACTCGGGACTCAGAGACCGCCAAGGCCAACCCGTGTATATAAAGGGACGACCCGGCGGCGGTTTAGGGACAGACAATTCGAGGCTTAGGCGAAGCTATTGCTCCCTAGTCGCCGAAATCACATCAATCCCATCACAAACTAGACGTAGGCTTTTACCTTCATCGAAGGGGCCGAACTAGTATAATTCTCGTGTCTTTGTGTCCGCTTTAACCCCTCTAAGTTAACCCGTACGATGGCCCTGCGACTAAGTCCTTTCACGAGGACATCTGCCGTGACAATTCCACGACAATCATCGTTCATTCCTTGGTCATCGTGTTGTTGTAACCGGAATACCGACGAGTGAACCATGATGTGTGAAATCAATACTCCCAGCAACTAGTTGCTTCGTAGTAAATGGATAATATTCTCATTCTTAGCGTGTCGGTTATTAAATCATCATCCTAAGATTGATCCTGCTACCTAGTCCTTATTTCTGGTGCACTCTTCGATCCATGAGTTGGGATTGTGTAAATCCCTCACTCTTTCGATCATATCGTCTTGCCCTGAAAAGCAAGGTTGTTCTGGAGCTTAGTAACATACCGGTGGTTCGTGATTTTCCAAATATCTTCATAAAAGTATTACCAGGTTGTCCCATGACTGTTATGTTGAGCTCGTGATCAAGTTGGTTTCTTGTGAACCACCCTTTCTCCAAGAATCTATGTTGGATACCCCTGGGCTAGTTGGTTGAGCCAAATAACAACTTGGAGAGCTGGAAGATAAAAGCTTAATCCACTTAGTTCATCACTAAGGGATATCCTTGTGTGTGTGTGTGTGTGTGTGTGTGTGTGTGTGTGTGTGTGTGTGTGTGTGTGTTGAAGAAAGATGATATCTCCGTCGATTGGTCCTCGTGATCAGTTGTTGGATCTATTGCCTTGTCGAAACTTTGACTTGAGTATGGGCTATCGTCAAGTCAAATCAGAACCAACGATGTTCGTAATGTTGTCTTAACCGTGGTTGATTCCTCGAGCATATACCATTACATATTTTGGTCTGACCAATGCTATCACCGTGTTCACATGATGGTGGAAGTCCAGTGATGTGGAAATTCCGATGAGGTGTTTTTGAGCCCGTCAGCAACATTTTGTCTCCCCCATGATTCATGTTGAGCATCAACCTAGTGTTGGAAACTTTGTAAGCATTGCCTTCATGTTCCGCTCATGAGGTATAAGTCTGGATGGAGAAGTGACTTCCTCGAACTCACGTGCATTTGATGTAAGTTGTCGCCATGGATTCGAGAAATCTTGTTTGCTTCCTGTGGAATCATCCCAAGTCAGTCACGCATGTGCGAAGTATTATGTGGTTTGATAGACTGATCATCTTCATTCCGTATGTATCCCTAGCACACCAAGCCATTGATTGATTTTTTCAAGGAGAAGGAGTTCCTTCATAACAACTAGTCATGACTTATGTTAGGACTTCGTTATCCTCGATGATGGTTCCCAACCTGAGCTCGGTAGTGTTTTATTATAAGACTACTAGGTGGTCATGCTTGTCTAGGACAGCATGTTCACATGTGTGTAGCAGAACCAGCTCATGTTTTGGAGCTTGCTATCGTAGTTCATATCCCGAGAATCTCACAACGTCATCTCGTCGATTTGTGTTGCAACCTTTCTTTTCGGACATGCTGAGTCTGAAGTATCCTATCACCAATCGGATCTGAATCTCAGGAAGATATGATGGTTAGAACATTCCCAACAGTTGCTTTTTGTTGCCAGCTTGCACCACCATTGTGCCAATTCCCATGAGCTGCCCTCTCAGTAATTGTTGTTTAGGATCATCTTCAAAAGTGGTCCAACCATGGGTCCCATGCATTTCCGGTGATAAGAAAAATCATCCATTGCGTTGTCTTCAACAAGGTAGTCCACGTCATCCATCCTAGTTCGAGTATGCCATTCTTCGAGCTATTTCAAATGATCAATTGTAAATTGTTTTAAGCTGGTATGAAGAGTTTCAAAGATCTCTGAATCAAAAGTAATTCTTTTTGCCACTTAAGGGAATAGTTATTCGAGTCACCTTCCCTGAGGTGCTCCGTTTTGGAATCATGGCAATTCCCCTCGCTACTTTTAAACCCTCGTCAAATTGTTTCTTCTGTCGCTCCTGATGTATGTGTTGCCTCTCAGCTCCAGAGATGTTTCTATGTCTCATTCCGTGAGTTGATCTTGTGATCATTAAGATGATCCTAAATTGCTCGGACCACAAGAAGACTGATTCTTCTAAAATTCTCCCTTTCTACTGGTGGTCATGTTGGATGTAGTTCTCAAAGCAAGAAGTCGAGATCAAGGTGATGCAATGAGTCAATACCCTCGAGAAAGACATCTGGATCGTGAAGACCGTGATAGTTTGCCCCCCCTCTGTCTTCCTACCTCACGTCTTGAATCTCGGGACGAGATTCTTGTTTAGTGGGGGTGAGTTGTCACAGCCCTGGAATTGTTTGCAATTTATTGGCACAAGCATCCATGCATCTTGTCTAAATTACTTCTTTAATTTCAAATGAGGGATAATAAACCCTAGCAGCGAATGGAATTCAACTAGGTTCAAACTTAAATCTTTTCAATAATCCCAAACTGCCTTTAGAAATGTTCATCGTTTTTTAATTGGTCCAGCACCTCTGACAAAAATGATGCACATATTTTTAGGCCATTCTGGATTTCTGAATTAATTCATATTGTATTTGCATTTGGGCATCTTAATGCTATAAAATATTTTAAATGCTCAAATAATCATAAACTAAAATGTTTACTGTTGGATATATTCTAAACAGTAGCCATGACTTTTTTCATGATTTTCGGAAATGCCCTGGCATTTTTATTAAAGCTCCGAAGTTACAGAAATAATAGAAAACAGGAAATAATAAAAAGGGAAGGAACTTACCTAGGCTTACCTCATCTGTGCAACCACCTGGCGGCCCAAGTGGCTGGCCCAGCCCACCACCGCCACCTCCCATGTCGTCTTCCTCCTTTGCCAGGAGGACGGGCGCGTGCCCAACGCGCGCGCACCGCCGTGCGCCACCTCCTGCTTGCCGCCCGCACCCCTGGACGTTTGGACGACCTCCACGTCGTCGCCCCGACCCCCTGGACCCCTCCATTCGCCCCCAACTCCTCTCCCTCGCCCGTTCCCCGCCATGACCGAAACCACCATGGACGCGCCGCCGTAACCCCGCGCCCACAGCCACTCCCTCGCTCCATCTCTGTCTCCCCGAGCTCCATATCATCTCCAGCTTCATCCTCGACGAGCCAAGCCTCGCCGGACGCCCTGCAGCACGGCCCCCGACGCCTTCTTCTTCCTTGGGTCGCCGAGATCGCCTCCGACGCCCCGCTCGCTCCGGCCCCTCCCCGGGCTCACCGACTCGCTCGTCGTGTTCTACGTGAGCTTCTGATCATCCTCCCCCTCTTCGTTCTCTCTCTTGCACGCCGTAGCCGCCACGCCCCTCTCACCCGACTGCGCCGCCGCCTGCACCCGCCGCCGACATGACTCCGGCGACCATTTGGTCTGGGCATCGTGTCCAACATGCTCGCCGCCTCGCAGAGCTGTTGTAGGTGCCACGAACGCGATACCACGGCCACTACAGCCCCATAGCCACAAACACCCGAACGCCGGCGCCGCTTCGAGCTCGCTTCCGCGAGCTCGGCCGTCCCAGCTGCCGCCATGATGCCTCCTCGATGCGGGCGAGCCCCAGCTCCCCGAGCGTGCTCTCGGCCGCCCGTTTGGTCGCCGGAGACGCAAACCCGAGCCCTCCACCGCGTCTGGCCTCGCCAGCGTCATGTCGCCGGTGGGTTTGACCCCACTGACCGTTGACTGGGTGGGCCCGTTTGACCCTGGGTCACTGACGTGTGGGCCACCCTTGTTAATTATTAATTAGGTTAGTTTAGTGCTAATTAACCTAGATTAATGCTTAACCTAACACTAACTAACTTTGTTTAGTTAGTTAACTAACCACTGGCACGTGGGTCCCATAGGTCAGGTTTGACCCGGCCGACCCAGTTGACCACTGACATCACGGTGACGCAGTGCTGACGCAGTTAATTATTTTATCTATTTATTCTTATTCAGGAAATTCCAGAAAATAGAGCTAACTTCTAAAAATCATAGAAATTAATATGTAACTCCAAATGCAAAGTGTTATATATGAAAAATGATCAGAAAAATCCAATCTATACATTTGTACCATTTTCATGCATGTTTGAGCAACCTAAAGCTATTGTATATGACAATTTGAATTAATGGCATTTGAAATGTCATATATGGAGTTTGAATTTGAATCTTAGATTCAAACCAACTCCATTTAATCTGCAGCTAGTTGCATTAGCTCAAACCACAACATATTGCCATGTCATGATCATGCATCATATTGTGCATTGCATTGATTGTGTTCTTCTTTGTTTGCCGGTGTTTGTCCCCTCTCGATAGTCGTGATTCCGACGATGAGTTCGCTGACACCGATGAAGAACTGTCACAGCCCCAGATCAACCCTTGCTTGACTTTGCTTGCTCATCATGTGATCATGTTTACATTCCTAAGAAACTTGATATGCGGATGTTGAAACCCTAGCACCAAATAAATTCAACTAGGGTCAAAATAAAATCTTTTTCATTGAACCCAAAATGCCCTTCATAAATATTCACCATCTTTGGTCATGGCTAAACCCTCTGCCAAAAATGGTTTCATAGTTTTGGAGGCCATTCTGGATTTTTGCACCAAGCCATAAGTATTTGCATTTGGGTAATTTAAATCCTATAAATATTTTAAAATGCCCAGATAATCTTGAAGGTATTTTTAGGCTGTTGAAAATATTTTCAAATGTGCCTCTGAATATTTTCAGGTTTTTCCTAATTGGGATAGTATTTCTACTATTTCAAAACACATAACAGAAACAAATAAACAGAAAACAGAAAGCAGAGAGAGAGAAGTTACCTCGCATCCCCCAAAGCCCGCCTGGCGGCCCAAGTGGCCAGCCCAGCCCACTGGCCTGGCACTGTAGCCCAGCCCACCAGGGGCGCCTCCCTGTCATCTTCCACCTCCTGCCAGTAGGCAAGAGGGCGTGTGGCCGTGGTGCGCGCACACGTGCCCGGCCACCTCCTTCTTCCCTCCGCTTCCCGACGCGTCTGGACGATGCCAAGCACCCCCCGGCCTCTCTCTCCCTCACCCGTGGTCTCTCCCCTCTCCTGGACCTCTTCCTCTCACCCACCCGAACGGGTCCGTCGCCGCCGACAAGCACCACCGCGGCCACCAGCCTCCACACGTATCTCCGACGCGCCAAGAAGCTCCGCCATCGTCCCCCTCATCTTCACGACCGAGCCACGCGAGACCGGACGCCCTGCATCGCCAGCAACATCACCATCTTCCTCCTCCGCCACCCTGGATCGCCGACGTCGATTGGTCGCCGTCCGGCCTCCCCCGAGCTCGCTGACGTCTCCAAACTACGCGGGGTGAGCCCCTCTTCGTTTCGCCCCTATCCCCGTCGCCCCGCACGTCCTCTAGCGCTAGCGCCGCCGTGCCCGAAGCTCGCCGCCGCCCTGCCAGGTCGTTGTCGTGGCCACAGCCGCCTCCGCCCGCTTTTGAGCTTGCAGCCGTGCTAGTTGAGCTCGCGGGAATCCGTAGCACTGCCCAGTGGTGCAAATGGTGCACCGTAGACTCGTCCCGCACAATGTCGTGGCTCTGTCGTTGCTGAACCTCGTCGCCGGCGAGATTCCAGCCGCTCTGTGACCTCCTGTCTGGTCCATCAGATGTGCGAGAGCAAGAGCTCATTCTCGATGCCTCCCGAGCGACAAACCACAGCCCCTAGCATGTTTCCGGCGATCCTCTGCCGCGGTTTGAGGTCGCCGCCGGCCGAACTCCGGCGTACTGACGTGGCGCCGTCATTACGGGCTAATCACCCTGCTAACTAAACCATGTTACGCTGACAGTGGGCCCCGTGCCCTAATTAACCCCGGATTTATTCTCTGTTTAGTTTAGGTTAATACAGCTGGCCCCACGTGTCAGTTTGACCCTGCCACGTCAACGTTGACCTGGACCCACTGGTCAGCCTCTGTTCCTGCCCTGTTACACTTATGTGTGGACCCCACATGTCAGGTTTGACCCGGACCAGCCCCTGTTGACCTGCTGACATCACAGTGATGCAATGCTGACGCAGTAAAGCATTTTCTGGATTTAAGTTTATTCAGGAAAATTCCAGAAAATAGTGCTAACTTCTAAAAATCTTAGAAATTCAACCATAGCTCAGAATGAAATAATTTATATATGAAAAATGATCAGAAAATCCAATCTATCCATCTGAACCATTTTCATGCATGTTAGAACAACTTATGGCTGCTGTTTAGGACAAATCATTTAAATGGCATTTAAACTCTCACATATGGAGTTTGATTTTGAACCTAGGGTTCAAACCAACTCCATTTAACATGTTGCTAGTTGCATTAGCTCAAAACACAGCATATTGACATGTCATGATCATGCATCATATTGTGCACTGCATTGATTGTGTTTCCCTTCTCTGTTGCCGGTGTTTGTCCCCTCTCGATTGACGTATTCTGACGATGAGATCGTTGACACCGATGAGGAGTTATACTATCTTCAGAAGTGCCAGGCAAGCAAAAACCCCTTGTTCATTCTGATATAATCCCACTCTCTCGATCCTGCTTTATTTTACTGCATTAGGAGAACAACGACTCATGTGTTACTTGCTGCGGTAGCTGAACCCCTTTATCCTCTGCATGACCTGTCATTCCACAGTAATTAGATGAAACCCACTAGCATGAGTAGGAGTTGTTTGAGCCCTGTTGTGCCTACTCATTCATGCTTGTTTGTCATGCCTGCTACTTCTTAGAGTTGAGTCAGGTCTGTTTCATCGGGAATGAATTGGAATGGTGTGTGAACATGTCCTACTGTGTGTGAGATAAGTGTGTGAACACGATTTGGTAAAGGTAGCGGTGAGAGGACATGTAGGAGTACATGGTGGGTTGTCTCATTGAAACCGTCCTCAGGAACTGAGTTCTGTGTTTGTGATCCATGAACAACTACTACCACGCATTGGAATGCTTAAGTGCCCCTCTCGACTTATTAATCAACTCGATCTCTGTCCAGGAGTTGCAACTAGTTTTTGGTGTTTGTAGGATATGTGTTGGGGGCCGTGCGTAGCGCTGACCCTAGGGGTGGGAATGTTGCGGTAGATACACCGTGGCACGGTGTACTGGGCGCCCGTCTGGTGTCTCGGGAACCCTGCTCACATCGTTTGGGGCCGTGAGCGACACCCCGGCCGGATCTCCTTGCAGATGGAACCCGAATAGGCGATAAACCTGGACGAGAGACTTGTGTGGTTAGTCAGGTCGTGGCCGACTCCCTCGCCAGGCTTCCGCTTGAAGGTTGCCGAGATACACGACGTGTACATGGTGGTAAGTGGCGAGAGCGTGTGTGAAGAAGTACGCCCCGGCAGGGTTAACATTATCTATTCGAATAGCCGTGTCCGCGGTAAAGGACTTCTGGGTTGCCTATAACAGTTCATAGACAAGTGAAAGTGGATACTCTAAAATGCGCAAGATAAGCGTGAGTGCTGTGGATGGCGTTCTCGTAGGGAGACGGGAGCGGATCCATAGTGGTGTATTGATATGGTGAATATGTGGACTCGTGTGCGCCACCTCAAAAGAGTTACTTGCAGTCATAGTTCACGATAGCCACCGAGTCAAAGCTGGCTTGCTGCAGTTAAACTCCACTACCCCCTTTGTTGATACCGATGCATACGTAGTTTGTTCTGATGTAAGTCTTGCTGGGTGCATTTGTACTCACGTTTGCTTATTTTATGTTTTGCAGCGAGACGTCAGTCTCGCTAGTAGTTCCGCGTGGACTTCGACGTTTAGCTTGATACCTCAGCTACGATCTTGTGTCTCGGCAGGTTCTGGTAGATAGTCAGGCTTCCAAGCCTTTTTCATTTGTAGATGTCTGTACTCAGACATGTTAAGCTTCCGCTTGTGCCTTGACTTGTATGCTCTATATGTTGGGTCATGAGACCCATGTTTGTAATATCTCGCTCCTTGGAGCCTAATGAATAAATACTTGAGTCGTAGAGTTATGTTGTGATGCCATGTTGTATTTACACATATCGGGCATATTGTGTGTATGATTGAAATGCTTGGTACGTGTGGGATCCGACAACCTAGTTGTCTATCCTTGGTAGCCTCTCTTATGGGTCAATGTAGTCTAGTGCTTCCTTGAGCCATAGTAGTCCGCTACAGCCCGGTTCACCGGAGTCCTGCTAGCCCAGCACTACTGTTCAGGGCACTTGACTGGCCGGCATCTGTTTCACTTCGTTCGTGTTCATCCCTTCGGGAAATGTCACGCGGTGACATCCGAGTCCTGCCTAGCCTGCTACAGCCCGGTTCCCTGAGTCCTGTTAGCCAGTGCTATAGCCCGGATTCACACGCTGCTAACCTACATGCTCGATGTGATTCATGTATGCCTTTCCCGATGGGTTAGTGCCGCTTTGGGTTCACGACTAGCCATGTCGGCCCGGGTTCTCTATCATATGGATGCTAGCGACACTATCATATACGTGAGCCAAAAGGCTAAACGGTCCCGGCCATGGTAAGGCGACACCCGTGGAATACCGTGCGTGAGGCCGCAAAGTGATATGAGGTGTTACCGCTAGATTGATGTGACTTGGAATCGGGTCCTGACAGCTTTGGTATCGAGCCCGATCGCTCAGAGGATTACCAAGCCAAACTGGTGAAGTTGTGTCTAGAAATGCTTTAGTTATATAAGGGAATTGATTGTGGAAGGGAACGTAAGGCTCTTTTTACTCCTTATACCTCATGGCCTTCTGATCTGAGTTATCCTCTTCTCTTCTACGGGGATTAAGAACTAGGCCTTCTCATCTATCTATCAGGATGACGTGTTACTAATCCATAGACTTATAGAATTGATAGTTTCAAGTCTCAGTTCAGTTTCTACTACTTTCAGTTTGTTATCAGTTGAACCAGAACCTTGATATGATTTTGTTAAGTGACTATGCAAATCCTTGTAAATGTCTCAAATCTTTTCTGAGCATTTACAGCCGTTATGATGTCCGAGTCATCCCAGGTCTCTAAATAGTCTGATGCATTTGCAAATCCTTTCTTTCCGTTCCCGTTGTCCTTTTGGGTCAGAATAAGCACACTAATCGGCGAGTTGAGGTACTCTGTTGCCTCGACATATGTGTTGGAACTATCATTATGACCATAGGTGTCTTAGAGGATCATCTAGTAACCTAGCCATGCTTTGTATCCCCAGTGTGATGATTCTGGCCACCATTCTCGAAAGCATCCCGTGATGCCATCTAGTAGTAGGTATTCTTCTCTTGGGTTCTTGACCCAAGATTCACCCTACTTACTTCATGTTGATAGTGTTTGCTAGTTCCTTTAGGATATTAGTAACCTTTGCGATAGTCCTCGAGGTTCGTGGTATTTCCTTCTTCCAAATACAATGAACTGCATATGGTAGAAGTTCTTTGAACCAAAATATCACAACCAGAGTGCTCCTGATGAGTTCTCCATTCTGCATTGTGAATCTGCCAGTCCTACCTTTCGGCATTGGTTGTCCGGAAGAAATGTTGAGCTTTGCTCGACATACTAATCTATGCATCCACAACTCAGAAAATTATATGTTCCTTGAGTTGTTCTTCTTCAGTTGTATCCCGACCATCCTCTATCAGCTGATAGCCAAGAGTATGTGTGCATTTGTGTTCATCGATGCCCTTTTATTCTTGTGGTCCGTCAAGCCATTCTATTCCGGAATGACTAGGAGAAACAAACTCCAGTACCTCATCCATATCCAGGATTGGGCCAAAGTAGTTGTGTTCTGCAGATCAAATGCCAATCCAGCTTTTGCTCTGTTCTATCCTGAAGTATTATCGTCTTATGTCAAGAATGTCATGAGAATTGCACCAACTCTTATCAATTCTTGTTGCAGTGATACCTCTCGCCATCATTGCTCATTCCCCGGTTCCGTGTTGTCATAACCGGAATGCTGGCAAGTGAGTCGTGATGTGTGTAATCAATACTCCTAGCAACTCTGTTGCTTGGTAGTTAATGGACAATATTATCATTCTTAGCGTGTTGGTTATTAAATCATCATCCTAAGATTGATCGTGCCACCTTGTCCATTTTCCTGGTGCACACTTCGATTGATGAGTTAGGATCTTGTCAAGCCCTCGCTCATTTGATCATATCATCTTGCCCTCAAAAGCAAGATTGTTCTTGACCTTAGTAACATACCGGTGGTTCGTGATTTTCTAAATATCTTCTCGGAAGTATTACCAGGTTGTCCCCTGACTGTTATGTTGAGCTCGTGATCAAGTTGGTTTTCTATAAACCAGCCATTCTCCAAGAATCTGTGTTGGATACCCCTAAGCTAGTTGGTTAAGCTAAACAACAACTTGGAGAGTTGGAAGATGAAAGCTTGTCCGACTTAGTTCATTCTAAGGGAAATTTTGTATATGTGTTAAAGAAAGGTGATGTCTTCATTGATTGATCCTCGCGATCAATTGCTGGACCTATCATCCTAACCAAAACTTTGATTTGAGTATGGGCTATCACCAAATCAAATCAGTACCATCGATGTTCGTAATGTTGTCTTACTCGTGGTTGATCCCTCGAGCATACACCATTACATCCTTTGGTCTGACCAATGCTATCACCGTGTTCACATGATGGTGGAAGTCTAGTGATATGGAAATTCCGATGAGTTGCTGTTGAGACCATTAGCAGCATTTTGTCTCCCCCATGAGTCATGTTGAACATCAACCTAGTGTTGGAAACTTGTGTAAGCATTTCTTCGTGTTTCGTTCATGAAGCATATGTTTGGATGAAAGTAGTGACTTCCTCTAATTCATGTGCATCTGATGCAAGTTGCCGCCGTGGATTCGAGAAAGTCAATGTCGCATCTTTTGGAATCATCCCAAATTGGTCATGCATACGTGCGAAGTATTCTGTGGTTCGGAGACTTGCAACCTTCGTTCTATATGTGTCCCTAGCACACCAAACCACTGATTGATTTGTTCAAGGAAAAGGAGTTGTTGTGCAAATCCTAGGTCATGCACAAGACTACGTTACCCTAGATGATGGTTCCCCACCTGAACTCGGTAGTGTTTTATCATAAGACTACTATGTGGTGATGCTTGTCTAGGACAACGTGTTCACATGTGTTTAGCAGAACCAGCTTTGTTTTGGAGCTTGCTATCTTAGTTCATTCCTCGAGAATCTCGCAACGCCTTCTCGTCGAATTGTGTTGCAAACTTTCTTTTCAGACATGCTGAGTCTTAAGTATCCTATTACCAACCGGATCTGAATCTCAGGCAGATATGATGGTTGGAACATTCCCAACAGTTGCATCTTATTCCCAGCTTGCACCGCCATTGTGCCAATCCCCCCTGGGATGCCTTTCTCGATAGTTGTTGTCCGATATTATCTTCAAAAGTGGACTTACCATGGGTCCCCTCCACCTCCGATGATAAGCAAATCATCCCTTGCGTTGTCTTCAACAAGGTAGTCCACATCATCCATTCTAGTCCGGGTATGCCATCACTTTGTACTCCGCCAAATGATTGTTGTGAATTGCCTTAGGCTGGTATAAAGAGTTTACATGATCTCTGAATCAAAAGTAATTCTTTTTGCCACTTAAGGGAATAGTTCTTCGAGTCACCTTCCCTGAGGTGCCCCGTTTTGAAATCATGGCAATTTCCCTCGCTACTTTGAAACCCTCGTCAAATTGTTTCTTCTGTCGCTCCTGATGCACATTTTGCCTCTCAGCTCCAGAGATGTTTCTATGTCTCATTCCGTGAGTTGATCTTGTGATATTTAAGATGATCCTAAATTGCTCGAACCTCAAGAAGACCGATTCTTCTAAAATCCTCCCTTTCTTCTCGTTGTCATGTTGGATGTAGTTCTCAAAGCAAGACGCCGAGATCAAGGTGATGCAATGAGTCATTAACCTCAAGAACATCTGGATCGTGAAGACCGTGTTTGCTTATGACCCCTTTGTCTTCTTATCTCACGACTTGAATCTCGGGACGAGATTCTCGTTTAGTGGGGGTGAGCTGTCACAGCCCCAGATCAGCCCTTGCTTGACTTTGCTTGCTCATCATGTCATCATCTTTAAATTCCTAAGAAACTTGAAATCGGGATGTTGAAACCCTAGCACCAAATAAATTCAACTAGGGTCAAAATAAAATCTTTTTCATTGAACCCAAAATGCCCTTCATAAATATTCACCATCTTTGGTCCTGGCTAAACCCTCTGCCAAAAATGGTTTCATATTTTTGGAGGCCATTCTGGATTTTTGCACCAAGCCATAAGTATTTGCATTTGGGCAATTTAAATCCTATAAATATTTTAAAATGCCCAAATAATCTTCAAGGTATTTTTAGGCTGTTGAGAATATTTTCAAATGTGCCTCTGAATATTTTCAGGTTTTTCCTAAATGGGATAGTATTTCTACTATTTCAAAACACATAACAGAAACAAATAAACAGAAAACAGAAAGCAGAGAGAGAGAAGTTACCTCGCATCCACCAAAGCCCACCTGGCGGCCCAAGTGGCCAGCCCAGCCCATCGGCTCGGCATCAGAGCCCAGCCCACTGTGGGCGCCTCACGTCGCCTTCCACCTCCCGCCAAGAGGCGGGAGGCGCGTGGCCGCCGTGCGCGCACACGCGCCCGGCCACCTCCTGCTTCCCGCCGCTGCCCGACGCATCTGGACGATGCCACGCAACCCCGCGGCCTCTCTCTCCCTCACCCGTGGTCTCTCCCCTCTCCTGGACCTCTTCCTCTCACCCACCCGAACGGGTTCGTCGCCGCCAACAAGCACCACCGCGGCCACCGGCCTCCACACGTATCTCCGACGTGCCAAGAAGCTCCGCCATCGTCCCCCTCATCTTCACGACTGAGCCACGCGAGCCCGGACGCCCTGCATCACCGGCAACATCACCATCTTCCTCCTCCGCCACCCTGGATCGCCGACATCGATTGGTCGCCGTCCGGCCTCCCCCGAGCTCGCTGACGTCTCCAAACTATGCGGGGTGAGCCCCTCTTCGTTTCGCCCCTATCCCCGTCGCCCCGCACGTCCTCTAACGCTAGCGCCGCCATGCCCGAAGCTCGCCGCCGCCCTGCCAGGTCGTTGTCGTGGCCACAGCCGCCTCCGCCCGCTTTTGAGCTTGCGGCCGTGCTAGTTGAGCTCCCAGGAGTCCGTAGCACTGCCCAGTTGTGCAAATGGTGCACCGTAGACTCGTCCCGCACAACGTTGTGGCTCTGTCGCCGCTGAACCTCGTCGCCGGCGAGATTTCGGCCGCTCTGTGACCTCCTGTCCGGTCCATCAGATGCGCGAGAGCAAGAGCTCATGCTCGGTGCCTCCCGAGCGACAAACCGCAGCCCCTAGCATTATTCCGGCGATCCTCCGCCACGGTTTGAGGTCGCCGCCGGCCAAACTCCGGCGTACTGACGTGGCACCGTCATTAGGGGCTAATCACCCTGCTAACTAAACCATGTTACGCTGACAGTGGGCCCCATGCCTTAATTAACCCCGGATTTATTCTCTGTTTAATTTAGGTTAATACAGCCGGCCCCACATGTCAGTTTCACCCTGCCACGTCAACGTTGACCTGGACCCACTGGTCAGCCTCTGTTCCTGCCCTGTTACACTGACATGTGGACCCCACATGTCAGGTTTGACCCGGACCAGCCCCTGTTGACCTGCTGACAACACAGTGATGCAATGCTGATGCAGTAAAGCATTTTCTGGATTTAAGTTTATTCAGGAAAATTCCAGAAAATAGTGCTAACTTCTAAAAATCTTAGAAATTCAACAATAGCTCAGAATGAAATAATTTATATATGAAAAATGATCAGAAAAATCCAATCTATCCATCTGTACCATTTTCATGCATGTTAGAACAACTTATGGCTGCTGTTTAGGCCAAATCATTTAAATGGCATTTAAACTCTCACATATGGAGTTTGATTTTGAACCTAGGGTTCAAACCAACTCCATTTAACATGTTGCTAGTTGCATTAGCTCAAAACATGGCATATTGACATGTCATGATCATGCATCATATTGTGCACTGCATTGATTGTGTTTCCCTTCTCTGTTTCCGATGTTTGTCCCCTCTCGATAGACGTATTCTGACGATGAGATCAATGACACCGATGAAGAGTTATACTATCTTCAGAAGTGCCAGGCAAGCAAAACCCCCTTGTTCATTCCGATATAATCCCACTCTCTCGCTCCTGCTTTATTTTATTGCGTTAGGACAACAACGACTCATGTGTTACTTGCTGCGGTAGCTGAACCCCTTTATCCTCTGCATGACCTGTCATTCCACAGTAATTAGATGAAACCCACTAGCATGAGTAGGAGTTGTTTGAGCCCTGTTGTGCCTACTCATTCATGCTTGTTTGTCATGCCTGCCATCGCTTAGAGTTGAGTCAGTCTGATTCATCGGGAATGGATTGGAATGGTGTGTGAACATGTCCTACTGTGTGTGAGCTAAGTGTGTGAACACGATTTGGTAAAGGTAGCGGTGAGAGGCCATGTAGGAGTACATGGTGGGTTGTCTCATTGAAACCGTCCTCAGGAACTGAGTTATGTGTTTGTGATCCGTGAACAGCTACTACCACGCATTGGAATGCTTAAGTGCCCCTCTCGACTTATTAATCAACCCGATCTCTGTCCAGGAGTTGCAACTAGTTTCTGGTGTTTGTAGGATATGTGTTGGGGGCCGTGCGTAGCGCTGACCCTAGGGGCGGGCTATGTTGCGGAAGATACACCATGGCACGGTGTACCGGGCGCCCGTTTGGTGCCTCGGGAACCCTGCTCACATCGTTTGGGGCCGTGAGCGACACCCCGGCCAGATCTCCTTGCGGATGGAACCCGAATAGGCGATAAACCCGGACGAGAGACTTGTGTGGTTACTCAGGTCGTGGCCGACTCCCTCGCCAGGCTTCCGCTTGAAGGTTGCCGAGATACACGACGTGTACATGGTGGAAAGTGGCGAGAGCATGTGTGAAGAAGTACACCCCTGCAGGGTTAACATCATCTATTCAATAGCCGTGTCATGTAAAGGACTTCTGGGTTGCCTATAACAGTTCATAGACAAGTGAAAGTGGATACTCTAAAATGCGTAAGATAAGCGTGAGTGCTATGGATGGTGTTCTCGTAGGGAGACGGGAGCGGATCCATAGTGGTGTATTGATATGGTGAGTATGTGGACTCGTGTGCGCCACCTCAAAAGAGTTACTTGCAGTCGTAGTTCAGGATAGCCACCGAGTCAAAGTTGGCTTGCTGAAGTTAAACTCCACTACCCCCTTTGTTGATACCGATGCATATGTAGTTAGTTCTGATGTAAGTCTTGTTGGGTACATTTGTACTCACGTTTGCTTATTTTATGTTTTGCAGAGAGACGTCAGTCTCGCTAGTAGTTCCGCGTGGACTTTGACGTTTAGCTTGATACCTCAGCTACGATCTTGTGCCTCGGCAGGATCTGGTAGATAGTCAGGCTTCCAAGCCTTTTTCATTTGTAGATGTCTGTACTCAGACATGTTAAGCTTCCGCTTGTGCCTTGACTTGTATGCTCTGTATGTTGGGTCATGAGACCCATGTTTGTAATATCTCGCTCCTCGGAGCATAATGAATAAATACTTGAGTCGTAGAGTTATGTTGTGATGCCATGTTGTATTTACACATATCGGGCATATTGTGTGTATGATTGAAATGCTTGGTATGTGTGGGATCCGACAACCTAGTTTTCTATCCTTGGTAGCCTCTCCTATGGGGAAATGTAGTCTAGTGCTTCCTTGAGCCATAGTAGTCCGCTACAGCCCGGTTCACCGGAGTCCTGCTAGACCAGCACTACTGTTCAGGGCACTTGCTGGCGGGCATATGTTTCACTTTGTTCATGTCTCTGTCCCTTCGGGGAAATGTCACGCGGTGAAATCCGGAGTCCTGCCTAGCCTGCTACAGCCCAGGTTCCCGGAGTCCTGTTAGCCCAGTGCTACAACCCGGATTCACATGCTCCTGACCGACATGCTCGATGTGATTCATGTATGCCTGTCCCCATGGGTTAGTGCCGCTTTGGGTTCACGACTAGCCATGTCGGCCCGGGTTCTCTGTCATATGGATGCTAGCGACACTATCATATACGTGAGCCAAAAGGCGTAAACGGTCCCGGGCCATGGTAAGGCGACACCCGTGGGAATACCGTGCGTGAGGCCGCAAAGTGATATGAGGTGCTACCGGCTAGATCGATGTGACTTGGAATCGGGGTCCTAACAAGAACTATATTTTCTTCAGAAGTGCCAGGCAAGATAAAACCCCTTGTTCATTTCGGTACAATCCTACTCTCTCGCTCCTGCTCTCTTTTCCTCTAATAGGGCAACAACGACTCATGTGTTACTTGCTGCGGTAGCTGAACCCCTTTATCCTCTGCATGACCTGTCATTGCCACAGTAAATAGATGAAACCCACTAGCATGAGTAGGAGTTGTTTGAGCCCTGTTGTGCCTACTCATTCATGCTTGTTTGTCATGCCTGCTACTGCTTAGAGTTGAGTCAGTTCTGATTCATCGGGGATGAATCGGAGGTCTGTGAACATGTCCTACTGTTGAGAGCTAAGTGTGTGAACACGATTTGGTAAAGGTATCGGAGAGAGGCCATGTAGGAGTACATGGTGGGTTGTCTCATTGAAACCGTCCTCGAGAACTGAGTTCTGTGTTTGTGATCCATGAATAGTTACTATCACACATTGGGATCCTTAATTGACTCTCTCGGCTTCTTAACCACCCTTGTTTTCTGTCCAGGAGTTTCAACTAGTTTCTTGTGTTTGTAGGATATGTGTTGGAGGCCGTGTGTAGCGCTGACCCTAGGGGTGGGCTATGATGCGGTAGATACATCGTGGCACGGTGTACCGGGCGCCCGTTTGGTGTCTCGTGAAGCCTGCTCACATCGTTCGGGGCCGCATGTGGAAACCTCGTCCGGACTCCCTGCGGATGGAACCTGAATAGGAGATAAACCTGGACTAGAGACTTGAGTGTTTAGGTAGGCCGTGGCCGACACCCTCGCCAGGTTTCCGCTTGAAGGTTGCCGAGATACATGACGTGTACATGGCGGTAAGTGGCGAGAGCGTGTGTGAAGAAGTACACCCCTGCAGGGTTAACATCATCTATTCGAATAGTCGTGTCCGCGGTAAAGGACTTCTGGGTTGCCTATATGAGTTCATAGACAAGTGAAAGTGGATACTCTAAAATGCGCAAGATAAGCGTGAGTGCTATGGATGGCGTTCTCGGAGGTAGACGGGAGCGGATCCATAGTGGTGTATTAATTGGTGAATATGTGGACTCGTGTGCGCCACCTCAAAAGAGTTACTTGCATACGTAGTTTAGGATAGCCACCGAGTCAAAGCTGGCTTGCTGCAGTTAAACTCCACCACCCCCTTTGTTGATACCGATGCATATGTAGTTAGTTCTGATGTAAGTCTTGCTGGGTACATTTGTACTCACGTTTGCTTAATTTATGTTTTGTAGAGAGACTTCAGTCTCGCTAGTAATTCCGCGTGGACTTCGACGTTTAGCTTGATACCTCAGCTACGATCTTGTGCCCTCGGCAGGATCTGGTAGATAGTCAGGCTTCTAAGCCTTTTTCATTTGTAGATGTCTGTACTCAGACATGTTTAGCTTCCGCATGTGCTTTGATTTGTATGTTTCAATGTTGGGTCATGAGACCCATGTTTGTAATATCTCGCCCTCGGAGCCTAATGAATAAATACTTGAGTCGAGAGTTATGTTGTGATGCCATGTTGTATTTACACATATCGAGCATATTGTGTGTATGTTTGAAATGCTTGGTATGTGTGGGACCCACAATCTAGTTGTTTATCCTTGGCAGCCTCTTTTATGGGGAAATGTAGACTAGTGCTTCCTTGAGCCATAGTAGTCCGCTACAGCCCGGTTCACGGATCCTCGCTAGCCCAAAGACTACCGCTCGGGACGCTTGACTGGCCGGCATGTGTTTCACTTTGTTCCTGTGTCTGTCCCTTCGGGGAAATGTCACGCGGTGACATCCGGAGTCCTGCCTAACCTGCTACAGCCCAGGTTCCCGGAGTCCTGTTAGCCCTGTGCTACAACCCGGATTCACACGCTGCTGACTGACATGCTCGAAGTTGATTCATGTATGCCTGTCCCCATGGGTTAGTGCCGCTTTGGGTTCACGACTAGCCATGTCGGCCAGGGTTCTCTGTCATATGGATGCTAGTGACACTATCATATACGTGAGCCAAAAGGCGCAAACGGTCCCGGGCTATGGTAAGGCGACACCCGTGGGAATACCGTGCGTGAGGCCGCAAAGTGATATGAGATGTTACCGGCAAGATCGATGTGACTTGGAATCGGGGTCCTGATAACGAAGGCCTCATAGCTCGCCTAAAGGGCACGGCAGCTCTAGTGGTGAAGCGCCTTATCATTAAGGGCGACTCGCAGCTCGTCGTCAACTTCTCCAACAAGGTATACGAGTCGAAGGACGAGCACATGGAGGTGTACCTCACGGAGGTGCGCAATATGGAGAAGCAGTTCTCGGGCCTGGAGTTGCAGCACCTGCCCCGGGGCACCAACAAGGAAGCTGACGACATTGCCAAGAGAGCATCCAAGCGGCACCCCGAAGAGCCCGGCGTCTTTGAGGAGCGGCTCTTCAAGCCATAAGCGACACCATCACTTTCAAGCACAGCTTAGCCTCGGGAGGAGCTCCCACAGCCGCCTGCCACAGGAGCCCCAGCCTATTGCCCGACCTCAGAAGCTCGCCTGCTCTTGGCGCTCGAGCCCTAAAAGGGATGCTGGGCCAAGGAATTCAAGGAATACCTTATGCAAGGGATGCTACCGGAGAAAGAGGAGGACGCAGAGCGCATGGCCCGATAGGCCACGGCATACTCCATCTGCGACAGTGAGTTATACAGGAAGCGGCCCAATGATGTTTCACTGCGTTGCATTTCCGGATACCAGGGGAAGGAGTTGCTATCTGACATACACGGTGGGGACTGCGGGCACCATGCGTCATCACGGACCCTCGTTGGCAAGGTATTCCGCAGCGGATTCTACTGGCCCATGCCGCTCAATGACGCGGCCGAGCTGGTGAAGTCCTGTGAAGCCTGCAAGTTCCAGGCCAAGCAGATCCATCATCCAGCTCAGGGCCTCTAGTCCATCCCGCTCACATGGTCGTTCGTGGTCTGGGGGCTGGACATCTTGGGCCCGTTCCCTCGAGCACCTGGGGGCTACCACTACCTCTACGTCGCCATCGACAAGTTCACCAAGTGTGCGGAAGTGGAAGCCGTCCGCACTATCCAAGCTGGCTCCGCAGTCAAGTTCATCAAGGGTCTCGTGAGCCACTTCGGGGTTCCCAACCGCATCATCACCGATAACGGCTCGCAGTTCACTAGTAAACTCTTCAAAACATACTGTGTTAACCTTGGAACGCAGATCTGCTACGCTTCGGTGGCAGACCCAAGGAGCAATGGCCAGGGCGAACACGCCAACGCAGAGGTCCAGAGGGGCCTCAAGACTAGGACCTTCAAGAAGAAGCTCGAGGCCTACGACAGGGGCTGGCACGACGAACTCCAGTCCGTGTTGTGGTCCATCTGCACCACCGCCACCAAGCCGATGGGTGAGACCTCGTTCTTCCTCGTCTACGCAACCGAAGCGGTCCTCCCTCACGAGGTCAAGCATCGCTCCGCTTGGGTCCTGGAATTTGATGAAACGCAGCAGGACGGCACACGGGGGACGGACCTCGTGCTGGGGGAGGAACGTCACCACGAGGCTGCACTGAGGGCGGCAAGGTACCAGCAGGCGCTGCGGCGATACCACTCCCGCAACATCCGCTCCAGGACGCTCGAGGCGGGCGACCTCGTCCTGAGGCGGGTCCTGTCCAAGGAAGGGCTGCACAAGCTCTCACCTATGTGGGAGGGCCCGTTCAAGGTCGTCCACATCTCTAGGCCTGGCGCCGCGCGCCTCGAGACGCAGGACGGGGTGCCCATCCAGAACGCCTGGAACATCCAGCACCTCCGGAAGTTCTACCCATGAAGCAAGGCCCACTGCCTGTGAAGAAAGGCCCAATGCCTGTGAAGAAGGCCCGGTGCCTATGAAGAATCGCCACTCGTGACACTCTCACGTAATAATGAGTGGGGCTGTACACGCCCCGGAGTCTCCGGAGAGCCGCCCTCGGGCCTCAGGGGCTCCCTCCCACGCCTAGTGGCAGCACTTAGCTCCGCGCTGGTGAGAAGACTTGAAGACTAGACTAGGTGACGGACGCGACTTTTCATTTTCTTTCCGTAGGTTGATCGCCTTCTTTTAGTCGAAGTTTGCTTCTGGTGTTCCTTGTTGATTTGGTTCCGTCGCCTTTTGCCGCTATTTCCGACTCTAGTTCGCCTGTGTTCTCTCTCGCATACCTCGCGAGGGGGCTAGGCAGGTGCCCTCGCGAGAGTTTTTCCTTCTCTCTGCCTTCCGTCTGCTTTCTCGCAAGGCACCCTTGTTCGAGCCCACAAGTTGGCGCATCTCTCCTAATCTGTGCCCCTCGGGTACCGCAATATGAAGCACTGGGTCAAGGCTTGGGTGAACGACAAGTCTCCTTGCGAGCTTCCTAACGAATTTTTTGCAGTTCCTGAGTGACCACTAGGTCAAGACGGGCACGAGGAAAAAAATGCCTCGTGAAGAGGAGGCCGCCCCGAACACACCAAGCTAAGTTATCTCTGCACAAAATAACAGCACAGAACGGAAAAAACAAGCATATCATAATGATTGAGGAATCATAGTTCGATACACGCCCCTCTGGGCCCATACTAGTTTCATTTTGATGCAGAAAAGGAAAGAAGAACAAAACAAAAGCGACGCTCGCCCCCGCAGCGTTCCACGGGGGCAGGCCCTCAGCGACGTCCCGAGCATTAGCCGGATCCCTCCTCGCGCTTCACAGAGGCGCGGCGGCGAGATGACCCGCTACCACCTTCGAAGCCAGCGCGGCGGAGTGGCGGCTGGTCGTAGCTGCCACTGCTGGAGCTGTCACCTAGAGAAGAGCCACCGTAGCTGGACGAGGCGCGGCCGGCGGGTTCGCTCTCCTCCTCGTCCCGACCATCACCAAAACCGACCACCTCCTCGCCGTCGTTCACCTCGGTGCAGCATCCGGCGCGGCGACCATCTTCCCCAAACACCCTCACATAGAGGGTCGTGTCACCATCATACTTGAAGTGGAGGGTGCACCGCCTGCCTAGGGCGCGCGCGCGGGCGAACGTCTGCCAACCGCGGGCCAGAGCTATATTGCCTGCGACGGAGACCTCGACCACGACCCAAGAAGCCCGGCTGCAGCAACCGTCCGCCTGCAGCCAGAGCCCACCTGGACCGGAGGCCGGCAGCTCGTCGGCAAAGTAGTGGGGAAGTTGAAGCCAGTTGCCGGCCGGTTCCTCCGACCAGACGACGAACTCCGGCAGCACCTCTGCCGAGTGGAAGCGAGGCCGGGGAGGCCGCGCAACCACGGCGCGTCTCCCTTCGTCAACGGGGCTGCCGCGACCAGAGCGACCCCTGCCACGCGCAGCGACGCCACCCCGGGAGCGGGGGGCTGCGGCGGGGGTGGCGGTGTTCTTACGGGGATGGCCGCACCCATGCATGGGCGTCGAGAGCCCCCCGTGCCCATGCTTGGGCGGGAAACCCCCGTGCGGCCTTGCCCTTCTCCATGGCGGAGAACCTCTTCGACGGCGCCATTGCTACTAGCAGAGGTGCAGGGAGGAAGAAGCAAGCGGACTGCAAAGAGATGGGCAGCGGAGGCTCTGCCCCCCTCCCCGTTAATTGCGGAAGAAGGCCAACCAGCGCCTCCCACGATCACATGTAATGCTGATTTTCCCTTTTATGTCGCAGGGACTTGTCAAGTCGGGCAGTTGCCGAGGCAGCGTGGGGAAGCGGAGACGCCCACGTCCAATCAACCGCCACGTGTCGACCAAGGCCGTAGGCTTTTGGGGCCCGTGGCTCTCCGTACTTGACCTTTGGCTTCGCCTCGAAGCCAAGCCCGAGTGCGCCTTGGGCCCGGGGGCTACTGTCGGTGTTCTAGGAACGGGGGTCCCCAGACTTGCCTGCCTGCGGCCCACGGTGTGGCTGTGCTAGCAGGCCTGTACGGCCTACCTTCATCAACAAGGCGTTCAAGACCCTCGCGAGGGGCCAAGCCTCGCGAGGCGGACGACACAAGACCTCCTTAGGAGCGGCCTCACCGGGTTGGCTCGCGAGGAGCGGAGTGATCAAGGCAGGGCAAACCTCGCGAGGTTCTCGTGACGTGGGCCGTGACGATTGAGACTAGGCGGGCGCCAGCGCGGGCACTGTTCTTGTTTCCTCTTTGGTGCTATGGAAGCAAGTGCAGTCGCGGAGTACCGAGGCATCAAGCAAAGGTTTCCATATCTGTTCAATGAGACCAAGACCAGCAGGACGGAAAAGACGAAGGTCACCATGGAGCCCAAGGCGGCGTCACCACCAGAGCGTTTTGCAGGCAAAGACCGCTTTTGTTAGGATAAGCTATACTAGTTGTCCCCATTCAAATTGGCCGTTGTTTGCTCCCTTCCCGCTCAATATTTGGGGAGAGAACCAGGGACTTTATAAGTAGAACTAGCCACCACTATTGAGGGGGGAAATCAAGAAGAGAGCTCACAAGCTAGCCCGAGCTGAGTGAATCCACACGCTCCAGTTCGCCATGCACAAGAACACCTCAACCTCAGGAGGCTATTCTTCCCCTTGTATTGTTCATCATTAGCCCAAGAGGCAATCCACCACCACCACACTGGAGTAGGGTATTACACCACAACGGTGGCCCGAACCAGTATAAACCTTGTGTCTTTTGTGTTGTGAGTTCGTCGAGTTCGTCCGCGAGAGCTTACACTACAAGAAATATGTCAACTTGTGACCCTCACTATTGGCCGCTGAAAGGCAAAGTTTTCCATTTGCAACCTTTTTGTGACAAAAAATAGAAGGTCAAAAGCTGGCGGTCGTAAACTGAAATTAACGACCTTCTGTAAAAGGTCGTTGGTTCTTCGACCAAAATTTTGGTCACTAGCAGCCTCCCCAGACCATGTAGGATCCAGCGTGGCAAGCTGACGTGGATAAGAATCAGCCCGGTCCAGTTCGGTATTTTACATGGGCCGAGCCCAACAATTCAGCCCATTTATTACATTTTTTTTTGTTAACTTTTGTCAGCTACATGGGCCAAGCCCAACTATTCAGCCCATCAATTTTTATGCACATTTGGCCTTCCAAGAATATAGGTACTATTTTGTGCAGCGCATTTTCTGGTTTACATTCAGCCTTTTTATACAGTCAAATAATAATTCAATCTTGGGAGTTGGTCCAGTACACTTCTCAGCCCATTCACATATATGCGGCCCATATTCATAGAAATGATTCTCCTTTTCGATAAATTTTGCAAATAATTTCATAATTCATCACTAAATATGTTTACATCATAGGCCGTAAAGCCCTACAAAATAGTATCACATGTTGCTATACAAAACTATCAAATCATATGTACAACAATGTCACACACTGATTTTCATGCCACAACACTTAAGCTAATAAATCATATGGAGCTAAATGTAAGGTGGTAAAAGATTAATTACCAGTAGTCTAATCAATTTCCTCGTGATCTGGTAAATGTAAAAAACCTTCTTTTCCTTGTCGCACTTGTAGAGGGCCTTGATGAAGTTACACCCCAAGAGGTTGGTGAACTTCACGAAGGGGTCTGGGATACCCGTTGTCGGTGTCAAAACCGGCAGATCACGGGTAGGGGGTCCCGAACTGTGCGTCTAAGGCGGATGGTAACAGGAGGCGGGGGACACAATGTTTACCCAGGTTCGGGCCCTCTCGATGGAGGTAATACCCTACTTCCTGCTTGATTGATCTTGATGATATGAGTATTACAACAGTTGATCTACCACGAGATCGTAGAGGCTAAACCCTAGAAGCTAGCCTATGGTATGATTGTTTAGTGACCTACGGACTAAACCCTACCGGAGGGGGCTAGGGTTACACAGAGTCGGTTACAATGGGAGGAGATCTACATATCCGTATCACCAAGCTTGCCTTCCACGTCAAGGAGAGTTCCATCTGGACACGAGACGAAGTCTTCAGTCTTGTATCTTCATAGTCCAACAGTCCGCCAAAGGATATAGTCCGCTGTCCGGATACCCCTAATCCGGGACTCCTCGGAGCCCTCGAACCAGGCTTCAATGACGATGAGTCCGGCGCGCAGATTTTCTTCGGCATTGCAAGGCGGGTTCCTCCTCCGAATACTCCATAGAAGAGTTTGAACGTAAGGATAGTGTCCGGCTCTGCAAAATAAATTCCACATACCACCGTAGAGAGAATAATATTTCCACAAATCTAATCTGTTGACGCATCTCGAAGCATGACATCACACCACAGCTTGGTCATTATTCGAACCATTTTTCTCAACCAGCCTCAACGCATATCACGAGGCATCTTATTTGGCCCGTCTTGTCGAAGTAGAGATAGTGTCCCCTTATCACGGGATTCTCATCAATACGGACGTGGGCAACCCAACCGCGCCATCAATTACGGCGCTTGGGGAACAAGCGAGTTTACTAGGCAGGTGGGGGCGTACAGCTCCGTCCGCCCTTATAAAGGGATACGGATTAACCTTTTTCACCCACGCCTTCTTCCTCTTCGCATATCCATTCTTGCGCACTCGAGCTCCAACACCTAAGTTCGCGTCTTTCTCCTCAAACCGTTCCAATCATGTCCGGAGCGGGAGGCAAGTGGATGAAATCCTCCAACACCCAAGTGCCCTGGAAATTGTCAAGGAATGCATCTTCCAGATCCTCCCAAAAGCCAACAGAGTCTGCTGGCAAGCTGTTCAGCCAATGCCGAGCTGGTCCTTCGAGTTTTAGTGGGAGGTACTTGATGGCATGTAGATCATCACCCCGCGCCATGTGGATGTGGAGGAGGAAATCCTTGATCCATACTGCGGGATCTATTGTACCATCATATGATTAGATATTTACGGGCTTAAAACCCGCTTGGAATTCATGATCCATTACTTCATCGGTGAAGCATAGGGGGGGGTGCGGCGCCTCTGTGCTGGGCTATATCACGACGCAGCTCATATGAGTCTTGCCTACTGTGTTTGGCCCGGCCGGATTTACTTTTACTGTATCCGACGTGATGGTCATCGTCGCACGGAGGCACGCGCCCTCGTGGTCTATAGACCGATCTTGCGTGTTTTGCCCTATCTTCCAATACATCTCGCAGGTCTCGCATGTTGCCCCGTGCATTGGTATTTTTGTTTAAGTAGCGGCGGGGTGCGGGCTGAGCTTCAGGATGGAATGCCTCTCTGTCTCGGCCGTGAGGCGGCCGATCAGCCGCATCATACGCTGGTGATGAAGGTTTCAATGCTTCCTCCTCAAGTCCGGGGCGCAACCTGCACTTTGGGTAACCATTGGAGGGGCGTTCGAGTTCATATTCCTCGACCGCAAGGGCTTCAGTCCATCTGTCTGCTAGCAAATCCTGATTACCTCGAAGTTGTTGTTGCTTTTTCTTCAGGCTATTTGCTGTGGCAATAAGCTGGCGCTTAAAGCGCTCCTGCTCGATGGGATTCCCCGGCACGACGAATTCTCCGTCACCGAGGCTCACCTCGTCTTCAGAGCGATGTAATTGTCATCCTCCGCTTCTCCCTCTGCCGCTCGCTCGGGAGGGTTGGCTCGTTCATCCTCCGGCCCTAAATCTTGTTGGAGGGGATTGTCGTGGGCTTCGGCAGTGCCCGGAGTGCTATTATCTCCTGTGCCGGTATCATCGCTTTTGTTGTGGCGAGACTTAGAGCGGCGCCGCTGACGTCGGCGCTTGGGTTGCTTCTTGGAGGGGTCATCCTCCGCTCTCTTGTCACCAGTGTCCAGTGCCCTGTGGGCAGTGGCTCCTGTTCGTCTCCCGCATCGTTGTCCATACCATCGATGTCTTCGGAGTCGAAGTCGAGCATGTCGGCTAAATCGTCGACAGTGGCTACTAAGTGGGTGGTGGGTGCGGTGTGAATTTTCTCGCCATCCGCATCCCATTCTAGCCGGACATAGTTCGGCCAAGGTTCTCCTGACAAGGAGAGAGACCTGAACGAGTTTAGCACATCGCCGAAAGGCGAGTGCTGAAAGATATCCGCGGAGGTGAACTCCATGATCGGCGCCCAATCGGATTCGACATGCATGGGCGCGGGTGGCTCGGAGTCCGTGGTCGGAGATGAATTCAGTGGTTCGGCATCACGACTCTCGTGATGGGTAAGGTCAGTATCCGGCTCTATCGCCGCTGAGAGTACGGCCTCTGTGGCGGGGTCTATCCACCCGTCCTTGGATGTCGTAATTTTCTCCGGATTAAAAGTCGGAGTAGTCGCAGGTGCTGTCTCCCGAACACTGTCCGACGGCAGAGCTAAATCATGCTCGTTGTGATCGTGCGGCGCACCTGACATGGGCTCGAATCCGTCGAAGATCAAGTCTACATGGATGTCGGCAGTGTAATTCAAGTTTCCGAACCTAACCTGGTGGCCAGGGGCGTAGCTCTCGATCTGCTCCAGATGGCCAAGTGAGTTGGCCCGCAGTGCGAAGCCGCCGAATATAAAGATCTATCCGAGGAGGAAGACCTCACCCTGGAACGCATAGTTACCGATGATCGAAGGAGCCATCAAGCCTTACGGTGACGGCACAGTGGAACTCTCAATGAAAGCACCAATGTCAGTGTCAAAACCAGCGGATCTCGGGTATGGGGTCCTGAACTGTGCGTCTAAGGCGGATGGTAACAGGAGGCGGGGGACACAATGTTTACCCAGGTTCGGGCCCTCTCAATGGAGGTAATACCCTACCTCCTGCTTGATTGATCTTGATGATATGAGTATTACAAGAGTTGATCTACCACGAGATCGGCGAGGCTAAACCCTAGAAGCTAGCCTATGGTATGATTGTTGTGTGTCCTACAGACAAAACCCTCTGGTTTATATAGACACCAGAGGGGGCTAGGGTTACACAGAGTCGGTTACAATGGGAGGAGATCTACATATCCGTATCGCCAAGCTTGCCTTCCACGCCAAGGAGAGTTCCATCCAGACACGAGACGAAGTCTTCAATCTCGTATCTTCATAGTCCAACAGTCCGGCCAAAGGATATAGTCCGGCTGTCCGGATACCCCCTAATCTAGGACTCCCTCACACGCGGCTTCACGTTCCGCGTCCTCCTTATCCCATATGGGCCTTTTACCGAGGTAGCCACGGCTTCCGAGGCGATGTTTCCCCATGTTCCTTTGCTAAAGGCTCTTGAATTTTGCAGCCTTAGCCTTGGCTGCCTCGGTAGCGCAAGTGTCCTTGAACTTTTCGAACTCCTCTTCCGTAAGTGTCGGATTTTCCTCCAGAATCTTGGACAGAGGTTCCTCAGCCTCAATAGCTCGTGTCACCCTCCCTTTCCAGGAGGCCAAATCATTGCTGAACATGCCCATGGCGTGATTGTTAATCTTTTTCATCTTCGGATCATCCCATGGTTGTTCTACGTTATGATCCCGGTCGTGGAACTTGAATCTCTTGTGCAACTTCGTCAGGAGCAACTGCGTCAAATGTTCTTTACTCCTTAAGTCATCGTCGTTGATGCTCGCGCATTCCTATAGGATGCATCCTACTTGGTTCCCATAGCACTTGTGAAGTTCTTCCAGCTCTGATGGCTCAAACTTGCCAGGTGCCATCTTTGTGATCACAAGTCGTCCAATACCTACTTTGTTAGGTTTTGATATCCTCTACTTCTTCGGCTTCTTCTTTTCGGTAGCGGCATCGGTGTAGGTACCTTCCCCGCCGGTATCTTCCCCGCCGGTCTCGGTGCCGCCATCGGTCCCTGCGCTGTCGGTGTCGATGTCGGCATCAGTACCATCATCGAGGCCGACCTGCAAACTTTCTTAGCAGTCAAATAGTCGATGTACTCTTGTTCACCCTCATAATCCATCTTGTCTGCATCTTGGTCAGAAGGCCCAGTTTCTTCGTTGTTCGACATGTTTCCTATGATTAAGTCTCCTCGTTTAATTCTAAAAGTAAGAAAAAAATGAAAAATGACATCTATGATTGGCGGAATGTCGTTTCCCAGCAACTCCAAGCACTCGATATGCCGACTATCTAGCACAAATCAGGCCAAAATTCACGGAAAATTTCGGCATGACCTTTGCCAAAAATGGACATATCGAGCACCTGAAATTCACCGGAACAGAAATGAATCAACATTCCGGCGTAACATAGGCCACTCAGATCATTTACCCTGCACATAATCATCATTTTCCAAATATGACATGTCCAAAACATAACATGTCCAAATGACATGTCCACATATCACATGTCCAGTTCAAATTTGCATATAAATTCAGCCTACCTAAATTTGCTTTAACAAGGGATGTTGATTTGGACAATTGCTTAAATGCTGCCTTTTCTTTTAACTACAATTGCTTAACCCTAAATTTTTGTCCTATTTTAAAACCTAGCTAAATTCATAACTAAATAGATAGCCTAACTAACCTACTGCCCTAACTAAAACCTAAGTAAATTAACCGAAGAACCCTAGCTAGCAGAGAGAGGATGAGCATTGGGGCGGGGGTTCTGAGAGGTTGCAGGGCGAGGAGGCAGGCCCGACGATGGCCGAGGTTGGGAGGGGAGGAAGCAGAGGGAGGCGTGGCGCGTTGGGGTCGGGGGCGAGCGCCGGGGTCGGGTGATACGTCTCCAACATATCTATAATTTTTGATTGCTCCATGCTACTTTATCTACTGTTTAGGACTATATTGGGCTTTATTTTCCACTTTTATATTATTTTTGGGACTAACCTATTAACCAGAGGCCCAACCCGGAATTGCTGTTTTTTTGCCTATTTCAGTGTTTTGAAGAAACGGAACATCAAACGGAGTCCAAACGGAATGAAACCTTGGGGAACGTGATTTTCTCACCGAACATGATCCGGAGACTTGGACCCTACTCCAAGAAAATGTGAGGCGGTCACGAGGTGGGGGCGCCCCTAGGCGCGCGCCCGCCTCGTGGATCCCCTGTTGCTCCACCGACGTACTCCTTCCTCCTATATATACCTACGTACCCCCAAACAATCAGAACAGGAGCCAAAAACCTAATTCCATCACCGCAACTTCCTGTATCCACGAGATCCCATCTTGGGGCCTGTTCCGGAGCTCCGCCAGAGGGGGCATCCACCACGGAGGGCTTCTACATCATCACCATAGCCCCTCTGATGAAGTGTGAGTAGTTTACTTCAGACCTTCGGGTCCATAGCTAGTAGCTAGATGGCTTATTCTCTCTTTTTGGATCTCAATACAATGTTCTCCCCCTCTCTCGTGGAGATCTATTCGATGTAATCTTCTTTTTGCGGTGTGTTTGTTGAGTCCGATGAATTGTGTGTTTATGATCAAGATTATCTATGAACAATATTTGAATCTTCTCTGAATTATTTTATGTATGATTGGTTATCTTTGCAAGTCTCTTCGAATTATCCGTTTGGTTTGGCCAACTAGATTGGTAGTTCCTGCAATGGGAGAAGTGCTTAGCTTTGGGTTCAATCTTGCGTTGTCCTTTCCAAGTGACAGAAGGGGCAGCAAGGCACGTATTGTATTGTTGCCATCGAGGATAACAAGATGGGGTTTTTATCATATTGCATGAATTTATCCCTCTATATCATGTCATCTTACTTAAGGCGTTACTCTGTTTTTAACTTAATACTCTAGATGCATGCTGGATAGCGGTCGATGAGTGGAGTAATAGTAGTAGATGCAGGCAAGAGTCGGTCTACTTGTCTCGGACATGATGCCTATTGTCGGTGTCAAAACCGGTGGATCTCGGGTAGGGGGTCCCGAACTGTGCATCTAGGCGGATGCTAATAGGAGACAAGGGACACGATGTTTTTACCCAGGTTCGGGCCCTCTCGATGGAGGTAATACCCTACTAGTGCTTGATTAATATTGATGATATGGGTAGTACAAGAGTAGATCTACCACGAGATCAAGGAGGCTAAACCCTAGAAGCTAGCCTATGGTATGATTGTTGTTCGTCCCACGGACTAAAACCCTCTGGTTTATATAGACACCGGATAGGTTAGGGTTACACAGAGTCGGTTACAATGGTAGGAGATCTACATATCTATATCGCCAAGCTTGCCTTCCATGCCAAGGAAAGTCCCATCCGGACACGGGACGAAGTCTTCAATCTTGTATCTTCATAGTCTTGGAGTCCGGCCGTGACGATAGTCCGGCTATCCGGACACCCCCTAGTCCGGGACTCCCTCTGTAGCCCCTGAACCAGGCTTCAATGACGACGAGTCCGGCGCGCATATTGTCTTCGGCATTACAAGGCGGGTTCCTCCTCCGAATACTTCATAGAAGGTTTTGAACACAAGGATAGTGTCCGGCTCTGTAAAACAAGTTCCACATGATACCGTAGAGAGAATAATTTTTGCACAGTTCTGCTGACGTATTCCGTGGCGTGACATCACACCACGGCCAGGCCTTTATATGAGTCGTTTTTTATTGTTCCACCTCGGCGTGTTTAGCGAGGCGGTTTCCTTGGCACGTCTTATCAAAGCATAGATCGTGCCCCCCTTATTCCGGGATTCTCATCAATACGGACGTGGGTAACCCATCTGCGCCATTGATTACGGCGCTTGGGAAATAAGCGAGTTTTACCAGGCTGGTGGGGGACGCATAGCTTCGTCCGTCTATATAAGGGGATAAGGATCCACCTTTTCACCCACGCCTTCTTCCTCCTTTGCTTATCCATTTCCGCGCACTCGAGCTCCAGCGCCCAAGTCCGCACAGCCCACCTCGACCTTCTCCAACCATGTCAGGAGCGGGAGGTAGGTGGATGGCCTCCTTCATCACGGAGGGGCACATCAAAAGACTGCGGGAGGCCGGATACTTGTCCGGCAACATTGCGCACAGGCTGCCCGAAGCGGGGCAGCTTATTCCAACCCCCGGGCCCCATGAGAGGGTAGTGTTTCTCCCCCACTTCCTCCGCGGACTAGGTTTTCCTCTTCACCCATTTGTCCGGGGGCTCATGTTCTACTACGGCCTGGACTTCCATGACCTGGCCCTGAATTTCATCCTCAACATCTCCGTGTTTATCGTCGTGTGCGAGGCTTTCCTCTGCATCCAGCCCCACTTCGGCTTATGGCTGAAGATCTTCAACGTCCGGCCGAAGGTAGTGGGCAGCCATCAAGCGGAGTGCGGAGGCGCCATGGTTGGCAAGATGGCCAAAGTCCCATGGCTCGAAGGCTCCTTCGTCAAGACAATAAAGGGGTGGCAGTCAGGGTGGTTCTACATCACCGAGCCCCGCAACACCAAATGGGTGGCGGCCCCCGAGTTCGGATCTGGCTTCCCCACACGGCTCTCGTCATGGAAAGAGACGGGCCTAATGTGGGGGAATTCGGACGAGACAGCCGGACTTCAAACATGCGTCCGAAACCTGGTGGCCAAGAACCTTGGGCTTGTCGACATAATCCAGGTGATGCTCATCCGCCGGATTCTCCCATGCCAACAATGGGCTTTTAACTTGTGGGAGTTCGATCCGGCACAGCACCAAACCTTGAGCCGGCTCTTCGACACTACGTACGAAGATGCCTGGAAGGTGCTGTTCAAGGGCGCCGAAGCCCCAACATCCGCTACCAAAGATCGCGGATACAGCTCGCAGCGTCAAGCCAGAGAGGTAAGTTATTTTACCCTTTACGAGACTCTTTTTTCATAGATTGACTCTACATGGGATCTAAAACTCCCTAATCTTTGACAGGACTGGCTGAAGACGTCCGGACAGATTAACTGTCCGGCTCCTTTGCCGGAATACCCGGAGGACGCCCGATTAACGGGGCTGCTGGCTCCGGCACCCCATGTGGTGCAGGAGAAGAAGGCCAAGAAGGAGGCCACGGGAACTCGAAGGAGCTCCCGACGCCAGGTGCTGTCAGATTCCGAAGCGGAATCTTCTCCTGAAGACGAGGAGGAAGAAGAAGAAGCTCCTCCCGGCGGGGAGGAGAAGAAAAGGAAGGCCGCCCCAATTGGGGAGGCCGGAGAATCAGAAGGATGAACCCTTCCTCCGCACTTCTCCACCAACATCGGCGACGCGAGGAGGATTGGCCTCGAGGCCAAGCCCTGGCGAGATCGTTAGTGTCCGGATACCCATGCCTTTTATTATTGCAGAGTGTTCTCTAATGTCGAACAACGTGCAGCCCGCCCAAGGGCGAAGTTCGCCGATTCATCGGCGGGTCCCTGGGCTCGTCGGAAATGGAAGTACCTCGCTTCGACCGCCTCCTCGCCTCACGCTGGGCGACGGCCTTGTGGGGGCCCCAAGAGGGGCTTGGTCAAGAGGAGGTAGCGAGGAGGTGCCACAAGGCAACCTCCGGACTCAGCTGGGGCAAGACCCCCAGGGGCTCTAGGCCCGACCCTTGTCCGGTCTCCATGCCGGAGCCTTTAGTGGTTCCGGTGTCCGGCAAGCGGATCCTTCGGAAGAAGGGTTAGACGCCGGTGTCCTCCGTCCAACCGGAGGCACCGGATAGCTTACTGGAGGTGCTCAACGGCGCCTCCATCAAGGAGGAGCACCGCATTGTTATGAGTGCGGTGATCCGGACAGTTCAGTCCGCCAAGAGCGGATTGACCGAAGCCTGTACCAGCCTTCTAACAGGCTTTGAGGTAAGTTTGAATCATGTAAAAATATTACCGCATAGACAGTAGCCCCTGATGCTTAGTTCGGTGTTCGGAAAGAAAAGCCGGACTAAGGATCTAAAAAGATATACGCAGGAGTCTAACATAAGTATGTCAATACGGGAATGCGAGCTGCATTGCTGATTCTGCCAGACCGATCATGGAGGTCAATGCATTGAAGCGGAACCTCGAGCGGTCCGAGAACGAGCTCGGACAAGCCAAGAACGAGCTCGAGGACAAGGAAGGTAAGTAATACCTTATTAAAGAAATACCTAATAGAAAAGGTTTTGGGTACTGCAGGGGCTAAGAACGAGGTGGCGACCCTAAGGGAAGCGGTGTCCGTGGCCGAAAACAAAGCAGCTGCGGAACGCACCGAGCGAGAGAAAGGGGGAGGCGCAGCTGGCCAAGGTACGGCAAGAGCTCCAAGCTCTCGTGGAAAAACACGAGAGTTTGGGCGTGACTCGAACTTCGAGTCGAGCTCGCCTCGGCTCTTGAGAGTGCCAAAGCTGCTAAGGCCGAGGCCCAAAAAGCCCTCCATGCAATTGAGTCCTTAAAGAAGATAGCGGCGGGTAAGGCATTCTTTATGCAAAGCAAGCATGTGAAAGTGAATTACCTATTACTTACCCGGATTCGAGCTCTCCGGGAGCATTCGCAGATTTGCCCGTGGTGTGTGCGATGCTGCCGCATTCTACCGCGCCAAGGAGGGAGCTCGACGGAAAAGGTGTTCGGTCTCAAGTATCTTTGAGGCCGACCATCCAGTGCCCTGAGCGACCAGCTGAAGCAGCTGGTCGAGCTCCATAAGGTCGCCGAACAGGCCATGAAGGGCCTTATAAGCGGCTGTGGCCATTGGAGGCCGTGCACGGGAGCTACTTGCTTGGTGCAGCGGCTGGTGGATGCTGTCCGCGGCTTGAAGTCATCAAGCGCTCCATCTGCATTGAAGGTGTCCGTCGGGCCTTTGCCCGTGCTAAAGTGCACTGGGGCAAGCTGGATGTAGAGAGGCTTGTGACGAACGGGACACCGAAGGGCCATGAGCATTGCACGCCCGAAATGTACTATGAGGGCCTCCTGAAGGGTGCCCACCGAATAGCGGATGAGTGCTCCAAAGATGTAATTTTTGAATAAACTCACATTTGTTATATTGTACGCTGAAAACTTGTTCATATGCGCTAAGCAACGCTTATTAATTTAAAATATTACCATCTATGCGGCCGTTTATCAAATTTGGGAGATGGCAAGTCGTTGGCTTCAGCCCCCATGCCGCGAGTGCTGGGGTGTTCGGGATAAGCTTGAGCACTCTTGTTCCCATTCTTGGGTCCATCTAGGGAGGCGCTCAACACAACCAACAAGGCAACCGGACTTATAATGCTTGAACACTCTCACTTAGCCATAGAATTCTATAATTTTAAATTTCGGCGAAGCCCCAAGTATTCGGAAGACCGAGTTCGGGGCGCTATCCACGCCTTGGCCGGACAATTCCGGTTCCTCGCTCTAAGCGGCATAAGTCTTTAGGGAATCGAAAAAACCTCTCGAACAGCGACCGGCTCTCGCCTTATCATGACGGTAAGTTTTAGCTTTCTCCACTGAGGTGCTCGACCCAGCATAACTGGGGCACAATCGCGGTGGTTCTCCCGGTGCTACCTTAGCCGATATAGCGGGCGTAAGGTACCAAAACACGGAGCCGGGCAAACCCAACTATTGATCCAAGACATGATTCGGAGCCAATTCATATAATGCTATAAGTTCGGGGTGCCGCACTTGTGAAAGTGTTCGGACTTATCACACCATAATTTTGGGATACTTAAGCCCCTGGTGTACAGGCCTTACCAAAGTGTACGGTTACAACATGTCGTGAAATGAACATATGTATATATGATGGAAGTAGAGCAATAATAAGCAAGAGCTATGTATTGTTTATTAAAAAAGGTACTGCAATGGGAGCAGAACGATACAAATAGTGCGATAAGCAAGGGATGGGACTATCTAACATGTCCCCCTCCAGGGGGTAAGCTGCGGGATGGTATGTAAAACAGGTATAATGCTCAGAATGTGAGACCACCGAACACTCGGCGTGGCTTTCGCTTCCCTGGTTGTTGCATCATGAGTTCGACGATTCAAGTGCGGACAGGACTTCTCAAAGACGGAGTCTGAAAGTAAAAAAGGAAGAAAAAGGAAAAGGAAAAGGAAATGACACAAGCGGGCCCCCAGTGCGGTCGAGCCGCATTCTTGGCGTGTCGTTGTCTTGCCCCACCCATATGCCCATGGTACCTCCAGGGCGTAATTATGCAGCGTAATACTAGCCGCAATTTCGCGAGGGCTGGGGTTGGGGCGGATTGCTACTCGTGCTTGAATCGTGCGGGTAGTCTTGTTGCAGGTTACTCCGGCGCGCTTGGCGGTGTCGGCGCTTAGTGGCCGGACTCGAGAATTGCTGTGAGAGGCTGCTTTGCACCTCCGCCGCGAGGGCTGCCGTATGCTCCTCTGTTCGGAGAGAGCGTTCGGTGTTTCCATTGACCGTGATTACTCCTCGAGGGCCTGGCATCTTGAGCTTGAGGTATGCGTAGTGCGGCACAGCATTGAGCTTTGCAAATGCGGTTCGTCCGGCGATGCATGATAGCCGCTGCGGAATGGGGCGATGTCGAAGATTAACTCTTAACCGGAAGTTATCCGAGATCCGAAGACCACTTCGAGTGTGGTGAGCCTGTACAATTGGCCTCTACACCAGGTATCACGCCTTTAAAGGTCGTCTTTGTAGGTTTAATACTTGAGGGTCTATGCCCATTTTGCGCTTTGTATCACGATAAAGCAGGTTCAGGCTGCTACCGCCGTCCATCGGGACTCGGTGAGGTGAAATCCGTCAATAATTGGGTCAAGAACCAATGCGGCGAAGCCGCCGTGGCGGATGCTAGTGGGGTGGTCCTTGATCGAAGGTGATCGGGCAGGAAGACCATGGGTTGAACTTTGGGGCGTGGCTCCATCGCATATCGTCCCATAGTGCGCTTCCGCTCCCTTTTGGGTATGTGGTTTGCGTATATCATGTTCACCGTCCGCACTTGTTTGGAAAACCTTCATCCTCTATTGTTCGTGGTCGGGCTCTTCCTCATCATCGCTATGCAGCCCCTTGTCATTGAGTTCGCACTTAACTTGCTGCTTGCTTGAACACCCAACAATCCCTGTTGGTGTGATTGGCTGGTTTTCGGGGTGCCATGTATTTGGCACAAGCGATCGAGTATCGGTCCAAGTTGGACGGGCCCTGGTATTTCTTTTGAATGGCTTCTTCCGTGACCGGGTTTAGAGCCTCTGAATCCGGCATTGGCGCCGTATCTTGATATTATCGCCGTTAATGCGGCGCTTGTTCTTGTTGCGACGCGACCTGCCATTGTTGTCCTTGGTATCCGGACTATCAGGATGTTTGGCCAAGTTGTTGCTTCGAGCTAGCCAGCTGTCCTCTCCCGCACAAAAGCGAGTCATGAGGGTTGTGAGGGCTGCCATAGATTCGGCTTTTCCTGTCCTAGGTGCCGGGCAAGCCACTCGTCGCGGATGTTATGTTTGAAGGCTGCGAGGGCCTCTGCATCCGGACAGTCAACGATTTGATTTTTCTTTGTTAGGAACCGAGTCCAGAATTGTCTGGCTGATTCTTCTGGCCGCTGAATTATGTGGCTAAGGTCATCGGTGTCTGGTGGTCGCACATATGTGCCTGGAAGTTATCAAGGAATCGTCTTCAGGTCCTCCCAACAACCAATTGATTCTGGCGGCAAGCTATTGAGCCAATGTCGAGCTGGTCCTTTAAGCTTCATTGGGAGGTATTTGATGGCATGTAGATCATCACCGTGGGCCATGTGGATATGGAGGAGATAATCCTCGATCCAGACAGCAGGATCTGTGGTACCATCGTATGATTCGATGTTTACGGGCTTGAAGCCCTCGGGATTTGATGATCCATTACTACATCTGTGAAGCATAGTGGGTGTCTGGCGCCTACTGTATTGGGCTATATCACGGCGTACCTCATATGAGCTTTGTCTCATCGTGTTCGGCCCGGCGGTTTCTTTGTATCCGGCGTGACGGTAATCATCCGCATTTGGCGGCCACGCGATCCGTAGATCGATCTTGTATGTTTTGCCTTATCCTCCAATATATCTCGCAAGTCCGGCGCGTTTTCCGTGCCTTGGTACTTTTTGGCGTCGGGGTGTGGCTTGAGCGGAGGGCGAGAGGCTTCTCTGTCATGACCACGGGGTGGCGATCTGCCATGTCATGCGCTGGTGACTTGGGTGCTTCCTCCTCTAGTCGAGGCAGCGGCCTGCGTTTGGGGTAGCTTTTGGAGGCGTCGAGTTCATACTCTTGGCTGCAAGGACTTCAGTCCATCTGTCAGCTAGCAGGTCTTGATCAGCTCTAAGATGTTGCTGCTTTTTCTTGAGGCTGCTTGCCGTGGCTATAAGCCTGCATTTGAAACGCTCCTGTTGGCGGGATCCTCGAGCACGACAAATTAAATGTCGTCGAGGCTTGCCTCATCTTCGGAGGGAGGCGCATAATTATTGTCCTCGACCTCTCTTTCTGCCGCACTGTTGTGTGGAATTGCTTCTCCCTCCTCCTGCGCTGAGTCCTGCTGGAGGGGGTTCTCTTCGGCACTGTCCGGGGTGTTATTATCTCCCGTGCCGGAATCACAGTTTTTATTGTGGCTGTTTCTTGGAGGGGTCATCCTCCGTTGTTCCATCGCCGTTCCCATCTTTAGGGATGTCCACCATATATATGTCATACGACGAGGTGGCCTTCCAGTGCCCTGTAGGCGCTGGGTCTTGGTCGTCTCCGGCATCATCGTCCATACCGTCGATGTCTTCGGAGTCGTAGTCTAGCATGTCGGTTAAATCATCGACAGTGGCTACAAAGTGGGTGGTGGGTGGGCGTTGAATTTCTTCGTCGTCCGCATCCCAACCTTCCTGTCCGTAGTCCGGCCAGGGCTCTCCGGATAAAGAGAGACTTTAGTGAATTAAGGATGTCGCCAAAGGCGAGTCTTTGAAAGATGTCATGGCGGTGAACTCCACGGCCGGGCCCAATCGGATTTGATTGGCGAGGGCACGGAGGTTGGTCCGGAGTCTGGGGAGGAGTTCGGCACCGTGGAGTCAAGGTCTTCGCAAAGGACAGGGATGGAGTTCGGCTCAATCGCCGTAGAGATTGTAGCCCCCGAGGCGGTGTCCAACCACCCGTCCTCGATCGGGGAATCCGGCTCCGGATTAAGCGTCGGAGCGGATGCTGGTGCGGCCTCGAGGGCACTGTTCGGCTGCAAAGCCAGATCATGCCCATCGAGACAGTGCGGCACGCCTGGCTGCGGCTCGAATCCGTCGAAGATCAAGTCTCCGCGGATATCGGCCGTATAGTTTAAACTTCAAATCTGACACGATGGCCGGGCGTAGCTTCGATCTGCTCCGGATGGCCAGCGAATTGCCCGCGATGCAAAAGCCGCCGAATCGAAGACCTGTCCGGGAGAAAAGTCTCACCCTGGACGCGTCGTTGTTGATGATCGAAGGAGCCACGGGACTATCGGTGGCGACACAGAGGAACTCTCAATGAAAGCACCAATGTCGGTGTCAAAACCAGCGGATCTTGGGTAGGGGTCCCGAACTGCGTCTAGGCGGATGGTAACAGGAGACAAGGGACAAGATGTTTTACCCAGGTTGGGCCCTCTCGATGGAGGTAATACCCTACTCCTGCTTGATTAATATTGATGATATGGGTAGTACAAGAGTAGATCTACCACGAGATCAAGGAGGCTAAACCCTAGAAGCTAGCCTATGGTATGATTGTTGTTCGTCCCACGGACTAAAACCCTCCGGTTTATATAGACACCGGATAGGTTAGGGTTACACAGAGCCTGTTACAATGGTAGGAGATCTACATATCCGTATCGCCAAGCTTGCCTTCCACGCCAAGGAAAGTCCCATCCAGACACGGGACGAAGTCTTCAATCTTGTATCTTCATAGTCTTGGAGTCCGGCCGTGACGATAGTCCGGCTATCCGGACACCCCCTAGTCCGGGACTCCCTCACCTATATACATGATCATACCTAGATATTCTCATAACTATGCTCAATTCTGTCAATTGCTCAACAGTAATTTGTTCACCCACCATAGAATACTTATGCTCTTGAGAGAATCCACTAGTGAAACCTATGGCCCCCTGGTCTATTCTCATCATATCAATCTCCATCACTTTAATACTTGCTTTGTTTTTACTTTGCCTTTTACTTTTTACTTTGCATCTCTATATAAAAAATACCAAAAATATTATTTATCATCTCTATTAGATCTCACTCTCGTAAGTGACCGTGAAGGGATTGACAACCCCTAATCGCGTTGGTTGCGAGCAACTATTGTTTTGTGCAGGTACGAGGGACTTGTGCGTAGCCGCCTACTGGATTGATACCTTGGTTCTCAAAAACTGAGGGAAATACTTACTTTGCTGCATCATCCTCTCCTCTTCGGGGAAATCCAACGCAGTGCTCAAGAGGTAGCAAGAAGAATTTCTGGCGCCGTTGCCAGGGAGGCTTACGCAAGAGCAAGTCAAGACTTGGACTCCTAACAACAAGCCATACAGCGCCGTTAAAGTCTACATACCAAGTACCCATCACAATCCCTATCTCCCGCATTACATTATTTGCCATTTGCCTCTCGTTTTCCTCTCCCCCACTTCACCCTTGTCGTTTTATTCGCCCTCACTTTCCGAATCTCCTCCTCTTTTTCCCGTTTGCCTTTTTCTCGCTTGCCTTTTGTTTGCTCATGTGTTGGATTGCTTGTTTGTCGCGATGGCTCAAGATACTACCAAATTGTGTAAATTCACCAATACTAATAATAACGATTTCCTTAGCACCCCGATTGCTCCTCTTGCCAATACTGAATCTTGTGAAATCAATACTGCTTTGTTGAATCTTGTTATGAAAGATCAATTCGCGGCCTTCCTAGTGAAGATGCGCTACTCATCTAAATAACCGTTGATTTATGTGATATGCAAAAGAAAAAAGATGTCGATAATGATGTCGTTAAGTTCAAGCTATTTCCTTTTTCGCTTAGAGATCGTGCTAAAGCGTGGTTTTCATCTCTGCCTAAAAATAGTATTGATTCTTGGAACAAGTGCAAAGATGCTTTTATCTCTAAGTATTTTCCTCCCTCTAAGATCATCTCTCTTAGGAATGATATTATGAATTTTAAGCAACTTGATCATGAACATGTTGCACAAGCTTGTAAGAGAATGAAATTAATGATACGTAATTGTCCTACTCATGGTTTGAACTTCTGGATGATTATACAAAACTTTTATGCCGGATTGAATTTTGCTTCTAGAAATCTTTTAGATTCGGCCGCGGGAGGCACTTTTATGGGAATCACTCTAGGAGATGCTACTAAACTTCTTGATAATATTGTTGTTAATTATCCTCAATGGCGTACCGAAAGATCTACTAATAAAAAAGTGCATGCGATAGAAGAAATTAATGTATTGAGTGGAAAGATGGAGGAACTTATGAAATTATTTGCTACTAAGGTTGTACATTCTGATCCTAATGATATGCCTTTATCTACTTTGATTGAGAACAATAATGAAGCTATGGATGTGAATTTTGTTGGTAGGAATAATTTTGGTAACAACGCGTATAGAGGGAATTTTAATCCTAGGCCTTATCCTAGTAATTCCTCTAATAATTATGGAAATTCCTACAACAATTCTTATCGAAATTTTAATAAGATGCCCTCTGAATTTGAGACTAGTGTTAAAGAATTTATGAGTTAGCAAAAGAATTTTAATGCTTTGCTTGAGGAGAAATTGCTTAAAGTTGATGATTTGGCTAGGAACGTTGATAGAATTTATCTTGAAATTGATTCTTTAAAGCTTAGATCTATTCCTCCTAAGCATGATATCAATGAGTCTCTCAAAGCTATGAGAATTTCCATTGATGAGTGCAAAGAGAGAACCGCTAGGATGCGTGCTTCCAAAGATGCCTTTATTAAAGCGTGTTCTTCCAATTCCTATGAAAATCAAGATGAAGATCTAAAATTTATTGATGTGTCCCCCATTAAATAATTGTTTTGCAATATTAATCTTGATGAAACTGAATATGATCTTCCTTTACCTAGAAGGAGTTCTAAGAATTCGGAGTTTTTAGATCTTGATGATGAAATTGATAAATGTGGGATTGAAAGAAATAAAAACCTAGATGTTGCTAAACCCACTATATTGGATCCCAAAAAATTTAATTATGAAAATTGCTCTTTAATTGATTGCATTTCCTTGTTGCAATCCATGCTAAATTCTCCTCATGCTTATAGTCAAAATAAGGCCTTTACCGAACACATTGTTGCAATCTATGATGAGTGGGAACCTACTATTAAAATTAAAATTAAAAATTATGAGTGTCATGCCTTGTGTGATTTGGGTGCTAGTGTCTCTACTATCCCCAAAACCTTGTGTGATTTGCTAGATTTCCGTGACTTTGATGATTACTCTCTAAACTTGCATCTTGCGGATTCCACTATTAAAAAGCCTATGGGAAGAATTAATGATGTTCTTATTGTTGCAAATAGGAATTATGTGCCCGTAGATTTTATCGTTCTTTATATAGATTGCAATCCTTCTTGCCCTATTATTCTTGGTAGACCTTTCCTTAGAACGATTGGTGCAATTATTGATATGAAGGAAGGGAATATTAGATTCCAATTTCCCTTAAAGAAGGGCATGGAACACTTTCTATAAATAAAATAAAATTACCATATGAATCTATCATGAGAGCCACCTATGGATTGCCTACCAAAGACGGCAATATTTAAATCTATCTTTGCTTTTATGCCTAGCTAGGGGCGTTAAACGATAGCGCTTGTTGGGAGGCAACCCAATTTTATTTTTAGTTATTTTGCTTTTGCTTCTGTTTAGGAATAAATAATCCATATAGCCTCTGTTTAGATGTGGTTTTATGTTTTAATTAGTGTTTCTGCCAAGTTAGACCTATAGGATCTTCTTGGATGATAGTTAATTGATCTTGCTGTAATTTCCAGAATCTTTCTGTTCAAGAAAACAATTGTTAAAAATCACCAGAACGCGATAAAATACTGATTCCAATTGATGCTGATCTTTAAGCAAATTTTCGAGGTCTTCCTATTTTGATAGAATTTTTGGAGGTCCAGAAGTTTGCGTTAGTTACATATTACTACAGACTGTTCTGTTTTTGACAGATTCTGTTTTTCGTGTGTTGTTTGCTTATTTTGATGAATCTATGGCTAGTAAAATAGTTTATAATCCATAGAGAAGTTGGAATACAGTAGGTTTAACACCAATATAAATAAAGAATGAGTTCATTACAGTAACTTAAAGTAGTCTTTTTTTCTTTCTCCAACGGAGCTCACGAGATTTCTATTGAGTTTTGTGTTGTGAAGTTTTCAAGTTTTGGGTAAATTATTTTGATGGATTATGGAACAAGGAGTGGCAAGAGCCTAAGCTTGGGGATGCCCATGTCACCCCCAGGATAAACCAAGGACACCAAAAAGTCAAAGCTTGGGGATGCCCCGGAAGGCATCCCCTCTATCGTCTACTTCCATCGGTAATTTACTTGGAGCTATATTTTTATTCAACACATGATATGTGTTTTGCTTGGAGCGTCTTGTATTATTTGCGTCTTTGCTTGTTAGTTTACCACAATATCCTTGCTGTACACACGTTTTGAGAGAGCCATACATAAATTGGAATTTGATAGAATACTCTATGTGCTTCACTTATATCTTTTGAGCTTGATAGTTTTGCTCATAGTGCTTCACTTATATCTTTTGAGCGTGATAATATTTTCTCTAGTGCTTCACTTAGATATTTTAGAGCACGGTGGTGGATTTGTTTTAAAGAAACTATTGATCTCTCATGCTTCACTTAAATTATTTTGAAAGTCGTTAATAGCATGGTAATTTGCTTAATATTAATATACTTGGTATTCAAGATATGTGAAACTTTCTTTTGAGTGTGTTGAATATTAAGAAAAGTTTGATGCTAGATAATTGTTTTGAGATATGAAGATGGTGATATTAGAGTCATGCTAGTTGAGTAGTTGTGAATTTAAAGAATACTTGTGTTGAAGTTTGTGATTCCCGTAGCATGCACGTATGGTGAACCGTTATGTGATGAACTCAGAGCATGATTTTTTTATTGATTGTATTCCTTATGAGTGGCAGTCGGGGACGAGCGATGGTCTTTTCCTACCAATCTATCCCCCTAGGAGCATGCGTGTAATACTTTGCTTTGATAACTTCTAGATTTTTGCAATAAGTATATGAGTTCTTTATGACTAATGTTGAGTCCATGGATTATACACACTTTTTCCCATCCTTCCACCATTGCTAGCCTCTCTAATACCGCGCACTTTTCGCCGGTATCATACACCCACCATATATCTTCCTCAAAACAGCCACCATACCTACCTATCATGGCATTTCCATAGCCATTCCGAGATATATTGCCATGCAACTTTCCACCGTTCCGTTTATTATGACACGCTCCATCATTGTCATATTGATAGCATGATCATGTAGTTGACATTGTATTTGTGGAAAAGCCACCGTTCATAATTCTTTCATATATGTCACTCTTGATTCATTGCATATCCCGGTACACCGCCGGAGGCATTCATATAGAGTCATACTTTATTCTAAGAATCGAGTTGCAATTGTTGAGTTGTAAGAAAAATAAAAGTGTGATGATCATCATTCTTTAGAGTATTGTCCCAAGTGAGGAAAGGATGATGGAGACTATGATTCCCCCATAAGTCGGGATGAGACTCCGGATGAAAAAAAAAGAGGCCATCAAAAAAGAGAAAAGGCTCAAATAAAATAAAAGGAGAGAAAAAGAGAGAAGGGACAATGCTACTATCCTTTTACCACACTTGTGCTTCAAAGTAGCACCAAGATCTTCATGATAGAGAGTCTCTCATTTTGTCACTTTCATATACTAGTGGGAATTTTTCATTATAGAACTTGGCTTGTATATTCCAATGATGGGCTTCCTCAAATGCCCTAGGTCTTCGTGAGCAAGCGAGTTGGATGCACACCCACTTAGTTTCTTTTGTTGAGCTTTCATATATTTATAGCTCTAGTGCATCCGTTGCATGGCAATCCCTACTCACTCACATTGATATCTATTGATGGGCATCTCCATAGCCCGTTGATACGCCTAGTTGATGTGAGACTATCTTCTCCCTTTTTGTATTCTCCACAACCACCATTCTATTCCACATATAGTGCTATATCCATGGCTCACGCTCATGTATTGCTTGAAGATTGAAAAAGTTTTGAAAATGTTAAAGTATGAAACAATTGCTTGGCTTGTCATCGGGGTTCTGCATGATTTAAATATTTTGTTTGTGGAAGATGGAGCATAGCCAGACTATATTATTTGGTTGGGATAACTTTCTTTGGCCATGTTATTTTTAGAAGACATAATTGCTTAGTTACTATGCTTGAAGTATTATTATTTTTATGTCAATATGAACTTTTGTCTTGAATCTTTCGGATCTGAATATTCATACCACAATTAAGAAGATTTACATTGAAATTATGCAAAAGTATCACTCCGCATCAAAAATTCTCTTTTTTATCATTTACCTACTCGAGGACGAGCAGGAATTAAGCTTGGGGATGCCTGATGCGTCTCCAACATATCTATAATTTTTGATTGCTCCATGCTACTTTATCTACTGTTTTGGACTATATTGGGCTTTATTTTCCACTTTTATATTATTTTGGGACTAACATATTAACAGGAGGCCCAGCCCGAATTGCTGTTTTTTGCCTATTTCAGTGTTTGAAGAAACCGAATATCAAACGGAGTCCAAACAGAATGAAACCTTGGGAACGTGATTTTCTCACGAGCGTGATCCAGGAGACTTGGGACCTACTCCAAAAAGTGTGAGGCGGTCACGAGGGTGGGGCGCCCCTAGGCGCGCCCTGCCTCGTGGACCCCTGTTGCTCCACCGACGTACTCCTTCCTCCTATATATACCTACGTACCCCCAAACAATCAGAACAGGGGCCAATAACCTAATTCCACCGCCGCAACTTCCTGTATCCACGAGATCCCATCTTGGGGCCTGTTCCGGAGCTCCGCCGGAGGGGGCATCCACCACGGATGGCTTCTACATCATCACCATAGCCCCTCCGATGAAGTGTGAGTAGTTTACTTCAGACCTTCGGGTCCATAGCTAGTAGCTACTTGGCTTCTTCTCTCTTTTTGGATCTCAATAAAATGTTCTCCCCCTCTCTCGTGGAGATCTATTTGACGTAATCTTATTTTTGCGGTGTGTTTGTTGAGTCCGATGAATTGATGGTTTATGATCAAGATTATCTATGAATAATATTTAAATTTTCTTTGAATTCTTTTATGTATGATTGGTTATCTTTGCAAGTCACTTTGAATTATCCGTTTGGTTTGGCCAACTAGATTGGTAGTTCTTGCAATGGGAGAAGTGCTTAGCTTTGGGTTCAATCTTGCGGTGTCCTTTCCTAGTGACAGAAGGGGTAGCAAGGCACGTATTGTATTGTTGCCATCGAGGATAACAAGATGGGGTTTTTATTATATTGCATGAATTTATCCCTCTACATCATGTCATCTTGCTTAAGGCGTAACTCTGTTTTAACTTAATACTCTAGATGCATCTTTGGATAGCGGTCGATGAGTGGAGTAATAGTAGTAGATGCAGGCAGGAGTCGGTCTACTTGTCTCGGACGTGATTCCTATATACATGATCATACCTAGATATTCTCATAACTATGCTCAATTCTGTCAATTTCTCAACAGTAATTTGTTCACCCACCGTAGAATACTTATGCTCTTGAGAGAAGCCACTAGTGAAACCTATGGCCCCGGGGTCTATTCTCATCATATCAATCTCCATCACTTTAATACTTGTGTTGTTTTTACTTTGCCTTTTACTTTTCACTTTGCATCTCTATATCAAAAATACCAAAAATACTATTTATCATCTCTATCAGATCTCACTCTCGTAAGTGACCGTGAAGGGATTGACAACCCCTAATCGTGTTGGTTGCGAGGAGATATTGTTTTGTGCAGGTACGAGGGACTTGTGCGTAGCATCCTACTGGATTGATACCTTGGTTCTCAAAAACTGAGGGAAATACTTACGCTACTTTGCTGCATCATCCTCTCCTATTCGGGGAAATCCAACACAGTGCTCAAGAGGTAGCATCGGGCGAGCGTCGGGGTCGGAGACGAGGCCGGGGTCGGGGTTAGGGTCGGGGGCGAGAGCCGGGGCGCGGCGAGGGCAGGGTCCCGACGGTGTGACGGGGAAGAGAGAGTGGGGATTTGGGGCGAAAAGAGGCGGGATGAAGCTGAGAGAGTGAGGATTTTGGGTTAAGTGGACGTAGCAGTAGCGCGTTTATAGCAAATGCGCTACTACTATTACAGGCAGCTATAGCGGTTTTATACAGAAACAACAACTACTACCTTGACTAGATGTAGCTCTTTTTCAGTAAAGTGTTACTGCTATAACCAGTTTCCCTTTTTCTTTTCCTTTATTTTCTCTCACTTTTTTCCGAGAGCAGTGAACGAAGGGAAGGGGATATATATTGCATCATTTGACAGTTAAATATGTATACAAAATAGGAACATATATATTACATCATTGGACCCATGCATAATAATGGCTAAGTGTGTATACAAAATAGGAACATATATATATATATAGACACACATATATATATTACATCATTTGACCGATAACATACGGTTCCTCAGTGTTGATGTTTTTGTTTTTTAGTCAACTTCTTTCCCTTCTTGTTCGTTCCAGAATAATTGAGCCCCTCATTGTGACTTTGCCTTTTCCATGGAGTACGATTTTTCTTAGGTCATGTAGTATTCATTCTTATTTTGACATATACCTCATCATCATCGTCATCTTCCCTCATTGGGTTGCCATACTGATCGTAGTCTTCCTCGTTGGCGACTCCATCCATTCCAATGATGTTCCTTTTGCCTCTCCTCATGACAACACGGGTGGGATTGCACGGGTCGGTTATGAAGAAGCATTGTGTCACGTGCTTAGCGTGTACCCATGGCTTGTTTTTTGCGATAGCGTTCACGGTAGCGCTCTTGGCGTAGGGTATAGTCATGGTAGTGAAATTCTGATTTTCTCTTTCGACATTCTTAGCCCATCTGACATGGAACATCGTCATGTTGTGCAGTCCACCGTAGTCAAGCTCCCAGATCTCCTCGGCCCTTTCGTAAAATCTTTCAGTTGCGTCGTTGTCGCTGCCGGTCATGCATTCCATCGTCACCCCTAAGTTCTGATCATAACTGTCCATATCTTTGGCCTCCGTGTAGAACGTGCATCCGTTGATATCGTATGTCTGATAGGTTACGAGGTTGGGCGAGGGGCCATGTGGTAAGGCGTATATGAGTAATCCGTCCTTAGAACCCTCCTCTGGGGGATTAGCAATAATATGATCTTTGAACCAATGCAGGAAAGTGTTGTTGTGCTCTCTAGTAACTTCGGCGTCCATCCTGCATACCCCCCGGTCACGATACTTCTTTGCGGTAATTACTTTGTGCAGTGCCACGAAAGGATGTACCTCGTCTAGGTGTTGTAGCACTACCAAGTTTGCTCTGTCAAAGTCGCTGCGTCGCTTTGAGTATGCCACATGTAGTTCCCTACGACCGTTGGAGTGACCTTCTCCTTCGAGCCTCCATCGTGCTTGTTAACGGGCAAACCAACACTAAAACCAGGTGGCTGCAGGTATGCACCATATAGAAAATTCTAGCAGAAAGAGATGCACTCTTGCGTCAGATAGCCCTGGACGATGCTTCCATCCGGACGGGACATGTTATGAACGAATCCTTTGATGATCCCATTCATCTTCTCAAACGGCATCATGTTGTGCAAAAATGATGGCCCCAGGTCTATTATGTCGTCCACAATATGGACACACAAATGCACCATCATGAAAAAAGAACAAGGGCGGGAAGTACATCTCAAGCTCATTCAGTATCACAAGAATCTCTTCCTGTAGCCTTCGGAGCTGCTTCAGACTGATCGACTTTCGAGACATGACGTCGAAAAAGTTGCAGAGACCAATAAGCGTGTCACGGACGTGCTTGTCTATTATCCCTCTAAGGGCAACAGGTAGTGTCTGCGTCATCATCACATGACAGTTATGGGACTTCATCCCGCTGAACCTTTTCTTGTCCGTGTCTAGATATCTGCTTATCTTGCCACAGTAACCGGAACTAACACTCCAGTGAGGCACTTAAAGATTTGACCGATCTCAGCCTAACTTAAGGTGAAGCAAGAAGGGGGGCAATAATCCTCTTTCTTTATTTTCTTGCCCTTCTTCTCCCGTGCCTCTGTCTCCGTCTCTGTCTCGTCTGACATTATACGGGGCGGCATGTGTAGATCTTCCCTGATTTTCAAATCTTGCAAGTATTTTCTTGCCTTCGGCCCATCCTTGGTCTTATCCGACATGTTCATTAGTGTTGCGAGCAAGCTCTCAAGGACATTCTTACATATATGCATTTGATCAAGGCAATGAGGTGTATCGAGTTTGTGCCAGTACTCCAAGTCCCAGAACACAGACCGCGTCTTCCATACCTTCAGCAGCGGCTCCGGCGCCTTTTTCATCGTCTTTCTCGGTGCGGGGCACTCCTTCTAGTTTTTCAACAGCTCATCGATTTCGGCACTGCTCCGCTTACGTGGAGGTCCTCGATGCTCAGCGTGACCATTGAATAGATCTCCACGGTTTCTCCACGGGTCGTCCTGTTCGAGTCATCTTCGATGCCCCATGTACACGATTTTCCCAGACGCGCCATTTTTCCTTGATGTTAGCTGCTGAGACATCATATCATCCATGCACCACGTGCATACGCAATATCCATGGCACACCTTGCCTTCGACATATCCTTAACCGAGATAGTCGTGCACCGTCGTGATCAGCGCGGCTCTCATGTAGAAATACTCGCCTTTGCTGGCGTCCCATGTCTTGGTCGGTGTTTTCCATAACGTGTCTAACTCCTCTTGAAGTAGCCCCAGATACAAATTAATATTATTTCATGGTTGTTTTGGACCTTGAATAAGCATGCTCATGTGAATGTACTTCAACTTCATGCACAACCAGGGGGGAGGTTTGTACATCCATACAAACACGGGCCATGTGCTATGGTTGGTGTTCTGGTTGCCAAAAGGATTCATGCCATTGGTACACGCGCCGAGCACGATGTTCCTTGCATCACATTCAAAATAGCGATAGAAGTTATTCAACACTCTCCACTGGGATCCATCCTTGACATGTCCCAGCTTCAGACCATCTCCATCGTCGGGCTTCTTCCTCTCCGCGTGCCAGGGCATTAGCTTTGCTTCCTTGGGATCTACAAAATACCGCTAGAAACTTTCTTGGGACATTTCTTCCCGGCCTTTTTGTATCAAAAAGCATTGCACACCGGACAGCTTGTTTTTTCCGCGTGCTCCTTCCGATAAATTATGCAATCATTGATGCATGCATGGTATGTAATGTGCGGTAGATCAAGAGGGCACACCATCTTCTTGGCCTCATCAACACTAGTAGGACATAGATTCCCCACGGGCAGAACATCCTTTAGGTACTTGAGATGCTCATCGAGGTTAGTGTCGGTCCATTTTTTTTAGCCATCGTCTTCAGGAGTTGGAGCGTGAAACTCAAGCAGGTCACCTCAGGATTGCAACCATTATACAATGGAGTGTTCGAGTCTACCACCAGTTGCTCCAACTTAGCCTCCTCTGTAGAAGCAGCTTTCTTAGTACTCGTCTCCTTGCGAAGAAGTGCTTCAACATGAGGGTCCTGCACGATTGAATTTAGTACCGATGAACTCTGCTGCGTGGATTCCACGTCGTTCTCTCCGCCGCCATGTCCGGCCCCTTCTCCTCCGCCATGTCCGGCCCCTTCTCCGCCGCCATGTCCGGCCTCTTCCCCGCCGCCATTATTGATCATCTCTTCATCTTGCCCCATGTCATCATTTCCTGCCCCGTCGGCGTCCTCAACATCGTCATCCTCATCTTCAATTATCCACCGAGTATAGCCATCAATGAAACCAGTTATGAGCAGGTGCGCTTCAACATGACCGTCGATATAGGGGTCGAGCCAAACTATTCCTTTGCATTTTCGACACGGACATAAAACCTTTGTCGGGTTATTTTCTTTCATGTCCTGCACCGCTGACCGCAACCACCTGTCCACCATCGTTCCACTGGCCATCATGAACGTCTGCATCGTAATAATAAAAAAATTGATTATAAAAATGCGTGCATGCATCAAAGTCATACAAAAATCCGGCAAGACCTTCCCTAAAAATAGGACATATATAGATCTAGAGTTTGCCTGGAATTCGCCGAAACGGAAATAAATCGACATTTCGGTAAAACATAGGCAACTCAAAAGCACAAGGCGTCAACTCATGCCAAACAAAAAATTTCCAGCATATTGCCCAATTATCATATCACACACACATACACATATTTCCATTTTGTAGAAGCATGAAATTTTAATCACCTCTATCTCAAGATCGAGCACGCGGTGGAGATGATGATGTAGGGAGATCAAAAGTGCACAAAAGCTCTTCTTGACAAAGATTGATCTAATTATAGGGCAAATAGGTCACTTGACTAAATGCTACATCTACCTAACTAGCTAATTTGGGAGGAGACAACTTCAACTAGTGGAGGGGGAAGGAAAAAGATAAAGGAGATGCATTAATGGAGGTGGTGTAGTTAGCTAGGAGTAATGAAGAGAGAGAAAGGTAGGTAGTAGGGGGAGAGTAATGGGGGGAGAAGTCTTTGAAGGAAATATGCCCTAGAGGCAATAATAAAGTTATTATTTATTTCCTTATATCATGATAAATGTTTATTATTCATCCTAGAATTGTACTAACCGGAAACATAATACTTGCGTGAATACATAGACAAACAGAATGTCACTAGTATGCCTCTACTTGACTAGCTCGTTGATCAAAGATGGTTATGTTTCCTAGCAATAGACATGAGTTGTCATTTGATTAATGGCATCACATCATTAGGAGAATGATGTGATTGAATTGACCCATTCCGTTAGCTTAGCACTCGATCGTTTAGTATGTTGCTATTGCTTCTTCATGACTTATACATGTTCCTATGACTATGAGATTATGCAACTCCCGTTTACCAGAGGAACACTTTGTGTGCTACCAAACGTCACAATGTAACTGGGTGATTATAAAGGTGCTCTACAGGTGTCTCCAAAGGTACTTGTTGGGTTGGCGTATTTCGAGATTAGGATTTGTCACTCCGATAGTCGGAGAGGTATCTCTGGGCCCACTCGGTAATGCACATCACCATAAGCCTTGCAAGCATTGCAAGTAATGATTTAGTTGTGGGATGATGTATTACGGAACGAGTAAAGAGACTTGCCGGTAACGAGATTGAACTAGGTATTGAGATACCGACGATCGAATCTCGGGCAAGTAACATACCGATGACAAAGGGAACAACGTATGTTGTTATGCGGTATGACCGATAAAGATCTTCGTAGAATATGTGGGAGCCAATATGAGCATCTAGGTACCGCTATTTTTTATTGACCGGAGACATGTCTCGGTCATGTCTACATAGTTCTCGAACCCGTAGGGTCCGCACGCTTAAAGTTTGATGACGGTTATATTATGAGTTTATGTGTTTTGATGTACTGAAGGTTGTTCGGAGTCCCGGATGTGATCACGGAAATGACGAGGAGTCTCGAAATGGTCGAGACGTAAAGATCGATATATTGGATGACTATGTTGAATGCAGGGTTACCGGAACCCCCCGAGGAACTAATGGGCCTTGTTGGGCCCTAGTGGAGAGAGAGAGGGGCCGGCCAGGGCAAGAGGCGCGCCCCCTCCCCTTGAGTCCGAATAGGACAAGGAAGGGGGGGGGCGCCCCCCTTGCCTTTCCCCTCTCCCACTCCTTCCTCCCCCCTCCTTCTTGGACTAGGAAAGGGAGGGGACCTACTTGGAGTAGGTTTCCCCTCCTAGGGCGCGCCACCCCTTGGTCGACCCTCTCCTCCTCCCCCCTTTATATACGGAGGGGCGGCACCCCATAGACACAACAATTGATCTCTTGATCTCTTAGCCGTGTACGGTGCCCCCCTCCACTATAATCCACCTCGATAATATCGTAGCAGTGCTTAGGCGAAGCCCTGCGTCGGTAAAACACCATCGTCGTCACCATGCTGTCATGCTGATGGAACTCTCCCTCAAAGCTCAGCTGGATCGGAGTTCGAGGGACGTCATCGAGCTGAACGTGTGCTGAACTCGAAGGTGACGTGGGTTTGGTACTTGATCGGTCGAATCATGAAGACGTACGACTACATCAACCGCGTTGTGCTAATGCTTCCGCTTACGGTCTACGAGGGTACGTGGACAACACTCTCCCCTCTCGTTGCTACGCATCACCACGATCCTGTGTGTGCGTAGGATTTTTTTTGAAATTACTATGTTCCCCAACAGTGGTATTCGAGCCTGGTTTTATGCGTTGATGTAATATGCACGAGTAGAACCTAAGTGAGTTGTGGGCGATATAAGTCATACTGCTTACCAGCATGTCACACTTTGGTTCGGCGGTATTGTTGGATGGAGCGGCCTGGACCGACATTACGCGTACGCTTACGCGAGACTGGTTTTACCGCCATGCTATGCACATAGGTGACTAGCGGGTGTTAGTTTCTCCACCTTTAGTTGAACTGAGTGTGGTTGTCGTGGAATTGTCACAACAGATGTCCTAGGGTGAGGACTTAGTCGTGAGGCCAACGCATCTATGTGGTAGCTTGAGAGGGGTTGAGCGGCATCGAGAAACGCAACACGAGACAGGGATTTAGACAGCTTCGGGCCCCGGGAAACATCATCCGGTAACAACCCTACATGCTGTTTGAGGTTAGGTCTCATTATCATCATTAGGGAGTCGCCGTAAACCGTCTCTCCTCTTTGTGTCTAGCCCTAAGATTGTTTCTTCTTGCTTGTAGCTTGTCCCTCTTTGGGGAGCCCTACCCCTCCTTATATATGTCGAAGAGGCGGGTTACATGTAGAGTCCAACTCGGACTTAAGACTTAACTATTCTAACTTATCGCCATGGGCTTCTTAACATCTTGGGCTTCATAACGTCTTGGGCTTCATAACCCCTGGCAACACAGTTATCACTGTTTGCCGGTTTAACATTGTCTGCCGGTTTAACATTGTATGCCGGTTTAACATTGTCTGCCGGTGTAACGTTGTCTGCCGGTTTAACATTGTCCGCCGGTTTAACATTGTCTGCCAGTTTAACATTGTCCCAGCCGGTTTACAACTCCGGCCGGGTTATACCGCGGGGTACATCCCCGACATTAGCCCCTAGTTTAATTTGGATTTATCCATGTTAAACTGATCCTGATCCTCTTTAAATCCTTGTCATTTCCTTCCAGAAAATCTAGGTCAATAGGCCAGCTTCATAATTAATTAGCTGACATTGGTTTGTCACAGAGAAATATTGTGAAGAATAACTCCTTTAACTCAGCTCCCAACGCTTAAAAACAATATTGGTCATTGAAATACTCATCTGATCTTCAGCCGGTTTAAGGACGTAGAACTTGCCGGTTTATAATTGCCTAGATATCCGGTTTATAAATATTGATAGCACCGGGTCATACTTGTAGTTAACATCCAGCTTGAAAATATACCTCTTATATACCTATCACTTATAGCCCCCAAGTCTTAAGAAGGTAGCATAGCAATAGCTTAAGACTTGCTTCAATATAAATATCACAATCTTGAAGAAATCCAGGTTGTTCATCTCAATCACTAGTCAGAATTGAGTATTCCACATATGTAGCCCCCAAGTGTCGGGTTGTCATGCTTGCAGCAACCCGGGACTTGATATATACTTCAATGAAAATAACATCATATGATATAACCCCCATCATGGGGCTTGAATCCACGTCCACAAGGTTAAGAGCCTTGTTCTTTACCAACTGAGCAATGTATCCTTCAATATAATGGATAAAAAGCTTTGTACCTTGAATTGTTGATAGGAGCAATTGGTAGCCTCCAAGGGCCGGCTCATTATAATGTGATGACTCGGGTCTTCAATAATATGAGCAAAAAAATGACTTTGCATTAGCCCCCAAGTGTCATGGTGCATGCTTGCAGCGACATGAGACTTGCATATTTGATGTAATCTCAACTTAAATAAGGTAGCCCCCAAGTGCCCGGTTGTAAGCCTGTAGCAACTCGGGACTATGCCTTCAATTGTAGAATAAATCATATCCTATTGACAATATGATAGCCATTGCGCTAAAGCGACTTTGAAAACCTTAACCATAATACTGGTTATTGATAACCATAATAGAAATCCAGCCATGTTGGCTATTTGATGATTTGAATAATATAGTCCAATAATTTATGAGTGCATGATTCCAATGGCGCAATCCAAATATATGCTGGCGACTTATACTCGAAACCAGACCGGGCTGATAGTCTCCAGATTATGATTTAATCGCGTTCCGTCAATCTGTAACTGACAGTTGAACCTGATTTAATAATGTTGGTTGAAAACGCAACAGAAAAAACAATATTTTATCAAAAGAAAGACAGAAGCAAAGGCAAAGATAAAACCATTGCAAATGAGGCTTTGAGCCGATCAAGTGGCATTACCATGGTCGGACAAGACCATGCCCCCAAAAAGGCGTAGCTATGGTTCAAGTCAGCCAGGTCCCCAAATGATGCATTGGCATTACGCCGATCAAGAGGTGTAGCGATGGTTCGGGTTCGACCAAAGCCCCAAAGTGATGCTGTGGCACTAGGCCGATCAAGAGGCGTCACTATGGTTCAGACATGACCAAGTCCCCAAGTGATGCTCTGGCTTTTCACCTACCAAATGGTGTTGCTATGGTTCGGACATGACCAAAGCCCCCAAGTGATACTGTGGCATTGCGCCGATCAAGAGGTGTGACTATGGTTCAGACATGACCAAGCCCCCAAGTGATCAATAAATGATAAGCCAATAAGGCATGATACCCATGTTTGAACCGCGCATCATGGCAACAGGTCCTCTTTGGCACCCTTTAACTTTTTGCATGAGATAAATCCTTCTTGAACCGAGATTTTGAACCGGGTATTGAGAACGTCAGAGATTTGCAAGAGATAGTTTCCTTTTTAAACTGGATTTGAACCAGATACTAAGGGCTCCAGCGTTGTGTGGGAGACGGGATTCCCATTAAACCGGACTATAAACCGGATGCATCACTGTGAGCCGGAATATTTCTGACGGCCTTTAAATATAAAAGTAGCCTCTGGGACCGGGTTATCTTTCGCTTCAACATCTTGGCGCACTTGAATTTGTTGAAACTGGTAAGACTTGCTGAGTCATATCATCGTAGCCCCCGAGTCTTAAGATGACTCAAGGAGTTGTCTTGAGATTTTCCGTACTTGACCATAGCAGAAGGTGTATATCATCGGTGTTAATAACACGATGTAAATCCACAGAAGATTGAGGTGACTGCGGCGGGTTATAAATGATCCCGTATGAACCGTGTCAGCAACTCGGCCAATGGTTCCTTCCAACTGGCTGTTTGAAGTTGACCAAACTGTAGTGGCAGCGATTTGTGCTCATGTCCATTGATCCATCCAGTGCGGACGGCAGCTGAATGATAATGTGCCTCCAATTTATTGGAAGAAAACCGGGCTACCCAAGCGGTGACTTGCTCATACTCAATAAAATAGCTCATGCAGACAGGTGCGGCCCGGTGTGTTGATGTAGACCAGACCGCGAGAGACGGACGACAAAGACGACCACAACATCTGAGGCAGCTTAGATAGATTAGTCGGCCGCGACATTGTAAGCCGGCGCGGCCGAGCGAGTTAATTCGCAGGGGCGGTCCCGGTGAGTTGAAGTAGTCCGGGCCGCTAGGGCGGCGGCTTGCGCGCATACATTTACCTGGTGATGAGGCACGGACGAATACCGGGTGCAATGTTGCCAGCACGTGCTCCGTATCCATGGCATAAACCACATTTGTAGTGAATAATTGTCCTTCGTACAAAAAATATAGCAGGGTGGAGTAGTTGTTTGTCGATGGAAATCAACATGTACTTAAAGAAATATGTAAGATAAATATCACCTGATTTTACGCGACAGATGATCATTATATGGTGTCCGTAGATAACCAAGAACTTTTGTGTTGATCCTTTCAAGGGCCTTGCCAGAGTTCGCCGTAGTTTGTATAATCTTCGCTCCAAGAAATTGGGGCATAATTATCCTCGGGAACGCCTCTTATATCTTCTGATATGATTTTTATTACTGCCCGCAACGCTGGAACCCTTGTCCCTTTTGTAACCTCTTGCCATCCGATGGATGTAAACTGACCGGATCAATTATACCTTTGTGCAAGTAAGATCTTTTGACTTTTCCCAGCCGGTTCAACGCTTCTTTCCTTGAGCATATGGACGGAGCTGACTGCTGGAGCCGACACACACGTAGGCCTGGAGGCGGAGGTGAGGCCGTGGAAACGGCCGGCCATCGGGGCAGCTCCTTACAGTGACCGTCGTCCCAGGAAGAAAACGCGTGGGGTCGAAGTCAATAACCCGGCAGGGGCGGTTGGGCGCAAGGCCGCGGGGGTGAAAGAAATGAGTCGGTGATGGATATTCAGGGGAGACAAAGCCCAACGATGACTCGGACTAGAGGTGAAGCCTGACGGCGACTCGGTCAGGAGGTGATCCGCGACCCGTGGCGGCGAGTTAGGCAGACAGACGAAGGCTCAGTAGTTTGTTCGGCCCAAAGTACGATGAAGGCAAGGCGACTTGATCCGGCCACTGGAGGCTCATACTGAAGCCTAAACTGGCCCACAGCGGCGGGTTAGAGTCATCCGGCTGGGGGCTCGCAACGACCCCTACCTCCCCGGCTCACCTCGCTTCTGAGAAACATCCAAGGCAGGCACTCGTGAGGGATGACTCGCAGACCGGCGGCGACTCAGAGGCCGATGGTCACTTGGAGCGGCGACTCTGAAACCGCGCCGAAGTGACGGCGGCCTGCAACGAAGATCGGCGACCGGCGACTGCCTGGAGTAATTGCGTAGAGGCGGAAAGCGGGTGTGGCTCGGAGGCGATGGCGCAGGTCGGCTGCTGCCAAGGACAGGCTCATGGTCATGGCACGACAACTTGGAGGTAAGGTCGATCCCAAAAGAGCGGCTCGCGTTGCGACGAGGGCGCTCCGGCGAGTCGTTTGAAGCGCGTCCGCCACAGCAGCGGGTTGGAGAGGCGCTGCCGCGGGTTGGTGATAGCGACCCAGAGGCGAGACACGACTGACCCGGCGGCAGTTCAGAACAGAGGCACGGCGACTTGGAAAAGGCAGCTTGTCTTTGACAGAAATATACAAAAAATGACACCTTGAGCTGTCCATAATCCAGTGTCGTTTTGACGTGTTTTTTGCAGCGACCGGATGCTGATGACTGTTGCTTGTAGACAAGGCTAGCTTCCATTTTACAAGAATCCTCAACAAACCCCACGAACTCGACAGCAAGCCAACAAAAACCACTCAGACTGCCTGTTTCAAACCAGTAGTTGATCCAATCCCTTCCCACTAAATTATGTCTTCCAACCAGTTTCCTCAGTCTCCGCGGTTGCCGGACCGCGACTGCTTGATGTTGTTGCTCTGAAGATTCTGGTTCAAGTCGAGGGCACACGGACCCTGGCGAGGAACGACAGCGGTTCAGTGCAGAAGCGTTCTGCTGACTTCGTCGTGGCAGAAGAAGCTTGGCGTCAAGCCGGGTTAGGATCATAAGAGCGAATTTCACATGGTGCAACAGGGCGCCGCAGGCGGAAGAAGGGCCGGCTTGCAGTGGTTGTGTGAGCGGCGTCTCGAGGCCGCAGTGGAACTCCAGCGTCTCGTAAGGCGGGTCACCCAGCGATGGTGAATCAGACAGTCGCGGGGGTGGTGGTGAGGCTGGGACTTGGTCCGGCGGCGGTTCAACACTAGGACTGCTGTTCCACGGAGGCCGAGGCAACTCAGGCGTGGGAGACCCGGCAGGGCGCCGCAGTGAGCCGGGTCGCACGGGATGGCGGAGACGACGGTGGCCGGATCGAGGCGACCCTGACCAGCAGAAGCACGCGACTTGCGCAGCAAGGCCAGTGGCTACAACCTGGTCGACCGCCGGGCGGATGTGCCTTTGACAGCAACTCAAATTGACGGCGGGTCGACATAGGAAACTTGAAGCGGAGAAGAATCTCTGGTGACTTGAGCGATAGAAAAAAAAGTGAGCCATGGTCCGGACGCAGCTCAGCGGAAACGATGTTGGCCAGCGAGGGCGGGTCAAAACGGCGACTCATCGGCGGGATGCCAATAACCCGGAGTAAGCAGAAACAGCGCCCGGCAGAACCAGTCTAGCCACTCCTCGAGGGCGAGTCAAAACGGAGCGGCGACTCATGGGCAGGGTACCAGCGATCCAGAGCGAACAGGGCAGACTGGCCTGGCAAAACACGGATCACAACGGTAGAAGAGGAATCCGGGTCAACGCCCAAGTCCTTCTCCGGGTCGTAGCCCCCTTTTCCTCCTCTTCCTTTTTTGTTGAATCGACATGTTCTGTACGCTGGCGGCTCTCCCCTTTTTTTTGTAAACCGGACCTGGCGGAATATCATGGCACATGTGGTAGATGTTGAACATGCAACTCTGACTCTCTCTTGACCTTGTTTTGACTACTCATGGATGATGTGATCTACTGAACCGGATCTTTTCCCATCCGGAAATTGCAAACTTCCCTCAAACATGTCCATGTTCCTGAATCATGGTGACGCTTGACGGAAGTCCTGTTGGTTTCACCGACGCGCGGCCTGTCGGTCTCGTCAACTCGGCAACCGTATGACGGCCCACCTAATGCAACCCTAACTTTTTGAATCTATTTCGTCTGATGAATTGCAAACTTCTTGATCCCTCAGAGATCCCTCCAAGAACTCAACACCATTGTGTTCTGCCCCACGGTGGGCGCCAACTGTCGTGGAATTGTAACGACAGATGTCCTAGGGTGAGGACTTAGTCGTGAGGCCAACGCATCTATGTGGTAGCTTGAGAGGGGTTGAGCGGAATCGAGAAACGCAACACGAGAAAGGGATTTAGACAGCTTTGGGCCCCGGGAAACATCATCCGGTAACAACCCGACATGCTGTTTGAGGCTAGGTCTCATAATCATCACGAGGGAGTCGCTGTAAACCGGCTCTCCTCTTTGTGTCTAGCCCTAAGATTGTTTCTTCTTGCTTGTAGCTTTTCCCTCTTTGGGGAGCCCTACCCCTCCTTATATATGTTGAAGAGGCAGGTTACATGTAGAGTCCAACTCGGACTTAAGACTTAACTATTCTAACTTACCGCCATGGGCTTCTTAGCATCTTGGGCTTCATAACGTCTTGGGCTTCATAACCCCTAGCAACCCAGTTATCACTGTTTGCCGGTTTAACATTGTCTGCTGGTTTAACATTGTCTGCCGGTTTAACATTGTCTGCCGGTTTAACATTGTCCGCCGGGTTAACATTGTCTGTAGGTTTAACATTGTCCCAGCCAGTATACAACTCCGGCCGGGTCGTACCGCGGGGTATATCCCCGACAGTGGCTATGCCCGGTCCTTGCAAAGGTTAAAATAGCACCAACTTGACAAACTATTGTTGTGGTTTTGATGCGTAGGTAAGACCGTTTCTTGCTCAGCCCGTAGCATCCACGTAAAACTTGAACAAACAAAGTAGAGGACGTGTAACTTGTTTTTGCAGGGCATGTTGTGATGTGATATGGTCAAGGCATGATACTATATTTTATTGTATGAGATGATCATGTTTTGTAACCGAGTTATCGGCAACTGGCAGGAGCCATATGTTTGTCGCTTTATTGTAATGCAATGCAATCACCCTGTAATTGCTTTACTTTATCACTAAGCGGTAGCGATAGTCGTAGAAGCAATAGTTGGCGAGACGACAATGATGCTACGATGGAGATCAAGGTGTCGCGCCGGTGACGATGGTGATCATGATGGTGCTTCAGAGATGGAGATCACAAGCACAAGATGATGATGGCCATATCATATCACTTATATTGATTGCATATGATGTTTATCTTTTATGCATCTTATTCTGCTTAGATCGACGGTAGCATTATAAGATGATCTCTCACCTGAGTATGCACCATTGCGAAAGTTCTTCGTGCTGAGACACCACGTGATGATCGGGTGTGATAGGCTCTACATTCAAATACAACGGGTGCAAAACAGTTGCACACGGGGAATACTCAAGTTAAACTTGACGAGACTAGCATATAACAGATATGGCCTCGGAACACTGAGACTGAAAGGTCGAGCGTGAATCATATAGTAGATATGATCAACATAGTGATGTTCACCATTGAAACTACTCAATCTCACGTGATGATCGGACATGGTTTAGTTGATATGGATCACGTGATCACTTAGAGGGTTAGAGGGATGTCTATCTAAGTGGGAGTTCGTAAATAATATGATTAATTGAACTTAAATTTATCATGAACTTAGTACCTGATAGTATCTTTCTTGTCTATGTTGTTGTAGATAGATGGCCCGTGCTGTTGTTCCGTTGAATTTTAATGCGTTCCTTGAGAAAGCAAAGTTGAAACATGATGGTAGCAATTACACGGACTGGGTCCGTAACTTGAGGAATATCCCCATTGCTGCACAGAAGAATTACGTCCTCGAAGCACCGCTAGGTGCCAAACCTGCTGCAGGAGCAACACCAGAAGTTATGAACGTCTGGCAGAGCAAAGCTTATGACTACTAGATAGTTCAGTGTGCCATGCTTTACGGCTTAGAACCGGGACTTCGACGACGTTTTGAACATCATGGAGCATATGAGATGTTCCAAGAGTTGAAGTTAATATTTCAAGCAAATGCCCGAATTGAGAGATATGAAGTCTCCAATAAGTTCTACAACTCCAAGATGTAGGAGAATAGTTCTATCAGTGAGCATATACTCAGAATATCTGGGCATAACAATCACTTGATTCAACTAGGAGTTAATCTTCCGGATGATAGCGTCATTGACAGAATTCTTCAATCACTGCCACCAAGCTACAAGAGCTTCGTGATGAACTATAACATGCAAGGGATGGATAAGACGATTCCCGAGCTCTTCGCAATGCTAAAGGCTGCGAAGGTAGAAATCAAGAAGGAGCATCAAGTGTTGATGGCCAATAAGACCACCAGTTTCAAGAAAAAGGGCAAAGGGAAGAAGAAGGGGAAGTTCAAGAAGAACAGCAAACAAGTTGCTGCTCAGGAGAAGAAACCCAAGTCTACACCTAAGCACGAGGCCGAGTGCTTCTCTGCAACCAGACTGGTCCTTTGGAAGTGGAACTGCCCCAAGTATTTGGCGGATAAGAAGGATGGCAAGGTGAACAAAGGTATATGTGATATACAAGTTATTGATGTGTACCTTACTAATGCTCGCGAGAGCACTGGTATTTGATACTGGTTACATTGCTAATATTTGCAACTCGAAACAGGGACTACGGATTAAGCGAAGATTGGCTTAGGACGAGGTGGCGATGCGCGTGGGAAATGGTTCCAAAGTCGATGTGATCGTAGTCGGCACGCTAGCTCTACATCTACCTTCGGGATTAGTTTTAGACATGAATACTTGTTATTTGGTTCCATCGTTGAGCATGAACATTATATCTAGATCTTGTTTGATGCTAGACGGTTATTCATTTAATTCAGAGAATAATGGTTGTTCTATTTATATGAGTAATATCTTTTATGGTCATGCACCCTTGAAGAGTGGTCTATTTTTGTTGAATCTCGATAGTAGTGATACACATATTCAAAATATTGAAACCAAAAGATGCAGAGTTGATAATGATGGTGCAACTTATTTATGGCACTGCAGTTTAGGTCATATTGGTGTAAATCACATGAAGAAACTCCATACTGATGGACTTTTGGAACCACTTGATTATGAATCACTTGGTACTTGCGAACCATGCCTCATGGGCAAGATGACTAAAAGGCCGTTCTCCGGAACTATGGAGCGAGCAACAGACTTATTGGAAATCATACATACATATGTATGTGGTCCGATGAATATTGAGGCTCGCGGAGGGTATCGTTATTTTCTCACCTTCACAGATGATTCAAGCATATATGGGTATATCTACTTAATGAAACATAAGTCTGAAACATTTGAAAAGTTCAAAGAATTCCAAAGTGTAGATGAAAATCATCGTAACAAGAAAATAAAGTTTCTACGATATGATCATGGAGGAGAATATTTCAGTTACGAGTTTGGTTATCATTTGAAACAATGCAGAATAGTTTCACAACTCACGCCACCCGGAACACCATAGAGAAATGGTGTGTCCGAACATCGTAATTGTACTTTACTAGATATGGTGCGATCTATGATGTCTCTTACTGATTTACTGCTATCGTTTTGGGGTTATGCTCTAGAGACAGCTGCATTCACGTTAAATAGGTCACCATCTAAATCTGTTGGGACGACGCCTTATGAACTATGGTTTGGAAAGAAACCAAAGTTGTCGTTTCTTAAAGTTTGGGGCTGCGATGCTTATGTGAAAAAGCTTCAACCTGATAAGCTCGAACCCAAATCAGAGAAATGTGTCGTCATAGGATACCCAAAAGAGACTGTTGGGTACACCTTCTATCACAGATCCGAAGGCAAGACTTTTGTTGCTAAATTTGGAATCTTTCTAGAGAAGAAGTTTCTCTCCAAAGAAGTGAGTGGGAAGAAAGTAGAACTTGATGAGGTAACTGTACCTGCTCCGTTATTGGAAAGTAGTTCATCACAGAAACCGGTTCCTGTGACGCCTAAACCAATTTGTGAGGAAGTTAATGATAATGATCATGAAATTTCAGATCAAGTTGTTACTGAACCTCGTAGGTCAAACAGAATAAGATCCACACCAGAGTGGTACGGTAATCTTGTTCTGGAAGTTATGTTACTAGATCATGAAGAACCTATGAACTATGAAGAAGCGATGGTGAGCCCAGATTCCGGAAAATGGCTTGAAGCCATGAAATCTTAGATGGGATCCATGTATGAGAACAAAGTGTGGACTTTTCTTGACTTGCCCGATGATCGGCAGGCCATTGAGAATAAATGGATCTTCAAGTAGAAGACTGACGCTGACTGTAATGTTACTGTCTACAAAGCTCGACTTGTTACAAAAGGTTTTCGACAAGTTCAAGGGGTTAACTACGATGAGACTTTCTCACCCGTAGTGATGCTTAAGTCTGTCCGAATCATGTTAGCAATTGCCGCATTTTATAATTATGAAATTTGGCAAATGGATGTCAAAACTGCATTCCTGAATGGATTTCTGGAAGAAGAGTTTTATATGATGCAACCGGAAGGTTTTGCCGATCCAAAGGGAGCTAACAAAGTGTGCAAGCTCCAGTGATCCATTTATGGACTGGTGCAAGCCTCTTGGAGTTGGAATAAATGCTTTGATAGTGTGATCAAAGCATATGGTTTTATACAAACGTTTGGTGAAGCGTGTATTTACAAGGACGTGAGTGGGAGCGTTGTAGCATTTCTGATATTACATGTGGATGACATATTGCTGATTGAAAATGATATATAATTTCTGGATAGCATAAAGGGATACTTGAATATGAGTTTTGTCGGATTTCGGGTTCCGGCAGACCCTCTAGGTTCGAACTATGGGGTGCGCGCGGAGATCTCACCCCCTACCTACCTGCAACTCGTCGCCTCGCAAGGATCTAGAACTACACGAAGAGCAACACAAGGGACACAAGGTTTATACTAGTTCGGGCCACCATTGTGGTGTAATACCCTACTCTAGTTTGTGGTGTGGTGGATTGCCTCTGGGGCTGATGATGAACAGTACAAGGAAGAACAGCCTCGCGAGGGTCTGTTCTTAGCTGGTGCGATGAACTGCTAGGGGGAGTTCAGTCGCTTCTCTCTCTCTCTCTCTGCGATTGATCTCTCGATGCCTCTACCCTGTGGGTGGCTAATCCCATTTATAGGCGGAGGCCCTGGGCCTCTTCCCAAATATTGAGCGGGAAGGGCGCCAACAATTGGCCATTTTGAAGGGGAACATCTGGTACACTTATCCTGACTAAAGTTGGTCCTCGCCTGCCAAAGGCTCGTACAATGACGCCGGCTTGGGCTCCACGATGACCTCCTTCATGCCGTTGGGCTGGTCTTGGTCTTGTTGCACTGAAATGGTTGCCTTTGCTTGATACTCTCGCCTGCGCTTGCCTCCTTTGCACCAAAGAGGAAATGAGGACACTGCGCGGGCAGGCAGCCGCCTGGCGCCCTTGGTCGTCATGGCTTACGTCATGGGCACCTCGCGAGGTACCCCGCCTTGATCTCTCCGCCTCCTCGCGAGCCAGCCTGACGAGGCCGTGCCTAAGGAAGCTTCCTGTCGTCCGCCCCGCGAGGTTGGCCCTCGCGAGGGTATTGAGCTTGTGTTGATGAAGATGGGTCGTCTTTGGCTACCCACAGAGCCACGCTTGCAGCCATGAGCGAGCAAGTCTGGTACCCCGTTCCCAAAACGCCAACAAGTTTTTCTATGAAGGACCTCGGTGAAGCTGCTTATATATTGGGCATCAAGATCTATAGAGATAGATCAAGACGCTTAATTAGACTTTCACAAAGCACATACCTTGACAAAGTTTTGAAGAAGTTCAAAATGGATCAAGCAAAGAAAGGGTTCTTGCCTGTGTTACAAGGTGGGAAGTTGAGTCAAACTCAATGCCCGACCACTACAGAAGATAGAGAGAAAATGAAAGATGTTCCCTATGCTTCAGCCATAGGCTCTATCATGTATGCAATGCTGTCTACCAGACCAGATGTGTGCCTTGCTATAAGTTTAGCAGGGAGGTACCAAATAAATCCTGGAAAGGATCACTGGACAACGGTCAAGAACATCCTAAAATACCTGAAAAGGACTAAGGATATGTTTCTCGTTTATGGAGGTGACAAAGAGCTAGTCGTAAATGGTTACGTCGATGCAAGCTTTGACACGGATCCGGACGATTCTAAATCGCAAACCGGATACGTGTTTATATTGAACGGTGGAGCTGTCAGTTGGCGCAGTTCTAAACAAAGCATTGTGGCAGGATCTACGTGTGAAGCGGAGTACATAGCTGCTTCAGAAGTAGCAAATGAAGGAGTCTAGATGAAGGAGTTCATATCCGATCTAGGTGTCATATCTAGTGCATCAGGTCCAATGAAAATCTTTTGTGACAATACTGGTGCAATTGCCTTGGCAAAGGAATCTAGATTTCACAAGAGAACCAAGCACATCAAGAGACGCTTCAACTCCATCCGGGATCAAGTCCAGGTGGGAGACATAGAAATTTGCAAGATACGTACAGATCTAAATGTTGCAGACCCATTGACTAAGCCTCTTCCACGAGCAAAACATGATCAGCACCAAGGCTCAATGGTTGTTAGAATCATTACTGTGTAATCTAGATTATTGACTCTAGTGCAAGTGGGAGACTGAAGGAAATATGCCATAGAGGTAATAATAAAGTCATTATTTATTTCCTTATATCATGATAAATGTTTATTATTCATGCTAGAATTGTATTAACTGGAACATAATACTTGTGTGAATACATAGACAAACAGAATGTCACTAGTATGCCTCTACTTGACTAGCTCATTGATCAAAGATGGTTATGTTTCTGTTGGTGTACAAAAGAGGGGCACGCTTTTGTACCCCTTTACTTGTGCACGGGCAGTCAGAGCCGCGCCTACGACCACGCCAAGCAGAATAGGGGAGGTGAGCCAAGGTAAGACCGAAGCCCAAGATAATCAGAGCAACGCCAAGGCCAAGACCACAAAGAGCAGAGGGACGAAGAAGGTTCCCCCGGCAAGACCCTTGCCGGGGCAACCTCAGCGGCCCTTGCCAGGACAGCTCGCCCCACACCAACAAAGCGAGCCACCCTTGAGCCCACGGCTGCCAACACCGTCATCAACATGGGGCCAGGGCTCGGGAAGGCACCTCTGTGGTGGCATGCAGATCTTTGTGAAGACATATTCAAGATCAGATGAGGATTAGAAGACGACGATCCTCGGCAAGATCCATGCCGAGGAGGGCTACCAGAACCTCGGCAAGACCCTTGCCAGGGACGACAGGGCGCCACGGCAAGACCCTTGCCAGGCCACACGGCAAGACCCTCACCAACGACGCTGGCGGGACCCCCGCCATGCCCACGACAACCAAGCTTCTAACACCGTTCCCATACTACTGCCAGCCCAACCAGCTAGGCGGGCACCTGCATGGCAACATGCAGCTCCCAGGCCAACTCATCAAGCGTCGACATGGCGGCATGCAGATCTTCGTGAAGGCTCCACCACCGCGCCACCTCAGCTGCCTGCCTGCCTACATGGCACCGCACGCATCACTGGCCGGGGCGCGTGTTGAAGCGAGGAGGAGCGGCGACGGAAGGGACGGGCCTCGCCCCGGTCCCCGATAAAGCAAGGGCACACCTAAGCCACGCATTAAATGCGTCTTGTCCTGTAATACGAGCGATTATCAATCAATTTGAAGGTGGCATTAACTGAACCTCACTGTAAGCCTTATCTAAGGATATACTAATTACAAGCAGGAGCTGACATACTACCAAGGGTTGCAAGACTGACTTTAAATTACAGACTTGCAGATGCGAAATTAACTGAGAGCCAAATTACACCACTTTTGCCACATGTTCACATCCTTGCATGTAACAAACAACAAAACTGTAGACATGTGCAAATGGCTATAATCCTAACAAAACTAACACCAAAACTAACAAAACTAACAATCCTAACAACAAAACATGTGCATATCACACTAAGAGACAATGCTGCATAACAGTTCTGATCTTCTGCCAAAAATGAACACAACATGTACCAAGGAAAATCAACACTTATAGATTCATATCACACTAACAGCCAACACTGCATAACAGTTATGAACTTCTGCCAGAAATGAACACAACATATACCAAGAAAAATCAACGCTTCTGAATTAATACCAGACTAACAGCTAGTCAACACCGTATAACAATTCTAAACTTTTTTCAAACTGAACAAAACATACACTAAAGGAAACAATCAGCAAACAAGATGAAAAGTGTAATAACCTGAGGTTCTGTCAACAGGATTTCCTCCGACGCAAGTGCTCACTTATCTTCCATGCTTCAGAGCCATCGCTTGAACTGTATCGGTGCCTCGTGCACCAACATCACGCGGGCAAGGTACGTTCTTCTCAGACCCGAGGTTATCAGAGGCTCCCTCTTGGAGCACCTTGAGCCCATGGCCACTACCCACATGGATCATGCTCTTGTCGGGAGTGGCGTGGTGGTGGTGCTGCTGCTGGCCACAGAGCTGCTGCATAAACGACACCTCCATGGAGCTGATGTACATGTTGTGGGTCTCGTTGGTCCATCCGGCCGACACCAGCTCCCCAACCTGATCACCCCGCTGAAGAAGAAGAAGTTAGAAACCAGTTTCAGTTCTACAGGCACAAAATCACACCAGCTCCCCAACAGGAAGGTGGTAAGCATAAGGGCAGGGGCAACTAACAATTAACATCACAGGAGAAGAAAACATACAGTTTGTGACTACATCAGAACGGTATATTCCTCAGCAAAAGATGCCCCTAGGACCTAAACAGATCTAGATTTACAGATGCAACCTTCAGAACTAATTATTCTATGATCAAACAAAAGAGGAGACTATTTACTAGGTACTAATGCACTATTCTATGATCTGAGGTATCGTTGTTTCAATAGCTTGGCAAACATTGACAGCAAAGAAACAAAATTTTTAAGTCAATATCTTTGTGAGCGTGTAGTATATTGTTCACATCCTAATGAGATACATGGCAAAGAAGCTTGAACTATACTAGCAACTGAAAGCAGTCAGCAGTATCTGAGAGTGAATGATGGTTGTTTCAACAAACAATCAGTTTCTTGACATCTTAACACGGACCAAAGAACTGTTGTTACTTCACAATGCAGATAAATAGATCGACTCTAGCAATCAAGGACCTGACCTCTCCTTTCGGAAGAAAGGAAGAGGGTTTCAGTTTCCTTGTCACAAATTTGATGGCTAACTGACCAGTCACTACTAGCATATGAAGCTCATCCAGTCACTACTAGCATGCATACGAAGCTCATCCAGCTAACTGACCATCAAAACACGGGAGAGCACCCATACAAGCCGGAGACAAATATGTACACAAGCCGGAGCTACCGGGGGAGAGAGAGGGAGGGAGAGGGCTTACGAGGCGGGCGAGGAGCGTGAGGAGCGCGCGAATCCTGGGGCGGACATGCGCGTTGGGCATACATGAAGACGAAGACGGCGCTGGGCACCCTCTTGGGCTTGTTGGGGTCCTTGTCGGCCTTGCCCTTCTTCCCTTGGCGGCCGGCTTCTCGGCCCCCTTGCTCCTCACTGCCAACCTACAACACCACAGATCATCAGAACCCTAATCTCTAGAAACAGATCTACCACGAGTGGAAGGGAGTACCTTGAGCTCGTGTCGTCGGGCTCAGATGAATGGGCAGCTGCGTGTGGGGTGAGGTAAGAGTCACCAGAGCCGCACCATAGACGGAGGCTCCATCGCATCCGAAACCCTAGCCAGGGGGACGTTGTCGGGGAAGGACGCAGGAAAAAGGAGCAGCACGACTGGCCTTGAGGTCCGGCGTGTCGACGGCCTGCCTGGCGTCAGGCACCCTCACGGAGACGCCAGAGGAGGAGGCTGGTGAAGCAGCGACGGCTGGAATCGACTGCTAGGGTGGAGTACGACGAACCCCTCCCTACAGCGAGGTGGACGGCGGCCGTCCGAGGATCCCGCAAACCTTAGGTCGCATGCCGTCGTGGTCCGGCCAGCTCGACGGAGCAGCTCGCATCGAAGCACGTGCGTGCTGGCGAGCCAGCCGGCGGCGACGCCGAGGCTGCAGGGCGCTGGATCTGCTGCGGGAGGTGGAGGAAGGGAGCGGAAGATGGGGAACAATGGGCGGCGCGCGGATCTGGCGTCGTCGGGCTCGGATGAATGGGTGGCGCGAGGGAAGGGGAGGTGGCGGCGGTGATCTGGAACGGGAGGAGGAGAGATCTCTCTCTCTCTCTACGCATCGGGCACAACGGGTGGGTGGGTGGGACACAGCGGGTGGGTGTGGGACTCTGGGTGGGTGGGTGGGTGGATGGATGGATGGATGGATGTGGGATGAAAAGATGGATGGATGGATCTGTGCCATGTCATTGATCCATGGCACACATGTTTCCACCAATGAGGATTAAGCTTATGCAATTTTTTTTGTTTTTTTTCTCTTACATATTTTCTCACCCATGTAAATAACCTATCCAATATTTGCTGAAAAGGGCACCACTTCATTTTCAAAAATATTATACAATATTGACTAACTCGGGAAGGCTTCGTTGCAACTCCGGCGACCCTCGACGATATTACATCACAACACTCGTGGCCTGACAATGCTTCATTGCAACTCCGTCGGTCCCGACAATGTTGGATCACAGCACCCGCGGTCCGCGGCGATGCTATGTTGCAACCCCCGGCAACCTTGCGACACCATCCTCGTGTGCATGACCGGTGGCCACCACCCGGCAGCCTGCGGTGCCACGCATCATTACCCCACACCAAGAGCTTCGACGCCCCTCTCATCAACAAATCATCACCACCGTCGTCGAACATCAGCCATCACAGAAATGCCCAAATGTTATGGTAGATCAATGGCTTTCAAGACAAATGATCAATCTTATGGCCACATTCATGGCATAGTTTGTTCAAATGACCTCATATCATGCACAAGGGTGCATCTTGGAATGACAAACAATGTTGCCTAAGGAATTTTTCATTTTCTTTGGACGAAAAATTCATTTTCCATTTTTTCAAGTGCCCAAAATGAGTTTTTTTTGTGAAGGACCAAGCATATATTTGTTGTAGAATTGGACGAAATCATTTTTATAAAATACTAGGCCATAATGCACAATTGACCAAATGGTTGGGTGTCAAAATATTTGATCCACCTCTGGTGAAAAAGACCAACTCCCGCTGATTCAGCTGGAAGCGGGTCAAATTTGAACTACAACTACCTCATAGTTTGCTCTTTATTTTTTGCAAAAATCATTTCTAGGTACATAAGTATCTATTTAATCAGAGAAGCATCAAAAGTTTTCCAAGATTCAACCACTAGCTAGGGACGGTCAAGCCTGCCGTTTTGACCGCATTTTGAAACGGGCATAAAAAATTCAAAAAAAATCAAAAAATTGGAAAACCTTCGCACTGTGTAATTATATGTGACCAAGTTTCCAGGAAAAATAATAAACTTGTAATACGGAAATTATTTTAAAAACTGTTCTCAGAAATGAGCTATCATGCGTGAAGATTCATGGCTTTCAAGCCAAATGATCAATCTTATGGCCACATTCATGGCATAGTTTGTTCAAATGATCTCATATTGTGCACAAGGGTGCATCTTGGAATTCCAAACAATGTTGCCTAAGGGAGTTTTCACTTTCATTGCACAAAAGAGCCATTTTCCATTTTTTGAGTGCCCCAAATGAGGTTTTTTGTGAAGGACCTACCAAATAATTATTGCAAAATTGGACCAAATCATTTTTCAAAAATACTAGGCCATATTTATTTGCACAATTGACCAAATGATTGGGTGTAAATAGTTTTGATCCACATCTGGTGAAAAAGATAATTTCCCGCCGATTCAGTTGGAAGCGGGTCGAATTTGAATTGCAGCTGCCTCATAGTTTGCTCTTTATTTTTTCCAAAAATCATTTCTAGGTACATAAGTATCTATTTAATCAGAGAAACATCAAAAGTTTTCCAAGATTCAACCACTAGCTAGGAACGGTTAAGCCTGCCGTTTTGACCGCATTTTGAAACGGGCAAAAAAAATTCAAAAAATATCAAAACATTGGAAAACCTTCGCATTGTGCCATTATATGTGACCAAGTTTCCAGGAAAAATAATAAACTTGTAATACGGAAATTATTTTTAAAAAGTGTTCTCAGAAATGAGCTATCATGCGTGAAGATTCATGGCTTTCAAGCCAAATGATCAATATTATGGCCACATTCATGGCATAGTTTGTTCAAATGATCTCATATTGTGCAAAAGGGTGCATCTTGGAATTCCAAACAATGTTGCCTAAGGGAGTTTTCACTTTCATTGCACAAAAGAGCCATTTTCCATTTTTTGAGTGCTCCAAATGAGGTTTTTTTGTGAAGCACCTACCAAATAATTATTGCAAAATTGGACCAAATCATTTTTCAAAATACTAGGCCATATTTAATGCACAATTGACCAGATGGTTGGGTGTAAAAAGTTTTGATCCACCTCTGGTGAAAAAGACAAATTCCCGCCGATTTAGTTGGAAGCGGGTCAAATTTAAACTGCAGCTGCCTCATTGTTTGCTCTTTATTTTTTCCAAAATCATTTCTAGGTACATAAGTATCTATTTAATCAGAGAAACATGAAAAGTTTTCCAAGATTCAACCACTAGCTAGGAGCAGTCAAAGCTCGCCGCTTTGACCGCATTTTGAAACGGGCATAAAAATTCAAAAAAATCAAAAATTGGAAAACCTTCGCATTGTGTCATTATATGTGACCAAGTTTCCAGGAAAAATAATAAACTTGTAATACGGAAATTATTTTAAAAAAGTGTTCGTAGAAATGAGTTATCATGCGTGAAGATTCATGGCTTTCAAGCCAAATGATCAATCTTATGGCCACATTCATGGCATAGTTTGTTAAAATGATCTCATATTGTGCATAAGGGTGCATCTTGGAATGTCAAACAATGTTTCCTAAGGAAGTTTTCATCTTCTTTGCACAGAAAATTCATTTTCCATTTTCCGAGTGCCTAAAATGAGTTTTTTTATGAAGGACCTACCATATATTTGTCGCCAAATTGTACCAAATCAATTTTATCAAATACTAGGACATATTTAATGCACAATTGACAAAATGGTTGGGTGTCAAAAGTTTTGATCCACCTCTGGTGAAAAAGACAAATTCCCGTCGATTCAGCTGGAAGCGGGTCCAATTTGAACTGCAGCTGCCTCATAGTTTGCTATTTATTTTTTCCAAAAATCATTTCTAGTTACATAAGTACCTATTTAATCATAAATAAATGGTTTGGTGGCGATACGTCGAGGTTTGGACGGTGGCCGAGGCCCCAACTATAGAGCGCGTAAACTCGCATGCCCGCCGCGTGGTCACCGCGTGACTGTGGCGTTGCCATGTGTTCTAGGCTGCCTAGGCATGTCTAGTGGGTTGGGTGCTCCCCAGGTAGGTGATAGGAAGAAAATCACAACATAAGATTCTCACGAGGAGACCGATCGATGCTCAAACATGAATAAGCAGCCAAGTGTTTGATTAGCAGTACAGGAAATGCACATGGCTAATGGGCGTGAGTTTTGGCTGAGGATGATCAGATACTAAGAAGACCGTCTTCACAAATTTTCAGCTCAGAAGGAGGAGCCTAGGTGGTACTTTCTTTGCAAAGTACCACACTGGACATAAATATGAATGTTGAAGCCGGGCTCAAAATAATGAATGGATTGAGCTGGCATTTGGTGAAGGATGGTCATTTGGGTAGAGGAAAGCACTATAGAAAATGGATACCATTTGGACATGCCAAAGTGGTACTTCCTTCACAAAGTGTTTTTCTGAACAGAATAGGAAAATGAATATTTTTGAATTATTTTTGAACTACGCAAGGAAGGTTTTTTACGTATTTGACGAAGATATGACCCAAAGAATTTATGAGATTTTTTTGGGAATTTTTGGAATGACAAAAATATAGTTTGCTTCACGACCTAGGGCGAAAACTGCCACATGGACGTGACACATAGGCAAAACTGATGAGGTGGCACCTAGTCATAGCAACCCAGCACAATTTAGAAGGTTATGACCATCTATATTGGTCATGATCAGCTAGAAATAAGGCAGCGGACCTGTGCTATCTGCTTTATGACCATTTCGTGTAAGGAAATTACGACCTTTCTGACCAAAATGGTCGTTATTGTTTAGGGTTTGGAGCCCCCCGAACAGCTTTTGACCAATTGGTCTCAAATGGTCATAGATCTATGACCAATTCTTCCAGGGCCACTCACAGAAGGTCACTAGTTGAAATATTTCTTGTAGTGTAAACGGGTTGCCCACAATAATACTGGGCGCATGTACTCTCATGTGTTGTTGGCACAACAAGCGGGGGGATAGATTGCGCTGCCTGTTCTCCCAACTAGGGAACGATTTTCCTGCATTTTTTGACAATTTCTTGTTGGCTCGAGCTAGAGCTCACTTCTTCTATAGTCGTGCTCGATGTGCCTTCCTGATTTGGCACTCATTGTCTGAGTCAACAGGCTTGGGAGCTGGTGGTCTAGCCATACGAATGAAGTGGTCAATCTTTTCCTCAGGCACTTTCTCCATCGGCTGCGGTGCCGGTTTCGGTCTAAAATGGGCGTCCACTTCGGCCTGCACTATGGCATCGTTTTGCTCCTCGGTCATGTCGTAAGGCCTCTGAGGAAGAGGAGCGAGGCTGCTTGGACCATATTTATATCGCTTGTCTCCGCCTGTACTTCCTGTACTACCTCGACTCATACCGCTACGCACCATAGCTGCGGCATGTCTCTTCTGCGATTGCTGAGGCGGCGGAGACGGCTGACCACTAGTAGAAAACAGAGCTATTTAACCGGTTCATAGGAGCCTTTAGTGCCAGTTTTGCAACCGGCACTAAAGTGTGAGGACTAAAGGTCCCCCCTTTAGTCTCGGTTCAGCACGAACCAACACTAAAGGGCCACCACGTGGCACGAGGCGCGCTGTGGTCTGCGGGGCCTTTAGTCCCGGTTGGTGAGGACTATTTTTTTTAAATGAAAGGAAAACATACCACCTACTGGGCCGGCACGGCCTGCATACGACTAGAAACCCAACCTCTAGTTGGGCCAGGATGCATGCCCGTACGACCCAGTAGGGCCCACAGGGCAGAAGACTTGCAATAGGCCCACTCTCAACTAGCGAGGTGGGACTAAACATTGTGCACTACGGGTGGCAGCGGACCCCTTTAGTACCGGTTGGTGGCATGAACCCATACTAAAGGGGGGTCTTTAGTACCGGTTGGAGCCACCAACCTGTACTAAAGGCCACCACCTCTTTAGTACCGGTTCGTGGCACGAAGAGGTACTAAAGGTTCGCCACGAACCGGTACTAATGAGCGCCGCCCGCCTAGCCATTGGAACTGGCTCTAATGGTCACACTAGTGTCGGTTCAATTACAAACCGGGACTAATGAGCTTCACATTAGGTCCTTTTTCTACAAGTGGACGTGGCTGAGTTGGAGCAGGTGGAGTGGCCTGACGCTGTGCCGGACTTGAAATACGAGGTGTGGCCCGACACGGTGTCGGACTTGAAGCAGGATGTGTGGCCTAACGCTGTGCTGGACTTGAAGCAGGAGGTGTGGCCTGACATGGTGTCGTACTTGAAACACGAGGAGTGGCCTGACGCTATGCCGGACTTGAAGCAGGAGTCTGCTCACGCGTTCGTGGACTTAGAGGAGCGGGAGTCTGCTGACACGGTGGCGGACTTCATGGAGGAGTCGGCAGACGCGGTGTCGGTGGACTTCGAGGGATGATGCAATCCTTTCTCCATATGATGATACGATGTATGGCCTCTCTCAGTGTGTGCTCGTCGTTACCTCCAGGAATGTCAAGCTGTAGCCCTGAATATGGGTCCACCACCTCATCAACCAAGACACGAGCATAGCCCGCTGGAATCGGGGCGCAACGGAAGGTTGCTTTGGGGGTAATTGTAAAAGCAACGGCATCTGCCACCTTCATGGATATGTTCTTCATTTTGAAGTGTAGCTCATAGTTAGTGTTCTCTACGATGTCATCCGCAGGGTATGTATCCAGCAGTGCGTCACCCGGGGTGGAACCAACGCTGCTTCTCGGCCATCTAAAATAATAACATCGGAAGGCTTGGAAGATAAAGTGAGTCCATCAACTCCAACGGCATCACTGAGTGAAAGACCATGACCTAGGGCTCCTTACTCGTCGTCCGAAAAGTCTGTAACATGATACGTTGCAGCCTGAAAACGGGTTAGCACATGGAATATGCTGGCAATGTAACACAAGAGGGTAATGAACAGAATAATGCTAACACTACATGCATATATGGCTGGTGGAGGCTGTAGGGTTAATATATATTGCGAAAAGCCAATTTTTACCTACTGCAAAGGAATATATTTTATTTAACTACAAGGTTTGTTGAAAAACATTGAGAAGGTAAACCCCCTCTCAATCCCAATTAAAAATAATCATTAACAACCCATCAAATTAAATTAAGTAGTGATGAGATCAACATGATAATCCAAAAACCAGATACTCAAGATGTCCATAGCCGGGGACACGGCTAACCATGATTAGTTTGTACACTCTGCAGAGGTTTGCGCACTTTTCCCCACAAGACTCGATCTCCTCCATTGAATTTCTCGCACTACATGGTTTTTGAGAAATGGATGACTGAGACACAATCTTTCAGAAGCGTTAGAACCTTACGATGGGTAGACCGAACCACCTACATCTGCTAGTCTACCACTGTAAGAGTTCACACGAATTAATTAACTATACTAGAGCCCATAATAGCTAGTGGGTGCACACGGAAGTTTCTAGAATGAATAATATCATGATTCCTTTGAGCCTGGGTGGCAGTCCATAGGAGAATCACACGGTACCCCGGGATTTCCATGAAAATACAGGCAATCACTGGGTTCCCCAGGTGCCTCAATCCACCCAGATGTGTATTTAGGTTGCCACCTTAAGTTTAACCATTAATTAACAATCTCACATCTGTCATGAATGCACTCAAACCCAATCCACGTCTACGAGCATAGCGTAGCAATATAAGCATAACGTAGAAGTAACTCCCAGGGTTTGATAATAAACAGGTGAATAGGTACTACCTCAGCTACTTCCCAACCCACAAATTAATTCAGATCCTAACCATGCAATTGTTTGAGGAATGATCTAATGCAATAAAACTGGGTAGTAAAGAGGTATGATCAAAATGTTACTTGCCTTGCTGATGATCAGCAAAACCTAGAGACTCGTAGTAGCACGCTTCGCACTACGGGTACTCTATCACAAAGAAACAAGCATACAATAAGAAAACAAGCAAGGGCACGTGTAAAACTCAAATAGTAGATCTAACCAGAAAGTTCAACTTAAGAACTCCGGTTTGCAAATAATAGATCAAACGAAGCAACAAAACTCGAACTGCGAAAGAAATAAGCTTCATTTACTAATCTAGACTAAAGTCAAATTTTACAGTAGCAAAAACTTGTTTAAGTTGGTTAAACTGAAAGAGGGCTTCGATACGAAACTCTAGGCGCTTGAATCGCATGATTCCGATAAACGAGCGAAAAGATAAACTAAAACGAAAATCGGATCAGAAATCACGATCGAAAATAATCGTGGAAAATCTGAGAAAAAGAAAAACTGACGAACATGCTAACGAACGGACGTTCACTGTCTGCGGTTAAAAGGTGAAAACCGTTCATTAAAACGAACATATGGATGAACATTCGCTAAATAACTAACCCGATAAAAATAAACCAAACCGATCTAAATAATAACGAAACTAGGGTTTACGAAATAAAACTGATCGGTCTTCAAAACGGCGACTACCTCGAAGTCCGTGGTGGCGTGATGCGGGTCGGCGGCTTGGCGGCGTGGCGTCTGACGGCGGCTGGCGGCAGCGGCGGCGACGGCGGCGGATCGGGCGGGCTATGTTTTTGGGCGGCGGCAGGTCTCGTTGGGTTGTAGGGTGCGGGCGGCGGCTTATAAAGGGGCCGGCCCGAGGTCTCCTGGCCGGGTATGGCCCGAAGTCAGTTTGACTTTTTTTTAAATAATTCTGACGTGCAGAAAAAGAAAGAAAAGAAATAATAAACAGACTCCAAAAACCCCAAAATTAATTTTCCCCGTCCTCTAAAGATAGGCCGGACAAGGTGAACATTTATTTGGGCGTAAAATGCAATTTTGAAATATGCATATTATTCCTAATTCAAATAAAATAGCGACAAAACTCTGAATAAAAACCTTATTTGATTTTAACATTAAATCTCCGATATTTCTTTATTTTGAGGAAGTCATTTTATCCTATCTCTTTTATTTTTAATAAAAGAAATATTTCGGAGAAAATAATTAAAATCAAAGATCCTCTTTTCAAAATTCGAGAAAAACTCGAATATGAAAATAACGAAATCCCCAACTCTCTTCGTGGGTCCTTGAGTTGCGTAGAATTTCTGGGATCAACCAAAATGCAATAAAATATGATATGCAATGATGATCTAATGTATAACATTCCAAATTGAAAATTTGGGATGTTAAAATACAAGGCTGTAAATGATAAACAACTTATTGCATTTTATTCCTCTCAGGGGATTGAACGCATAGAGAAGAAAAAGGTAGAGTGTGTATTTCATAGATCCTTCATTAGCAAATGGCACATCATTAGATGGTAACGACCGACGGCATTGGGCCGTTAACACGGTCGTCCGTATCTTTGAAAACACATCCCATGCCGAATCATTTCTCTGGCCATATCATGAACGGTAAGTCAAGTAAACAACCACGCATACACTGATTGTCTTTCAGGTTTCGACATCATTCATAAGTTCATGGCTTTCTTAATTTGTAGCAATCATTGGAAATTGGTATTCATTGTTCCAAACAAGAATACAGTTTACTACATCGATTCTCTAAGAGAGTCAACAAACGTTCAGGATCTGACACATGTTCAACAATTCTTGGATAGGTATTGAATTTTATGATGTTGAAATTAATTTGCATTCATATCTGGTTCAACAATTGATGTTGTCAAAATTCATCATCATTTGCAGTGTGCTCGCATTGTGGAAAACTAAACCAGGGAACCTGTTCAAGACGAAACAACCTCTGCAACACGAGATTGTTTCTCCGGTAACACACCAAAATCCGTTATTTTTGGAAAATTTATCCAACAGTCTGCAAATACCTTTCCTTATGCTAGTCAAATGTTCAAGCCTCTAAATAAACCTCTTTCTATTTTGTCCAAAGAAAAATAATACATCTAACACCGGTTAGGTTGTTCCTAATAGGACAAATACATGACTAATTTTGTACAAAAAATTTCAGTGTCCTCAGCTTGAAGCAGGGACCAACCTTTGTGGATACTATGTTTGCACACACATGATCTCCATCTGCAAAGCTGCTGTTAGTTGTGATGATCCTCGTGAATTAGTACCAGTATGTCTATCTTAATTAATATCATCTCCTCCACTCATACGGCACATTCTGGTCTTAAAAATACTGCAGCTCATCTTAAAATCGAGGACCCCTAAACCGCTCCCGGCTAGTGAATTGCTGATGGTTCGGAGATTTATCTGCGACTTCTTCCTGGATTACTACATCAATCCCACTGGTGATAATGAAGATTTCAGCATGCGTTCTCCTGAAACATTGAGTAAGAGTTAGCTACTAAATATATAACACATGGCTCCATTGTTTTCCATCTGATGAGGTCTTCGTATTTCGTACACTATGATTAATTATGTAATGCATATACATGTGGACAAATCATTGGAATTTAGCTACCATATGTTCAATTGCAATTGTTGCGAAATCTGATGAATGTTCTTCCTGTGCACACTATTTGTTCAATTGAATATTGTGGAGAATTTGCTTTTTGCTTGCCGATTCAAAATGGGATATTTTTGATTATTTGTTTAATAAAATATTGTGCCTAATTTTCTTTTTGCGTGCCGATTCAAAATGGAATATTTTTGTTTATTTGTTCAATTGAATATTGTGGTGAATTTGATATTTGCGTGCCGATTCAAAATGGGATATTTTTTTAACCTAGCAATTGCTCTGCACACGGTTCAACTAAATGAGTGTGTGCGATCCACATCGGAAAGCATTCGTCAATCGTAGTGGAACCGTCGGTGATACACAGCAGATCACAAACGATTTGCAGCGCTACTATGTGTGCGTTTGGTCTCCGGAACCGTTTGTGATATTGCATTATCGCACACGAGAACTGGGAGTAAACCGTGCCCAATGCAAAATACAATCCATTCGTAATTTTTTCAGGAAACGTGTGGGATCCCAAACGAAAAGCACACGTCACTCTTGCGGCAACCGTCGGTGATACCCAACAAATCACAAACGGTCTGCAACACTTGTATATGTGTGAAGGGGCTCCTGAATCGTTTGTGATAGAAGATTATTGCAGACGGTAATTGTTGGCAAACGTGTGCGATGGAGTCTACCATCGCAGACGGGTTATGCAGAAAACTCATGTGCGATGGGACACAAATTGCACACAGTTCATATGTTGGCCAGTGTGCCTTACATACTATTTCCCAAATGTTTCATTACGACAGACCGTATGGTTTCACTGCTTCATTAGAAACGCTTAATCACCGATACCACACGTGCGAAAGAATTTAGTGTGTGATGCATCGCACACGATTACATTTTGGAAGGCCTCTGGATCACTGCTCCATATCCCCGACGGTTTCTAGGTTGTGTGGGAAGGAAACCCTATCGCACACACTCACTTGGTGATGGTCCCAAATACAGTCGCGGAAAGGGGTTAAAAACCGTTTGTATAGCACCGATGCGTACCAGTGCCTCTACAAATCCCTGCATACCTCTGCGAAGGGCCTATCTATTCACTTTTATTGTTGAGTCATCATCTACTTATTAAAGCACCAGCTGGAGAGCACTATTGTCATTTATATACTTTGTTTTTAGTTGATGTTGAGTATGAGTGTGACTGGATCTCTTTTGCAATGAATTATAATGTCTAGTCAGTGCTTGATCTTTAGGGGTGCTCTATATTTATATTTTGCGGTCTCAGAAAGGGCTAGCGAGATACCATTATATCATATTATATCATGATTTTTTAGAAAAAGTGTTGTCATCCGAGATATCTTATTATTGCTCGCTAGTTGATTATGTCATTGATATGAGTAAATGTGTGTCGGTGTCAAAACCGGCGGATCTCGGGTAGGGGATCCCGAATTGTGAACTTTAGGATCGATGGTAACAGGGGGGAAAAAGGAAACGATGTTTACCTAGGTTCGGGCCCTCTTAATGGAAGTAATACCCTACTTCCTGCTAGATTGACCTTGATGAATATGAGGATTACAAGAGTTGATATACCTCTAGATCGATGTGGCTAAACCCTAGAAGCCTAGCCTATGGTAATTGTGATTCCGCCTCTACGGACTAAACCCTCTTGTTTATATATGCACCGGAGGGGCCTACACTACAACAAAAAAATACACTTCCGTGATGATACGTGTTTGTCACAGTAGGTCACGCTTTCTGTCATGCATGTACATCCATGACGATTTTATGACAGAATCAAGATAGTCATATCTGTGCTGTGGTAGAAATGATCCATGACATTACCAAAATTATCATCACGGAAGTGTCCACTTGCATGATGATAAATCACGCGTCATAGAAGTGCTTTCGTCAAGGGTGACCAACATGTGGCATCCACCATAACGGCTCACCGTTAAGCTATCGGGTCCGGTTTTGGATCTGATAACCTGTTAACAACCCCGACTAATGGGGATTTTCCACATGTAAAATCATCATTGGCTGGAGGAAACACGTGTCGGCTCACCATTCGGACATATGTCATCCACTCATTGGACCGAAGGCGCCTATGATACATTGACACGTGGCATGGCCCAACAGAGGCCCATTCCTGTGAAAAGGCCGGCCTGTTTGACTTGCTCAAAAGGTGGAGGGCCGGCCCACGGAAAGCCTGTTAACGGCATGTTCGCATATAGCCCATTTATAGCCCGCTAATCCAAGGCCCGTTACGACCTATATGAATTAGGCCCAGTAGCGTCATCTGGGCCGTCCAATATGATTCCAGCCCGTTTTTACTTCTGTCCCATGTATGGCCCATCACTACTGCAGGATGCTGCTAACGCGACACTACGATCAGAGATCCTTCGAGAATCTATGTGCGATGCAATAATCGCAACCGGTGTTGTACGAAAACCGTCAGAAATGATGCAAAATGTATGCGATGAATGATACATCACACACGGTTCAGATTATAGTTGCGTGTGCGATGAGGGGCATACGATTGATCTGTATGAACTGTTTGCGATGAGATAGAACAACAGAAACGGACATCCAAATCAAGGTGTGTGCGATATACAGCATACAGTTCGCTCCGATGAACCGTTTGCTATTAGGGAGTGCAAGATAAACGGTTAGCCAGATCAAGGTGTGTCTGATACAGGGCACGCGGTTCACTCGGACGAACTATTTTTGATTAGAGACGCAACAGAAACGGTTCAACTTAACAAGATGTGTGTGATACGTGGCAAACAGCCGACTCGGATGAACTGTTTGCGATAAGAATTTACAACATAGATGCTTAATACAGTTAGTTCGTGTGTGATTCTGTGTGTACAAAAAACTTTGAAAAATGCAAACTAGTTGCTTGCGGTGGCTAGGAGTATCACACGAATGCATCTGCGAGTACTCGTGTGCGATGATTAGTATGTTACACATATGTTTCCTTATGTTAACACGTGTGTGATAAATAACACACGGCACCGGATACGGTATTCGGGTTGTGTGTGTGCTCCACTTAGTCTTCCCGCACTCCAGCGAATGCTTCCCACGCTCCACATGGATGAATTGTAAAATCCACGCCTATTCCCTCACCGGTTTCCCCCCACCAGTTAACGGCTTGCTGCATATAACTCAGGCGACAACGCACCGCCGCGACACTCTGTGAAGATCTAATCCTCACCCATCTACCATTAGTTATTCCAAGCATGCCAGGAAACGACCACCTGTGTTACATCTTCGGCGAGGACAATGAGCTGGAGCAGGTTGAGGAGCAAGAGCTTCATCGGCCGGTGCAGGCACCATGGCCCATCGGCAACGATATCGGCGTCACAGTCCTTGGGAGACAATCGACATATTGTAGAGGAGGTGTGATGAGCAGTTGCCATCCACCGTGCAAAAGATCCAGAGCTGCTCGGCGGCATGATCAACGACCCACACGAAGAGACGCCGCCACCAGTGCACATCGAGAGCCTGATGCTCTGCAAGGAATGGGCAGAGGACCTCTACGATTGAGTCAAGACAAAGGCAGCCTACGGTTTCATCATTGCCCGTGGCAGCCGTGTCAACCTCGATCCTGATGATGTGGTGGCCAGGCTCGAGCGCATCCTTGACGGAGTTGATGTCCCCGACAAAGTAGAACATCACCAACGTGATATCTTGAGAATGCAGGTGATCGACGGAATTTGCTACCAGGCCAAAGACATGGAAATGGAGCGGTTCCTTGGAGTTGTCATGCGCACGATTGCATGCTGTCAAGCTCTTCTGGAAGAGGCCCAAGAGCCCAAGAGCCTCCAGTACAAAGAGTCTGTGAGGCGGAGGCGGGTCGGGACACTCGGAGTAAGGGTGCTATGCTGATCATGGAGTCCGAGAAGACCATCGTCGGAAGGCTTCCAACTCAGCCTTTTAGCTTATATTTTATTATAATTGTATGCATATGTAGGTCGTGAGTGTTCTGGGCCTTGCCAGCATTTTAAATTATCCTGAATATGTAAGACAATTATTAAGAATCATTAACAGTTGCCATTGTAACTTTGCCTCAACGGCGAGCAGAGCGCGCGCAGGGACGCCAGAGCGGAGTGCGCCGCGACCGCCCCAACGGCGAGCAACCACGTGGTCAACCTTCTGCCATCAATAAATTTTCACCTTGTTTCTCGTCACATTGCTGATTACAACGCAGTAAGTAATTGCAAATCTGTTCACACCTATCAAACTAATATGTGTTCACAGTTCCACTCCTCATCACGCACAAAACTGGTTTTCTCTGTCAAGTCATTCCACCATGACCGGTAGGATTTTAGGGTGGACATATAACCAGGAAGCAAAGACCAAGGCCGCGGAAGCACTAGAGAGGTCCCGCCGCAAAGCCGCAGCCGCAGCAGAGATGTCCGGGCGCGCCGCGGAGCCCTTGAACGAGGTCTCACGGGCATGCGAGGGCTCTCGCAAGCGCATTCGCGGCGTCGGCCATCGCGACGAGCAGGCGTTCCTGAAGTCCTTCACCGGCGATGACGACATTCTCGCTAGCATCACTACGCAGTAGGAGCTGGTCGAAGGCTTGACGAAGCTGCTCAAGATCAGCGATGCCTCAGTTGACAAGGCGACCGGCCTCGTCGAGCAACTCATGGATGACAATGCGAAGCTCCTCAAGTTGGTCGCCGAGAAGGAGGAGGATGTCGCCGGCTAGAATATGATGCATGAGCAGAGTAGTGCCTCGGAGATGACGCTGAAAGCGGTCGTCGAGGAACTGATGGGTGGCTTGAGGAAGCTCCGGATCGAGCGTGAGCAGGAGGTGGAGGAATCCGTGGCTACTTTCAAGCGAAGTCGTGAGTAAATGAAGAAGTTGCTAGAGGATTTCGCCACCCGGCGATCCATCGATGAGTAGTGATAGTAGCGACCCAGATCGTTGTCTGCAATTTCCTTCTTCTCTTGCCCCCATGTCTTCCGAGCTTTGCCGCATGTGGCATTTTAAATTTTCCGGAATATGTAAGACAATTATTATGTGCGCCATTGTAAATTTGTCGTCATATTATCTGTTGCCATTTTATTTGTGGTCGTATTATCCGTTGCCCTATGTGGCAATTTAAATTAGGGCGAAATACTAGTTGAAAACATGAACAAAGCAAATACTTCCATGGGATCACAAGCAAACACCCTCCGTCCAGGTGCTTTAATTAACCCATTAATGGAGAAGTTGTGAGCAAGGCGGGCGGTGGCTGGTGCATGGAGGTCAAAGAGCTCGCTTCCCGTTGAGCATGGGCGGCCTTCCCGCTCGCACATGTCTCGTCGAGCCTGCGAGGTGGACGGGATGCACGCATCCCATCGAGCGTGCCCGGCGGACTGCTCGCATGCGTCCCGTCGAACCTGTACGGCAGACTTCTCGCGCTCGTCCCGTCTAATTAAACAGCTGCACGCACGCCATCGAGTATGGTTAAACTTAGACACGTTAAATATAATACAACTGTTTGCGATATTAATGTGTCAGCTTTTTGTTTCAGAAAGGACTTCGTTGGCTACTAATGTGTGCTCCTCTTCTCAAATTGGACAATTTTTTTACGATGACATATATGTGCCATGTCATGAAACCATGCCAAGTTTCATGTTTTTTGGGTGACTTTTTTAATTTCTGGGATTTAAAAACAAATATTCTCATTGTTTCAGGACGAAGACGAGTTTGTAATTCATTCTCATTCCTTAAACGAGACCTAATCATGCACCCAATGACACATGTACGATTTACCACCCATTTTGCTTCACTAGAGCATGTGGTTGTAGTTGAAATTTGAATTATGGACTACATTAAATGCATAGAAAACTTAGTAATTAGTAATATATATATATATATATATATATATATATATATATATATATATATATATATATATATATATACAATGGCCAAATGAACCCTGAACAGTTTCAAATTTCAGCCCGACACTCCTGTTATTCTATGTTGCATGTAGAAAACAAAGTTCAAGGCGAGAAGAGGCATTGATTATCGTTTCGGCCACAAGAGGGGCTTGTTTCTCTACCGGAACCGGAGTGTTGCGACAGGCTCCGGTTTGTCAAAGGCTTGTAATATAGCTTCTACCAAATTGGACAATTATATATACCATGTAGTGACACCATGCCAAGTTTCATGATTTCCTGGTGAGTTTTGGATATACAGACATTTAAAAAGCGAGATTCGCAATGTTTGTGGCCAGGCCAGGATGGTGAGACGGTTCAATTCGTTCCCATTCGTTCCATGGGACCTAAACATGCACCCCAAGGAACATGTACTTTTCTTCTAGTCATTTTGGTGCACTGGAGCATGTATTTGTAGTTCGGATTTGAATGATGGACATTAAATGCCTAGAAAACTCAATTAATGAATAAAAAAGGTCAAACGAACCCTGAACAATTTCAAACTTCAGCGCGAATCTCCAGTTGTTCCATGTCGCGTGTTGAAGAAAATACAAGGCTAGAAGAGGGAGTGATTATCGTTTGGCCCACAAGGGGAGACGTTTCCCTATCGAAACCACGAGGGTTCTTGCGACAGGCTCCGGTTTCTAAGAGGTTTGTAATAAAGCTTGGCCCAAATTGGCAATGTTTTTACCATGATATATACGTGACATGACATGACACCTTGCCACCTTTGATGACTTTCTGGCGAGTTTAGGATTTCTGGGGACTTAAAAACCAAGATTCAAAATGTTTGAGGAAGAGCCAGGACACCGGTACTGTCGGTGTACAAAAAGAGGGGTGCGTTTTTGTACCCCTATACCTGTGCACGGGCAGTCGGAGCCACGCCTACGGTCACACCGAGCAAAACAGGGGAGGTGAGCCAAGGTAAAACCAACGCCCAAGATAATAAGAGCAATGCCAAGGCCAAGACCACAAAGAGCAGAGGGACGAAGCAGGTTCCCCCCGGCAAGACCCTTGCCGGGATAGCCTCAGCAGCCCCGGCAAGATCCTTGCTGGGACAGCTCACCCCGCACCAAAAGAGCGGGCCACCCTTGAGCCCACGGTCTCTAACATCACGTTGGGCCAGGGATCGGGAGGCATCTCCGTGGTGGCATGCAGATCTTTGTGAAGACATATTCAATTTCAAATGAGGATTAGAAGACGAGATCCTCGGCAAGATCCTTGCCGAGGAAGGCCACCAGACCCCCAGCAAGGCTCTTTCCGGGGACGACAGCGCACCACGGCAAGACCCTTGCGAGGCCACCCGGCAAGGCCTCACCAAGGACGCCAGAAGGGCCACCACCAGGCCCACGCCAACCAAGCTTCCACTGTCGTTCACATGCAGCTGCTAGCCCAACCAGCTGGGCGGGCACCTGCGTGGCAACATGCAGCTCCCAGGCCAACTCATCAAGCGCCTGCGTGGCGGCATGCAGATTTTTGTGAAGGTTCCACCACCGCGGAACCTCAGCTGCCTGCCTGCCTACATGGTGCCGCAGGCACCGCTGGCCAGGGCGCATGTCAGAGCGAGGAGGTGCGGCGACGGACGGGACGGGCCTCGCTCCCGTCCCCAATAAAGCAAGGGGACACCTAAGCTACGCATTAAATGCGTCTTGTCCTGTAATACGAGCGATAAGCTGAGGGCACTGTACGCCTTTCCACCTCCTGTGTGCCACTGTGGCAGCCCCTTCCGACTATAAAAGGAGGCCCATGGCATACTGGAGAAGGATTCGGCTCTTTCGAACCACGCACTTACCACAGCTAGTTTGAGAGCTCAAGAACTCTCTGAAATACACCCACCAAAGCAGGACTAGGGTTTTACGCATCCTCGCGGCCCGAACTTGGGTAAACGATCCTTGTGCTATCTACTAGCCCTGCACTTCATGCAACCCCGCGCCCCGGCAACCGTAGTAGGGATTCTTGTGATCCCATAGGTGTCGTTCCACACCGACAGGTACGGATGTAATTCATTCCCATTCTTCGCATGAGACCTAAGCATGCACCCAAGGACACATGTATAATTTTTCTAGCCATTTTGGTGAACTGGAGCATGTATTTCTAGTTAAGATTTGAATTATGGACATTAAATACCTAGGAAACTCAATTAGTGTATAAAAAGGCTGAACGAACCCTGAATAAGTTTAAATTTCAGCACGGATATCCTGTGGTTCCATGTTGCCCGTGGAAGAAAATACAAGGCGAAAAGAGGCAGTGATTACGTTTTGCCCACAAGGGGAACCCGTTTCCCTATCAGAACCACGAGGCTTCTTTGAGAGAATATCAAGTTTTTGTAAGAGGTTTGTAATAAAGCTTGGCCCAAATTGGACAATCTTTTTACCATGACATATATGTGCCATGACGTGACACCATGCCTGTCACAGCCCTAGAATTGTTTGCAATTTAGTGGCACAAGCATCCATGCATCTTATCTAAATTACTTCTTTAATTTGAAATGGGGGATAATAATCCCTAGCAGCAAATGGAATTCAACCAGGTTCAAACTTAAATCTTTTCAATAATCCCAAACTGCCTTTAGAAATGTTCATCATTTTTGAATAGGTCCAGCACCTCTGGAAAAAATGATGCACACATTTTTAGGCCATTCTGGATTTTTGAATTAATTCATATTGTATTTGCATTTGGGCATTTAAATGCTATAAAATATTTTAAATGCTCAAATAATCATAAACTAAAATGTTTACTGTTGGATACATTCTAAACAGTAGCCATGACTAGTTTCATGATTTTTAGAAATGCCCTGGCATTTTTATTAAAGCCCTGAAGTTACAGAAATAATAGAAAATAGGAAATAATAAAAAGGGAAGGAACTTACCTGGGCTTACCTCATCTGTGCAGCCACCTGGCAGCCCAAGTGGCTGGCCCAGCCCACCACCGCCACCTCCCCTGTCACCTTCCTCCTTTGCCAGGAGGACGGGCGCGTGCCCGACGTGCGCGCACCGCCGTGCGCCACCTCCTGCTTGCCGCCCACGCCCCTAGACGTCTGGATGACCGCCACGTCGTCGCCCCGACCCCGTGGACCCCTCCATTCGCCCCAAACTCCTCTCCCTCACCCGTTCCCCGCCATGGCCGAAACCTCCATGGATGCGCCGCCGTAACCCCGTGCCCACAACCACTCCCTCGCTCCATCTCTGCCTCCCCGAGCTCCGTATCATCTCCAGCTTCATCCTCGACGAGCCAAGCCTCTCCGGACGCCCTGCAGCGCCGCCCCAGACGCCTTCTTCTTGCTCGGGCCACCGAGATCACCTCCGCCGCCCCGCTCGCTCCGGCCCCTCCCCGAGCTCACCGACTCGCTCGTCGTGTTCTACGTGAGCTTCTGATCATCCTCCCCCTCTCCGTTCTCTCTCTTGCACGCCGTAGCCGCCACGCCCCTCTCACCCGACTGCGCTGCTGCCTGCACTCGCTGCCGACACGACTCCGGCGACCATTTGTTCTGGGCGTCGTGTCCAACATGCTCGCCGCATCGCATAGCTGCTGTAGGTGCCACAAACGCGATACCACGGCCACTGCAGCCCCGTAGACACAAACACCCGAACGCCGGCTCCGCCCCGAGCTCGTTTCCGGCAAGCTCCTGCCGTCCCCGCGCGTGCTCTCGACCGCCAGTTTGGTCGTCGGAGACGCAAACCCGAGCCCCTCCACCGCGTCTGGCCTCGCCGGCGTCATGTCGCCGGTAGGTTTGACCCCGCTGACCGTTGACTAGGTGGGCCCGTTTGACCCTGGGTCACTGACGTGTGGGCCACCCTTGTTTATTATTAGTTAGGTTAGTTTAGCACTAATTAACCTAGATTAGTGCTTAACCTAACACTAACTAACTCTGTTTAGTTAGTTAACTAACCACTGGCACGTGGGTCCCACAGGTCAGGTTTGACCTGGCCGACCCAGTTGACCGCTGACGTCAGAGTGACGTAGTTATTTATTTTCTGGATTTATTCTTATTCAGGAAATTCCAGAAAATAGAGCTAACTTCTAAAAATCATAGAAATTAATATGTAACTCCAAATGCAAAGTGTTATATATGAAAAATGATCAGAAAAATCCAATCTATCCATCTGTACCATTTTCATGCATGTTTGAGGAACCTAAATCTACTGTATATGACAATTTGAATTAATGGCATTTGATGTCATATATGGAGTTTGAATTTGAATCTTAGATTCAAACCAACTCCATTTAATCCACAGCTAGTTGCATTAGCTCAAACCACAACATATTGCCATGTGATGATCATGCATCATATTGTGTATTGCATTGATTGTGTTCTTCTTTGTTTGCCGGTGTTTCTCCCCTCTCGATAGACGTGGTTCCGACGATGAGTTCGATGACACCGATGAAGAACTATATTATCTTCGGAAGTGCCAGGCAAGCAAAACCCCCTTGTTCATTCCGATAAAATCCTACTCTCTCGCTCCTGCTCTCTTTTACTGCATTAGGGCAACAACGACTCATGTGTTACTTGCTGCGGTAGCTGAACCCCTTTATCCTCTGCATGACTTGTCATTGCCACAGTAAATAGATGAAACCCACTAGCATGAGTAGGAGTTGTTTGAGCCCTGTTGTGCCTACTCATTCATGCTTGTTTGTCATGCCTGCTACTGCTTAGAGTTGAGTCAGTTCTGATTCATCGGGGATGAATCGGAGGTATGTGAACATGTCCTACTGTTGAGAGCTAAGTGTGTGAACACGATTTGGTAAAGGTATCGGTGAGAGGCCATGTAGGAGTACATGGTGGGTTGTCTCATTGAAACCGTCCTCAGGAACTGAGTTATGTGTTTGTGATCCATGAAAAGTTACTACCACACATTGGGATCCTTAATTGACTCTCTCGGCTTCTTAACAACCCTTGTTCTCTATCCAGGAGTTGCAACTAGTTTCTGGTGTTTGTAGGATATGTGTCGGAGGCCGTGCGTAGCGCTGAACCTAGGGGTGGGCTATGATGCGGTAGATACACTGTGGCACGGTGTACCGGGCGGCCGTTTGGTATCTCGGGAACCCTGCTCACATCGTTCGGGGCCGTATGTGGAAACCTCGGCCGGACACCCTGCGGATGGAACCTGAATAGGCGATAAACCTGGACTAGAGACTTGAGTGTTTAGGTAGGCCGTGGCCGACACCCTCGCCAGGCTTCCGCTTGAAGGTTGCCGGGATACATGACGTGTACATGACGGTAAGTGGCGAGAGCGTGTGTGAAGAAGTACACACCTGCAGGGTTAACATCATCTATTCGAATAGCCGTGTCCGTGGTAAAGGACTTCTGGGTTGCCTATATCAGTTGATAGACAAGTGAAAGTGGATACTCTAAAATGCGCAAGATAAGCGTGAGTGCTATGGATGGCGTTCTCGTAGGTAGACGGGAGCAGATCCATAGTGGTGTATTTATTAGTGAATATGTTGACTCGTGTGCGCCACCTCAAAAGAGTTACTTGCATACGTAGTTTAGGATAGCCACCGAATCAAAGCTCGCTTGCTGCAGTTAAACTCCACCACCCCCTTTGTTGATGCCGATGCATATGTAGTTAGTTCTGTTGTAAGACTTGCTGGGTACATTTGTACTCACGTTTGCTTAATTTATGTTTTGCAGAGAGAATTCAGTCTCGCTAGTAATTCCGCATGGACTTTGACGTTTAGCTTGATACCTCAGCTACGATCTTGTGCCCTCGGCAGGATCTGGTTGATAGTCGGGCTTCTAAGCCTTTTTCATTTGTATATGTCTGTACTCAGACATGTTTAGCTTCCGCATGTGCTTTGATTTGTATGCTCTGAATGTTGGGTCATGAGACCCATGTTTGTAATATCTCGCTCCTCGGAGCCTAATGAATAAATACTTGACTCGTTGAGTTATGTTGTGATGCCATGTTGTATTTACACATATCGAGCATATTGTGTGTATGTTTGAAATGCTTGGTATGTGTGGGGTCCGACAATCTAGTTGTTTATCCTTGGCAGCCTCTTTTATCGGGAAATGTAGTCTAGTGCTTCCTTGAGCCATAGTAGTCCGCTACAGCCCGGTTCACCGGAGTCCTGCTAGCCAAGCACTACTGCTCAAGACGCTTGACTGGCCGGCATGTGTTTCACTTCGTTCCAGTGTCTGTCCCTTCGGGGACATGTCACCCGGTGACATCCGGAGTCCTGCCTAGCCTACTCCAGCCCGGGTTTCTGGAGTCCTGTTAGCCCAGTGCTACAGCCCGGATTCACACGCTGCTGACCGACATGCTCGAAGTTGATGCATGTATGCCTGTCCCCATGGGTTAGTGCCGCTTTGGTTTCACGACTAGCCATGTCGGCCCGGGTTCTCTGTCATATGGATGCTAGTGACACTATCATATATGTGAGCCAAAAGGCGCAAACGGTCCCGGGCCATGGTAAGGCGACTCCCGTGGGAATACCGTGCGTGAGGCCGCAAAGTGATATGAGGTGTTACCGGCTAGATCGATGTGACTTGGAATCGGGGTCCTGACAATGCCACCTTTGATGACCTTCTGGTGATTTAGGATTTACGGGACTTAAAAACCAAGATTCGAAATGTTTGAGTACGAGCCATGTCACTGATACGGTTTTAATTCGTTCCCATTCCTGGCATGGGACCTAAACATGCACCCAAGGACACATGTACAATTTTTCTAGCCATTTTGGTGAACTAGAGCATGTATTTGTAGTTCAGATTTGAATTATGGACATTAAATGCCTAGGAAACTCAATTAGTGTATAAAAAGGCCAAACGAACCTTGAATAAGTTTAAATTTCAGACGGATATCATGTCGTTCCATGTTGCCCGCAGAAGAAAATACAAGGTGAAAAGAGGCAGTGATTATGTTTCGCCCATAATGGGACACGTTTCCCTATCGAAACCATGAGGCTTCTTTGATAGAAGCTCCGGTTTGTAAGAGGTTTGTAATAAAACTTGCGCCACAATGGACGAAAAAAATTCCTCAACATATAAGTGCGATGTCGTGACACCATGGCAAATTTCACGATTTTCAGCTCAGTTTTGGATTTACGAGGATTTAAAAACTGAGATTCTTCTCACAAAATGCTTTCAAATAGCACATGGTTCACTCACGAAAGCCGATATTCAATGAAAACTTCGTGGAAACCATATTTTAAAGTTTCATAAAAATTCGAAAAAAATGTGGGATGTTAAGAAGGTGATGTTTTATTGCTACACAAAATTTCAAGTTGAAAAACATTACGAGATGTGAGCTATGAAAAAGACAAATTCCTCCCTAAATAGTGACATTACTATTCGACACTATTCAACACTGATTTTGCCTTTTTCATAGCTCATATCTCTTAATGTGTTTCAACTTGAAATTTTGTGTGCCAATAAAACATCATCCTCTTAACATCCCGCATTTTTTTATTTTTTAACTTCAAAACATCTTTTTCTCGTAGTTTTCACCGGTTTCCACCGAATGTTGGTTTCCGTATGATATCCCCCCCCCGCTGCGTGATCTGAGTCCTGCGTTCTGACTGGCCAGAACCCAAACCCCACGGATCGTATGTGTGCACCGTTACATGCTCCCAGATCGAACGGCAACCCTGAGCCCTTTCGACAACACATGGAGTACATGGGTAAGCACTGTGCGCATGCGTCGTGTAGTGCACGCTTCCTTCTCTACTAGGTTTTCATTCAAAACAGGCTACCATTTCTCGCCACTCCTCTCATCGGTTTCCCGCCTCTTCTCCCAGATATGCATGATATAGATGTTCGTTTAATTCTTATAGTTCATCTCATCCAAAATCAATTAGTTTTGTAAAAAAACTATTTAAGATTCATGGAATTGTGCATTGTAAAGGTAAAAACAAAAAGTGACAATTCATTTAGAAAAAAAAAGGTTTACGCAATTAAGATATGGAAGATTCTAGAGAACAAAGGAGAAGTGCTTGTGTTTAGCGGTTTGTACATTATGCTTAAGTTCAACAATGGAGTCTTCTAGATTGTACATGTGGTAGAATCTGGTGGAATGTAGATGATATCCAACGGCCAGTAGTGCTCAGATTTGCCATCTCTGTACCGTCGAATTGGCTTCATCCAACGAGCAACTTTCATAGTTATTCGCACACTATATATGTGTATAGATGTATAGATCTATAGATATATATAGATGTGTCCCATGCTAGACAAAATAAAGTTTGAGCACATGCGTGGGACAACACCCCCCCCACCCCCGCTGCCGCCTCGAAGTTGGGAAACTGACATCATAGTTATTGAACGGGGCTTGGAGTCGGGTACGGTGTTCGGTTTGTAATGTACTTGGTGTGGCCCATCGAAGTTGTGCATTTGGGATTTAAACACATCATACACCATTGTACCCATACATATTTTCGGGCTGCATGCAGTGTATACTGGGTCTTCTGATCGACCACGTCTCCCTTGTGCGGTTTTTTGTGATGACACGAATATCTGTGGGCTCCCTAAGTGTATATATATCATCCCTTTGACCGATAAAGAGGGGTATGTAGTGTTGGCCATGAATGGTTTCCTCCTAGTTCATGTTAGGGCCAGTCACCATCAAATGTCGGTCAACCAAAGCTCGAGCTCATGCGTTGTCAGGATTCCCTCCCAGATGCTCGGATTGTTGGGTTCGACCTACATCAAACCCTGCGTACGTATCTCGTCCTTAACTACCTTGCCTTCATAGTTGTTGTCTGTATCGAGAGGTAGGCACCTCATCTAAATTGTACATTATTCTATATTGAAAACACACATCACCCCTTCCCAACGTACATCATTTTGGGCCGCATGCAAAAGGTGCTAGTTTTGTGGTCCCTCTCGTGCGATGTTTATGATGGTTCAATCTATTGGCCCAAGCGGTTTATCGACAACAACAACTGTCATTTGACCAAACGAAAGATTCATTGGTCCGTCTTATGGTAGGTCATGGTGACATGCATGTATGAACAAAGTATCGATCATTACGTGCACCTATCCCGCTGACACGAAGTGGGTGGTGGCGGGCCAAGCATCCTAGCTAGGTACGACATTATGTCAATATATATATCCTAGCTAGGTGGTTGTTAGGGTGCTTTCGGGTTTGGGAGGCAGGCGCCACCAAAATTATGCATTTTGTATTTAAAGTTTTAAACATCCCCAATATTCGTACATATATTTGGCCACTTCCAGGTCGTTATAGACTTCTGGCTCCTCTCATCGATCTTCAATGACGCGCCGAACCGTGGGCACGCGGGCTCAAAGTTGTGCATTGGAATTTTGAACATCACATACCACCCTTTTCACTCATATATATTTGGGCCAAATGCTGGTGTGGCTGTTTTTGACCCTCCCTAACGTTATCTTTTGCTGCAAAGACTCTAATGATCCTCAACGGACACGGGGTATAATATCTAAACCGTGTGCGATACAAGTGCCATGCGAATGACCGCGACTAAGGTGGAAGTACTGGCTCAACCGTGTGCGATGCAAGTGTACTGAAATCACCACGAACGCGCAAGCACGAGCAAAGAGTGGAGGTACTGGCTCAATTGTGTGCGATGTAAGTGCACTGAAATCACCACGACCGCGCAAGCACGAGCAAAGGGTGGAGGTACTGGCTTAACCGTGTGCGATGCAAGTGCGCTGTAAAACCACCACCTGTGGAAGATAAAGGCGAGTAAGTCTATTTGGAAATTAGGACGAACCGTGTGCGATAGACCATCGAGCTAGAAATATAAAAGACAAACTACCCGCCTTGAGCGTTGCAAAAATCGGCGGATCCGCGCCACTTTTCCTTATTATCATACACACATATTGTTATTGGACCGTGCGCGATCTTGGGCACTCCCGCCCCGCATCAATTCCTTTACCCAAATTTTAGTAGCCGTCGTACTTCAACCATCTCCCACACTCCTCCAGCACCGACCTTATAGTAAAATTTTAGCAGCCGAGGCATTTGAACCGTCGCCCTCCCTCTTCCCCCCGTCCACCACCATCTCCACCCACCATTACTAAAATTTTCAGTAGCCGCGGCGTATCCTCAAACACCACCACTACCACCCACAGTCCCCCACCCGCCCCTCCCCCATTCGAACCCTACCTTGCGGTCGCCGCCGGTGCCGCTGCCAACCCTGTCGGTCTGCCCATTCCTCCTAGCTTAGATAATAAAGTTCAGGTTATCCAGCGATTCCCATACCGTTGCCCCACTCCCCTGAGTTTTTAAATGAGGCCTGCAGTGTCCCTCCCCGCCAGATCCACATCCCCTGCTCTAGAATGTCGCGGCCTAAGCTCAGCCACGTATCCCGGGGAGCGCGATGAGCGTTCGACCAAGAAGAGGTTTATCATGGCCTCTCCCGGGAAGCCGGTGAAGACGTTGACTACGTTGCCATGCCGAAGGCTTCATATCAGCGGGCTAGCGTATTACTGTATCTCGGGAAAGCTGGCTACGACATCAAGCTCGTCCACACCGACGGCTGCACGCGGGCCATGTCACAGGTTAAGTGGTCCATCCCCAACCCCTCTGGTTCAACCGCCGTCGATCTCTTCGACGGCCCTGCCGCTGATCTCCTCCGCCAAGTGATCAAGGATTTGCGAGCTTTATACGCCATCGAGCCCATTTTGTCACTTCTGAAGGACACGTTCTACGGCGGCGGCTTGGGATCCTCAATTGCCAAGTAAGATCTCATCGACCACGACCACGAGGAGGGCACCCACGAAGGTTCTTCCAAGGTGAAACAACCCATCTGTGACATCAGAGAGTGCACCATGGGTCTGTGATCTTACAACTGGAAGGATCCCGTCCATGAAATGTGAGGCAACATTCTATCAGCTAATATTACCTTTTCTAGGTTGCTAACCCGTACCCTTTTCTAGGATCCCAGTAGCATTTGTCGTGCGGTGCTTTAACTGTGCCGTGTTTAATTATTTCAGTTATGCAAAAATTTATTGTTCAATAGGTCTATGTGATGTTTAAGTATGAATTGTCCACTTCAGTTTCACGAATGGATATGTTTGGTTGTTCATAATGAGCAGATGCCTTGTTTATCTGTATTTGGTTGTTAGGTTGGTTGGAGAGAGCATTTTTTCAGTTATCGAGCAGATGCCTTGTTTATCTGTATTTGGTTCTTAGTTTGGTTGCAGTGAGTATTTGTCCAGTTATCAAGCAGATGCCTTGTTTATCTGTATTTGGTAGTTAGGTTGCTTTTTTTAGCATTTGTACAGTTATCAAGAAGATGCCTTGTTTATCTGTATTTGGTTGTCAGGTTTGTTTTTTTAGCATTTCTCCAGTTATCAACGAGATGCCTTGTTTATCTTTATCTGCTAGTTAGGTTGGTTGCACTGAGCATTTGTCCAGTTTTCAAGCATATGCCATGTTTATCTATATTTTCTTGTTAGGTTGGTTGCAGTGAGACTCTGTCCAGTTTTCAATGGCTATATTTGGTTGTTATACTGGTCATTTATGGCTTGTTTATTTCAGTCATTCACAATGTGTGGTTCATTATGTGCACGTCGGGAACTGTGCCGCTGGACTACATCAATACCAGTTTGAACGACTATATTTGGTTCCAGTTATTCCTGGTGTAGTTAACACATGCCCTTTATTTCAGTTTTACACATTTATCCAAAGGTGATGTTTAAGCATTACCTACGTTCTATTCATTTTCAATAAATACCAGTTTGAATTGCAATATTTCATGGCTATAAGCTTCTTTGTCGGTAACATTGCCTTCCATTTTATATCTGCTTTAACAGCATGCTGAAACCAACACATTCAAGCTATCATTTGGAGATGATGTTGTTTACCGTTGCTATATTTGTTTGATGTTTAGATTGTTGTACTTATCATGCCTTTCCACTACTTATACAGGACAACACCAAGAGTGGCCACCATTTTCCGCAGAGGTTAGCTTCATCCCTCGGCTTGTATTCCCCCCGTCGTTCCATAATGTAGTGCATATAGATCCAGGTCTGGACACTAGTTAGCTTCTAATATTGACTTGTTGCTTGTAGGTACATATGCCCTTGGCAAGGATCCATGCATCGACCCTTTTTGCCTATGGGGCAATGAGATATTGATGAACAAGCATCAGGTCAAGAAACTAATAAGGATTATTAGCAAAAAGATATGAATGGTGGCAAGCGAATTATTTTTTATGCTCTATCCAACACAACAGTGAGCTGTAGGATGGTAACTACAAACTCTGCAACCTTCTCTTTTTACTGCCCATAATGAGTTGTTAGACAACAATGTCTGAATGTTTTTCATTCCCAGTGGTTCCCGAAGCAGTTCACTCAAGATTACCTCACAAAGTACATGATTGGTAGACACGCAATGAAGGTTAAAGTATTTCATCTAGACTACAATGAGCATCGAGAAGTCCTAATGAAGACAGTGAAGGATGGTCGGGCAGCCATCACAAGGGGTTGGCCTAGAGTCGTGCGCGCCATACGCATGGAGGAGGGCACAATATAGGCATTCCGCTTTACCTTCTCAGCAACCAGAATGTATTTTGTCTCTCTCTCTTTACAGTCTTTAGTACAACTGTGGTTCATCATTCTTTACTTGGTGCTTCTGTAGTTCTTCGGTATATGTACCTGTGCATTGAATTATGGATTCGTGGTTGAACCAATATTTGTAATAAACATGGTTGGATATGAAATAAGTGATTGCCTACTTTCAAATTCATAACAAGTGATTTTTAAATTAGGGATTAATTGGATTAATTATCGATTAAATAGGGATTACACTGCACATGGTTTGCGAAAGTGAAACGTCTGCGATATACGTGGAGATCAGAAACGTTTCTAGGATCCCCTACGTGTGCGATCAATCTCCACTGCACACACGACTTTCTCTCGAAAACTATTTGCGTTAGGCCACCTTGCGTAAACATTTATCACATAAAAAGTGTGTGTGATGGACAGCCTTTGCCACACAGTTTTCCGTCGAAACCCGGCGGCGGCGGTTAGATCGGGCGGCGACGGCGGGATCGGCGGCGGCGGCTCCGGCTGCATCTTGGGCGCGACTGCGGACGGTGGCTAGGAGCTCCAGCGGTACCGGCGGATCGGCGGGGTGGCGCGGCAGCAGGAGGCAGCAGCGGCACGACACCGGTATGGCGCTTGGCGTATGCAGCGGGCAGGGCGGCAAGTGCGAGGGCGGCGGCGGCACGGGAAGTGCGAGGGAGGAGAGAGAGGCGGGGGCCCGGGGCCTCGCTATATATAGTGGGGGGCGGCGAACCTCGGGCGTGTTCGGTCGGAAACCTCTCGGCGCGCGGCGAGGCTCGGTCTCCTACGGGAGGTCGGGGAAGGTGGAGCTGGGCCGGCTGGCTGGGCTTCGGCCCAGTTGGCCCGGTCCAGAGAATGGTTTTTTTAATGAACATTTTCCAAACAAACAAAAAAATAATAAAAGCAAAATAAATAAAAATATTATGTAGGTATATAATATATCAAATAATTAAGAAAAACATTTTCTTCAACGTGGACATTTTTTCAAGTCAAATAAAATTGAGAAAAATTCAAATAATTCAAAGAATGCTACTTGCCCTACTCAAATCCAATAAAATCATTTTAGTAATACCAAAATGATTTCAAATTTATTTATCTCCATTTTTTGATGTAGGGAATCATTTTACCCTAATTTCCATGTATTTTATTTTTGGAGAAAAATAAATTGAAAAAACTCAAATAACTCCAAATTAAAGATAATTTCCAAAAGACTTTAAATTTGATACTTTTAAACTCCCAACTCATATTTCATATGTTTTCATGAAAATCATTCAGTTGCTTAAAGTTTCTGAATTGGAAAATATTTCCAAAAGAAATTCAAATGTTTTCAAAAACCCTTTTTCATTTATTTAAATGGAAGATATCATGTCATCTTCACTCAAGGGTTTTGTGATGAAAAGAATTTGAATTCATGGAGATCAGAAAATGCAAGATGAAAGTTTAGGAAAGTCCTTTTATTCCCTCTCATTTAACTTTCAAAAAAGTTTCGAATTTCACTCAATTTCACACAAGCAAACAAACAATCAATCATAACTATCTATTTATTATAACATTCCAAAATTTAGAATTTTGGGATGTTACACCGGCCAGGGCCCTTGACCCTATGTGGGAGCCACATATGCCTATGTGTATCTCCGCCAACAACTCCAGTCCTTCCTCCCAGGGAATGCACTTCAATTTCACACTGTTTGGTCTTTTTCTGTACTAAACATCGTCGACGAACTGATACATGGCAGACCGACAGACTACTTACTCCGCTTCTTCCTGCTCCTCAGGGATCTCCCCTGTTTGGAGAAAACTAACGGTATGTTGTGCCCATGCCGGAGCGTGAGGCTCGATGGCAAGGACTAAAGGAATCTCCTCTGCCATGGGAGCGGCTGTCTCTACGGCCAAGGCTTGACACCCTGCCGGAGTCTGTTGCCCCATGGCAGGCTCAGTGTCTTCAGCTACATCTCTGCCGACGGCTCCTGGGAGCTCGGCGGGAAATTACTTGCCGGGGCCTGATTTCCTCCGCTTGTTCTTCTCTATCAATGGTTCAACGGATGGTTGAGTTAATCGAAGCACAAAGTTACCTGGTTCCACAGGCAGTTTGAGGGCAGCGCGTTTCGAGAAGTAGTCGGCGATGCTGTTCTCCGCTCGGGGAACATGCTCCACTTGTATACCGTCAAAACGCTCCTCCAGCTTCCTCACTTCATCTACGTAGGCCTCCATCAATGGGCTCTGGTAATCTTTGTTAACTTGCTAGACGACAAGCTGTGAATCACCCCTGGCGATGAGCTTCTTGATCCCGAGGTCTGCCGCGATCCTAAGACCGGCAAGCAATCCCTCATACTCGGTAGTGTTGTTCGTTCACATTTCCCTGGGAAAGTGCATCTGGACTACATACTTGAGGTTCTCTCCGGTGGGTGCAACGAGCAGCAAACCAGCACCGGCGCCTTGCAGCGAGAAAGCCCCTTTAAAGTACATAATCCAGTCGCGACTTGTTTCCTTGCCGGGGAGAGTGTTCTCCTGAATCTCTTCGTCGGGCGTTGAGGTCCATTCTGCAATGAACTCTGCCAAGACTCTACCTTGGATTGTCGAAGTGCTTTACAAACTTCAAACCAAAGCTAGACAGTTCCAAGGCCCATTCCACAATCCTCCCGGTCGCATCTGGGTTATGCAATATCCGTTGCAACGGGAGGCGAGTGACGACGGTGATCTCGTGTGCTTGGAAGTAATGATGCAGCTTCCTTGAGGCCATAAGGAGGCCGAACAGCAATTTCCACACACCGGAGTACCTTGATCTAGACCCCTGCAAGAGGGAGCTGACAAAGTAAACCAGGTGCTACAACATCTTCGTCTTCTGCACCACTTCTTTTGGTTGCGTCGCTTCTGCTCCAGTGGCGTCGAATTCTGTCAGACGCTCCGCCTCGCCATCGGCCAGCTCTGCCGTTGCTACCACTTCCGCATTGACCTCCCTCTGCGCCACTAGTGCAGCATTGACCAATTGATTTGTCGCTGCTAGATACAGCAGCAATGGCTCTTGTGGTTTTGGCGCAACCAGTATTGGCGTAGAGGAGAGGTATTTCTTCAAATCCTGCAGCGCTGCTTCGGCCTTTGGGGTCCATTCCATTGGGCCCGCCTTTTTCAAGATTTTGAAAAAGGGAAGGGCATGCTTAGTAGACTTGGAGATGAATCTGCTCATGGCGGCAACACAACCAGCAAGCCGAGCACATCCTTGATTCGCCTGGGCGCCTCAATCTCCTCAATGGTTTTGATGTTATCTCGACTCGCCTCGATCCCACACAAAGAATCTGAGAAGTTTGCCGGACGGAACACCAAAGACACACTTCTCAGGGTTCAGCTTGAGGTTGATCTTGCGTAAATTTGCAAATGTTTCTTCTAAGTCTGGTATAAGTGTTGCCCTGTCCTTGGTTTTGACCACTATGTCATCCATATAAGCTTCCATATTTCTATGTAGTTGAGGCTCAAAACCAATTTGGACTGCTCTTGCAAATGTTCAAACAGCACTCTTCAACCCGAAAGGCATTCGTATAAAACAATAGGTACCACATGGGGTGATGAATGTGGTCTTCTCTTCATCTTCTCTCATCACGAAGATCTGGTGGTATTCTGAGTAAGCGTCAAGGAATGAAAGCAAGTCACACCCGGTCGTGGAATCTACAATTTGGTCGATGCGCAGCAGCGGGAGAGGATCCTTTGGACAAGCCTTATTGATGTCTGTGTAATCATACACAGCCTCCACTTCCCATTTGCCTTGCGCACCACCACCGGATTGGCCAACCACGTCGGGTGGAGTACTCCTCCGACCAAGCCTGCCGCTTCCAACTTCCTGATCTCCTCTGTGATGAACTCTTGCCATTCCAAATCTTTCTTCCTGACCTTCTGCTTGATGGGTCATGCATGAGGACAGCCAGCAAGATGGTACTCAATCACCTCCCTGGGAACACCGGGGATGTCGGATGCTTGCCATGCAAACACATCGACATTCGCTTGCAGGAAGATGATGAGCGCGCATTCCTATTTTCTATCGAGGGTGGAGCTTAAGGTGAAAGCTCCTCCCGTGCCATCCTCCTTGACAGACACCTTCTTGGTCTCTGGTGGCGCAACTTTGGATTTCTTGCTCTTGTTGGTGGAGCTCTCTGGCACATCCTCGACGGGAGCACTGCACTCCGAAGAGGTGCGCTTGCCAGAGTGGGTGCGAGAGGTCTTGCCGGTGTTCTTCCCTCCCGGGGTTTCGGTGGCAGGAGCAAGTGCCTTGGCGGCAGTTGCTGCAACTGCTTCCCAGTAGAGTTGGTTAGCGCAGATCAGCGCATATTTCTTGTCGGAGGGGACGGTGATGATGGTCATCGCCCCAGGCATCTTCAACGTGTTGTAGGCGTAATGTGATGCCTCCATGAACTTGGCTAGTGCCGGGCGGCCGAGGATCCCGTTGTAGGGCAACGGGATCTCGGCAACATAAAAAACAATCTTCTCTGTTCTATTGTTCAGCTCGCCTCCAAATGTAATGGGTAGCGTGACTTTACATTTCGGCTGACTTCTTCCTGGATTGACCCTTTGAAACATGCCCGTCTCTTCGAGGTCTCTATCAGGAATATGCAGCCTTTTGATCACAACAGGCGAGATAAAGTTCAGACCGGCCCCGCCGTCAAATAGCATTTTTGTCACCTTAAGGTTACGTATTGTTGGTGAAACGAACAACGGCAAACACCCGACTGCAGTTGCGCGATCAGGGTGATCCTCGGTGTCAAAAATGATAGGCGTGCTGGACCACTTCAATGGCTTTTGAGCATCGAACGATGGTTCCGTCGCTGTGATCTCATGCGCCCACTGCTTGAGCTGGCCATGGTGGAAGATACCGGAGGCATTCGGTAGGCATGCCATCTGACCCGGAGGCACGGGTGTTTCGGTTGTAGCCGAAGGGGTAGCTCCCCTAGTTTGCGCGCGGTATAAATTTTGTGATCCCATGCTACATCGAGGTTGTAGCCTCCCCACTTAGAGTTTTGTTTAACGGGTGTCGTGGGTGATTTCGCGGATATGTGTGTTTTCAATCAGAAGACCGTAGACGGGATTAGTCCCGATGGACTAAAGGAATTCGTTACTCGTGGGTAAAGAGTACACCCTCTGCAGAGATTAAATCTATTTGAATAGCCGTGTCCATGGTTAAGGATTACAGTCTGGGATGGGTCAAGTGTCGGTCTTAGTGTCGGTCTTCGGAGGAGAAACCGTTAAACCAGAACATGGAAATCATGATTTGTGCTGATTATGATGATTATGATTATTATTATCATGGACTAACCCATTATATTATTGAGTATCCCTGGGACGGTTCTACCTCCTGGATATTCATGGTGATTATTTACTTTATAAGCCCTTTATGTGGTGTCGCTGAGACGCCCGACTGTGGCAATGTTTGTTATTTATTTCTTTATAAGCCCTTTATGTGGTGTCGCTGAGACGCCCGACTGTGGCATGCTTGTTATTTATATACGTTGTAAGCCCTTTAAGTGGTGTCGCGCAGACGCCCGACTGTGGCATTTTATTTCCACTCCATTATTGCATATTCATGTTGCATATAAATAACCGGCTTGCATGCATAAGAGATTTTTATCTTATGACTGACGATGTGATTGTAGAATATATCAGTGCTTGATTATCATTTATATTATCCCAGTGTTCAAAAGGTTTACGAGTACATTCAAAGTACTCACTGGCTTGTCCCTGGCTAATGTCTTGGCCAAACTTTCTTGCTTGGAGAGGAGCGTTGCGACGACAGCCCCGGAAACTAAGCAACGGTGATAGCAGCCTCGAGAAGATAGGAGTTAACCTGGTCAGTTGTTCCTGTGGGAAATGGAGTCCCATAGACACTGATGATTCACATACCGCTTCCGCCATCAGCCACTAGAAACCATTTGTTGTACTCATAGGCCAGAATGGTCTTGTACTACATATTTTGTATTTTCCTTGGAATTTCTGTATCAAGTTGGTGCCTCATCAGCTAACAGTAATCCTGGGGCTGGTGAGCACAATGGCCCTTTTTCTGGAAATTAATACCCGGAAAACCGGTCGTGACAAACTTGGTATCAGGGCCAGGATGACCATTGGCTAATCCTATCTTAGCCAGGTCGAAAAACTTAGGCAAACTAACCCACCAGACCTTAACCGAACCCCAGCCAAGCTTCTCATGCAAGATAGCCACACAGTGACCCGACACCCTTTGGCAGTCGGTGCCCAACCTATCAGCCTAGCCTGTCGATCACGCGCCAGTAACTGACACCAAAATTGTCCCATTCGCAAGCGTGCGAAGAAAGTCTCCGTCCCCTTTCCCTATAAAAAGGGCACGCTAGCCCCAACCAAGCACAACACAGCCGCTACCCCCAAACCGAGCCATAATGCCTGGCCCCGTCGTGCATAATGAGACCACAGCAACCAACCTTGGAGGCTTTGTGACCATACTCGCAAACCTCACCCGTCGTGCTTTTGCATTAGAGGAGCCTCCAGAATATGTTATGTACCAGGGCCATGAGCGGTGAGAGCCGTCAATTCTGGGCGACTGTGCACATCTACGGTAGGGGTCTAGCACTCGAGCGCCCCTACAGGTTCACCGGAAGGACAACTTCCTTTGAGCCACAAGCCATCCAACTAGCTGCTCGGGAGGCTGTAGTTCAACTCCGGCACTTGTCGCCCAGAGTTAACTGTCGCTCGTTCTACTACTATCCCAGACGTGAAGGGTATGGTAGACCACCCCAGGTTGCCAACGGAGATCACAAGACGGATCCTGCATTGTTGCATCTGGTGCACTATGTAGGTGCACTAGAGGAACTGTTCGATCAAATCACCATTGATCTGATCGCAGCTAGTGGAGAGCTGGTTCGTCGAGCCCCGGCGAGAGGAGAGAATGAGCCCGACGCCAACAACCCAGTCATGTTGTTCGGACACCCGATCGAGTCCCTGAGATCTGCCCCAGCCATCGACCAAGGTGCTTTGATGACCCCAGAAGTGCTTCGTCGCCTTTTGGGAGCACACTCCAACGGGGTTGTGGCCAACAATCCCCGAGATGGTCATCATCGCTACCCGACCCAGCAGCCCTCAACCCCTCCAGCCTAATCCCGCGGTGAGACCGAGGAGAAGCCTCGACTTCCACAAGGCGCGCCCGCTTGGATATAAACGAGGTAGACTAAGTCACTCGAGTAGTGTCGAGTCTCAGTGTATCCTCGCTTTATAATCTTGTGATCTCATAAATAAACGCAGCCCGTTGTTGTACCTCTGTTTTTAAATAGTAACCTTGAATGAATATGTCAGCATGCAGTGAAATTTTCTATCCCGGGCACACCTACCAAAAACCACCCCGACGACCCCCACAATGATACGTCACTTTAGTGAGATGTGTGTATCTTTGGCTTTGACCCCGACCCTTGGAGCTGAACTGGAAAATTCATTACCTTTCACCACTATAAAATGACCCAGCTCCAGTGCTAAAAAAGGGCCACCTCGTGACCTTGCCAAGCACCCCTCACCTTGTGCACCATCCTCACAACCATTTCTTGCCATGCCAAGCCCTAGTATTTATCTGAGAACCCCAGATGCAACCCTAGGTAGTTTTGTCAAAATATTGTGGGAATTAACCTGCAGTACTATGGGTTCTACCCAGCCACCCCAGTATGAGCTGTTCAAATCGAGAATCACCCAGTCCACCTCGAGATATTGGGCAGCAGTGCACATCCCTCCCGTAAACTCAAACCAAGACCCAACGGAGGTGTCCTTCGTGGGGAAATCTATGCCAACCCCACATATGGCCATAGAAGCTGCTGCGTACGAAGCGATTGCTTGCCTTCGATTCGTGGTACCCTATGCCAGCAAACGAGGGTATTATTACTTTCCGAGGCGTGCAGCACCCAGAGTAGTAACATATTTTCCCGGTGGACGAATTGAGAGAGACCAGATCGCCAACCTTGTCGATGCGTCATCGCTCAGAGCGTTTACCCAACGTGTGATGGGTTATCTCTGAGCCTCATGGATTTGAATCCTCAGATTGCCATCGGCAGATCACTGAGGCCCGACTAGGAGAGACGCATTCATCGACTGGTCAATCCACTTCCCCCGATAGAAGAGGAGTGTGTCGTAGTACCAGAGACGTTTTCTCGGGACCCCGTCTAGTTACCGTTTCCATTTTAGACATCACTGTTGTGTTTATTATTGCAACTTTTATTTATGTGTTGTAACTTATGCGTGGTACCCTGAGTTTGTGCGACGAGTCAATTATTTGGTTTCTACTAATATTAGTAGTTTTTGTTGCGGTCTAACTCTTAATTTTACTGATTTCTCTCGCGAAAAAAAATCCTGGAGTGAGGTTTCCTTTCCCTGAGTTGCTGCATCGTATATCTTCTCACGACATGGAGTTTTTATTCACGTAGCACCACGTCAGCAGACTCACAACCACAATCACTCGAACACATACACTGCTTGCAAAACCTTGCAACCGTGTTGCATCTAACTGAAAACCTCTCGACAACAGTTAGCACCCGTCACACCCCACCTACTCGTCGTGATCACCGCCACCGCGGAGAGCCAACACTCGGGCAGCGGCATCACAACGATCATCGAGGATCATCGCGCACAGGAGCACGGAGAGCCCCAGCACAGCTGCCAGCCCTCCGCACACCAGGATCACGTACCAGTCCGGCACCACCTCCGCCATTAGAGCCTCGCCTCGAGCTTCGGCAAACGGGAACAGAGGAGAAGGAAGGAGAAGGAGGAGCGAGGCCAGGTGTGAGGAAGAAGAAAGGAGCACCCCGGTCATTTTATAGCTCGAGATCGGTGTACGGTGGGCGAGGTCCACCAGCGCCGCTCGTCGCTCGACCGCCGGTGTTCGGAGGCGAATCCGCAAGCAGTGCCGACAGTGCACTGGCCCGCGAGGTGAGTGCACGCTGCACCGGCAGCTAGCACGCCGCGCACTACCGCAGTACGGCCTAGATGCCCTACGTGCTAGGCGTCGCCGGTGGAGAAAGCGCGGGAAAGTGCGCGGGAGAGAGGAAAAAGAGAGAGGCAGAGGAAGAAGAAGAGACTGACAGTGGGCCCCGGGTCCACCCGTCAGCTAGAGGGAGCACTGTGTTCTCGGGCACGACCAGCGTATTTTAAGATTTAGAATTTATTCTAAATTTACTGCGTCCGACGTGAAAATCGCTTGTTTTTTTTCAAAACCGTGGATTTTTCCTCGCAGCGCCAGTCTCCCACACTGTATATTTGCACAACTTATTACCTTCTCACTGTAGCCGCTTTTTACCGCTTAAGCAAAGTAATTGTTTCAATTTGGTAAAAAAAATTCAAAAACAATCCTTAGCAAATCTCGAGGACGAGATTTTTTTTGGGGGGGTAGTGTTGTGACACACAAAAATTTTAACCTTGTTTTGTTAGTTAAAATTTTGCCATGAAACTTAAATTTTTATTTCTGGATTTTCTTTTGATTTCAGAACCACCCTTTCCTTTATTTTTTATGGAGTTTTTACCCCAGGTGAAAACATTCCAAATGTCTTGTTGGACTTGTGTACCCTCTCAAGAAAAACTTTTGTTTTCATCAGAGAATTTAATTATACAATAATTTACCAGATCTTTATTTCTTTGAAAATGGTCTCCCATGGTTTTAGGGTACCATTTGAACTACAACCCTTTGATAAATTTATTTAAAATTCCAACCAAAATTTGGGGATGTCATGTGATGTTTTTAAATAACTTTTATGCAAAAATGTCTTCTGTCCATTGGAAATTTTGAGCTCTACACCATATTTTCAAATCTGGTCCAGTGGGCAAATTTGCACTATAGCCTATTTAAATATTTCTTTAAAGCCTCCACCAAAATTATGGGATGTCAGTGGTAGCATGCAATTCAGCTTTAACCAAAAACCTAGTGATGTTCTTTGAAAAATTGAGTGAATCAACCTCTTTTCATCTTGGTCCAGCCTTGTGATTTCTCTGCAACCCTAATTATTTTTGCTCTAGTGTCCTTGTGCTTTCTCCCGCTTGTAGTCAACCCTACCAAACCCCTAAGTCCAGGAGCATGCACCCATTGGATCATTTTTGGTTCATGTAATGATGCCATTTACCCCTGTCCAAAATTGAAGTTTTGCAAATCTTGCACTAACAAGTTTGAATTTGGCCAACTAAGCTCACCAACCTCTCATTCACCTAATGAGACCACCATCTGGAGATTTTGACCACTCCAAGAACTTCCTAGATGCCTCGGCATTTTGTCAAACACTTGGCGTACATGACCAGTTTTGGCTTAGTTTTTGATTTGTGTTATGAACTTGATCCTGACTGGACAAAGCATGACCCATGGATTTGCCCTAGCCTATAACCCCACCCCTGCTAACCCTCTTGTGGATTAGAGCCCCTAGCATGCCTTAGCATATTGCGAGCACGTTGCGTGCGTGCTGCAAGTGCGCGCCAAAGCGCGTTTTTGCGCGTCGTGCACTCGAGTAGCGCGTCGCGCCCGGCCCTTACTCGCTGCAGAGCCGCACCCGACCTCATCCACTCACCACAACCGCCAGCCGCCCCTGGCACACCTACAGCGCCGCCGCCGCGAGCCCTCTTGGCGGCACGCCGGCGGCCACTGATGCGCCTGCCATGGACAGCGCCGCCCAAACAACAACGTCTCGCCACCTGCCCTCGTGAGCAGGTCGTCCCTATCCCCAAGCTGGTCCGCAAGCGCCCATCGCCGCCACGTCCCCCTGATGCTAGAGAAAGACGGTCACTGGCAAGCTTATCCACGGCCGCCGCGAACCGACTTGGATGTGCTATAAAAGGAGGCCCCCGAGCTCCTCCGAGCACTCAGGTTCTGATACCAACTTGTCATGCCAAGATGCGACCCTATCCTAATGTAACTCGAAGGTCCCACCAGGGATAGAAGCGCATCTTGAAGATGCTTTTGCAAGGTGGATATCATTACATCAAACCATTACATAATAGTTGGGGATACGTACATAACACACAAACGCCCCAAGAATACATCAACATCATACAAGAGATCAACATCCGACTACGGAGGAAACATAAACAGAAACTCAAACAATATCCACCCTGCTAGCCCAGGCTACCGACCCGGAACCTAACCCAAGATCGACGAAGAAGAAGAAGAACTCCAACACAAGCAAACATCACTCTCACGTCATGATCATCGCATAACTTGTACCTGCAACTATTGTTGCAGTAATCTGTGAGCCACGAGGACTCAGCAATCCCATTACCATGGGTATCAAGACTAGCAAAGCTTAATGGGTATGGAAAGGATAAGTGGTGAGGTTGCAGTAGCGACTAAGCATATATGGTGGCTACCACACACAAATAAGAGCGAGAAGAGAAACAAACGGAATGGTCGTGAAGCTAGCAATCATCAAGAAGTGATCCTGAACTCCTACTTATGTCAAACATAACCCAAAACCGTGTTCACTTCCCGGACTCCACCGAAAAGAGACCATCACGACTACACACGCAATTGATGTGTTTTAATTAAGTCAAGTGTCAAGTTCTCTACAACCGGATATTAACAAATTCCCATCTGCCACATAAACGCGGGCACGGCTCTCGAAAGTTTATACCCTGCAGGGGTGTCCCAACTTAGCCCATCACAAGCTCTCACGGTCAACGAAGGATATCCATTCTCCCAAGAAGACCCGATCAGCCTCGGAATCCTAGTTTACAAGACATTTCGACAATGGCAAGATCGCCCGGATGTGCCGACAAATCCCGATAGGGGCTGCACATATCTCGTTCTCAGGGCACACCGGCTGAGACATCCTACGAGTAAAACCAGACCTCAAGTTTCCCCGAGGTGGCCCTGCGGTCTACTCAGTTCGGACCAAAACTCGAAGGAGCACTGGCCCGGGGGGAGTTAAATAAAGATGACCCTCGGGCTCCGGAAACCCAAGGGAAAAAGGCTTAGGTAGGCAAATGGTAAAACCAAGGTTGGGCCTTGCTGGAGGAGTTTTATTCAAAGCGAACTGTCAAGGGGGTCCCAAAAATCACCCAACCGCGTAAGGAATGCAAAATCAAGAAACATAACACCAGTATGACGGAAACTAGGGCGGCAAGAGTGGACCAAAACACTAGGCATAAGGCCGAGCCTTCCACCCTTTACCAATTATATAGATGCATTAATTAAATAAGAGATATTGTGATATCCCAACATAATCCTGTTCATCATGGAGCAATCTTCAACTTCACCTGCAACTAACAACGCTATAAGAGGGGCTAAGCAAAGCGGTAACATATCCAAGCAATGGTTTGCTAGGAAGGGTGAAAAGGCTAGAGGCTGACATGGCAATTTGGGAGGCTTGAAGAGAAATTGATAGGTAGCGCAGCAAAGCGATAGAACGAAGCAACTAGCATAGCAATGATAGTAATGAGATCGAAGGTGACGGTCATCTTGCCTGAAATCCCACTAGGAAGAAGAACGAGTCCATAGTAACGGGAGTAGTCAAACGAATCCTCACAATCGCAACATTACCGGAACTAAGAAGCAACACCGGAAAGAAACGAACAACATGGTAAATGCACAAGCATAAACATGGCATGATGCACAATCAAGTATGATGCATGTCCGGTTTAGTGAGGCATGGCATGGCAAAGTGCAACAAACAATGCTACAAGTTAAGTGGAGCTCAATATGCAACGAGTTGCATATTGAAAAAACACCACATTGACATATTTAGTTTATTCTCGTTTAAGCTACCAAACAATGTTAAATATTGTTAAACATGGCAAGAGGTGAAGCATAATTAAACTACCTATCTAGGCAAGTTTAAATGAGGCTAGAACAACAAACAACAATTCCGGAAAATCCCCATATGCATATTTTGAATTTGGTACTGTTCTGCCCTAAAAAATATTTTATTGTTGTTAAAGAGGAAAATAAAGTGCAACATGTTAAACTAGACATTTTCCACCCCATTTACATATAAAGTTTATTTAAAACCGAGCTATGGTTATTTAGTTATGAAATAAATCATTTTAACATGGCATTTGTGCAAATTATTACAAACAACAATTTGAAACATTTTTAACAGGGATGAAAGTTGCATATTGTGAAAGTAGATACAATTCTAAGCATTTTACATATGTAACAAGTTTTATCTGGATGCATGGACATTTAGGTATGAGCATTTTAAAATGATGGAATTCACCGTAAATATGCATGCACTGAGAATAGAGAAAAACTCTGAGATGAAAAAAAAACGCGGGCCAGATTGCAGCAACCTGCAGGGCAAAAATGGGGCAGCTGGGAATCGAACCCCAGACCGCTCGGATGGATACTGGCTGCGATAGCCACTGGGCTAGCTTTGTTTTCTTGATGCAAAGGGAGATCGGCGCAAGATAAAGCATATGGGCAACGCGACCAGGACCCAAACTGAAGCGCGCATGGGGATCTCAGCGGCGATGGCAGCGAGCAAGCATGGCGCATGCGGTGGATGTAGAGCTACGGTGGGCGTGCGGAAAGGTTCAGGGTGCAGCGCACAGGTGTGGAGAATGCTCGGGATGTGTGTGGCATGGTCTCGAAGCTTCCGAGCTATCAGCCATGGGGTTTTTGGCTCGGTGCTGGGCGGCTGCAAGGCAACAGGCGAGGCTCTGGTTGCGCGCGAGAGCTACTGGTGTGCGTGGTTGGTGCGGAGCAACACGTGAGGTGTTGGTGCTGCAAATTGGACTCGGCTGAAGCCTGAAGATGCATACTTACTGAATGGATTTGAAGTCTAAACCCAAGCGAAGCAACTACAGAGAAACATGGCCGGTATTGCAGGTCGAGGCGCTCGGCCACGGCCACGGCGGGGCGTGCAGTCGTGCAGCGGGGCAAGCATGGGTATGGGCGTGCAGCGGATGTGGTGCTAGGTGTGGATGCATTTGCGCGCATGTGCAGGAGGCGCATGGGTGTGAGTTTCAGAAACTCGTCCATGGCGGATATGGGATCGGTGACTTGGGAAGACGACCACGGTGACGGAATTGAACCGGAAGGAGAGAGAGATGGGGAGGAACGGGGCTTCACCGTGGGGGTGCTTCTGGAGTCGTACGAGGTTGGCGATGAGCGGGGACGGCGACAAGACGCGCTGATCGGTCCACGAAGCAGAGGAAGCAGGGGAAGAAGAGGACGACGGGGAGGCAGCCAGACTTGGCGATCCTTGGGTGCGGCTCGTCGTCAGAATGGGTCCAGGGTAGTGTTCTCGAGCGAGAAGACGACGGAGGGGAGGCCACGGCGGAGGGATAGGCCGGCGGCAAGGTCGTGCCCGAGCCAGCCATGGCTCCTGGAGGCGGGGAAGCAGGTGCATGGGTGCCCCTTACCTATGGCAGCGGCGCGGAGGGGAAAAGAGGGAGGAGGAGGAACCCTAGGGCGAGGGCTGCTGGTTTTATAGGAGGGCGAGGCGAGCTGGCTCGGCCACGGTGGCCATGGCGAGTGTGTAAAGCAGAGGAGGAGAGGTAGGAGAAAGGTAGTGAAAACTACAGTCTCCCCCGCTGATGGATGGGTCCAGCGTTGCCATGTGGGACGAGTGGAAGAGAGGTTTGGCTGGGTTTTGGGTGAGAAAAGGATCTGGGGGGATAAGTGGGCTGCTGCTGGGCTACCTTCTACTGTGTCGGCCTGCTGGAAGCTGGGCCGCTGCTCTCTCTTCCTTTTTTCCATTTCCTCTGCCAGAAAATAAATAGAAAAGCATAGGGATAAAAGATGGGTGTATGAGAGATATAAGAATATCCCTACAACGCTGGAATTATGCAATAATTGAAATAATTGGTTTGGGCATTTTTAGAGAAAGAAAATTATCGCAAGTTTGAAGTAAATTCGAACTTGAGGCAATTTTGATTCCAACCAAATCAAGTCCAAAAGAGTTGAAAATTGGTAGAGAGGTTTTAGGCATGGTGAGCTAGCATTAGTAAAACAATGAACATTAATGAAGGAGGGAATAATGTCGCATGCAAAAACATGAAGGAAGAAGGAAGGGAGAGATGATGATACATGGGCATGGCTTCAGAGAGCGATAGCAAGGGCTGATGCACCCACAACATCAAAGTAACATGTAACATAAGGAAGAGTGCAATGCACATGATGCTCATGGAAACAACATGAATGACCAACAGCAATATGACAAGAGATAGGCATGGCAAAACAAACAAGGATGCATAATGCAATATAATAAAAGATGAACAAGCTACAACAAGAAAAATTAGACAAGGCACTCAACATGGTCATGGCATCAACATAGAGGAGTGAAATATGCAAAAAATAATTATGATAATGCAACAAACATAATAAACACACGACAACAACGAAAAATAAATGGAAGGCAACTCGAGCATCGGTCTCGGGGCGTTACATCACTAGCGTTGTGGCGCTACTCGTTGCGCGCGACCTGAGAAGAGCGTGTTGCGGGCACTGGTGTGGGCATCCTAGAAGTCGCCACGCCGCCTGTAGGTGGCACGATGCCGCACATGGAGGGCCCCGCGCTGCCTGCGGGGGGCATAGCTCCATTTTTGGGTTTAGCAGCGTGCAGCTCGTCGTCTCGTGCGCCAACGACGCCGCTCGCCAGGCTCTGGCTGCCAGAGCGTCGTGGGTGTTCGTGATCCGCACCTCGGCTCCTAGACGCGACCTCTCCGTCGCACGACCGCACTGGTATGGGCGGTTCGGCTCCATATTAATCGATAGCCGTGATCGTCTTCTTCTTAGGAGCCATGACGATGAAGAACTACTATACTAACTGCTAGGCCGGATTTTCACAACTGCTCAGCCCTACCTGGCGCGCCAAAGATGTCGGGGGAAATGACACCTATGGGATCACGAGGATCGCTTCTACGGTTGGCGGGCGCGGGGTTGTGCAAAGAGCGGGTCTAGAAGTCAGCACAAGGAGATTTTACCCAGGTTCAGGCCACGTAGATGCGTAATACCCTAGTCCTGCTTTGGTGTATACTTGAGTGTTCTCGAGTTCTGGAACTAGCTACGATGCGTGTGTAGACCAAAAAGACCAAATCCTTCCTAAGTACGCCTCAGGCCTCCTTTTATAGGAAGAAGGGGCCTTCACAGTGGCACACAGGAGGTGGAAACCATGTACAGTTTACAAGCTTATGGCCTGTCATTACAGGAAAAAACGCATTAAATGCGCTACTTAGGTGTCCTCTTGCTTTATCGGGGAAGGTAACAAGGCCCGTCTCGTTCGTCGCCGCTCCGTCTTGCTTCGACACGCATCCAGGCCAATGAGGCATGCAGCGCCATGTAGGCTGGCAGGATGCTGAGCTGGCATGGTGGTAGGGTCTTCACGATAATCTGCATGCCACCACGCAGGTGCTTGACTAGTTGGATTACGAGCCACATACTGCCACGTGGGTACTTGCTTTAGTTGGTGGGTCGGTCGCTGAGCTGGGGCGGCAATGCCTTGCCGCGGTCTTGCGTATATTCCTGGCAAGGGTCTTGTCGGGGCCTTGTGAGCGCCCTCTGCAAGAGTCTTGCCGGGGTCTTGCGGGTCTCTTTGGCAAAGAGCCTTGCCGGGGCCTCGTGGGCATCCTTGGCAAGGAGCCTTCTGGTTGTCTTGTCTTCTGGTTCTCACATAGGCTTTGTAGGCTCTTTGTCTTCACAAAGATCTGTATGCCACCATGCAGGCACTTCCTGAGCCTTGGTTCCAACGTTGTCAATGGTGTCGGAACTCTCAGGCTCAAGGGTGGCTGCGATGCTGGTGTTGGGTGAGCTGCCCCCGGCAAGGCTCTTGCCGGGGCTGTATAGGCCGCCCCGGCAAGGGTCTTGCCGGGGGAAGGCCCATCTTGTTGCTTGACCTTCTTGTGCCTCTGTCATGGCGCTGCTCTGGTAGTGTTGCGTTGATATTTCCTTCCTCTGCCCCGCTAAGCGTGGCCGCAGGTGCGGCTCTGACTGCCCGTGCACAAGTAAAGGGGTACAAAAGAGAGCCCCTACTTTTGTGCACTGACACATGTAATAAAGTCTTATATAATGGGATGGATGGAGTGTTGTACTACATCATTTTTCAATCTTTGTTTAGCTTCTAATATTATCTTGGTGCTTTTAGGTACATATATTATTGCCAAAGATCCACACTTCGACCCTTTCTGCGTATGGGGCAATGAGATATTCATGAACCAGCATCAAGTGAGGAAACTGATAAAGATTGTTACTAAAATGGGTCAAAAGATGTCAATCAAACTATTTTTTTACACTTTATGCAAGACAACAGTGAACTGCAGGATGGTAAGTAAGAACCCTGTAGCCTTCTTTTTACTACCCGTAATGAGTTGTGTTAGATGACAATATCTGAATCTTTTTTCTTTTGCGGTGGATCCTGAAGCAGTTTACTCAATATTACTTCACAAACTACATGATTGGCGGCCACCATCACAAGGGGTTGGACTAGTGTCATGCATGACTTCTGCATCCAGGGGAGCACAATAGGGCCATTTCGCTTCACCTTGTTCAGCAACTGGAATGTCTGTCGCCCCTTTCTTTACCATCTGTAATAGTAAAAGTATAGAACCCTGGTACATCATTCTTTATTTGGTGCTTATGTAATTCTTAAACATATGTACCTGTGAATCGAATAATGCATTGGTTGTTTGAACCTTATGGATATGAATAAAGCTATAGCCTACTTTCAAGTTTTACAATTTTAAATAGCAGCAATTAAATTAGGGCAAAAATACGTTGTGCAGGTCATTACGGCACACACGGTTGGTAAAACACAAACGTTTGCGATATACACCATAATCCGAGACGGTTCACAGAGAGGAAACGTATGCAAGCATGCACACAGTTGCCTTTTGCAAAGCGTGTGTGTTGTCAGACACTATCACATATGGTGCAGGGAAAGTAAATGTGTGTGATTGTCCGCCTATCGTACACGGTTTATAATCATGAACTATTTGTGACGTTCCAGGCATCATAAAACTCCCGTGCCTAGAATATTCCTGGAAAACTCCCGTGCCTGGAATCTGCCTGGTTTTAGGCAGAACCCTAAAACTCCGACTGCGATGTCAATGCAAGAAAAAACTAGTAGCAAGGATGAAGCGTTTGGGATATTCGAGATATCGGAAACGGTTATATAGGGACAACCGTATGCATCAAGGCTCCCTATCCCCGACGGTTTCTGGGTCGTGTGGGAAGGACCCCCCCTATCGCCCACACACACTTGGAGATGGTTCCAAATGCCATCGCGGAAAGGGGTTAAAAACCGTTTGTTTAGGACCGACACACACCAGTGTGTATTAAGTTCATAGAGAAACAGAGTAATGCAGTAAGAACGATGACATGATGTTGACAAGATCTATTCATGTAGGAATAGAGCCCATCTTTTTATCTTAATGGCAACGATACATGTGTGTCACTCCTCCTTCTATCACTAAGATTGAGCACCGCAAGATCGAACCCATCACAAAGCACCTCTTCCCATTGCAAGAAAAATCAATCTAGTTGGCCAAAACAAAACAAAGTTTTGCAGCAGAAATACAAGGCAATAATAATCGTGCATATATAAGAGATCAAAGAAGAATCGAATAATATTCATAGATAGATCTGATCGTAAACTCATAATTCATCGGATCCCAACAAACACACCACAAAAAGCCATTACATCAAATAGATCTCCAAGAACATCGAGGAGAACATTGTATTGAGAGTAGAAAAGAGAGAAGAATGTGGCATCCCGGCTCAGAGCGACCGGTTTACCTTGCATTGCCAGCCCAGAGATCAAGTCTACTGGCAACACACAACAACTTGGTATAGAAAGACAACCGCTTTATTGAAGCATAGAGTCTATATTACAACAAGTAGCAAGGCCAAGCGGCACATACAGTGTTGCTGAACATATCTACATTATTTAGTAGACATGAGCAGGGGCCTCGACATCATGATAAAGCTATGCGGCAGCGGAACGATGATGTAGAAGGACTCCATCTCACAGGGACGCTGATGTGGACACCGTCTAGACTGCGATGCACGATGCAACTCCAACTCCAGTATGACTTCTGCTGGAACTGGCATGACACACCAGGTGAGTACTTTGAATGTACTCGCAAGCTCACACAAATAAAGCAACAATGGCAAACAACAGCAATGATATTTAAGGAGGTTTAATGCAAAAACTAATATGCTACTCACGAAGTGATTGTGCACATAATAGGGCTTTTTAGATCCGCTTACCATCTCGGTTACCTCATAACCACGAACAACATCATACCAAGGTGATCACCTCCGGATGACAAATGAAACCACCTCGGTGGTCTCAACAACTTCATCAACATAACCAGTGCCACAAGGATTCCTTTAGTGTGCAAGTTTAATATTTCTGTTGATCCACGGTGTGACCTACTACGAACGTGTGTCCATGACCGAGGACGCGACTATCGATAGATTAAATACACTTGCAGAGGATAGCACAATGTACCGACACCACATAACCCATGGACTCAAACTCCCATTTGGGTGGACCAACGATGTTCGACAGAACCAATCTATTGCCATGACACTCTCCCGGCCACTCCGACCCACGCCCCTTTGGGCTAAGTCATGGGTGGCCCTGATGCCACTCCGGACATCAAACGGCCACCGTCGTGGCAAAACAATCGTCCCAAATGGGGACATGGTACCAAAACAACTACGGGCACACAAGGGTATGCCTGCCTACTGGGCCAGGGTAGCGCAAGCGCATAACCTTCCTTAGTTGGAGGCATTGGCGAGAGGCATAACAATAGACCGAGAAAGGACCTCCCCATAAAGGCAAATGCGGTTGCACTTGGGAAGTACCATGACTCTATCAACAGCATGTTCAAGTTGGTTTATTATCAGGTTTCATCTTGCAAATAAATTTTACCGAGTCATAGTATGCCATGAAAATGCAATGAACCATATATGCATCATTTCAACAATATTGATATGATCAAGCATAACATCTCATTACTCTACTGCATAAACTTAGTTATCCAACTATAATGCTACTGATAACAGAACAAGCATAGCAAGAACATGAAACTAGCATCAAATAATCATATTCAAGTGAAAATCATAGTTATTGAAATGACATTCTTGCAAATATTTGTGATGGCTTGCCTTAGTGCAGAGGAGGGTCACACTCCTCCTGGTTGTCCTCAAGGCAACAAGTTCTTTCTGAAAATAATTAAAATAGCAAAAATAAAATGTCACATAACACTGTTTAATGCACCAGAAAAATATCCACAACAAGAAAAAATCTCATCTTTTGCATGCTAATAGAGGAGTTTAACACAAAACCAATGCAAAAAGAATCATATCATTTGGACTTATAGAATAGAAACTAGAGTTTTTAAAAGTTTAGTCAAATTTTTGAATTTAAATTGTTTTTTTTTTGAAAAATCAGAGAGTGGGTGACGTCGAAGGCGTAAACCCGCGGGGCGACTCCACTCATACCGCCTCGAGGGAGGCTGAGTGGCTGACCAGCGGGCCCCCGCGGTCAGGTTCAGAGAGAGAGAGAAACAGAGGGAGGGCGGCTCGTCGTCGGTGATTCTCCGGCGAGGAGGGCTCGGATGCGCAAGACTACGGCGAACCTGCACGTACCCGTAGCTCGGCGAGAGGTGGACGGAGGGCATCGTGGTGGTCATCTCCAGATGCGTCGGCGGAGGAGAGCTCGTCGGAGTGGTTGAATCCGGCGAGGCAGGGCCGGTCCAGCAGCACCAGCGCGACCACTAGAGCACCATGAGCACACCAGAGAGGTCGGAGGAAGACGAAGAGCGCCAGAGGAAGCAGAACGCCGAGGCGGGGTCGGCAGTGATCTCTGGAGCAGAACGGCGGCTAGAGGCAAGCCTGGCCTGGCCGCTGCTATCTAGAGGAAGTGTGAGTGCCAGAGGAGGAGGGTGGTGGGGTTGAATGAGCTCAGGGGGGGGTCCTAGTTATAGCCGTGGCTGAGGGAGGGGATCGAGAGCGCCGGCAAGCTCTCCGGAAGCGGTGCCCCGCGACGAGAGGGGTCATAGAGAGGGGAAGAAGTGGCCACGGGTCACGCGGCAACTGTGGGAGCTCGCAACCAAACACTATGTGCTCCGGCACGACGTGCTTGTGACCGCTGCGGTGAGCTCTGGCATCAGCGAGCGGCAAGGAGGGCTCAAGGGTGATGAGACGAAGCAGTAGGTGCTAGGTGGTGAGCTGGTTTGGCCTCGGGCGCGCGCACGGGCGAAACAGAGGCCTTGGCGCCACCCAGAGCGCGCCGAGCACTGGCTTGGCACCATGTACACACGCTGTCACCACGTGAACTCTGGCTACGCGGCGCACTGAGGATTAAAATCATGTCTGGTGGATTGTTCTTGCAGTGTTAGGTCTAGGAGAAGTGATGGTTCACTTCCAGGCCGACTAGGTTGAACATGAGAGCCTCGGCAAGTTTCTGGACAGAAACTTGGGAGCTAAGTAGAGAGGATTCTAGAGAGAGTTAGGAGCTGATCTTTGGGGGTTAAGCATCTCTTAGGAAGTTAATGATGCCCTAAAAATTTCAGCTCCACAGGATCAAGGAAAATGCACTTCCTTCACAACATGCATTTTCTGGCCAGAACAGAAAAGATTTTCTGTAGCAAAAATATTCAAAATACCCATGAAATATTTTTGCACAGGGAGTTGTGCCAAGGTCCAAAGTATATTTAGGAATTTTCTCAGAATTTTGTGGGCAAGAAAAATGAGGGTTGCTTTGGAGTAGAAGTGAATGAAATGCTATATCAGAGAGAAAATGAATATATTTCATTTAAGAAAAAGATTTCCCAAGGTCATATTTGGATGTATCAGAGTGGAAGAGATGGGTTTGAAGGTCAGATGAGTCACTTGGGTGAAAATCAAAGAAATGCCCAAGTTATTAAGTCCAAATGAGTTGATCCAAAACTCAAATTAAATTCAAAAATGCAATAAAATCCAAAAAAGAAAAAGGGCAGAAACCAGGGTGTCACAAACTATCGTGGAAGTTCCACGGCAGATGTCCTCATGGAAGGACTTAGTTGTGGAGCCATTGCGATGAGGTTAGCTTAAACGGGTTAAACAAGGCAAAGTACACGGGGAGTTTATACTGGTTCGGCCCCTTGCGGTGAAGGTAAAGGCCTAATCCAGTTTGAGGTGGTATTGCTAGGGTTTCGATGACCAGGGAGCGAATACACTTTTCCTGGCTCTTGAGTTGTTGTTTCTTGTCCCTAAACCGCCGTCGGGTCATCCCTTTATATACACAGGTTGACACCCGGCGGTCCACAGAATCCCGGCCGCCTCATAAACGTGTCCTGCTCGGTATCTACTCCTTCCTATCTTACAACACAGGTCACACACCTTATGGCGGTTTATATCTATGGGCCCTAACCCACCTTTGGGCTTTGGGCCTTCTTATTAAGTCACCTTCGTAAATCACCATCGTCTATATCTTCATGGGCTTTAACACTGGTAAATCATCATGAGTATGATCCGGCCCCACCTGGGCGGTTTATACTCAATAGTAATATCCCCAACATTAGGCCCCAGGTTGATTTGAACTTGTTCATGTCAATCTTCAACACTTAGAAAAATTCCTCCTTCATTACCTTCGTGAAGCTTGTAACTCGCCGTGATGTCATCTTCTAGGATCATGATTACCCGCCATGATGTCATCTGTCATTAATTTTATACAGAGCCAAATCTTTAATGTATCTCCTTATTTTTAATGAACCTCCGAAAATCGATGCGTCTGCACTGTTACAGATCCGTCTTTGACCTCCTCGATTCTTGCGCTTGCCACTGATCCATTATCCTTATAAATAGGGGGGTCCCTTTCTCTCCCCCCCCCCCGTGCCTCTTCGTCTCGTTGTCTTCCTTGCGACGCCCTAACACCCGAGCTCAGCCGCCGCCGTCAAGCTTCACCTCTGCTTCAACGTTGGCCGCTGCATCAACCTGTTCGGATCAGATTCCACTCGCGCGCCTCCGCCATTCAACGGCCTCAGTAAGTTCTTCCTCCTCCCCTCTGTAGATCTAATTGGGGTTCGCACGAGCTCCTGGAGGTTCAGTGTTGTTCTTCCCCTGTTCTTCTCCGTAGCATAAATGGCGAATTCAAACATGATATTTTCCTGTGCGGTAGTAGCTATTGTTCCCTTTTTCATCATTAGAATATCTATTTTTGTATAGAAAAATCCCATCTGGATCTGATGAACTGCTCAAGTACCCATATTAAGTCTGAATATATTTTCCTTTCCTGACGCGCGGTAGATCCAATATTGTGATATCAATCTGTGAAACCTGTTCTTGATTCACTTAGCATTTTTCCAACTTCAGATCTATATTTTAAATATCTGTGTAAGCGGTTTAACATTGGAAAATAATAACCCGACAGGTACCATTAGTCCTCTCTTAAACCGTCAAGCGCTCATCTTTGTAATTTGATAATGTCAATCTTCAGTTTAATACTTATGCATGCTTCAACACTGTCCACCTTTTAACCTTTAATGGATTAACCATCAACCTTAAACCGGCACAAATCTTCTTTCAGGTTGTCGAACAATGGCCATGTCTTATTATGCGTGTAACTGGGTTCAATCCCAGGTTACAGAGGAAAACTGAACGGGTGTGTTGCAACCGATGCTTTAGCGAAGAAGATAGGCATCCATTGGAGAGCCCCCGGTCCAGAAAATCCTCATGAGCCCAAGGATGGGGAAGTGATCGTTTTTGTTGATCATCTAAGTCGAGGGTTCAACCCTCCCAGATAAAAAAATTCCGCGATGTGCTTAATTGCTTCCAACTTCACCCTCAAGATATTGGACCTAACTCCGTGTCCAATATTTGCAACTTTCAAGTATTTTGCGAAGCTTATCTGCACGAAGAGCCCACAGTCGAAATGTTCAGAGATTTCTTCTATTTAAACCGCCGTACTGAATTTACGGATGGGCCCAACACTGAACTTGGCAGGGTTTCAATTCAGAAAAGAAAAGATGTCAACTTCCCTCATGCTAAGCATCATAGCCACCAAAAAGATTGGAATCAAACTTGGTTCTATTGCCGGGATACATCTCCATCTTATGAGAATCCTCCGCCGGGTTACCGTGCTCACCGGCTTACCAGTACACATCCATTCCCGCAAAGACTTAGTGCAAAGGAACGGGCCAAGTATGTACCACAGCTTTCAAATCTCAGAGCCTTTGTAGCAAACGGTTTAACAGGCATTGACTTTGTCCGTTGCTGGGTATCTTGGAGCATTCTACTTTTAAGCCGTCACCCCAGTTTAATGTGTGAATAAACAGGGGACGCGAAGGACCCTCAATGCAACACTGATTTTCAGCTGACTGATGCTGAAATTGTTGAATCTGTCTAGAAAATGTTGGATCAACCAGTGGCCAATTGCAGCAAAACAGGGCTTAGTCCTTTCTACGCTTCAAATAAGCCGCCAGCTGTAAGAATTGCCCAATTCCTGCTTTCATCCATATTCTTAAACCCCCCTTATTGTCACAGCCCTAGCTTAGATTTTGCTTGTCCTTGCATGATCATCATGTCATCATGTCTAAATTTCATTTAAATATGAAATGGGGGTTGAACAAACCCTAGCATCAAATTAAATCAAATAGGCTCAAGTAAAATCTTCTTCAATGAACCCAAAATGCCCTTAAAAATGCTAATAATTTATGGAACAAGGTGAAAACCTAAACCAAAAATGGTGGACATTTTTCCAGGACATAAATGGGCTTTGAATTAATCCAATATGTATTTTAATTGGAGCTTTAAAATTCTATAAATATTTTTACAGCTCCAAATATTTTGAAACTTGCTGAGGGTCTCTGATATAATTCAGTTAGTGCCCATAAAAAGTTTCAAAAGCTTACAAAATGGTTTAGTACCAAACTAAATCAAAAACAATTAAAGAAAACAGAAGAAATATAACAGACAAAGGAAAGGGCCTTACCTCACTTACCTGCCTGGCCCAAAACTCATGTTCTGGCCCAGCCCACAGGGGCAACAACGTCTTCTTCCTCCTGCCAGGAGGAGAAGCAGCTGCGTGCCTGCACGCGCGCGGCCGACGACGCCACCTCCTGCTCCCGTGCAACGCCCGGCTCTTCCAGCCACACCAGTGAGACGCCCAGACCCCCCAGATCCTTTCCCCCTCTCAGCGCTCTCTCTCCCTTCGCCTGGACCCCTCTCTCTAAGTGAAATCTAAACCAATTTTTTTCTGTTACTAGTGGCGCACCTAGCAAATGGTGCGCCACTAGTAAGTTTGAATTTTTTTGTTCTGTTACCAGAGAGATTTTGCAAATAAAGTCAAAATTTCCCCCCTCTAGATCTTAAAAGCCATGTATCTTTCGTTCTGTTACCAGAGAGATTTCGCAAATTAAGTCGAAATTCATATTTGTAAATTTTCCCAACAACTAGACCACATATCACATGGGAAACTTATTTTCTTTTATTTTTTTGACATTCCCATCATTTTCATTTATTTTTTTAAAACTAAAAATGAGGTCCACGGGGGGGGGGGGGTGCATTTAGCACCAGGGTTACTAATGGTGCACCTGGTGTGTGGTGCGCCATTAGTAGTTTTGAAAAAAATAAAAAAAATTGTGCGCACTGTCCACTGGTGCGCCACTACTAACAAATTGTTTTTTTCAGAACTACTAATGGCGCACGGTGGGTGTGGTGCGCCATTACTATGTCAACTAGTAATGGCGCACTATCCCCTGGTGCGCCACTGCTAACATTTTCTTTTCAAAACTACTAATGGCGCACCACACGCCAGGTGCGCCATTAGTAATATGTCAATAATGGCACACCTGTATCTGGTGCGCCACTGCTATGGCGCACCACATACATGGTGCGCTATTAATGTCCATATCAGCTATAGCCCTTTTCCTAGTAGTTACCCGAGTGCGCACGTCGCCACCATCGCTGACCACCGCGGCCACCAGTCTCCCCACAACCAGCCAGCTACTCCACGAGCTCCGCCTCACTACCGCGCACCTCTACGCCAGAACCCACGAGCCTGGAGGCCCTGTGAAGCCTCCATCATCATCATCTTCCTCGCCTCTGTCCGGCGATCGCCGTCGCTGATATACCGGGTCCCCCGCGTCCTCGAGCTAGCTGAGCACTCCATCAACCTCGCCGTGACACCCTATTCTATTCACCTCACCTCTCTCTCGCGGACATCCCCTAGCTAGACTACCCGCCGGACCCGAGAGGTCCCGCCACCATGGCTCCTCATTGCCGGGGCCAGGGCCACCGCAGCTCACTCCGAGCACGGAACCGTGCTCCATACCTCACCAGGAGCACGTAGCACACACCAGCACATTCTCTAGTGCACCGCAACGTCGAACCCGTCGTAACTCGAGCTCCGGCCACCACCGCGGTGCTCGTCGTTGGCGTTTCCGGCCACCCCAGGCTCGGAGACCATCACCGTTGGATGCGCCGCTTCGCCAGCGTCCCAAAAACCCAACCGCGCGCCGAACGGTGCACCGGAGCGTTTTTTCGAAGCCCCTGGCCGCCGCTGACCTCGCCGGCGGGTTTGACCCGTTTTGACCCATGTGGGTCAATGACAGCTGGGGCCAACCCCCTGCTAACTATAGCTTAGGATTAGTTTTTGGATAATTAACACTGTTAATAATTGAGTCACTGACCACTGGACCCCACTGTTATGTTTGACTCTGGTCAGCCCGGTTGACCTGCTGACGCAATAAATGTTTTCTAGATTATTTCTATTCTGGAAATTACAGCAAATTAGCAAAACAATTCATAGAAAATCAACCGTAACTCTAAATGAAATAATTTATATATGAAAAATGATCAGAAAACTCCAAAGAATCTATTCATGGCATTTTCATGCATGTTTGAGCAACCTGAAGCTACCGTATATGACAATTTGAATTAATGGCATTTGAAATGCCCTATGTGGAGTTTGAATTTTAACCCTTGGTTCAAATCAACTTCATTTAAATCACTACTAGTTGCATTAGGCCAAATCACAACAAATTGCCATGTCACATTCATGCATCATATTGTAGCATTGCATTGATTGTGTTCTTTCCTATTTGCTGGTATTTGTCCCCTCTCAGTAGACGTGGTTTCGACGATGTGATTGATGACACCGATGAAGTGCTATACTATCTTCAGAAGTACCAGGCAAGCAAAACCCCCTTGTTCATTCCAATGCAATCCCACTCTCTCGTCTGCTCTCTTTTACTGCATTAGGACAACGGTGATTCAACTGTTACATGCTACCGTAGTTGAACCCCTTTCCTCTGCATGACCTGTCATTGCCACAATAAATAGATGAAACCCACTAGCATCAGTAGGAGTTGTTTGAGCCCTGATGTGCCTACTCATGCTTGTTGTCATGCCTGCTACTGCTTAGAGTTGAGTCAGGTCTGATTCATCGGGGGTGAATTGGAATGTGGTAACATGTCTTACTGTTGAGAGCTAAGTGTGTGAACACGATTTGGTAAAGGTAGCGGTGAGAGGCCATGTAGGAGTACATGGTGGGTTGTCTCATTGAAACTGTCCTCAGGAACTGAGTTCTGTGTTTGTGATCCATGAACAACTACTACCACACATTGGGCTCCGGGCACTCCAAGCTCGCTCGACTTATTAATCAACCTGATCTCTGTCCAGGAGTTGCAACTAGTTTCTGGTGTTTGTAGGTAGTGCTAGTAGTCTACCAAGGGGCACCCGGTACAGGTGGGCTTGGGATAGACTAGGTGCAGTGGCACGGTGTACCAAGCATCGCCCGTTTGGTGGGCTTGGGAACCCTGCTCACATAGTTTGGGGCCGTCAACGACACCCCAGCCGGATCTCCTTGTGGACGGAACCCGAATAGGCGATAAACCTGGACTAGAGACCTGCGTGGTTAGTCAGGTCATGGCCGACACCCTCGCCAGGATCCCGCTTGAAGGTTGCCCAGATACATGACGTGTACCTGGTGGTAACTGGCGAGAGCGTCTGTGAAGAAGTACCCCCCTGGAGGGTTATAAATGATTTATTCGAATAGTCGCGTCCGCGGTAAAGGACTTCTGGGTTGCCTATACAGTTCATAGACAAGTGAAAGTGGATACTCTAAAATGCACAAGATAAGCGTGAGTCCTATGGATGGCCTTCTCGTATGGAGATGGGAGCGGATCTATAGTGGTGTATTGATATGGTGAATATGTGGACTCATGTGCGCCACCTCAAAAGAGTTACCAGCAGTCGTTGTTCAGGATAGCCACTGAGTCAAAGCTGGCTTGCTGCAGTCAAACTCCACAACCCCTTTGTTGATACTGATGCATATGTAGCTAGTTTTGATGTATGTCTTGCTGGGTACATTTTTACTCACGTTTGATTAATTTATGTTTTCACAGAGAGTCTTCAGTCTCACTAGTAGTTCCGTGTGGACTTCAACGTTTAGCCCTTTACCTCAGCTACGATCTTTTACCCTTGGGAGGGTCTTGTAGATAGATAGGCTTACTACCCTTCTCTCTTTTCAGATGTCTGTATTGTCACGACCGGTTTTTCAATAAAAATATTTATTGAACCACCGACCTATGAAGTCCAATATGAGGAAAATCCTTCATACCGGTAGACAAAACTTTGATACAATAAGCCAGTAGCAATACAACCTTACAGGGGTCGGACTGAAGATGCCCAACCAATTATTACAAACACGCCAATAATTATACATAAAGGCGGATATGACTCAAAGGTGTGGGGTGGAAATACCCTTGACTCGAGATATGAGTGGTTGGTGGAATAACACAGTGGGGTGGTTAATAAGTCTACTGCACTGGCGGCTCATCGAGCGTCGAGGTGAGGCTCGATGAATTTATTTGGGTAGAGGAAGCGGATATATCACAATGACTAGTCCAGGGATCGCACGAGACTGACTAGGATTCCTCTAGGCGTCGGACTCGCTATCGAATTCTTCATCCATGAGATCGCCTTCGTCAGCATCTGGCCAAATCAACAAGCCAGGTGAGTACTTTGAAAGTACTCGCAAGACAGTTCAGACAAAAGATATAACAAATGAATGCATGAATGAGTCATGATTAATTTTAACAATGTTCAGATAAATCAGTATAGCAAAATAAAGTAAGAAGGGAATCGGCGGTAGTCCGCTCGAAAACCCAAAGAAAGATAAACTCAATACCGATCGAGTGTCTGAAGTGACGCCTCGAAGGGTGAAGATAAATAAAACATGCCACAGTCGGGCGTCTGGGCGACACCTCATAAAGGGCTTTTATTGAAATGAAAATACATGCGTGCCGCAGTCGGACGTCGGAGCGACATCACAGAAAGGGCTTATAATAAAAGTAAATAATAACGATGCATGATCGGACGTCGGCGACATCACAAAAGGTCTTATAATGAAAATAAATAACAACGATGCATGATCGGACGTCTGGCGACATCGCGAAAGAACTTATAATGAAAATAAATAACAACAATGCCGCGATCGGACGTCGGCGACATCGCAGAAAGGGCTTATAATGAAAATAAATAACAACGATTGCATGATCGGACGTCTGGCGACATCGCGAAAGGGCTTATAATGAAAATAAATAACAACGATTACATGATCGGACGTCTGGCGACATCGCAGAAAGAGCTTATAATTCATTATTTATAAGCGACAAGATATAGTGCTCACAAAAATATTTATCACAAGACAATAAGCGGGTCATCCGTTCACGGGAAAGTAAACATTTAACACTCAAATGGTTCTCGGGAGTTTACATCCTTTGAGACCGACACTTGACAAGATGACATGATCACGGTACTTGGACATGAATAAGATGAATTCAAAATTTTGACTCTGCAGAGTTTGTACCAAAATTGTCCACAGCCAGCAGATTCCGTAGTCACGAAGGACTAGTTCCGTTCTGGTATTTCAGAGGAAACACAACTAGCTAGTACACACCCATCATACCTCACGTCGCCAGGAATCACCCTAGACAGCGTTTAAGAAAAACTTTGAGAGGGGGAGATCACAATCTCGAATAGCATGGGATCAAATTTATATACGCGCACTCTAAGGGGTGCCCCCCTCTCGGTCCCAACCGGAAACACCCATGCCCCCTGACCGGATGAAAGGCTTTAATCCAGGGCCATGGAACCTTCATCCCGGCCTCTCGATTTGGTGTGTACCAGGAAGTGGCTTGCAACCTACTAGGTCGTATCCCTTGCGGGAAACAGCTGGTAGTACGGAAAGGAAGACGGACGGAAGCGGCCGATTTATGTTGACCTTTGGGTCAGCGATATGGCATAAGCCTGGCATGCTACAACACTGCAATCTTACCCATACTCATGCCAACTCATGGCCATGCAACAAGTTTCCAGCAACTCACGGATTTACCGAGCTCATTTGCTTCAATGCTCACGAGATAAACTATCATCGAAAATGCTCATGAACGTGCCATGATACAAAAATAATGCAAACATGCCCAGACACTCATCATATCAAAAGTTAAAACTTTTCTTGCCTGGTTCGGAGTAGTCAGGGTCTATCTCGGCGAAGTTCGCGGTTCCGTCACCTCCTTCGGTATCTACGGCAAACAAAAATACACGCGCTAACGTATTTACCGTGGGGTACAGAAAGTTGATCCAAATATTTTTCAAATAAATATGACAAAAAACTAGACAGAAAAATAAAGATGACAGAAAAGGAATCAATCAAAAATCATTTTCTGTTTAAAAGTTATAAGAGTTTTGGTCCAAGGACCCATCTGTAATGAAACAGAAAGTTTCCAGGGGGCTCTGTGGAAAAGTCCAGGATAACGTTTCGTTTAAAAGAGACGGCGGTGAGGCTGACAGGCGGGCTCCACCTGTCGGGTTTGAAATTTCAAACAGAGCGCGACGACGCCCGAGAGGTGCGGTGGTCGCCGGCGGTGATCCACGGCGAGGCAAGGTGATCGGGGGTTACCTTCGAGATCAATGCACCGTTCCGCGTCTGTGGGTGGTGGTGGTGATCGCCCGGCAGCCTGTGTCGACAATGCCCATGCTCCGGCGGACGGCGGTTCGGGCGTCGTGGATCTCGCGGAGGGAGCTGCGGGGTCAAATAGGAGTGGGGTTTAGTCTCCCGGTTGCTCGAGAGGGTTCTTGTGAGTTAGAAGGCGTCGGAGGCGGCCTCACCAGAGCGAATCGAGGTGGAGGCCGAGGCGGAACAGGCGGCCGGAGTCGGGAAGAAGGGCCTCGAGGCTCTCCCGGTGGCTAGGCGAGGTCTAGTGAGGTGGTGGAGTCGTCGCGGGGCGAGGCAGGCTCGGGGTGCTATATATAGCCGCCCGAGTCGGTTGCCATGAACGGATAAGTCCGGCGAGTTGATTCTGGCGGCGCTGTGGCTGGACGGTCGGCTTAGGAGCTTGAGCATCGCCTAGGTGGAGTAGTGGTGCCATTTAGGGTCCAGCTCAGCACGGGAGGAAGGTTTACGGCTTGCCCTCGACGGAAGCGGCCGCCACGGCCCGTCGGCGGCAGAGAGCGCTGTGCGTGCCAAGCCACGGCGACGGTGCCGCATCGTCTGTTGGCAAGGTGGTGGCCACGCGGAGCCACCAGGACGCTTAAGCGGCGCCCGAGCAGCGTTCGCCGCAGTTTTGCCCCTGTCGCCGTTCACGGTGTTTGGCGCCGCAAAAGCGCGCCGCAGGTGGGCCAGGGTGCCACCGACGCCGGGAAGGCGCCAAGCGCACGTGTGGAGCTCCGGACAAGCAGGCCAGGCTGCAAGCATCGATCCAAACGCACAGTGGGCATGTGACTGAAGTTCTGTCGGAGAAACGACACTGAACTTTCTGAATTTACTGAATATGAACAAAACAGTGCATGCCAGGTGTTCGACAAAATGATTCTGGTATCCAGGGATTTTTCCTTGAGCTGATTTTTGGTGGAGTGGTCTCTCATTGCAACTAGAGGTTGCCTGAATTTTGGTGGAATTTTTGGAGAAGTGTAGATATGAATTTCACCAAATTTGGAAAATCTGGTCCAAACTTGTAGTGAGTGAAATTTGAAATATTTGAAAGGAAGAAGAGTGGACCAAGATGGTTCTGGGTTGTGGATACCAAGGACTATGCAGGGGTGTGGAGTTGAGGTCAAAAATCAAAAGCTTTAGGGTACTTGCTTTGCAAATCACCTAGGCTCAAAAGAAAAGACAGAATTATTTTGGGAGGAGAAATGATTGGAATAAAATCCAAAAATGGATTTTATTAGTTTGGACAGAATGTTTGAGTTGTACCAAAGTTGAAGGAGAGATTTTTGGGAAGGTTTTACCATGTGGTGTATGGAAGAATCATGAATGGTTTCAAATATGGGAGAGGATGAAAAACTCCTAGAGTTTCCCTTTGAAAGAAAATACTCCAAAGATTTTTCTTGAAATTTTGAGAAGAGGGCAATCAGAAGAAAATTTAAAAGCAAACACTAGAGTTGAAGGAGATGCAAAAATAAAATATTTGCTGAAGGGAAAAAGCTTTGAGAGAGATTTTTGGAAGGGTTTTGGAGACCTCCTTCAAATCCAACAAAATTTTGAAGAAAACCAAAGGAAAATTTTTGGAGTGTCACATGTACTCAGACATGTTTATGCTTCCGCCTGTGCTTGTTGCCTGTATGACTTGAATGATGGGTCATCAGACCCATGTTTGTAATACCTAGCTCCTCGAACCCTAATGAATAAATACTTTGAGTCATAGAGTTTTGTTGTGATGCCATGTTGTATTTGCACACATATCGAACATATTGTGTGTATGTTATTGAAATGCTTGGTATTTGTGGGATCCGACAACCTAGTTGTTTATTCTTGGTAGCAACTCTTATGGGGATATGTCTCCTAGTGCTTCCACTGAGCCTTGGTATCTTGCTACTGCTTCGGAACACTTAGGCCGGCCGGCGTGTGTCCTTCTTCGTACCCGTGTCCGTCCCTTCGGGGAAATGTCACGCGTTGTTCCTTTAAATCCTTGTAGCTTGCTACGACTTGGGTTCGTACGTTGATGACCGACACGTTCGTTGCTGGGTCATGTATGCCTGTCCCTGTAAGTTAGTGCCACCTTGGTTTTACGACTAGTTATGTTGGCTCGGGTTCTCTGTCTTATGGATGCTAGTGACACTATCATATACGTGAGCCAAAAGGCGCAAATGGTCCCGGGCCAGGTAAGGTGGCACCCGTGGGAATATCGTGCGTGAGGCCGCAAAGTGATATGATTGATTACATGCTAGATCAGTGTGACTTAGGATCGGGGTACCGACAGCTTTGGTATTAGAGCCTGACTGCCTATAGGATTACCAAGCCAAACTGGTCGAAGTTGAGTCTAGAAATGCTTTAGTTATATAAGCGAATTGATTGTGGAAGGGAATGTAAGGCTCTTTTTACTCCTTTACCTTTATGTCCTTCAGATCTGAGTCACCCTCTTCTTTCCTACGGGGATTAAGGACTAGGCTTCTCATCTTTCTATCAGGATCACGTGTTACTAATCCTTAGACTTATAGGATTGTTGGTTAAGCCTCAGTTTTGTTCCTACTACTTCCGTGTGTTAACAGTTGGTCTCGGAACCTTGATATGGTGATGTTGAGTGGTTATGCCACCATTTTGCAGGATGTCTCAAATATTTTTGAGCATTTATAGCCGTTATGCTGTCCGAATCATCCCAGGTTTCTAACTAGTCTGACGCATTTGCAAATCCCTTCTTCCCATTTCCGATGTCCTTTTGGGCCAGATTAATAACACTAAACGGTCTGTTGAGGTACTCCATTGCCTTGACATATATGTTGGAGCTAGTATTATGACCCTAGGCATCCTAGAGAACCACCCAATAATCTAACAATGCTTTATATCCCCAGTGTGATAATTTTGGCCACCATTCTCGAAAGCATACCGTGATGTTATTTAGTTAGTACGCATTCTATTTCTGGGTTCTTGAGCCCAAAATTCACTCTACTTGCCTCGTGTTGGTAGTGTTTGCTCGTTCCTTTAGGATATTAGTAGCCTTTGTGATAGTCTTTGAGGTCCATGGTATATCATTTTTCCAATACCATGAACCATTTTGGCAGAAGATCTTTGAACCAATGATCACAACAAGAGTGCTCTTGATGAGTTCTCCATTCTACATTGTGAATCTGCTAGTTCTACCTTTCTACATGGGCTATCCCGAAGAAATGTGGAGTTTTGCTCGACATACCAATCTATGCATCCACAACTCAGAAAGATATATGTTCCTTTGAGTTGTCCCTCCTCAGCTATATTCCGACCCCGTCTATCAGTTGAGAGTCAGGAGTAGTTGTGCATTCGTGTTCATCGATGCCTTTTAGCCCTATGGTCTGTCAAGCCATTCTATTCCAGAATGACTAGGAGAAACAAACTCCAGTACCTTGTTCATTTTGGGGATTGGGTCAAAGTAGTTGTATTCCGCAGATAAAAATGCCAACCCGTCTTTTGCTCTGTTCTACCCTGTAGTATTACCATCTTATGTCAGGATTGTCATGAGAATTTCACCATCTCTTATGGATTCTTGACGCAGTGATACTTCTCGACATCATTGTTTCATTCCTCGGTTCCGTGTTATTGTAACCGGAATGCCGACAAGTAAACTGTGAGGTGTGAATTCAATACTCCTAGCAACTCGGTTGCTTGGTAGTTAATGGACGATAATTTCATTCTTAGCATGTTGGTTACTAAATCATCATTTTCTAAGATTGATAGTGTGCCACCTAGTCCATTTTCCCTGGTGCACCGCTCGATCAATGAGTTAGGATTGTAACAATCCTTTGCTCTTTTGGTCATATCGTCTTGCTCTGAAAAGCAAGATTGCTCTCGAGCTTAGTAACATATCGGTGGTTCGTGATTTTCCGGATATCTTCCCAGAAGTATTACCAGGTTGTCCCCTGACCGTTATGTTGAGTTCGCGATCAAGTTGGTTTTCTTGCAAACCACCCTTTTCTCCAAAAATCTTTGTTGGATACCTCTGAACTAATTGGTTAAGCTAAACAACTACTTGTAGAGTTGGAAGATAAAAGCTTAATCCACTTAGTTCACTCCAAAGGGATATCTTGTGTGTGTATGTTGAAGAAAGATGATATCTTCATCAATTGATCTCCGTGGTTAGTTTTTGGATCTATTATCTTATCCAAACTTTGATTTGAGTATGGGCTGTCGTCAAAACAAATTAGTACCAACGATGTTCATAATGCTGTCTTAATCGTGGTTGTATCCTCGAGCATACATCATTATATTCTTTGATCTGACCAATGCAATCACCTTGTTCACACAGTTGTGGAATTCCATCTTTATTGGAATTTTGATGAATTATTATTGAGCCCATCGGCAACATCCTTATCTTCTCCGTAACTTGTGTTGAACATTAAGCTAGTGTTGGAAACTTTTGAAAGCACTTTCTTCATGCTAGCTCATGAAGTATTTGTTCGATGAAAGAAGTGACTTCCTCTTATACACGTGCATTTGGTACAAATTGCCGCCGTGAATTCGAGAAAGTTAGTTTTGCTTCCTCTGGAATCATCCCAAGTCAGTCATGGATGTGTGAACTATTCTATGGTCTGATAGACTGATCATCTTCATTCCATATGTATTCCCTAGCACATAAAGCCACTTATTGATTTGTTCAAGGATAAGGAGTTTGTTGTGCTAATACTAGTTCAGGCACAAGATTCCGTTAACCTCAATGATGGTTCCCCATCTGAACTCGGTAGTGTTTTATTGTAAGACTACTATGTGGTCATGCTTGTCTGGGACAACGTGTTCACATGTGTGTAGCAGAACCAGCTCATGTTTTGGAGCTTGCTATCGTAGTTCATTTTCCCGAGAATTTCGCAACGTCATCTCGTCGATTTGTGCTGCAAGCTTTCCTTTTCATACAACATGAGTATAAAATATCCTTCCACCAACCAGATCTGAATCTCAGTCAGATATGATGGTTGGAACATTCCCAACATTTGCATTTTGTCCCCATCTTGCACCGCCATTGTGCCCATTTCCCATGGGCTGCCCTTCTCAGCAATTGTTGTCCAGGATCATCTTTAGAAGTGGTCCTACCATGGGTCCCATCCATTTCCGATGATAAGCAAAAATCATCCATTGTGTTGTCTTCAACAAGGTAGTCCACATCATCCATTCTAATCTGAGTATGCCATTCCTTCGAACTCTTTGAAATGATCAATTGTGATTTTCCTTAAGCTGGTATAGAGAGTTTCAATGATCTATGTATCAAAAGTAATTCCTTTTGCCACTTAAGGGAATAATTCTACGAGTCACCTTCCCCGAGGTGTCCCATTATGGAATCATGGCAATTATCTCCTCACTACCTTGAAAACCATGCACCATCCTACTCCAGCGTGGAATTGTTGCTTACTGTCAGGACCCCGATTCCAAGTCACATCGACCTAGCCGGTAAAACCTCATATCACTTTGCGGCCTCACGCACGGTATTCCCACGGGTGTCTCCTTACCATGGCCCGGGACCGTTTGCGCCTTTTGGCTCACGTATATGATAGTGTCGCTAGCGTCCACATGACAAAGAACCCGGGCCGACATGGCTAGTCGTGAACCCAAAGCGGCGCTAACTTATGGGGACAGGCATACATGAATCACGTCGAACATGTCGGTCATCAACGTATATATTCTGGCTGTAGCACTGGCTATGAGGCTCCGTATCCCGGCTGTAGCAGGCTAGGCAGGACTCCGAATACCACCGCGTGACATTTCCCCGAAGGGACAGACATAGGAACGAAGTGAAACACATGCCGGCCAGTCAGTGTCCAAGCAGTAGTGCTGGGCTAGCAGGACTCCGGTGAACCGGGCTGTAGCGGACTACTATCGCTTAGAAGCACGAGACTACATTTCCCCATATGAGAGGTTGCCAAAGATAAACAACTAGTTTGTCGGATCCCACACATACCAAGCATTTCAAACATACACACAATATGCTCAATATGTGTAGATACAACATGGCATCACAACATAACTCTACGACTCAAATATTTATTCATTAGGCTCCGAGGAGCGAGATATTACAAACATGGGTCTCATGACCCAATACTCGAAACATACAAGTCAAAACACAAGCGAAGCTAATCATGTCGAGTACAGACAACTATAAAATGAAAAGGCTGCGAAGCTTTGACTATCTACGGATCTGCCGAGGGCACAAGATCGTAGCTGAGGTAACAAGCTAAGCGTCAAGTCCACGTGGAAGTACTAGCGAGACCGACGTCTCTCGCAAAACATAGAATAAGCAAGCGTGAGTAGAATTGTACTCAGCAAGACTTACATCGAACTAACTACATATGCATCATTATCAAAAGAGGGTGGTGGAGTTTGACCGCAGCAAGCCAGCTTTGACTCGGTGGCTATCTGAACTACATTTGCAAGTAACTCTTTTGAGGTGGCGCACACGAGTCCACGTATTCACCATATCAATACACCACTATGGACCCTCTCCGTCTCCCCACGAGAACGCCATCCATAGCACTCACGCTTATCTTGCGCATTTTAGAGTATCCACTTTTCACTTGTCTATGAACTGATATAGGCAACCCGAAGTCCTTTTCGCGGACACGGCTATTCGAATAGATCATATTAAACCCTGCAGGGTGTACTTCTTCACACGCGCTCACCACTTACCGCCGTTTACGACATGTACTCGGCAACCTTCAAGCGGAAGCCCAGCGTGGGTGTCGGCCACGGCCTACCTAAACACTCAAGTCCCTAGTCAGGTTTATCGCCTATTCGGGTTCCATCCGCAGGAGTCCGCCGAGGTTTCCCATACAGCCCGAGCGATGTGTGCAGGGTTCCCGAGACACCAAGCAGGCGAATCGGTACACAGACCCACGGTGCCTACCGCAACACAACCCACCCCTAAGGTCGGTGTTGCGTGCGGCCCCTGACATGCTACAAACACGAAACTACTTGCAACTCCGGATGAGGACAAGGGTGGTTCTGGCCGAGAGGGTCAATTAAGGATCCCAATGCGTGGTAGTAACTGTTTCATGGATCACAAACACAGAACTCAGTTCCTGAGGACGGTTTCAATGAGACAACCCACCATGTACTCCTACATGGCCTCTCACCGCTACCTTTACCAAATCGTGTTCACAACACTTAGCTCACACTCAATAGGACATGTTCATAACAATTCCAATTTATTCCCGATGAATCAGACCCAACTCAACTCTAAGCAGTAGCAGGCACAACAACAAGCATGAATGAGTAGGCACAGCATGGCCCAAACAACTCCTACTCATGCTAGTGGTTTTCATCTAATTACTGTGGAATGACAGGTCATGCAAAGGATAAAGGGGTTCAGCTACCGCAGCAAGTAACAGTTGAATCGATGTTGTCCTAATGCAATAAAAGAGAGCAGGAGCGAGAGAGTGGGATTGTATCGGAATGAACAAGGGGGTTTTGCTTGCCTGGCACTTCCGAAGATAATATAGTTCTTCATCGGTGTCATCGAATTTATCGTCGGTACGTCGTCTACTAAGAGGGGACAATTACCGGCAAACAAGAGAAAACACAATCAATGCAATGCACATTCATATGAATGACATGTCATGTTAAGGTACTGAATTCACCTAATGCAATATCTAGTCAAGTTAATTGAAGTGGAACTCAAACAAGAACAAATTCCAACTCCAAATGTTATTTCATAATTTGCCCTAATCATGATTCATCCTATTCAGTGAGCTTAACTTGTTCAAACATGCATGATTTTGGCATAAACAGATTCTTCATATTTTTCTGATCATTTTTCATATATAACTTATTTTCATTGGAGTTACGGTTGAATTTCTATGAATTTTAGAAGTTTGGGGTATTTTCTGAAATTTCCTGACTAAGATTAAACCCAGAAAATACTTTATTGCGTCAGCCTGACGTCAGTGTGACATCAGTGCTCAATGGGACATGGTCCGGGTCAAACCTGACAGTGGGTCCCGCATGTCAGTGTGATTAGCTTAATTGAAATTAATTAAACTAATTCTAAATAGTCAACAGGGCTGGGCCCCACCTGTCATTGACTCAGGAGAGTCAACCGGGGCCCACCCGGGTCAAAGTCAAAGTCGGCTGCAGGTGTTTAGCCGCCGGCGAGCCCGATGCGGCGGCGGGAGTGGGTTTTGCCGTTCCGGCCACCAAATGGGTCGCGGAGGGTATCTACGTGGAGCTGGGGATGAGCTGAAGCTCTTGGTGGAGTGGCTTGAGCTCGGGGCGGCCGGAATCGGCGCCGGCGACGACCTAGGCGGCCGCCGGAGCTCGGCCAATGGCGGGTTAGGCGATGTAGGGCGCTAGGGGGGGGGTGTTGGTGCGTGCTACGTGCTCCTGGTGAGGTGTGGAGCACGGTGGTGTGCCCGGCTTCGAGCCACGGTGGCTCACAGCCACGACGGCGACGAGGCACGGCGGTGAGCCTCGGCCATGGAGGGGAATGGGGCTAGAGCATGCAAACGCAAGGGGGAGAAGAGGGGATCGACGCAGCAGCTCACAGCGCGTCCGATGGCGTCGTCGGCGAGGTCGGGGACGGTTCGAAGCCGACGAATCGGGCGACGGCGACCGGCAGGTCCGAGGAGGGGAAAGGCGTCGGGGCGGCGATGCAGGGCTTCTCGGTCGCGTGTGACGCGGGGAGGTTCAGGGTGGCGAGGCGGGGCTCGTGGGCGGAATAGCTGGCCGTGTGGAGGTCGGTGGCCATGGTGGAGCTCGTCGGTGGCGGCGGCTCCGTTCGGGTGAACTCAGGGAAGAGGGCCAGGGGGGAGAGAGGGAGCAGCGAGTGAGGGAGAGGAGCGAGGGGGCACGGGGCGTCGTCGTGGCGTCACAAGGAGGCCCCGGGAAGCAGGAGGTGGCGTGCGGCGGCCGTGCGCGCTCGCCACGCACCTGCCTGTCCTCCTGGCAGGAGGAAGACAGCGGGGGGGGCGGTGGTGGGTGGGCGGGCCAGCTAGAGGAGCTGGGCCAGCAGGGGGAAGGCTGGGCCGGCCTGTGCCAGGTAAGCTGGGCTTCTCTCTCTCTCCGCTTTCCTAATTATATTCTGTTTTCTATTTTGTTCTGTTATGTTTTAGTTTAGTAAAATACTAAACCATTTTATAAAATCCCGAAGATAATTATGTGGCTGGAACTAAAGTATACCAAACCACATAAAATGTCCCAGAATTATTGGACATATATTAATTATATATAGAATATATTTCCAATGCAAATAGTTATTGAATTAATTCAAAGGCCCAAAATAAAATGTTTACATCACTCCAAAAATATTGGTTTGAATTTCATTCTTGCCAATGTTTTTTCAAAGCTGAAAAGGAACATTTCCTTGAAACATTTGAAGCAATTTTTAATGTTGATCATTTATTTTAAATGATTCTGAGGCTCTCCAATTCCCCAATTCAAATTTAAAGGAAATTTAGACATGATGCATGGATGTAAGAAAATCAAGCTAGGGCTGATCTGGGGCTGTGACAACTCACCCCCACTAAACAAGAATCTCGCCCCGAGATTCAAGACGTGAGGTAAGAGGAAAAAGGGAAGTCACAAAACTATCACAATCTTCATGATCCATTTGCCCTTCCCGAAGATGTTGATTCATTCCATCATCTTGGTCTTGACGTCTTCAAGATCTTCACCCGACACGACAACAGAAAGAAGGGGGGAAACCCTACATGATTTAATCTTCTTGAAGATCGAGCAACTCAAGATCAGTTCATGGAGTGAGACGCAAGAACAACTCTTGAGTTGAGACAACAAGCACACATTAGGAATGATGGTAAAGAAATGGATAACGAAGGTTCAAATTGGTAGGCAACCATCCCATGCTTAAGTAGGATGGTGCATGGTTTCCAAGTAACAAGGAGATGATCGCCATGATTCCATAACGGAACACCTTAGGAAAAGTGACTCGTTGGACTGTTCCCTTAAGTGGCAAAAAGAATTACTTTTGATACAAAGATCATTGAAACTCTTCATACCAGCCTACGGCAATTCACAACGATCGTTTGGTGGACTGCAAAGGAATGGTACACCCGGACTAGAATGGATGATGTGGACTACCTTGTTGAAGACAACGCAATGGATGATTTTTGCTTATCATCGGAAATGGATGGGACCCATGGTAAGTCCACTTTTGAAGATAATATTGGATAGCAACTATCGAGAAAGGCAGCCCATGGGGAATTGGCACAATAGGGTGCAAGCTGGGAACAAAATGCAAATGCTGGGAGTGTTCCAACCATCATATCTGCCTGAGATTCAGATCCGATTGGTAATAGGATACTCCAGACTCAGCATGTCTGAAAAGAAAGGTCGCAACACAAATCGACGAGACAACGTTGCGAGATTCTGCGGATATGAACTACGATAGCAAGCTCCAAAACATGAGCTGGTTCTGCTACACACATGTAAACACGTTGTCCCAGACAAGCATGACCACATGGTAGTCTTACAACAGAACACTACCGAGTTCAGGTGGGGAACCATCTTCAAGGATATTGGAATCTTGTGCAAGAACTAGTATTCGCACAGCAACTCCTTTTCCTCGAACAAACCAATCAGTGGCTTGGTATGCTAGGAACACATATGGAGTGGAGGCGGCCAACCTATCAAACCATAGAGCACTTCAGACGCGTGCATGACTGACTTGGGACGATTCGGAAGAAACAAAACAAACCTTTCTCAAATTCATGGCAGCAACTTACACCTAAAGCACATGAATTCTAGAAAGTCACTTCTTCCATCCAAGCATAGGCTTCATGAACGGAACATGAAGAAATGCTTACACAAGTATCCAACACTAGGTTGATGTTCAACATGACTCATGGGGAGACAAAATGCTCTTGATGGGCTCAACAGTAATTCATCGAAATTTCCATATCACTTTGTACTTCCACCATCATGTGAACACGGTGATAGCATTGGTCGACCAAAGATGTAATGGTGTATGCTCGAGGATCAACCACGAGTAAGACAACATCACGAATACCGTTGGTTCTGATTTGACTTGGCAATAGCCCCTACTCAAGTCAAAGAATTGATAAGACAATAGGTCCAGCAACTGATCACAAGGACCAATCGATGAAGATATCATCTTTCTTCAACACACACTACACAAGAATATCCCTTTGGAATGAGCTAAGTTAGGCGAGCTTTTATCTTCCAACTCTCCAAGTTGTTGTCTAGCTTAACCAACTAGCTCAGGGATATCCAACACAGGTTCTTGGAGAAAGGGTGGTTCACAGGAAACCAACTTGATCACTAGCTCAACATAACAGTCAGGAAACAACCCGGTAACACTTCCAAGAAGATATTTGGAAAGTCACGAACCACCGGTATGCTACTAAGCTCGAGAGAAATCTTGCTTTTCAGGGCAAGAAGATATGATCAAATGAGTGAGGACTTGACAAGATCCTAACTCATCAACCGGAGTGTGCACCAGAGATAAGGACTAGGTAGCACGATCAATCTTAGGATGATAATTCAATAACCAACACGCTAAGAATGAGAGTATTGTCCATTAACTACCAAACAACGAGGTTGCTAGGGGTATCGATTTCACACATCACAGTTCACTTGTCGGCATTCCGGTTACACCGACACGGGACCGAGGAATGAATGATGATGGTGAAAAGTATCACTACATCAAAAATTCATGAGAGTTGGTGCAATTCTCATGACACTCTTGACATAAAGATGGTAACACTCCAAGGTAGAACAGAACAAAAGCTGAATTGACATTTTGATCTGCGGGATACAACTGCTTTGACCCAATCCTGGATATGGATGAGGTACTGGAGTTTGTTTCTCCAAGTCATTCAGGACAGAATGGCTTGACGGACCACAAAAATAATAAGCATCGATGAACACGAATGCACAATTACTCATGGCTATCAATTGATAGATGAAGGTCAGAAGACATCTAAGAGAACAACTCAAAGGAACATATAATTCTTCAAGTTGTGGAGGCATGGATTAGTATGTCGAGCAAAGTTCAACATTTCTTCCGGATAACCCATGCGGAAAGGTAGAATTGGTAGAGTCACAATATGAATGGAGTACTCCTCAGGAGCACTCTTATTGTGACGTTTTGGTTCAACAAGGAACTTCTGCCATAAGCGGTTCATAGCATTTGGAAGAAGGAGATACCACGGACCTCGAGGACTATCGCAAAGGTTACTAATAGCCTATGGGAGCTAGCAATTACTAACAACATGAAGTAGGATGAATCTCGGGTTCAGAAACCCAGGAGTAGAATACCTACTACTAAATGGCATCACGGGATGCTTTCAAGAGTAATGGCGAGAATCATCACACTGGGGATACAAAAGCATTGCCAAATTGCTAGGTGACTTCCTAAACACCTAAGGTCATAATAATAGTTCCAACATATATGTCAAGGCAATAAATTACCCCAACGCACCGGTTAGTGTGCTTATTCCGACCAAAAAGGACATCAGGTACGGAAGGAAAGGATTGCAAATGCATCAGACTATTTAGAGACATGGGGTGACTCGGACAGCATAACGGCTGTAAATGTGCAAAATGATTTGAGACATCCTGCAAAAATGGTGGCATAACCACTCAACATCACAATAACAAGGTTCCGAGATCAACAAATAATCATCTAATTGGTAGGAACTGAACTGGGGCTTAAACCCAACAATCTTAAAGTCTAAGGATTAGTAACACGTCATCCTGATAGATAGATGAGAAGCCTAGTTCTTAAACCCCATAGAAGAGAAGAGGTTGACTCAGATCAGAAGGCCATGAGGTATAAGGAGTAAAAAGAGCCTTACGTTCCTTCCAAAATCAATTCCCTACATAACTAAAGCATTTCTAGACACAACCGACCAGTTTGGCTTGGTAATCCTCTGAGACGTCGGGCTCGATACCAACACTGTCGGGACCCGATTCCAAGTCACATCGACCTAGCGGTAACACCTCATATCACTTTGCGGCCTCACGACGGTATTCCCACAGTGTCGCCTTACCATGGCCCGGGACCGTTTGCGCCTTTTGGCTCACGTATATGATAGTGTCGCTAGCGTCCACATGACAAAGAACCGGGCCGACATGGCTAGTCGTGAACCCAAAGCGGCGCTAACTTATGGGGACAGCATACATGAATCACGTCGAACATGTCGGTCATCAACGTATATATTCGGGCTGTAGCTTTGGCTATGAGGCTCCGGTATCCCGGCTGTAGTAGGCTAGGCGGGACTCGAATACCACCGCGTGACATTTCCCGAAGGGACAGACATAGGAACGAAGTGAAACACATGCCGCCGATCGGTGTCCAAGCAGTAGTCTTTGGGCTAGCAGGACTCAGTGAACCGGGCTGTAGCGGACTACTATCGCTAGAAGCACGAGACTACATTTCCCCATATGAGAGGCTGCCAAGGATAAACAACTAGTTTGTCGGATCCCACACATACCAAGCATTTCAAACATACACACAATATGCTCAATATGTGTAGATACAACATGGCATCACAACATAACTCTCGACTCAAATATTTATTCATTAGGCTCCGAGGAGCTAGATATTACAAACATGGGTCTCATGACCCAACACTCGAAACATACAAGTCAAAACACAAGCGAAGCTAATCATGTCTCGAGTACTGAGACAACTATAAAATGAAAAGGCTGCGAAGCTGACTATCTACCGGATCTGCCGAGGGCACAAGATCGTAGCTGAGGTAACAAGCTAAACGTCAAGTCCACGTGGAACTACTAGCGAGACCGACGTCTCTCGCAAAACATAGAATAAGCAAGCGTGAGTACAATTGTACTCAGCAAGACTTACATAAGAACTAACTACATATGCATCATTATCAAAAGAGGGTGGTGGAGTTTGACCTGCAGCAAGCCAGCTTTGACTCGGTGGCTATCTGAACTACGATTTGCAAGTAACTCTTTTGAGGTGGTGCACGAGTCCACATATTCACCATATCAATACACCACTATGGACCCGCTCTCGTCTCCCTCACGAGAACGCCATCCATAGCACTCACGCTTATCTTGCGCATTTTAGAGTATCCACTTTCACTTGTCTATGAACTGATATAGGCAACCCGAAGTCCTTTTCATGGACACGGCTATTGAATAGATCATATTAAACCCTGCAGGGTGTACTTCTTCACACGCTCTCACCACTTACCGCCGTTTACACGACATGTACTCGGCAACCTTCAAGCGGAAGCCCAACGTGGGTGTCGGCCACGGCCTACCTAAACACTCAAGTCCCTAGTCAGGTTTATCGCCTATTCGGGTTCCATCCGCAGGAGTCCGCCGAGGTTTCCCATACAGCCCGAACGATGTGTGCAGGGTTCCGAGACACCAAGCAGGCGAATCGGTACAGACCCACGGTGCCTACCGCAACACAACCCACCCCTAAGGTCGGTGTTGCGTGCGGCCCCAAACATGCTACAAACACGAAACTACTTGCAACTCCGGATGAGGACAAGGGTGGTTCTGAAGCCGAGAGGGTCAATTAAGGATCCCAATGCGTGGTAGTAACTGTTTCATGGATCACAAACACAGAACTCAGTTCCTGAGGACGGTTTCAATGAGACAACCCACCATGTACTCCTACATGGCCTCTCACCGCTACCTTTACCAAATCGTGTTCACAACACTTAGCTCACACTCAATAGGACATGTTCATAACAATTCCAATTCATTCCCGATGAATCAGACCCAACTCAACTCTAAGAAGTAGCAGGCACAACAACAAGCATGAATGAGTAGGCACAGCATGGCCCAAACAACTCCTACTCATGCTAGTGGTTTTCATCTAATTACTGTGGAATGACAGGTCATGCAAAGGATAAAGGGGTTTAGCTACCGCAGCAAGTAACAGTTGAATCGATGTTGTCCTAATGCAATAAAAGAGAGCAGGAGCGAGAGAGTGGGATTGTATCGGAATGAACAAGGGGGTTTTGCTTGCCTGGAACTTCCGAAGATAATATAGTTCTTCATCGGTGTCATCGAATTTATCGTCGGTACGTCGTCTACTAAGAGGGGACAATTACCGGCAAACAAGAGAAAACACAATCAATGCAATGCACATTCATATGAATGACATGTCATGTTAAGGTACTGAATTCACCTAATGCAATATCTAGTCAAGTTAATTGAAGTGGAACTCAAACAAGAACAAATTCCAACTCCAAATGTTATTTCATAATTTTCCCTAATCATGATTCATCCTATTCAGTGAGCTTAACTTGTTCAAACATGCATGATTTTGGCATAAACAGATTCTTCATATTTTTCTGATCATTTTTCATATATAACTTATTTTCATTGGAGTTACGGTTGAATTTCTATGAATTTTAGAAGTTTGGGGTATTTTCTGAAATTTCCTGACTAAGATTAAACCCAGAAAATACTTTATTGCGTCAGCCTGACGTCAGTGTGACATCAGTGCTCAATGGGACATGGTCTGGGTCAAACCTGACAGTGGGTCCCCGCATGTCAGTGTGATTAGCTTAATTGAAATTAATTAAACTAATTCTAAATAGTCAACAGGGCTGGGCCCCACCTGTCATTGACTCAGGAGAGTCAACCGGGGCCCACCCGGGTCAAAGTCAAAGTCGGCTGCAGGTGTTTAGCCGCCGGCGAGCCCGATGCGACGGCGGGAGTGGGTTTTGCCGTTCCGGCCACCAAATGGGTCGCGGAGGGTATCTACGTGGAGCTGGGGATGAGCTGAAGCTCTTGGTGGAGTGGCTTGAGCTCGGGGCGGCCGGAATCGGCGCCGGCGACGACCTAGGCGGCCGCCGGAGCTCGGCCAACGGCGGGTTAGGCGATGTAGGGCGCTAGGGGGGGTGTTGGTGCGTGCTACGTGCTCCTGGTGAGGTGTGGAGCACGGTGGTGTGCCCGGCTTCGAGCCACGGTGGCTCTGGCCACGACGGCGACGAGGCACGGCGGCGGTGAGCCTCGGCCATGGAGGGGAATGGGGCTAGAGCATGCAAACGCAAGGGGGAGAAGAGGGGATCGACGCAGCAGCTCACAGCGCGTCCGATGGCGTCGTCGGCGAGGTCGGGGACGGTTCGAAGCCGACGAATCGGGCGACGGCGACCGGCAGGTCCGAGGAGGGGAAAGGCGTCGGGGCGGCGATGCAGGCTTCTCGGTCGCGTGACGCGGGAGGTTCAGGTGGCGGCGGGGCTCGTGGGCGGAATAGCTGGCCGTGTGGAGGTCGGTGGCCATGGTGGAGCTCGTCGGTGGCGGCGGCTCCGTTCGGGTGAACTCAGGGAAGAGGGCCAGGGGGGAGAGAGGGAGCAGCGAGTGAGGGAGAGGAGCGAGGGGGCACGGGGCGTCGTCGTGGCGTCACAAGGAGGCCCCGGGAAGCAGGAGGTGGCGTGCGGTGGCCGTGCGCGCTCGCCACGCACCTGCCTGTCCTCCTGGCAGGAGGAAGACGACGCGGGAGGGGGCGGTGGTGGACTGGGCCGGGCCAGCTAGAGGAGCTGGGCCAGCAGGGGGGGAAGGCTGGGCCGGCCTGTGCCAGGTAAGCTGGGCTTCTCTCTCTCTCCGCTTTCCTAATTATATTCTGTTTTCTATTTTGTTCTGTTATGTTTTAGTTTAGTAAAATACTAAACCATTTTATAAAATCCCGAAGATAATTATGTGGCTGGAACTAAAGTATACCAAACCACATAAAATGTCCCAGAATTATTGGACATATATTAATTATATATAGAATATATTTCCAATGCAAATAGTTATTGAATTAATTCAAAGGCCCAAAATAAAATGTTTCTGTCACTCCAAAAATATTGGTTTGAATTTCATTCTTGCCAATGTTTTTTTCAAAGCTGAAAAGGAACATTTCCTTGGAAAAATTTGAAGCAATTTTTAATGTTGATCATTTATTTTAAATGATTCCTGAGGCTCTCCAATTCCCCAATTCAAATTTAAAGGAAATTTAGACATGATGCATGGATGTAGGAAAATCAAGCTAGGGCTGATCTGGGGCTGTGACAACTCACCCCCACTAAACAAGAATCTCGCCCCGAGATTCAAGACGTGAGGTAAGAGGAAAAAGGGAAGTCACAAAACTATCACAATCTTCATGATCCATTTGCCCTTCCGAAGATGTTGATTCATTCCATCATCTTGGTCTTGGCGTCTTCAAGATCTTCACCCGACACGACAACGTAAAGAAGGGGAAACCCTACATGATTTAATCTTCTTGAAGATCGAGCAACTCAAGATCAGTTCATGGAGTGAGACGCAAGAACAACTCTTGAGTTGAGACAACAAGCACACATTAGGAATGATGGTAAAGAAATGGATAACGAAGGTTCAAATTGGTAGGCAACCATCCCATGCTTAAGTAGGATGGTGCATGGTTTCCAAGTAACAAGGAGATGATCGCCATGATTCCATAACGGAACACCTTAGGAAAAGTGACTCGTTGGACTGTTCCCTTAAGTGGCAAAAAGAATTACTTTTGATACAAAGATCATTGAAACTCTTCATACCAGCCTACGGCAATTCACAACGATCGTTTGGTGGACTGCAAAGGAATGGTACACCCGGACTAGAATGGATGATGTGGACTACCTTGTTGAAGACAACGCAATGGATGATTTTTTCTTATCATCGGAAATGGATGGGACCCATGGTAAGTCCACTTTTGAAGATAATATTGGATAGCAACTATCGAGAAAGGCAGCCCATGGGGAATTGGCACAATAGGGTGCAAGCTGGGAACAAAATGCAAATGCTGGGAGTGTTCCAACCATCATATCTGCCTGAGATTCAGATCCGATTGGTAATAGGATACTCCAGACTCAGCATGTCTGAAAAGAAAGGTCGCAACACAAATCGACGAGACAACGTTGCGAGATTCTGGGGATATGAACTACGATAGCAAGCTCCAAAACATGAGCTGGTTCTGCTACACACATGTAAACACGTTGTCCCAGACAAGCATGACCACATGGTAGTCTTACAACAGAACACTACCGAGTTCAGGTGGGGAACCATCTTCAAGGATATTGGAATCTTGTGCAAGAACTAGTATTCGCACAGCAACTCCTTTTCCTCGAACAAACCAATCAGTGGCTTGGTATGCTAGGAACACATATGGAGTGGAGGCGGCCAACCTATCAAACCATAGAGCACTTCGCACGTGCATGACTGACTTGGGACGATTCCAGAAGAAACAAAACAAACCTTTCTCAAATTCATGGCAGCAACTTACACCTAAAGCACATGAATTCTAGAAAGTCACTTCTTCCATCCAAGCATAGGCTTCATGAACGGAACATGAAGAAATGCTTACACAAGTATCCAACACTAGGTTGATGTTCAACATGACTCATGGGGGAGACAAAATGCTACTGATGGGCTCAACAGTAATTCATCGAAATTTCCATATCACTGTACTTCCACCATCATGTGAACACGGTGATAGCATTGGTCAGACCAAAGATGTAATGGTGTATGCTCGAGGGATCAACCACGAGTAAGACAACATCACGAATACCGTTGGTTCTGATTTGACTTGGCAATAGCCCCTACTCAAGTCAAAGAATTGATAAGACAATAGGTCCAGCAACTGATCACAGGGACCAATCGATGAAGATATCATCTTTCTTCAACACACACTACACAAGAATATCCCTTTGGAATGAGCTAAGTTAGGCGAGCTTTTATCTTCCAACTCTCCAAGTTGTTGTCTAGCTTAACCAACTAGCTCAGGGATATCCAACACAGGTTCTTGGAGAAAGGGTGGTTCACAGGAAACCAACTTGATCACTAGCTCAACATAACAGTCAGGAAACAACCCGTTAACACTTCCAAGAAGATATTTGGAAAGTCACCAACCACCGGTATGCTACTAAGCTCGAGAGCAATCTTGCTTTTCAGGGCAAGACGATATGATCAAATGAGTGAGGACTTGACAAGATCCTAACTCATCAACCGGAGTGTGCACCAGAGATAAGGACTAGGTAGCACGATCAATCTTAGGATGATGATTCAATAACCAACACGCTAAGAATGAGAGTATTGTCCATTAACTACCAAACAACGAGGTTGCTAGGGGTATCGATTTCACACATCACAGTTCACTTGTCGGCATTCCGGTTACACCGACACGGGACCGAGGAATGAATGATGATGGTGAAAAGTATCACTACATCAAAAATTCATGAGAGTTGGTGCAATTCTCATGACACTCTTGACATAAAGATGGTAACACTCCAAGGTAGAACAGAACAAAAGCTGAATTGACATTTTGATCTGCGGGATACAACTGCTTTGACCCAATCCTGGATATGGATGAGGTACTGGAGTTTGTTTCTCCAAGTCATTCAGGACAGAATGGCTTGACGGACCACAAAAATAATAAGCATCGATGAACACGAATGCACAATTACTCATGGCTATCAATTGATAGATGAAGGTCAGAAGACATCTAAGAGAACAACTCAAAGGAACATATAATTCTTCAAGTTGTGGAGGCATGGATTAGTATGTCGAGCAAAGTTCAACATTTCTTCCGGATAACCCATGCGGAAAGGTAGAATTGGTAGAGTCACAATATGAATGGAGTACTCCTCAGGAGCACTCTTATTGTGACGTTTTGGTTCAACAAGGAACTTCTGCCATAAGCGGTTCATAGCATTTGGAAGAAGGAGATACCACGGACCTCGAGGACTATCGCAAAGGTTACTAATAGCCTAAGGGAGCTAGCAATTACTAACAACATGAAGTAGGATGAATCTCGGGTTCAGAAACCCAGGAGTAGAATACCTACTACTAAATGGCATCACGGGATGCTTTCAAGAGTAATGGTGAGAATCATCACACTGGGGATACAAAAGCATTGCCAAATTGCTAGGTGACTTCCTAAACACCTAAGGTCATAATAATAGTTCCAACATATATGTCAAGGCAATAAATTACCCCAACGCACCGGTTAGTGTGCTTATTCCGACCAAAAAGGACATCAGGTACGGAAGGAAAGGATTGCAAATGCATCAGACTATTTAGAGACATGGGGTGACTCGGACAGCATAATGGCTGTAAATGTGCAAAATGATTTGAGACATCCTGCAAAAATGGTGGCATAACCACTCAACATCACAATAACAAGGTTCCGAGATCAACAGTAATCATACAGAATTGGTAGGAACTGAACTGGGGCTTAAACCCAACAATCTTAAAGTCTAAGGATTAGTAACACGTCATCCTGATAGATAGATGAGAAGCCTAGTTCTTAAACCCCATAGAAGAGAAGAGGTTGACTCAGATCAGAAGGCCATGAGGTATAAGGAGTAAAAAGAGCCTTACGTTCCCTTCCACAATCAATTCCCCTACATAACTAAAGCATTTCTAGACACAACTTCGACCAGTTTGGCTTGGTAATCCTCTGAGCGATCGGGCTCGATACCAACACTGTCAGGACCCCGATTCCAAGTCACATCGACCTAGCCGGTAACACCTCATATCACTTTGCGGCCTCACGCACGGTATTCCCACGAGTGTCGCCTTACCATGGCCCGGGACCGTTTGCGCCTTTTGGCTCACGTATATGATAGTGTCGCTAGCGTCCACATGACAAAGAACCCGGGCCGACATGGCTAGTCGTGAACCCAAAGCGGCACTAACTTATGGGGACAGGCATACATGAATCACGTCGAACATGTCGGTCATCAACGTATATATTCGGGCTGTAGCTTTGGCTATGAGGCTCCCGTATCCCGGCTGTAGTAGGCTAGGCAGGACTCGAATACCACCGCGTGACATTTCCCGAAGGGACGGACATAGGAACGAAGTGAAACACATGCCGCCGGTCGGTGTCCAAGCAGTAGTCTGGGCTAGCAGGACTCAGTGAACCGGGCTGTAGCGGACTACTATCGCTTAGAAGCACGAGACTACATTTCCCCATATGAGAGGCTGCCAAGGATAAACAACTAGTTTGTCGGATCCCACACATACCAAGCATTTCAAACATACACACAATATGCTCAATATGTGTAGATACAACATGGCATCACAACATAACTCTACGACTCAAATATTTATTCATTAGGCTCCGAGGAGCTAGATATTACAAACATGGGTCTCATGACCCAACACTCAGAGCATACAAGTCAAAACACAAGCGGAAGCTAATCATGTCTGAGTACAGACAACTATAAAATGAAAAGGCTGCGAAGCCTGACTATCTACCGGATCCTGCCGAGGGCACAAGATCGTAGCTGAGGTAACAAGCTAAACGTCGAAGTCCACGTGGAACTACTAGCGAGACTGACGTCTCTCTGCAAAACATAGAATAAGCAAACGTGAGTACAATTGTACTCAGCAAGACTTACATAAGAACTAACTACATATGCATCATTATCAAAAGAGGGTGGTGGAGTTTGACTGCAGCAAGCCAGCTTTGACTCGGTGGCTATCCTGAACTACGACTGCAAGTAACTCTTTTGAGGTGGCGCACACGAGTCCACATATTCACCATATCAATACACCACTATGGACCCGCTCTCGTCTCCCTACGAGAACGCCATCCATAGCACTCACGCTTATCTTGCGCATTTTAGAGTATCCACTTTCACTTGTCTATGAACTGATATAGGCAACCCGAAGTCCTTTTCGCGGACACGGCTATTCAATAGATCATATTAAACCCTGCAGGGTGTACTTCTTCACACACGCTCACCACTTACCGCTCGTTTACACGACATGTACTGCAACCTTCAAGCGGAAGCCCAACGTGGGTGTCGGCCACGGCCTACCTAAACACTCAAGTCCCTAGTCCAGGTTTATCGCCTATTCGGGTTCCATCCGCAGGGAGTCCGGCCGAGGTTTCCCATACAGCCCCAACGATGTGTGTGCAGGGTTCCCGAGACACCAAACGGGCGAATCGGTACACCGGGCCACGGTGCCTACGGCAACACAACCCACCCCTAAGGTCAGCGTTGCGTGCGGCCCCCAGCATGCTACAAACACCAGAAACTACTTGCAACTCCCGGACTGAGGACAAGGGTGGTTAGGAAGCCGAGAGGGTCAATTAAGGATCCCAATGCGTGGTAGTAACTGTTTCATGGATCACAAACACAGAACTCAGTTCCTGAGGACGGTTTCAATGAGACAACCCACCATGTACTCCTACATGGCCTCTCACCACTACCTTTACCAAATCGTGTTCACAACACTTAGCTCACACTCAATAGGACATGTTCATAACAATTCCAATTCATTCCCGATGAATCAGACCCGACTCAACTCTAAGCGATGGCAGCACGACAACAAGCATGAATGAGTAGGCACAACATGGCTCAAACAACTCCTACTCATGCTAGTGGTTTTCATCTAATTCTTGTGGAATGACAGGTCATGCAAAGGATAAAGGGTTCAGCTACGCAGCAAGTAACAGATTGAATCGATGTTGTCCTAATGCAATAAAAGAGAGCAGGAGCGAGAGAGTGGGATTGTATCGAATGAACAAGGGGTTTTGCTTGCGGCACTTCCAAGATAATATAGTTCTTCATCGGTGTCATCGAATTTATCGTCAGACGCGCGTCTCCGAGAGGGACAATTACCGCAAACAAGAGAAAACACAATCAATGCAATGCACATTCATATGAATGACATGTCATGTTAAGGTACTGAATTCACCTAATGCAATATCTAGTCAAGTTAATTGAAGTGGAACTCAAACAAGAACAAATTCCAACTCCAAATGTTATTTCATAATTTGCCCTAATCATGATTCATCCTATTCAGTGAGCGTAACTTGTTCAAACATGCATGATTATGGCATAAACAGATTCTTCATATTTTTATGATCATTTTTCATATATAACTTATTTTCATTGGAGTTACGGTTGAATTTCTATGAATTTTAGAAGTTTGGGGTATTTTCTGAAATTTCCTGACTAAGATTAAACCCAGAAAATACTTTATTACGTGCCACTGACGTCGATGTGACGTCGATGCTCAACAGGACATGGTCCGGTCAAACCGACGATGGGTCCCAGATGTCGGTGTGATTAGCTTAATTGAAATTAATTAAACTAATCCTAAATAGTCAACAGGGCTGGGCCCCACCTGTCATCGACTCAGGAGAGTCAACCGGGGCCCACCCGGGTCAAAGTCAAAGTCGGTTGCCGGCGTTTAGCCGCCGGCGAGCCCGACGCGGCGGCGGGAGTGGTTTTTGCCGTTCCGGCCACCGAATGGGTCGCGGAGGGTATCTACGTGGAGCTGGGGATGAGCTGAAGCTCTTGGTGGAGTGGCTTGAGCTCGGGGCGGCCGGAATCGGCGCCGGCGACGACCTAGGCGGCCGCCGGAGCTCGGCCATCGGCGGGTTAGGCGATGCAGTGCGCTAGGGGGGGTGTTGGTGCGTGCTACGTGCTCCTGGTGAGGTGTGGAGCACGGTGGTGTGCCCGACTTCGAGCCACGGTGGCTCTGGCCACGACGGCGACGAGGCACGGCGGCGGTGAGCCTCGGCCATGGCGGGGAATGGGGCTAGGGCATGCAAACGCAAGGGGGAGAAGAGGGGATCGACGCAGGAGCTCACAGCGCGTCCGATGGCGTCGTCGGCGAGGTCGGGGACAGTCCGGAGCCGACGAATCGGGCGACGGCGACCGGCGGGTCCGAGGAGGGGAAAGGCGTCGGGGCGGCGATGCAGGGCTTCTCCGGTCGCGTGTGACGGCGGGGAGGTTCAGGGTGGTGAGGCGGGGCTCGTGGGCGGAATAGCTGGCCGTGGGGAGGTCGGTGGCCGTGGTGGAGCTCGTCGGTGGCGGCGGCTCCGTTTGGGTGAACTCAGGGAAGAGGGCCAGGGGGGAGAGAGGGATCAGCGAGTGAGGGAGAGGAGCGAGGGGGCACGGGGCGTCGTCGTGGCGTCGCAAGGAGGCCCCGGGAAGCAGGAGGTGGCGTGCGGTGGCCGTGCGCGCTCGCCACGCACCTGCCTGTCCTCCTGGCAGGAGGAAGACGACGCGGAGGGGGCGGTGGTGGATCTGGGCGGGCCACTGGAGGAGCTGGGCCAGCAGGGGGAAGGCTGGGCGGCTGTGCTGGTAAGCTTCTCTCTCTCTGCTTTCCTAATTATATTCTGTTTTCTATTTTGTTCATTACTGTTTTAGTTTAGTAAAATACTAAACCATTTTATAAAATCTGAAGATAATTATGTGGCTGGAACTAAAGTATACCAAACCACATAAATGTCCCAGAATTATTGGACATATATTAATTATATATAGAATATATTTCCAATGCAAATAGTTATTGAATTAATTCAAAGGCCCAAATTAAAATGTTTCTGTCACTCCAAAAATATTGGTTTGAATTTCATTCTTGCCAATATTTTTTTCAAAGCTGAAAAGGAACATTTCCTTGGAAACATTTGAAGCAATTTTTAATGTTGATCATTTATTTTAAATGAATCCTGAGGCTCTCCAATTCCCCAATTCAAATTTAAAGGAAATTTAGACATGATGCATGGATGTAAGAAAATCAAGCTAGGGCTGATCTGGGGCTGTGACACTTACCGAACTGAATCTTCGTCATCTGTTATTGTTCCATCCCTCTGATGTGTGTTTTGAGTCTCAACTCAAGGGGTGTTCCTTCATCTCACTCCATCAGTGGATCTTGATTGCTCGAACTTTGAGGAGATCGATTCCTATAGAGTTTCTCTCTGTCGTCATCATGTTGGATGAAGAACTCGAAAGCAAAGACGTCAAGATCAATTGGAGCAATGGATCAACTTCTTCGAGGAGGGCAATTGGTTCATGAAGATCGTGTTAGCCTTGTGTCCCCTCTGTCTTCTTACCTCACGTCTTGAATCTTGGGACGAGATTCTTGTTTAGTGGGGGTGAGTTGTCACAGCCCTAGCTTAGCTTTTGCTTGTCCTTGCATGACCTTCATGTCACCATGTCTAAATTTCATTTAAATATGAAATGGGGGTTGAACAAACCCTAGCATCAAATTAAATCAAATAGGCTCAAGTAAAATCTTTTTCAATGAACCCAAAATGCCCTTCAAAAATGCTCATAATTTATGGAACAAGGTGAAAACCTAAACCAAAAATGGTGGACATTTTTCTAGGACATAAATGGGCTTTTAATTAATCCAATATGTATTTGAATTGGAGCTTTAAAATTCTATAAATATTTTTACAGCTCCAAATATTTTGAAACTTGTTGAGGGTCTCTGAAATAATTCAGTTACTGCCCATAAAAAGTTTCAAAAGCTTACAAAATGGTTTATTGCCAAACTAAATAAAAAACAATTAACAAAACAAAACAGAAGAAATAAAACAGACAAAGGAAAGGGCCTTACCTGACTTACCTGCCTGGCCCAAAACTCCTATTCTGGCCCAGCCCACAGGGGCAACACCGTCTTCTTCCTCCTGCCAGGAGGAGAAGCAGCTATGTACCTGCACGCGCGCGGCCGACGATGCCAGCTCCTGCTCCAGCGCAACGCTCCAGCTCTTCCAGCCACACTAGTGAGACGTCGAGACCCCCCCCCCCGGATCCTTTCCCCCTCTCAGCGCTCTCTCTCCCCTCGCCTGGACCCCTCTCTCTCACCCACCCCGAGCGCGCCCGTCGCCACCATCGGCGACCACCGCGGCCAGCAGTCTCCCCAGGACTAACCAGCTACTCCACCAGCTCCGCCTCGCTACGACGCACCTCTACGCCGGAACCCACAAGCCCGGAGGCCCTGTGAAGCCTCCATCGTCATCATCTTCCTCGCCTCTGTCCGGCGATCGCGCCATCGCCGATTCACCAGATCCCCCGCGTCCCCGAGCTAGCTGAGCACTCCATCAACCTTGCTGTGAGCCCCTATTCTTTCCCCCTCACCTTTCTCTCTCTCTCTCTTGGAGATCCCATAGCTAGCCTACCCGCCAGACCCAAGAGGTCCCGCCAACATGGCTCCTCATCGCCGCGGCCAGGGCCACCGCAGCTCACTTCCGAGCGCGGAACCGTGCTCCGTACCTCACTAGGAGCACGTAACACACACCAGCGCATTCCCTAGTGCACCCCAATGCCGAACCCGTCTCGAGCTCGGGCCGCCGCCGCGGTGCTCGTCGTTGGCGTTTCCGGCCACCCCAGGCTCGGAGTCCATCACCGTTGGATGCGCCGCTTTGCCAGCGTCCCGGAGAACCCAACCGCGCGCCGAAAGGTGCACCGGAGCGGTTTTCCAAAGCCCCTGGCCGCCACTGACCTTGTCGGCGGGTTTGACCCCGCTGACCCATTTTGACCCCTGTGGGTCAATAACAGCTGGGGCCAACCCCCTGCTAGCTATAGCTTAGGATTAGTATTTGGATAATTAACACTATTAATTAATTGAGTCACTGACTAGTGGACCCCACTGTCAGGTTTGACTCTGGTCAGCCCGGTTGACCTGCTGACGCAATAAACTTATAAAATTCATAGAAAATCAACCATAACTCTAAATGAAATAATTTATATATGAAAAATGATCATAAAATCCATAGAATGTGTTCATGGAATTTTCATGCATGTTTGAGCAACCAGAAGCTACTGTATATGACAATTTGATTTAATGGCATTTGAAATGCCTTATGTGGAGTTTGACTTTGAACCCTTGGTTCAAATCAACTTCATTTAAATCATTGCTAGTTGCATTAGGCCAAATCACAACATATTGCCATGTCACATTCATGCATCATATTGTTAAATTGCATTGATTGTGTTCTTTATTGTTTGTCGGTATTTGTCCCCTCTTAGTAGACATGTTGTCGACGATGTGATCGGTGACACCGATGAAGAGCTATACTATCTTCAGAAGTGCCAGGCATGCAAAACCCCCTTGTTCATTCCGATACAATCCCACTCTGTCGCTTCTGCTCTCTTTTACTGCATTAGGACAATGACGATTCAACTGTTACATGATGCGGTAGTTGAACCCCTTTCCTCTGCATGACGTGTCATTGCCATAGTAAATAGATGAAACCCACTAGCATGAGTAGGAGTTGTTTGAGCCCTGATGTGCCTACTGATTCATGCTTGTTGTCATGCCTAAGACTCCTTAGAGTTGAGTCAGGTCTGATTCGTCGGGGGTGAATTGGAATGTGGTGAACAAGTCTAACTGTTGAGAGCTAAGTGTGTGAACACAATTTGGTAAAGGTAGCGGTGAGAGGCCATGTAGGAGTACATGGTGGGCTGTCTCATTGAAACCGTCCTCAGGAACTGAGTTTTGTGTTTGTGATTCATGAACAACTACTACCACAAATTGGGCTCCGAACACTCCAAGCTCTCTCGACTTATTAATCAACATGATCTCTGTCCAGGAGTTGCAACTAGTTTCTGGTGTTTGTAGGTAGTGCTAGTAGTCTACCAAGTGGCACCCGGTACAGGTGGGCTTGGGACAGACTAGGTGCAGTGGCACGGTGTACCAAGCATCGCCCGTTTGGTGGTCTTGGGAACCCTGCTCACATCGTATGGGGTCGTGAGCGACACCCCAGCCGGATCTCCTTGCGGATGGAACCCGAATAGGCGATAAACCTGGACTAGAGACTTGTGTCGTTACTCAGGTCATGGCCGACACCCTCGCCAGGCTCCCGCTTGAAGGTTCCCGAGATACATGACGTGTACATGGCGGTAAGTGGCGAGAGCGTGTGTGGAGAAGTACACCCCTGCATGGTTATGAATGATCTATTCGAATAGCCGCGTCCGCGGTAAGGGACTTCTGGGTTGCCTATACAGTTCATAGACAAGTGAAAGTGGATACTCTAAAATGCGCAAGATAAGCGTGAGTGCTATGGATGGCCTTCTCGTAGGGAGACGGTAGCGGATCCATAGTCGTGTATTGATATGGTGAATATGTGGACTCATGTGCTCCACCTCAAAAGAGTTACCAGTAGTCTTAGTTCAGGATAGCCACTGAGTCAAAGCTGGCTTGCTGCAGTCAAACTCCACGACCCCTTTTGTTTATACTGATGCATATTTAGCTAGTTTTGATGTAAGTCTTGCTGGGTACATCGGTACTCACCTTTGCTTAATTTATATTTTTGCAGAGAGACTTCAGTCTCAGTAGTAGTTCCGTGTGGATTTCAACGTTTAACTTGTTACCTCAGGTACGATCTTGTACCCTTGGGAGGGTCCTGTAGACAGATAGGCTTACTAGCCTTCTCTCTTTTCAGATGTCTGTACTCAGACATGTTTATGCTTCCGCCTGTGCTTGTTGCCTGTATGACTTGAATGCTGGGTCATCAGACCCATATTTGTAATATCTGGCTCCTCGGAGCCTAATGAATAAATACTTTGAGTCATAGAGTTTTGTTGTGATGCCATGTTGTATTTGCACATATCGAGCATATTGTGTGTATGTTATTGAAATGTTTGGTATGTGTGGGATCCGACAACCTGGTTGTTTATTCTTCATCGCCTCTCTTATGGGGAAATGTCTCCTAGCGCTTCCACTGAGCCATGGTAGCTTGCTACTGCTCCGGAACACTTAGGCTAGCCGGCATGTGTCCTTCTTTGTTCCTGTATTTGTCCCTTCGGGGAAATGTCACGCGTTGTTCCTTTAAGTCTTTGTAGCTTGCTACGACTTGGGTTCATATGTTGATGACCGACACGTTCGTTGTTGGGTCATGTATGCCTGTCCCTGTAAGTTAGTGCCACCTTGGGTTTACGACTAGTCAAGTCGGCTCGGGTTCTCTGGCATATGGATGCTAGCGACACTATCATATACGTGAGCCAAAAGGCGCAAATGGTCCCGGGCCAGGTAAGGTGGCACCCATGGGAATACCGTGCGTGAGGCCGCGAAGTGATATGATGTGTTACATGCTAGATCGGTGTGACTTAGGATCGGGGTCCCGACACTTATGATCTTTTCAATTTTTAACAGGGTGATGATCCATTCTGGAATTGGAAAAAGGAAGATAAACCGGCCAAAACACCTCGTGTCAAAACCAAGGTCAACAAGAAGCCCGCCAAGAAGAAAACCGCAGATTCCACTGAGTAAAATATTGATGACGACGATGATAATCATGAGTCAGAGGTAGAACTTGATTCACTTGGCTTCTTTTTCATACATCTCATTGACAATGATTATTATCAGGATGACGGAGAAGCTAGCCATGCTGGGGACACAGAGGTAATTATTCTTTCTTCTGACTCAGAACCTCAGCCAACACAGAAAACCCATCAAGCAAGCCGGAAAGTACGATTTTCTCACCCTCTAGCTCACTTGGATCCAAACTTTCTTTTGAAGAAATAGCAACACGAAGCTCGCCGCACAACCCGGCATTGTGGCCAGGTGGTAACTTTATCTGGTTAACCGAACACGCCGGTTCGTAAACATCGCCCAAAGGTCTCTTATACTTCTGACACATGTTATCCCAAGGCGGGTTATTTCCGACAACCTCCTAATCCGTATGATTCAAATTATCAGGGAACTTCTCATTCTTCCTCTAGCAAGTCAACAGGAACACAAATTCCAACCCTCAAAACTGTTCCAGGGTGAGTATACTTTATTGACCCTTCATACCTTATGCTTGATCATTACACTTAACCTGTTATTTGCATCTTTTTTAGAGCTCGGGCCAGACCCAGCAAGAAGGCCAAACTGAATAAAACAGTTGATGACTCCAATTCACCTGATCTGGAACGAAATCCGGAACAGTCTAATCCAAATACTAAAGCCATTCTTGATGATCCGCCACCACAAGATCATGAAACCTTAGTTGATCAAATGGAAGTTGATCCAATGACTCATGCTAATAAACTACCAAGCCCAGTTAAAGCCGCTGATGACAAAACTGATGATGCGATAGTCACTGGCGTGAGTTATACAGCCCCAGGCAACCCCACTGCTCTGTCAAAACATAGCGCCCAAGAAGAATTTTCTGTTGTTGACAAAAGCAAATGGAAAGCAGACTTGGAAAGTTATGCCCACCTCAGCGGCCGATGTGACACCCCAAAATTTTAACCTTGTTTTATTAACTAAAATTTTGCCAGGAATCTTAAACTTTTATTTTCTAGATTTTCGTTTGATTTCAGGACCATTCTTTTCTTTATTTTTGTGGAGTTTTAACCCCAAGTGAAAACTTTCCAATTATATTATTGGACTTGTTTACCCTCTCAATAAATATACTTCTATTATCAGTGGATTTAATTGCATAATTATTTCTCTCTGAGCTTTATTCCTTAAAGTGAGTTTTCTTTAGTTTTAGGGTCCCATTTGCACTGCAACCCTTTTATAAATTCATTTAAAAATCCCACCAAAATTTGGGGATGTCATGTGATGTTTTTAAAACACTTTTATGCAAAAGTATATTTCATTCTTTGGATATTTTGAGCTCTACATCAAATTTTCAAATCTGGTCCAGTGGGCAATTTTGCACTACAACCTATTTAAATATTTCTTTAAAGCTTCCACCAAAATTATGGGATGCTAGTAGTAATACATAATTCAACTTTATGCAAAGACCCAGTGATGTCCTTTGAAAAATTAGAGTTAATCAACCTCATCCTCATTCTGGTCCAACTTGGTGATTTGTACTGCAACCATATTTTTACTTGCTCTTTTACACATGATTCTTTTTCCTACTTATAGCCCATCCTACAAAACCCTTAAGTCCAGAAAAGTGGACCAATTAGAGGATTTTAAGTGACTGCAATCATGCCTTTTTCTTTCTGTCCAAAACTGAAGATTTGCAAAACTTGCACTAACAAGTTTCTGTTTTTGACAAACTAACTTTACCACCCTCTTATTCATCCAAAGAGACTATGATCTGGGGACTTTGGCCACCCCAAGAGTTGCCTAGAGGCTCCTCACATTCTGTCGAGCACCTTGAGTTCATGAACAGAATTGACATGCTCATGAGTTTGCATTACAGACTTGCCACAGCAGCCAAACGAGCATGTCCACTAGCATCCCAGCTACCACTAGCCTAGATCTGTTGGTCACCAGCCCCTCCTATGCCCTCTAGCACACGCTGGCATTTCGGCAAACACTTGGCATGCACGCTCTGGGCGCGGCCAGAGCGCGCGTTTTGCACGTGCGGACACCCGAGTCGCCGCGTCCCGCTACCGCCTCCCCCGCGCCCGTTCTGGCCCCTCCCCTCTCCCAGCCGCAGCGCCCCGACTCCTCCCTCACTGCAGAGCCACCTGGACCCCCTCTGATGCGCCACAGCGCCGCCACCGCTAGCCGCCGACGGCCGCAGCAGGCCACTGCCGCGGACGGCGCCGCCCGAGCCACACCCACACGCCAACTCGCCCTCTTGAGCAGTAGGGAGCTCGTCAGGATGCGCCGGCCAGCTCCACGTCGCCCTGCTAGCTACAGCAAGGCGGTTCGCCGGCGACCTTATCCACTGCCGCGGAACCGACATGGCTGTGCTATATAAGGAGCCCCCGAGCTCGTCCGGGCCCTCAAGCAACCTCATACCACCTCTCTCACTCCCTCACTGATCCCCCCGTAGCAGTAGAAAGACCAGAGATGGTCGTCTTATTCTTCTCCGACAACCGCAGCCGCCGCCACTGTCTCGATCATTCCGGTGCCACCAGGCCTCCCCCCCTCTACTCTCTTCACCAGAATCTCTCTCTTCACCTCATGAATCCATCCCCATGCTCAGTTCTGATCAGGAGCCATCGGAGGCAAGAGCCCCACCCTACCCGACGGCCACCGTCCGCCGCGGAGCTAGCCGCCGGCGAGTCCGTCCACCCCAGGGACCATAGCGACCACCGAAGGGACCGCCTCAACCCTCTGAGCCCGCGGATGGCCTCAGTTTCTCGAACGGTGCCGCCGTTCGCCAGCGAGCATCGCCGGAGTCCCGCCATCACTCGGGCAGAGGAGAAGGGAGGGAGAGGCGACTGGTCAAACCTGACCAGTGGGCCCCAGGACCCACTGTCAGTGACCCGACGCCGGTCCATGCAGGCGTAAGTGGAGACGTAAAACCAGAGTACGCCTTCGACGTGTTTAGTTTTCGAAACGTTTTTTTTTCTGTTTTATTTTAAAAACAGAATTTGACCAAAACTTTGACTGGCTATAACTTTTTAAATATAACTCCAAATGAGTTGATTCTTTTTCCTACCTCTCTCAAATATTGTCTATTTTATTTTCAGATTTATTTGAAAAAAATTCAGAGAAAATGTTTGTACCATTTTTAAAATATGTGTTAATTTGAATATTTTCAAAAATAGGATTGTCGGAGAGAGAAGAGAACTTTCCAAAAAAGTTTTAGGATGCACCCTGCCTCTACACAACTTGAAGGCAAGCATTCTGAACTCTGGCATAATATTTTTGTGTGTCGCTTGAATACGATTACCACACTCCTTGTCTCGGAGTTTCGTTATTTTATGTGATGATAGGAAGCATACTCATAAGTGCATATTGGTGATTTCCGTGCTACTGAAATTTGATACGTTGTGATAGTAATCACCCTCGTATGCCTTTCATACATACCGTAAGGAAGCCGGGAAAGTCTCTGTCTTGGGTAGACACGAGGTTGTCCCTAGTTCCTCGTCGAGACGGATGTGTCCGGTATGGCATGACGGGGTATGATGAGTGGTGATTCTGCCTGTTGGTTGAAAATATATTTGTTATGCTAATCATGCAGGAAATACTTAAACCTCCTGAGTCGGTCGTAGATCGAGTCTTGTTCTAGTAACCCCCATACTTGTTTCACGCTGCCACTTGTCCCTACCGTAGGTAGGGTATGGTTCAGTAAGTTGTCAACCCCTTCCTAGCACACACCGTACAGAGAGGCCATGGTGGAAGATACCGGCTGCATCCGGTAGGCATGCCACCTGGTCTGGGGGCATGGGTGTTTCCAATTGGGACCGAGAGGGGGGCACCCCTAAGAGCACGCGATATAAGTTTGATCCCATGCCACGCGAGGTTGTAGCCTCCCCACTTAGAGTTTCGCTTAACACGTGTCGTGGGTGATTCCAGACACCGGTGAGTTAACCTGGTGTGTGCGGGTCAGGTGTGTTTTCAATTAAAATACCATAGACGGAATTAGTCCCGATGGACTAAAGGAATCCGTTACTCGTGGGTAAATAGTACACCTTCTGCAGAGGTTAAATCTATTCGAATAGCCGTGTCCATGGTTAAGGATTTCAGTCTGGGATGGGTCAAGTGTCGGTCTTAGTGGCGGTCTTCGGAGGAGAAAATACTAAAACAGAACATGGATCATGACTTGTGACTTATGATGATTATGATTATAATTACTGTGGACTAACTATTTTCATTATTTGATTTATTGAGTATCCCTGGGACGGTTCTACCTCCTGGATATTCACTGTGATTGTTTTCGTATAAGCCCTTTATGTGGTGTCGCTCGACGCCTTCGGCGTAACATGCTCGTTATTTATTTACTTTATAAGCCTTTTATGTGGTGTCGCTCAGACGCCCGACTATGGCATGCTCGTTATTTATTTACTTTATAAGCCTTGTATGTGGTGTCGCGCAGACGCCCGACTGAGGCATGCTTTATATTATTATCCTTTCGAGGCGTCGCTTCAGACACCCGATCGGTGCATTCTATTTTTATTCTCTGGTTGCATATTCATGTTTTATATGAACAACCTGCTTGCGTAAATCATGGATTTTTATTTCGTGACTGACGTTGTGATCACAGAATATTTCAGAGCATGATTATCGGTTGTTATATTATACCCGTGTTCATAATGTTTGCGAGTACATTCAAAGCACTCACTGGCTTGTCCCTGGCTATTGTCTTCGCCAGATTTCTTGCTTGGACACACTACTAGAAAAAGGGCTATAGATGGGATTGACACTAATGGCGCACCAGAAAGATGGTGCGCCATTAGTATATACTAATGGCGCACCACCTTCTGACGCGCCATTAGAGTTTAAACTACTAATGGCGCACCTTGCAATGGTGCGCCATTAGTATCAAAAAAATTAACTAGTGCTTTGTCCAAACATACTAATGGCGCATCCTGCCCAAGTCGCCATTAGTAGTTGTAACTACTAATGGCGCACCAGCGAAGGTGCGCCATTAGTATAGAATTTTTTTTGAACTAGTGCGCCTATCCAAACATACTAATGGCGCATCCTGCCCAAGTGCGCCATTAGTAGTTGTAACTACTAATGGCGCACTGTGCAAAGGTGCGCCATTAGTATAGGAATTTTTTTTGAACTACTGCGCCTATCCAAACATACTAATGGCGCATCCACTGCCTGGTGCGCCATTAGTAGTTACAACTACTAATGGCGCACCATGCAAGAGGTGCGCCATTAGTAAGTGGGCAGCAACAAGATATTTGGGACAGCCTCTCCTACTACCCACACACTCACTTTCTCCCCACCTCATTCTCTCCACCTCCTCCTTGTCTCGGGTGCCTCCTCTTTTTCACCTCATTTCCACCATAGATTCATTCAAATTAAGTGGTTAAAGTACCTTGTTTTAATAGGTAAGTAAGGGGGGAAGCTATATTTAGGTTGTTCTCCCTACAACAATGTGCACATGCACTTTTTACGGCCTAGCTAGATCTATGTATGTTCGTGGTGTTGCATATGTTTGTGGTGTTGCATATGTGTTTGTGTTTGGAGGTGTACGGTATTTGAAATGCGATAGTTGCCAATATTTTGCGGAATGTTGATTCATTTCCGTTCAAGCGAGAATTTTGGCATTAAGCATTCTTTTGGTCCTATTTTTAGGGAAAGTCATGCCAAATTTTTGTTTGGTTCTAAAATATCGTTTTGCTCTACCCTTGACGACCATAGTCCATACGATGACCGAAGGCATCGTGAATAGGTTTTTGAGGTCCTGAAGGCCGAGATGCTTCAAAAGAACGAGACGGAGATAAGATGTCCGTGTCGAAGATGCAAGCTGAAGAGCCTTATTGCGGACCCGGATTCCGGCAGGTCTTGGGACCACCTGCTGTTGCGTGGTTTCATGGATGGCTATCGGTGGCAAGGTGATGAAGATGACTCTGAAGTCGTCCATGCGGGCGGGCAAGAAATGAGGAAGGGCAGCAAGACAACCACCGCGGCTCGGCGGGCGAGAAGACAAAGAATCCCGAGGAGATGATCACGATCGTGATGTTGTATACATCATCATGTAGAAGATGCAGGACATGATGATGAGGAAGATGCCGAGCAGGCGACGGGCATGATCATGAAGATGATGATGCCGGTGGAGCGAGACGACGCTGGACCATCGATGGGCTGGGTGCAGGACCCTCATATTCAAGAGCTGCTTCTCAAGCGGACGGATAACGCAAGAGCTGCCGCCGAGAGAAAGCCAAGATGGATCAACTTGAGTTAGACGCGTTACTCCATTGGATGAAGGATGAAGGCCCGAGGATACCGCTTTGAAAGTAACGCTCATGGCTCGAGATGAAGGTAAAACACAAAATGACCGACGCGTGCTTCGACGAGAACATGTCATTCGCACGAACGTCTTCCCAAGGGGAACAAGTGCCCGACCAGTTTGAGGAGGCGAAGAAAATCGTGTGTCCTCTCGATTTACCGCGACGTGAAATACCATGTGTGCATGAACAATTGCATCATTTATCGGGACGAGCACGCTGAGTCTACCATATGTCGGTGTGCGGCGTCACTCGATACAATAAGAGGAAGAAAGCTCCTCGAAAAGTGGTGTGGTACTTTCCGATCACTCCTCGTCTGCAGCGCTATTTCGCGGACCCTAAGGTAGCAAAGCTCCTGCGTTGCACGCGGATAGGGAGGAGAAGAAGCGGGAAGATGGCGCAAATGATCCGGAGATAGATAAAAAGACAAGATGCTGAGTCACCCTAAGGATGCGAGCAGTGGCAAGCGTTGAACTTCAAGACTCGGAATTTGGGAGCGATCCAAGGAACATCGTGCTTTGGGCGCGAGCACCGATGGAGTCAATCCGTTTGGCAGCTAGAGAAGCACACATAGCACCTGGCCTGTGTTTGTGTGGATGTACAACCTTCCCCCTGGTTGTGCATGAAGAGGAAGTACATTCACATGAGTATGCTAATTGAAGGGCGAAACAACCAGGAACGACATCAATCAGTATCGGGGCTGCTGAAAGAGGAGCTTGACACGCTGTGGAAAACGCCAGCCAATCGTGGGACGCCGCAGAGAAATAATATTTCCCTATGAGAGCCGCTTTGCTCACGACGGTGCACGACTATCTCGATTACGGATATCTCGCGGGCAGGTAGTCCACGGATTTTACGGATGCGTAAGGTGCATGGATGACACAACGATCGCCAGCTAGATAGAGATCCGGGTCTTGAAAACCGTGTTCATGGGACATCGAAGGTGGCTTCGCGACGATGACCCGTGGAGAAACGCAAGGATCTGTTCGATGGTGAAACCGAACCCAAAACGCCTGTACGAGGAGCGGCGAGGAAATAGACAAGCTGTTGAAAAATTGGAAAGACTGCCCACCGCCGGAAAGAAGCAAAAGGCGCCAGAGCCGGGAAAGAAGCGAAAGGAGCCGGAGCCGCTGCTGAAGGTATGGAAAACAAGGTCTGTTTTCTGGGACTTGCCGTACTGGAAGATCCACCGTGTGCCTCACAGCCTTGATGTCATGCATATCACGAAGAACGTGTGCGAGAGTCTGCTTGGTACCCTGCTCAACATGCCAGAGAGGACCAAAGATGGGCCGAAAGCAAGGGCAGACTTGAAATCAATGGGCATCAGGCAGGAGCTTCACGCTATATATGATGATGATGATGATGATGATGATGATGATGATGATGATGATGAGTGAAGCAGGACACGTAAAGTCGTCGCAAAGGCAAAAAGGCCAAGAAGACCGGAAATGACTACCCTCCGCGTGCTTCACTCTAAGTCGGGGAGATCGAGCAGTTTTTCACCTGCCTCCTAGGAGTAAAACTTCCTTCTGATTACGCTGGGAAGATAAGCAGATACCTAGACCCAGTGAAGCGAAGTTCATGGGATGAAGTCTCACGGTATCACGTCTTGATGACGCAGATACTTCGGTTGCAATCCGTGGGATCATGGACACGCACGTCCGTGAAACGCTATTTGGCCTATGCAACTTCTTCGACGTCCTCGGAAGTCGATTGGCGTGAGGCAACTCGAAGGCTACAGGAAGAGATCGTGGTGATACTATGCGAGCTTGAGATGTACTTCCGCCCGCATTCTTCGACGTTATGGTGCATCTGCTGGTCCATATAGTGGAGGATATCATCCAACTCGGGCCGCGTTCCTGCACAGCATGATGCCGTTCGAAAGGATGAATGGTGTCATCAAAGGATACGTTCGCAACATGTCACGCCCGAAGGAAGCATAGCCGGGGCTTTCGATCAAGAGTGCATCTCCCTCGCATGAATTATCTAGGCATCGAGAACCCCATTGGTCTGCCCGTCAGCAGCACCTCGGCAGGCTCGCTGGATGGGGTCACCGTGAGGGTCGCCGCGAAATGCATGTCGACTTCGAGGGTCGACTCGCCGACTTTGAAAGAGCAAACCTAGTCGCGCTACAACACATAGACATGGTCGATCCTTGGGTGGTAGAGCACAAAACCTTTATTAAAAAGGCGTACAATGACCGAGTCCAACAGAGGACGGACGGAGATACACTCAAAGAGCACAACTCATGTTTCACGCGTTGGTTCAAGCATAAGCTTCGTCGTACCCTTTACATGAGGATTCTTCCGCGGAAGAACAACTCATATTCGCCTTGTCACAGGCGCCGAGCACAACGATGACCTATGAGGCGTCACGATATCATGACTACACATTCTACACGAGGCCAAGGACATGAAGAGCGATGGTTATCGAACTCCGGGTAACGATGGAATCCTACACCGTAACGACAAGGACAGATACTACGGAAGGATCGAGGAGATCTGGGAGCTGAGCTACTGTTGGAGAGAAGGTCCCGATGTTCCGTGTCGATGGGCCAAGAACGTCATAAAAGAAGACCGGTATTTCACCACCATGGTTATACCCGAAGCCAAATCCAAGATCATGGCGCAAAGCGTCACCTGAAAAATGAGCCATGGGTACTGGCTTCCCAAGTGGACCAATGCTTCTTCATTACCGACCGCCAAAGCCCAGTCATGTTGTCGTGAGGAGAGGCAAAGGAAGATCATCGGAATGGATGGAGTAGCCAATGAGCAAGACTTGACAAGCACGGCGACCGATGATCGAACATGACGCGATGATGAAGTAGCAGCATACACCACAAGAAGAAGCAGGACCACCCTACCTAAAGGGCGTCCGTTCCACGGAAGAACTCCATTTGCGAAAAAGAAGGGCAAGAAGATTGTGAACAGATAGCTAGCTAAGATCGATTGTATTTAAATCGTAGCCTTCATTTCTCGATTGTATTTCATGGGTACTTTTGAACTATCATGAATATTTTAAATTTCATGGACACTCGATCTCGATCCCCTCCATCTCGATCGCTATCCCACCTCGCCAGATCCGGTCCCCGCCGCCGAGCACCCCAGATCCACCGGCCGCCTTGAAACCCCGCACCCTCGATTCCCCTACTCAACCGCCGCCGCCCGACCCCGCACACAAGCACCGTCTTATAAAAAATTAGTATCAAACAGCTTTTTAAATGCTACTGTCTTATAAAAAATATTACTGTTATTATTTAAACAAGTTTGAACATATTTAAACACAAATAAGTATCAAACAGCTTTTAAATGCTAAAAAAATTTGTGGAGCCCACCTCGATCCCCCTCCATCTCGATCGATGTCCCACCTCGCCAGATCCGGTCCCCCTCGCCGAGCACCCCCAGTCCACGGCCCGCCGCCGACCCCCGCACCTCGATTCCCCTACTCAACACCGCCCGACCCCCGCACCCAAGACCGTCTAATAAAAAAATAAGTATCAAACAGCTTTTAAATGCTACTGTCTTATAAAAAATATTACTCTTATTATTTAAACAAGTTTGAACATATTTAAACATAAATAAGTATCAAACAGCTTTTAAATGCTAAAAAATTTGTGGAGCACAGGATTGAACCCGGGACCTCTGGTGTGAGAATTGGCTCTTGACCGGTCAAGCTAGTAGAGTGGGCTTGACGTGGATAGGTTACAGTAGTACATAACCTTTTGGCTCGAGTTGAAATAAAAAAAATACTAATGGCGCACCACGGTGAGGTGCGCCATTAGTATGGACATGCTAATGGAGCACCACGGTGAGGTGCGCCATTAGTATTGTGGCCCGATCCCCTTCGCCCGATCCCCCTTAGCCCGATCCCCTTCCTCTCCCCTGCCAGTTCCTCTCCTCTCGATCAACCGCTGCCCGCAGCTGCCCTGACCCTCGCCCTCGCCCTCGCCCTCTCCCTCCCTTGCCCTCTCCTCGCCTTCCCTCTCCCTCGCCCCGCCTCCCTCGACGCCACCGTCCCCGCCACCTCGACGCTGCCCCGCTGCCTCGATCACGACCCGCCGCCCAGACGCCCGCCCAGCCGCCGCCTCGGCGTGACCCCGCCGCCCAGCGCCGCCCGCGCCGCCTCGACCCCGCCCAGCGCCGCTGCCCCACCTCGGCCCGCCCGTCCACACCACCGTCGTGGAGCACCACCACCCCGTGAGCTCCCCTCCTCCTCCCCTCCTCCTCCCCTGCATTTGAATGAAAATAACATTGTCGATGATGTCCTATACATGTGAATTGCAGTTTGTAAACATTCATTTGCCCCTCCTACTCCCTCCATTCAACTGAAGCTTAATACATTCTTTTAGGTTGGCTTTGACCATTGATAAGATTAATAATATGAATCATAAAATGACACATGCAACAGAAGTTTTGTAGGAAGACACGGTGTGATCTATGTGGTCTTGGTAGGCAGGCATCACTTGACCTTGCCCTAGCCATCCCTCGTGTTGGAATTACCTTGCCATTGCCTTTAGCTGAACTGAACTTGAAACCGAGCAGTACTCCTTTGTTATTGGCTGCTCTGTCTTGAAGTCTGTATGTGCTTAGTGCTTTAGCAAATAAGCTAATGAACTATCTGGTCCCGTTCTTGCTTGTATTTTGAAATATCACCTGCAGCCTACAGTTGCCAAGCCACCAAATTCAATAACTTCCTTGAAATGATGCAGAATCATGGAGAGCAATAAATAAAATTGTTTTATTCCTCAACATAATTACTGTGTTCATGGCTTCACAACTGCCCTTGGTAGCTTCTTCTCCTCGCAAACTATATGAAGGCAGAGACATCTCAATTGCTAATGCACACAGAATATATGTAGGTGAACCCAATAGGAGAAGTTCAATTCGAACCATAGCTTGATGTTGCTTTCAACCTATACAAGGCTATCTGTTGAAAGTATGTAGAGATTGAAATGGAATTCTTGACACTACGTAGCTTTGGTTTCTCAAGTAATTAAAGAAATGCTCCAAGAATAAGGCCACCATCGATATATTTGTTCTTTTATGGACAAAAGAGTTTACATGCTGAATTATCACTTTTATTCCTTGACAAGTTTCTTACCTTTGTGCTGGTCAATTCTTTTTATGTAGATTTTGATAATATATATTTAGCTAAGATGCATTAGATCATTGTAGTATAGTCGAAGGGATGTTATAGATGAACATTTGTGTACTATTTGTAGCGAACATATCTCCAATTGTATTATTGGAAATTAAGGAAAATTTTGGCATTTGCTCGATTGATTTGTTCACTCATGGAGGCTATAACTTTTAACTTTTCGTTTTAAGCGTAGATTTGGGGCTCTGCCAGGATCGATATATAATACACATAGAGTATTCGACATTTGGATCTGTGTATGTATGATTGGTGCTTTACGAGATGTTGAAATGATGCATGGTCGGAACATGCATATATTCTCTCTTGAGAATATTATTACCAAAGTCTTGGCAGCTTTGTTGGACACTAGTACTATCATCTTGTACTATTGTCGACAGGCAATGGCCAAACAGTCTTCGTGAGCACAAGCCCATGCTTGGTCAGTTCTTGGGGTCTAGGTGCCCGATTCATTCATTTATAACTAAAAAATAATCTGGAGGTCTTAACAAAAACAAAAATGGCGAAGAATAAGAAAACCAATCTGAACCTACGGTTACTAGTAAGTATCTGTGAATCAGATTGCACATTTTCAGGTTCTCGAAGAAACATGAAGTCATTCTTTGGAAAAATGAATAGGCACATCACTTGCACTTACACAGAGTTAATGTAAACATTTTGCACAATAACGTAGCATGTATCTTCAGTTTTTGCACTTAAAAAAGCCAATCTTCAGTTTGTCCACTTCAAAATATTATAAACTCTGTTTCTGCACTGAATATGATCAAATGTTTAGTTTCTTCAATTAAAAGAGTGCAAGGGTTTGACAGAGTGCAAGAGTGCAAGGGTTTGACAGAGTGCAAGAGTGCAAGGGTTTGACAGAGGTCATATATTTAGTTTTTGCACTGTATAGGAATATATGTTCATTTTCTTCTAGTTTTGACAGAGTGCAAGGGTTTAGTTTTTGCTTGTGTTTGATGTGTTCTTCCACCAGAGAGAAGATTTTCACACGTGTAGAAGTTTTTTTTTTCAAACATATGTTCAGTTAAAACAGAGTGAAGGTTCAGTTATTTGCTGCCATGGTGGTTTCTTCAATCAAATAATCTTTTCATTCCTGCTTGGCAATTTATTATTTCTAAGAAAAGAGAGCTAGGATCTTACTAACAACTCTACTAGATTGTTAAGTTGGGTGGGATGTAAAGCAAGTCTTCTTCTAAGTGCAATATACTTAGTGCTGCTATATGAGTGTATAAATATTTGTTGCTATATAAATGTGAACAAAATTCGTGCTTGTATATGATATTCTGCCATGAAGCTTCACCAGCTCCTGTGGGTGTGGGATCCATGTGACATGTGACATTGCATCCATGTCCACCTGGGATAATGATTTTGCAGGTACCCCGAGAGGCCCTTGAGTTTGCGGAATGTCGATTAACTTCCGTTCCGGCAAATTCTGGTACTCCATATGTCCTATTTTCAGCAAAGGTCATGCTGAAATTTTCCGTGAATTTTAGCATGACTTTGCTAAAAATAGGACATATGGGGTACTTGTGACTAATGCATGGGCCGGGGTATCTTAGTAGTTAATTAAGTAGGATCAAGTGCCCCGGCGTACTTGACTAATGCATGGCTTTTAGGGTGCCTCGGTGTCGATAAAAACCGAAATGATGAAAGGTTAGGCTTTTAGGGTGCCTTGGCGCCGAAAAACCCTCAATAATAAAAGCTTAGATTTTAGGATGCCTTGGTGTCGACAAACCCTAAATGATGAGACCATGATCTTGTTCCTTGACAATAACCAACTTTTGACCAAACTTTGTTTCTATTTAGAGAGAAACATGGCCCACAACGATGAGGCCGGGGTTGAGGCGGCAAGGCATTCAGGAGCTGTCCTAGGAGATGGAGGAACAACCTCACTTGTATGAGGCCGCCGCCTTCCCCACCGATCCTGAGACCACGGATGGTGCCGCCGAGGATGACCACACTGATGCCACCACTGATGGTGCCGCCGAGGATGCCACCACTGATGATGGCGGCGCACGCACAGATGGCAGCCAACCAAAGAGGCAACGGAAGGACCGGCGCCCGATCGTGCTCCGCACCCTCAAGGAGGAAGTTACTGAAGTGGACTCCAACGGAATCCAGCGGCACCCGAGCGAATAGTCAAGGGTACTCGCTTCAGCTCGGGTGCATTGTCCGAGCACCGTCTCGATCAACACCGAGAACACGAGGCATCGACCGAGGGAATTTGCAACCTCCTCTTCACGAAGCTGCACGAGCGATACAAGTTCCCGCTGAATTTGAAAACACAAGCCTCAAAGGGAATAAAGTGAACAATGCTGCCCTCACGAAGATGAGCAAGGCCCTGTCTACTTGGAAAAGCAATGTGAAGAGAATGATCGAGAAAGTTGAGAGTTATCAGAAGATCAAGGAGAAAAATCCTTCGATCACCGAAGATGACTACAACGAATTCAAGATCAATTGCTCGAGCACCGCAAGCTCCCAATCAAGTGAGTGGGGAAACAAATGCGGAGCTGAACATAGGGGAACACACACTCGGTCCGGCGGTTCTGAGTGGCGGAGCCTATATGGGACAAGGAAGAGGCGGACCGTGCGAGCAAGGCCTACCGCCCCTCTTGATACATACGGTGACAAGCAGACCAGGAACTTTGTCGGGGCCGGTACAAGAAGGACCCAAAACAAAGGAGCTTACCACGGATCCGAAGACCAGGCAGCTTGAGCTTGTTACGTAAGGAATACACCCCACGTAATTAGCTCCATATGGTTGCATTCTAATTAATGAAGCCGAATTTCTAAATGGTTCACATTCCTTCCGCAGCGATCGAAAGCGATGGCGCTGGGTCGACTCAGAGCAACCCTTGGGACACCACTCTAAATAGGGGTTGAATGTAATGAAGAACAAGGATAAGCTCAGTAAGCCGACGTCAGCTGGTCGTGTGGCCGGCAAAGGCTTGTCGACAAAATGGGGGTCATACTATACCGTTGGTGTGCGGAAGGAGAAAAAGACCAGCTCGGAAAGCCAGGCGCGAGAGGTTCAAGAACTCAAGGCACAGGTGGCGCGGATTCGGAGATTGTCCAAGAGCAAGTGGAACAACGACTCGGGCGGCGATCACCGCCCTTGTGCCTACCTTGATCTCGGGGTTGAGGCGTGGATTGCGGGCGCCAACAGGGCTGCCCGATTCCTAGCTTCACGCCAGCAACTCGCATAATGCGATGGCGGGGCCATTGGTGCCTCCGGCGGAGGCGGCATTGGTGTCTCCGACGCCGCACGGAGCTTAATGCACCCGGTGTACGCCGCCGGCACCTCTGCGCAGCGGCCCCTCCGTCAATCGCGCGCCCGCCGTTGGCGGTGCCTCTACATTAGCCGAGCTCGGCGCCATCATCACGGTAACTAATTAAGCCTCTCGCCGAGGACTTCATCTCCTTGCCTTTGGTGGGCATCCCCGACGCCCTACATGTTTTCGCAGGGCGCCGCCGACGTTCGTGCACTCTCCTCCACGCCGTGAACAACGAGTTGGTCGATGTCGCCAAGGGCAAAATCGTTCAACCGGACAACCCTTGTTCCACGGTACCAGATGCCACCCAACTTGTTTAGGGTTCAACTGGTTGGTGCTGCCAGGCTGCGACGACTTGTTACCTCCGAATCGACCCGTCGGGGCCGGCGATGATGACGTGATGACCCTCGGCGCGCCTGAGCTGGCCCTGCTTTGGCGAAGAGCCAGATTCGTTTGGGGCGGGGACACCACCCCAAAGACAACACCGCCGGTCGTGCAGCGCCAAGTCGGCCCCATGGCAAGACCGCCCGAACGGTGCGGACATCCCTATGCCATGGATCCAAACATGCATATGGCACAGGATCGAACGACGACGGCGGCGACTATGATACATTTGGCAACGTCGATCAAGACTTTGCCGAGCATGGGTGCGATGGCGACTTCATGGGGCCTCCTTCTCAAGAACCAAACCCAACAAAAGACGTGTGCGATCTAGCTCGTACAGCGGAGAAGCCAAGTTGCAACAGCGCCGCCGTCGGCGTTCAGCTCTCGTGAGACGCCTCCACTGCCGACTTCACCGAGCCTCGATAGGCGAGTGTGAAATATTATCAGCCCCAACACACTCAAGAAGGCGGTCTGTGAGCAAAACTCGGTCCCATTACAGGAGAAGAAGAAGGCACGCAAAAGAAAGACTAAGAAGGGTGCGAGCCAGCCGCACCGAGTACGATCCGTGCTCAGACGGGCCACCTTCACCGCAGGATATCTCGAGGAGGGTGCATGTGGCGGGTAGGGCGATGCTACCGACAAATATGCTCAATGCTGCAACCGGTGCTATGCGGAGTCTGCATGACAGTGTTCTTTCTTTGGAGAAGTGGCATCTCAGGGAGAAGGATGTGGCATACCCGGTTTTCTCGGCCAAGGTGCCAGAGGGCAAGGGCTTTGTGGATAACTCCATCGGGCGTACGATTGTCCTGCGTTTTGATGACATCCACGCTATGTTGAACCTTCATCCGCTGCACTACACCTTTGTTCGGCTATTTTCGCTGAGTATGGAGATGCGGATCATTCGCGACAAGACCCCGGACATCGTGATAGTTGACCCCTTCTACATGCGTGCCAAGATCTTGGGCAGCGCGGGGACCGCAAGTCGCGAAGTTCTTACCTCGAAGGCGTCATTCGGCAAACCAAGATAAGGATAACTTCCTCGTGCCTTACTTTCCCGAGTAAGTCCTCCCTCAACCGCCCGTAACATATGAATTCTTACATTTCGATCGTTTTCTTTTAACATTCCGTGTTTTCTGCGGTGACACACGTTGCACCCTCATCCTCCTAAGCCCCAAATATTCCATGGCCACGATTTCGACCGGACCGTCGATCGAACGTAGACTACACAAATGTCAAGAAGGTTCTTGATGATGTTCTCCCGGCCACGCCAAATCTGGAGGCACCTTCACCAGGCCTATTCGTAAGCACGGCAAGCACGTGTTCTCCCACAATCTGACGTTCGCTGCGTCAAGCAGCCTTTGGCGGTCGAAGGGTGCCTACTACGCCATCCATCACATGCGGCGATCGACGGGACCATCATCAACTTCGCTACCGAGTAAACTCCAAGATTGGGCCGCGAGTGTGTCGGCAATCCAGGACGCGGACCTCCGACAAGAATTCTTTCGCATCCATTCGGAGTTTGCAGAAATCATCCATCAAGATCTCCTTCGTACCTCGGGGCAGTTCTACCTCAGAAATCAACCTTCCAACAGTGACATCGACACAATGCTACAAATGCAGGATGACAACGCCTGTTCTATCATGACTCCGACGATAGACGGCGGCTTCATCCACGCTCCGGTCCCTTGAGTCGAGTTGTCTAGTTCTGAAACATCGATTGGCTCATGTTGTAATTAAACTTTAATGAACTTGTAGTATGTCTCTTTGGTTTCGAGAGTCGTTCAACTTAGATGTAATCGATGCTATTAATGTCTTGCTTTTCTCTTCCGATCGTTCTGTTGCATACTTATATATTGCTTATCGATGCCGACGTATGTCGTGTACAAGGGTAAGGTTCCCGGAGTCTACGATGACTGGGAGGAGTGTCGGAGACAGGTTCACCGATTCAGCGGTAACAGTTACAAAGGGTACACCACTAGGGCGAGGCGAATCTAGATCGCCCGCTATCTAGCGGGAGAGGGAGGAGCGTTGGAGGAACCGGATGAAGACGAGTTTCATCGTGATGATGCTCATCGTGATGACCGCAGCTCTCTTCTATGTGATGGTAGTTTAGATGATCGATATCGACTTGTAATGTGAAGACAAACTCGCTACTCGCGGTCTCGAGACTTGTAATATAATGTTCTATCTTTGTTCGGTCTTTTCAATTCGGAGACTAATATGATGAATTGTATTAGGAGACTAATATGATGAATTGTATTCAAAGACTAATCTTCTATTGTATTTGATGAATCTATTGTTGATGTGTGCTGTCTATATTTTGTCAAATTATACATTTTGTAACCTGTGCAAAAACAAAAATAAAAAATAAAAAAACCTAATATTCATACTAATGGAGCATCACATGACAGGCGCCATTAGTATGACAAGGCATACTAATGGCGCATCACTGGGTAGTGCGCCATTAGTATCTCTTGATTACTAATGGCGCATCAGAGGTGGTGCGCAATTAGTATGCCAAAGCACCTGGGTATACATGCCCCCTGGGAGGCATACTAATGGCGCACCCTCGCATATACTAATGGCGCACCAGGTGGTGCGCCATTAGTAAAAATTACTAATGGCGTGCTGTTAATGGCGCACCACAGATGCGCCATTAATGGCCAAATTAGGTGCGCCATTAGTAGTGGTTTTTCTAGTAGTGACAGGAGCGTTGCGATGACAGCCTTGGAACCTAAGCAACGGTGATAGCAGCCTCGCGAAGATAGGAGTTAAACTGGTTAGCTGTTCTTGTGGAAAATGGAGTCCCATACACACTGATGATCCACAAACCGCTTCCGTCATCAACCACCAGAAACCATTTATTGTACCCATAGGCCAGAATGGTCTTGTACTGCATATTTCGCATTTTGCTTGGAATTTCTGTATCAAGTTGGTGCCTCATCAGCTAATAGTAATCCTGTGGCTGATGAGCACAAGGGCCATTTTCTGGAAAAATAATATCCCGGAAATCCGGTCCTGACAAACTTGGTATCAGAGCCAGGCTGACCATTGGCTAATCCTATCTTAGCCAGGTCGAAAAACCTAGGTAAACAAGCCCACCAGGCCTTAACCTAACCCCGGCCAAGCTTCTCGTGTAAGATAGCCACACAGTGACCGACACCTTTTGGCAGTCGGTGCCCAACCTACCAGCCTAGCCTGTCGATCACGCGCCAGTGACCGACAACAAAATTGTCTCATTCGCAAGCGTGCGAAGGAAGACTCCGTCCCTTTTTTCTATAAAAAGGGCAAGCTAGCCTCAACCCAGCACAGCACAGCCTCTGCACAAACCAAGCTAAAATGCCAGGACCCATTGTTCACAATGAGACCACGGCAACCAACCTTGGAGGTTTTGTGACCGTGCTAGCAAACCTCACCCGCCGTGCCTTCGCGTCAGAAGAGCCCCCAGAATATGTTGTGTACCAAGGACCCATGAGCGGTGAGAGCCGTCAATTCTGGGCCACTGTGCACGTCTATGGTAGGGGTCTATCGCCAGAACGCTCCTACAGGTTCACTGGAAGGACAACTTCCTTTGAGCCACAAGCCATCCAACTAGGTGCTCGAGAGGCTATAGTTCAACTCCGGCACTTGTCGCCCAGAATCAACTGCCGCTCGTTCTACTACTACCCCAGCCGTGACGGGTATGGTAGACCACCCCAAGTTGCCAACGAAGACCATGAGATGGATCCTGCATTATTGCATCTGGTACGCTATGTAAGTGTACTAGAGGGACTGTTCGATCAAATCACCCTTGATCTAATCGCAGCTCATCGAGAACTAATCCGCCGAGCCCCAGCAAGAGGAGAAGAGGAGCCCGGCACCAACAGTCCAGTCGTGCTATTCGGACAACCGATCGAGTCCCTGAGGTCTGCCCCAGTCATCGACCACAATACCTTGATGACCCCAGAAGTGCTTCGTCGCCTTTTGGGAACACACTCCAGCGGGATTGTGGCCAACAATCCCCGAGATGGTCATCATCGCTACCCCGACCCTGCAGTCCCTCAACCCCCTCCAGCTAATCCCGACGGTGAAAACCATGGAGACGCCTTGACGTCCACAAGGCAAGCCCTCTTAGATATTAACGAGGTAGAATGAGTCATTCGAGTGGTACCAAGTCCTGGCATGTCCTCGCCTTGTAACTGCGTGACCCTGTATCGCCGTAATTAAATGATGTTGCTTGTGCGCCCTTTTTTTTAAATAGTAGCCATGCATGAGTATGTTGTTGTGCGATTGCATTTTTAACCCCGGACGTAGCTGCCAAAAACCAACCTCGACGACACAAGGTTTGTACTATGAGTAAACTTTTTGGTTTCAACTAACAGGAATGATATTTTTTAAAACAACTCTTAACAAATCTCGAGGAAGAGATTTTTCTTAAGGAGGGTAGTGTTGTGACACCCCAAAATTTTAACCTTGTTTTATTAATTAAAATTTTTCCAGGAATCTTAAACTTTTATTTTCTGGATTTTTGTTTGATTTCAGAACCATTCTTTTCTTTACTTTTGTGGAGTTTTTACCCCAAGTGAAAACTTTCCAATTATATTATTGGACTTGTTTACCCTCTCAAGAAAAACACTTCTATTATCATTGGATTTAATTGCATAATTATTTCTCTCTGAGCTTTATTCCTTAAAGTGAGTTTTCTTTAGTTTTAGGGTCCCATTTGCACTGCAACCCTTTTATAAATTCATTTAAAAATCCCACCAAAATTTGGGGATGTCATGTGATGTTTTTAAACCACTTTTATAGAAAAGTATATTTCATTATTTGGATATTTTGAGCTCTACATCAAATTTTCAAATCTGGTCCAGCGGGCAATTTTGCACTACAACCTATTTAAATATTTCTTTAAACCTTCCACCAAAATTATGGGATGCTAGTAGTGATATATAATTCAACTTTTTGCAAAGAACCAGTGATGTCCTTTGAAAAATTTGAGTTAATCAACCTCATCCTCATTCTGGTCCAGCTTGGTGATTTGTACTGCAACCATATTTTTACTTGCTCTTTTACACATGATTCTTTTTCCTACTTATAGCCCATCCTAAAAAACCCTTAAGTCCAGAAGAGTGGACCCATTGGAGGATTTTAAGTGATTGCAATCATGCCTTTTTCTTTCTGTCCAAAACTGAAGATTTGCAAAACTTGCACTAACAAGTTTCTGTTTTTGACAAACTAACTTTACCACCCTCTTATTCATCCAAAGAGACTATGATCTGGGGACTTTGGCCACCCCAAGAGTTGCCTAGAGGCTCCTGACATTCTGTCGAACACCTTGAGTTCATGAACATAATTGACATGCTCATGAGTTTGCATTACAGACTTGCCACAACAGCCAAACGAGCATGTCCACTAGCATCCCAGCTACCACTAGCCTAGATCTGTTGGTCACAAGCCCCTCCTATGCCCTCTAGCACACGCTGGCATTTTGGCAAACACTTGGCATGTACGCCTGGCGCGGCAGGCCTTGCGTTTGCGTCGCGGACACCAGTCGCGCGTCCGCTGCCCGCCTCCCGCGCCCGTTCTGGCCCCTCCCCTCTCCCAGCCGCCGCGCCCCGACTCCTCCCTCACTGCAGAGCCGCCTGGACCCCCTCTGATGCGCCACAGCGCCGCCACCGCTAGCCGCCGACGGCCGCAGCAGGCCATTGCCGCGGACGACGCCGCCCGAGCCACACCCACACGCCAACTCTCCCTCTTGAGCAGTAGGGAGCTCGTCAGGATGCGCCGGCCAGCTCCACGTCGCCCTGCTAGCTACAGCAAGGCGGTTCGCCGGCGACCTTATCCACTGCCGCGGAACCGACATGGCTGTGCTATATAAGGAGCCCCCGAGCTCGTCCGGGCCCTCAAGCAACCTCATACCACCTCTCTCACTCCCTCAGTGATCCCCCCGTAGCAGTAGAAAGACCAGAGATGGTCGTCTTCTTCTTCTCTGACAACCGCAGCCGCCTCCACTGTCTCGATCATTCCGGCGCCACCAGGGCGTCCCCCACTCCACTCTCTTCACCAGAATCTCTCTCTTCACCTCATGAATCCATCCCCATGCTCAATTTTGATCAGGAGCCGTCGGAGGCAAGAGCCCCACCCTACCCGACGGCCACCGTCCGCCGCGGAGCTAGCCGCCGGCGAGTCCGTCCAACCCAGGGACCATAGCGACTACCGAAAGGACCGCCTCAACCCCCTGAGCCCACGGATGGCCTCGGTTTCTCGAACGGTGCCGCCGTTCGCCGGCGAGCATCGCCGGAGTCCTGCCATCACTCGGGCAGAGGAGAAGGAGGAGAGGCGATCGTCAAACCCTGACCGGTGGGCCTCGGACCGACTGTGTCGGTCCAACGCCCGGTCCATGCAGGCGTAAGTGGAGACGTAAAACCAGAGTACGCCTTTGACGTGTTTAGTTTTCGAAACGTTTTTTTCTTTTTTCTGTTTTATTTTAAAAACAGAATTTGACCAAAACTTTGACTGGCTATAACTTTTTAAATATAACTCCAAATGAGTTGATTCTTTTTGCTACCTCTCTCAAATATTGTCTAGTTTATTTTCAGATTTATTTGAAAAAAATTCAGACAAAATTTTTGTACCATTTTTAAAATATGTGTTAATTTGAATATTTTCAAAAATAGGATTGTCGAAGAGAGAAGAGAACTTTCCAAAAAAGTTTTAGGATGCACCCTGCCTCTACACAACTTGAAGGCAAGCATTCTGAACTCTGGCATAATATTTTTGTGTGTCGCTTGAATACGATTACCACACTCCTTGTCTCGGAGTTTCGTTATTTTATGTGATTATAGGAAGCATACTCATAAGTGCATATTGGTGATTTCCGTGCTACTGAAATTTGATACGTTGTGATAGTAATCACCCTCGTATGCCTTTCATACATACCGTAAGGAAGCCGGGAAAGTCTCTGTCTTGGGTAGACACGAGGTTGTCCCTAGTTCCTCGTCGAGACGGATGTGTCCGGTATGGCATGACGGGGTATGATGAGTGGTGATTCTGCCTGTTGGTTGAAAATATATTTGTTATGCTAATCATACAGGAAATACTTAAACCTCCTGAGTCGGTCGTAGATCGAGTCTTGTTCCAGTAACCCCCATACTTGTTTCATGCTGCCACTTGTCCCTGCCGTATGTAGGGTATGGTTCAGTAAGTTGTCAACCCCTTCCTAGAACACACCGTACAGAGAGGCCATGGTGGAAGATACCGGCTGCATCTGGTAGGCATGCCACCTGGTCTGGGGGCATGGGTGTTTCCAGTTGGGACCGAGAGGGGGGCACCCCTTAGAGCGCGCGATATAAGTTTGATCCCATGCCACGCGAGGTTGTAGCCTCCCCACTTAGAGTTTCGCTTAACACGTGTCGTGGATGATTCCAGACACCGTTGAGTTAAGCTGGTGTGTGCGGGTCAGGTGTGTTTTCAATTAAAAGACCATAGACGGAATTAGTTCCGATGGACTAAAGGAATCCGTTACTCGTGGGTAAATAGTACACCCTCTGCAGAGGTTAAATCTATTCGAATAGCCGTGTCCATGGTTAAGGATTTGATGCAGGATGGGTCAAGTGTCGGTCTTAGTGGCGGTCTTCGGAGGAGAAAATACTAAAACAGAACATGGATCATGACTTGTGACTTATGATGATTATGATTATTATTACTGTGGACTAACTATTTTCATTATTTGATTTATTGAGTATCCCTGGGACGGTTCTACCTCCTGGATATTCACTGTGATTGTTTTCTTATAAGCCCTTTATGTGGTGTCGCTCAGACGCCCGATTGTGGCATGCTCGTTATTTATTTACTTTATAAGCCTTTTATGTGGTGTCGCTCAGACGCCCGACTATGGCATGCTCGTTATTTATTTACTTTATAAGCCTTGTATGTGGTGTCGTGCAGACGCCCGACTGAGGCATGCTTTATATTATTATCCTTTCGAGGCGTCGCTTCAGACACCCGATCGGTGCATTCTATTTTTATTCTCTGGTTGCATATTCATGTTTTATATGAACAACCTGCTTGCGTAAATCATGGATTTTTATTTCGTGACTGACGTTGTGATCACAGAATATTTCAGAGCATGATTATCGGTTGTTATATTATACCCGTGTTCATAATGTTTGCGAGTACATTCAAAGTACTCACTGGCTTGTCCCTGGCTATTGTCTTCGCCAGATTTCTTGCTTGGACAGGAGCGTTGCGATGACAGCCTTGGAACCTAAGCAACGGTGATAGCAGCCTCGCGAAGATAGGAGTTAACCTGGTCAGCTGTTCCTGTGGAAAATGGAGTCCCATACACACTGATGATCCACAAACCGCTTCCGCCATCAACCACCAGAAACCATTTGTTGTACCCATAGGCCAGAATGGTCTTGTACTGCATATTTCGCATTTTGCTTGGAATTTCTGTATCAAGTTGGTGCCTCATCAGCTAAGAGTAATCCTGGGGCTGATGAGCACAAGGGCCATTTTCTGGAAAAATAATATCTCAGAAATCCGGTCCTGACAAACTTGGTATCAGAGCCAGGCTGACCATTGGCTAATCCTATCTTAGCCAGGTCGAAAAACCTAGGTAAACAAACCCACCAGGCCTTAACCTAACCCCGGCCAAGCTTCTCATGTAAGATAGCCACACAGTGACCGGCACCTTTTGGCAGTCGGTGCCCAACCTATCAGCCTAGCACAGCCGATCGCGCCGATGACCGACACAAAATTGTCTCATTCGCAAGCGTGCGAAGGAAGACTCTGTCCCTTTTTTCTATGAAAGGGCAAGCTAGCCTCAACCCAGCACAGCACAGCCTCTGCCCAAACCAAGCTAAAATGCCAGGACCCATTGTTCACAATGAGACCACGGCAACCAACCTTGGAGGTTTTGTGACCGTGCTAGCAAACCTCACCCGTCGTGCCTTCGCGTTAGAAGAGCCCCCAGAATATGTTGTGTACCAAGGACCCATGAGCGGTGAGAGCCGTCAATTCTGGGCCACTGTGCACGTCTATGGTAGGGGTCTATCGCGGAAGCAGCTCCCTCTGTGTTCTTTGGAAGGACAACTTCCTTTGAGCCACAAGCCATCCAACTAGCCGCTCAAGAGGCTATATTTCAACTCCGGCACTTGTCGCCCAGAGTCAACTGCCGCTCGTTCTACTACTACCCCAGCCGTGATGGGTATGGTAGACCACCCCAAGTTGCCAACGAAGACCACGAGATGGATCCTGCATTATTGCATCTGGTACGCTATGTAAGTGTACTAGAGGGACTGTTCGATCAAATCATCCTTGATCTAATCGCAGCTCGTGGAGAACTGATCCGCTGAGCCCCAGCAAGGGGAGTAGAGGAGCCCGGCACCAACAGTCCAGTTGTGCTGTTCGGACAACCGATCGAGTCCCTGAGGTCTGCCCAAGTCATCGACCAAAATACCTTGATGACCCCAGAAGTGCTTCGTCGCCTTTTGGGAACACACTCCAGCGGGATTGTGGCCAACAATCCCCGAGATGGTCATCATCGCTACCCCGACCCTGCAGTCCCTCAACCCCCTCCAGCTAATCCCGACGGTGAAAACCGTGGAGAAGCCTTGACGTCCACAAGGCAAGCCCTCTTAGATATTAACGAGGTAGAATGAGTCATTCGAGTGGTACCAAGTCCTGGCATGTCCTCGCCTTGTAGCTGCGTGACCTAGACGCCGTAATTAAATGATGTTGCTTGTGCGCCCTTTTTTTTAAATAGTAGCCATGCATGAGTATGTTGCTGTGCGATTGCATTTTTAACCCCGGACGTAGCTGCCAAAAACCAACCTCGACGACACAAGGTTTGTACTATGAGTAAACTTTTTGGTTTCAACTAACAGGAATGATATTTTTTAAAACAACTCTTAACATATCTCGAGGACGAGATTTTTCTTAAGGGGGGTAGTGTTGTGACACCCCAAAATTTTAAACTTGTTTTATTAATTAAAATTTTTCCAGGAATCTTAAACTTTTATTTTCTGGATTTTTGTTTGATTTCAGAACCATTCTTTTCTTTACTTTTGTGGAGTTTTTACCCCAAGTGAAAACTTTCCAATTATGTTATTGGACTTGTTTACCCTCTCAAGAATAACACTTCTATTATCAGTGGATTTAATTGCATAATTATTTCTCTCTGAGCTTTATTCCTTCAAGTGAGTTTTCTTTAGTTTTAGGGTCCCATTTGCACTGCAACCCTTTTATAAATTCATTTAAAAATCCCACCAAAATTTGGGGATGTCATGTGATGTTTTTAAACCACTTTTATGGAAAAGTATATTTCATTATTTGGATATTTTGAGCTCTACATCAAATTTTCAAATCTGGTCCAGCGGGCAATTTTGCACTACAACCTATTTAAATATTTCTTCAAAGCTTCCACCAAAATTATGGGACGCTAGTAGTAATATATAATTCAAATTTTCGCAAAGACCCGGTGATGTCCTTTGAAAAATTTGAGTTAATGAACCTCATCCTCATTCTGGTCCAACTTGGTGATTTGTACTGCAACCATATTTTTACTTGCTCTTTTACACATGATTCTTTTTCCTACTTATAGCCCATCCTAAAAAACCCTTAAGTCCAGAAGAGTGGACCCATTGGAGGATTTTATGTGATTGCAATCATGCCTTTTTCTTTCTGTCCAAAACTGAAGATTTGCAAAACTTGCACTAACAAGTTTCTGTTTTTGACAAACTAACTTTACCACCCTCTTATTCATCCAAAGAGACTATGATCTGGGGACTTTGGCCACCCCAAGAGTTGCCTAGAGGCTCCTGACATTCTGTCGAACACCTTGAGTTCATGAACAGAATTGACATGCTCATGAGTTTGCATTACAGACTTGCCACAGCAGCCAAACGAGCATGTCCACTAGCATCCCAGCTACCACTAGGCTAGATCTGTTGGTCACCAGCCCCTCCTATGCCCTCTAGCACACGCTGGCATTTTGGAAAACACTTGGCATGCACGTTCTGGGCGCGGCCAGAGCGCGCGTTTTGCACCCGAGTCGCCGCGTCCCGCTGCCGCCTACCCCACGGCCGTTCTGGCCCCTCCCCTCTCCCAGCCACCGCGCCCCGACTCCTCCCTCACCGCAGAGCCGCCTGGACCCCCTCTAACGCGCCACAGCATCGCCACCGCTAGCCGCCGACGGCCGCAGCAGGCCAATGCCGTGGACGGCACCGCCCGAGCCACACCCGCACACCAGCTCGCCCAGTTGAGCAGTAGGGAGCTCGTCAGGATGCGCGGGCCAGCTCCATGTCGCCCTGCTGTCTACAGCGAGGCGGTTCGCCGGTGACCTTATTCACTGCCGCGGAACCGACATGGTTGCGCTATATAAGGAGCCTCTGAGCTCGTCCAGGCCCTCAAGCAACCTCATACCACCTCTCTCACTCCCTCACTGATCACCCCGTAGCAGTAGAAAGACCGGAGATGGTCGTCTTCTTCTTCTCCGGCAACCACAGCCGCCGCCACTGTCTCGATCATTCCGGCGCCACCAGGGCCTCCCCCCCCTCCACTCTCTTCACCAGAAGCTCTCTCTTCACCTCGTGAATCCATCCCCATGCTAAATTTTGATCAGGAGCCGTCGGAGGCAAGAGCCCCACCCTACCCGACGGACACCGTCCGCCGCGGAGCTAGCCGCCGGCGACTCCGTCCATCCCAGGGACCATAGCGACCACCGAAGGGACCGCCTCAACCCCCTGAGCCCGATGATGGCCTCGGTTTCTTGAACGGTGCCGCCGTTCACCGGCGAGCATCGTCGGAGTCCCGCCATCACTCGGGCAGAGGAGAAGGGAGGGAGAGGCGACTGGTCAAACCTGACCTGTGGGCCCCCTGGACCCACTGTGAGTGACCCAGCGCCGGTCCATGCAGGCGTAAGTGGAGACATAAAACCATAGTACGCCTTCGACGTGTTTAGTTTTCGAAACTTTTTTTCTTTTTTCTGTTTTATTTTAAAAACAGAATTTGACCAAAAGTTTGACTCGCTATAACTTTTTAAATATAACTCCAAATGAGTTGATTCTTTTTCTTACCTCTCTCAAGTATTGTCTAGTTTATTTTCAGATTTATTTCAAAACAATTCAGACAAATTTTTTTTACTATTTTTAAAATATGTGTTAATTTGAATATTTTCAAAAATAGGATTGTTGGAGAGAGAAGAAAACTTTCCAAAAAAGTTTTAGGATGCACCCTGCCTCTACACAACTTGAAGGCAAGCATTCTGAACTCTGGCATAATATTTTTGTGTGTCGCTTGAATACGATTACCACACTCCTTGTCTCGAAGTTTCTTTATTTTATGTGATGATAGGAAGCATACTCATAAGTGCATATTGGTGATTTCCGTGCTACTGAAATTTGATACATTGTGATAGTAATCACCCTCGTATGCCTTTCATACATACCGTAAGGAAGCCGGGAAAGTCTCTGTCTTGGGTAGTGTCGGTGTACTAGAGTAATGGTACCCTAGTATCCCGAACTCTTGCACGGGCAGTTGCAGCACCCCGCGGCAGGGCTGCCTAGTGATCGCCAAGGTCATCCGTGGTTCCTTTGGAGCCATTCAAGAACAAAGTATTTAAGCCAAGAAGACAAGACCCCGGTAAGAGGATCTTGCCGCGAAGGCCACTCAAGGCACGCAGAAGACAAGACCCCGGCAAGAGGAGCTTGCCGGGAAGGCTCGGTGAGCGACAAGCTTCCGGGCGCGACAAGGATTCAGCCGCGGCAAGGTGCTTGCCGCGGCAGGCAACCTCTCTTCATCTCCGCTCCGGCCCATCCACCAACGTGTCGCCATGGGGCCATTCCAGGCGTGTGTGTCAAGAGGCTGTGCAGCCAGCGGAGAGCAGCGGTAAGCGGCGCTGACAGGGGTGACATCGCGGCGAAATGTGGCGCCCCTGAAGGTCCCTTTCTGCACTGTTTAGGCGACATGGACGGGCATTTATTACTCTTGTCCCTTGCCGTCAGAGTTAGGTAGAATACACTGTTCAAAGTAGTTGTACCAACCGCAACTTATTTTCCCATTTTGCCCTGGTTTACGTTGCCACCTGTGGTGACCCCTTGAGCCTATAAAAGGAGGCCCATGCGCAACGTAGAAAGGGTTCGGCTGGTTCGACTCAATCGAGACTAGAGACAGTCAAGCTAGGTTTTGTAGCTCTCATTGCTCCCTAGCAAGAACACAAGATAATCAGACAAGCAGCAGTAGGAGTATTATCTCTCCGGAGAGCTCCGAAGCTGGGTAAAACTGCTCGTGTGCATCGCCTCGATCTGCTCTTCGTGCAATCTCCGCCCCCCATCGAACCGAAAGGGACTCGGTCCGCCAGGTCCCATAGGTGTTCGTGGGTCACGATCAGCTTCACCGACATCTTTGGCGCGCCAGGTAGGGGGCGTCGAGGCTGTGTGAACCTGATACGGCGTTCACACGAGCAGCATCTTCATCATCTTCATCAACATGCCACCGAAGAAGAAGGCTTCGGCGGCAGAGAAGCCGTCGCGTCAAACCCACCACCACGGAGCTGACGAGTGGTGGGGAAGACGCTGGCGGAGGAACGGGCGTCGTCGAGGGAGCCCACGACGCTGCCAAGTCCAAGGACAAGGCGGCGCAGACCTCGGCGTCCGGATACGTACCGCGTCCATCTCAGGAGGCCCGAGACCGACAGCGTCATGGTGCTCGCAGCGCCATACGTTCGTTGGGCCAAGATCGAGCTGGTGGATCCAGAGACGCTCAAGAGCAGCTCGCGCGCCAACAGGCTGGTGCGAGTGGGGCACGGTCGCCTGGACGGGATACTGCTCCTTCTAATGTATTTAGAAGTCCGAGCACATCCCGTTCCTCGCACCGTTCGCCATTACCGCCCACCACTCAAGCGGAAGCTTTGGCGCGGGCTCAACTGCTCCTGGATTACCGGCCAACGGCTGACAAAGTCGACGAATGGAGGGCCACCATTCAAAGTCTCATCGGCTTTGCCAACGGCGATGTTCCGCGGCAACCAAGCACATCGCTGCCGCGGCGAGACGACAAGGCACGAGCCGGTGGCGACGAGACCTGTGGGGGTGCAACCACCATGCACTCTCCACCCCGAAGGCCAAGATCGCCGACTCGTCGGATCCACCTCGACAGCGACTCCACCGCGTCATCGGATCCACGAGCTCGCCGTGATCAGCGCCAAGTTCTTCAAGAACGGCAACAAGAAGACGCTTGAACCCGCATCGAGCACCGAAGAGAAGCGCGACGTCAATCCGACCAGCGCGCCGGGCCCGCTGTTGACATGCATGCGCCAGGGGAACCAGGTGACTTGCCGTACGCGGTAGGTTACCCTGCGTTCACTCGTGAGCTGCGGCAAGTCCAGTGGCCCGACAAGAAAAAATTCAAGCCAGACGTGCCAGAGAAGTATGATGGCAGGACACGTCCGTCGGAGTTCCTCAGCATCTACACCATCGCGGTGCAGGCTGCAGGGGGACGAGACGACAAGATCCTTGCCAACTACTTCCCGCTGGTACTCAAGCCCAATGTTAGATCTTGGCTCATGCACTTGCCGGACAGCTCCATATCCTCTTGGGCAGATCTATGCCATCAGTTTGTCGGCGCCTTCACAGGCGGCCACAAGCCTCATGGCCAAGAGAGTGACCTTCATCTGCTCGCCCAGAAGGAAGGAGAGTCCCTGCGCAAGTTCATTCAGAGATTCAGCCGTGTGCACTACAACATCCCAGATGTCCACCCTGCTGCGGTGATCAGCGCGTTTCATCAAAATATGCGGAACCGCGGGATGAGGGAAGAGATGGCGATGTGCAAAGTCAAGGACGTCAGTGAGCTGTATGCCTTGGCCGACAAGTGTGCACGTGCTGAGGAAGGAAGAAGATTCCCAGGAGAGAATGCAGAAGCAGGATCTGACAGTGAGGAGACCGCCCCGGCAAAGAAGAGCCGGCGGCGGAACAACAGAAAGAAGAAGAGCAAAGAGGTACTAGTTGTAGAGCAGTCCGGCAACGGAGGTGGCGCCAAGAAGGCCAAGGTTGGTGGCTCCGGCAAGGAGGTTGCCGCTGGCGCCGACTGCAAGCCTGTGGCGGCCGCCGACAAGCAGGACAGCTCAATAAACGATCTTGCAAGATTCACCACACCAAGGGCCACGACCTCCAGAGCTGCAAGAAGGTCGAGCAGCTTGTAGAACAGCAGAAGGCTGAGTACGAGCGGCAAGACAAGGAGAAGGCCCAGGAAGGTGTTGGGGCAGCTAGCAAGAAGCGACCCGGCCGGGGAGGACGCCGCGGCAAGGCCAAGCAGCGGCAAGGAGGCAAACCTCCCCGCGGCCGCGACAAGGATGAAGACGACGATGACGATGAAGATATGGAAGACGATGAAGCTGATGAGCAGGAGTTTCAGAAAGCCACGGAGGTCCTCTGCGTTGACTGTGGTGCTTCTCTGCATACCTCACACCGCCAGCTCAAGCAATGGATGCGGGACGTTAATGCAGCAGAACCATCCGTAGAGTCACGCAGGCCTTTGAAATGGTCCAGCACGCCTATCATCTTTGATATTGAGGACCACCCTGATCGCGTAACCGCAGTCGGGTGCTTGCCGATGTTGGTCTCACCGACTATCCGCAACCTCAAGGTCACCAAGATGCTAGTTTACGGCGGGGCCGGCTTAAACCTGATCTCCTCCGCAGTGCTCCAGAAGCTTCAAATCCCTGACAGCGAGCTCGAAGAGACTGGCACGTTCCAAGGAATCAATCCAGGAAGGAGCAAGCCGAAGTGGAAGATTACGTTGCCAGTAACATTTGGCAGTGAACTAAACTTCAGAACTGAGAGGGTCACGTTCGACGTTGCTGATTTTCCATTACCTTATAATGGGATACTTGGCCGTCCAGCGCTCGCCAAGTTCATGGCAGCCTCTCATTATGCATACAACTTGCTCAAGATGCATGGAGGATAAGCGTCATATCTGTCCCTGGCGACAAGACAGATGCTCTTATCTGCGCCGACAAGATTTACCGGGAGGCAGCAGCTGCGATAGATAGCAAATCACTTCCCGTTGAAGCACCCGGAGGGAAGAAGAAGACCTAGTCCGGTAAGAGCTCTGATGCCCACTCCGGCAAGCGCACCTCTTCGGAGTGCTGCGCTACCGCCGAGGACGCACCATCGAGCTCCACCGGCAAGTGCAAGAAAACGATGGCAGCTCCGCCGAAGACCAAGAAGGTGCCCGCCAAGGAGGACGGCACTGGTGGTACCTTCACCATCAGTGCCACGCTTGACCCTAAATAGGAAAGCGCGCTCGTTGCTTTCTGGCGAATGTCGATGTGTTTGCATGGCAACCGTCGACATCCCGGTGTCCCTGTGAAAGTAATTGAGCATCACCTAGCTGTCTGTCCTCATGCGCGGCCCGTCAAGCAGAATGTCGGGAAGCAGGTAGTCGAGCGCCAAGAATTCATAGCAGAAGAGATCAAGAAACTGGAAGCAGCAGGCCTTGTCAGAGGAGTGCTCCATCCCACGTGGTTGGCCAATCCTGTAGTTGTACGCAAGGAAAATGGGAAATGGAGACTTTGTATTGACTTCACTGATGTTAATAAAGCTTGTCCCAAAGACCCATTTCCCTTGCCGCGCATCGACCAGATTGTTGACTCCACGGCTGGATGTGATTTGCTTTCATTTCTTGACGCATATTCAGGATATCATCAGATCTTCATGGCAGAAGATGATGAAGAGAAAACCGCATTCATCACCCCATGTGGCACCTACTGTTTTATACGGATGCCTTTTGGGCTAAAGAATGCTGGTTCAACGTTTGCAAGAGTAGTCCATGACGCTTTTGAGCCGCAAATGCACAGAAATGTAGAAGCTTACATGGATGACATAGTGGTCAAGAGCAAGGACAAAGCAACTCTGGTTCAAGATTTAGATGAGACCTTTGCAAATCTGCACAAGATCAACCTCAAGCTCAACCCCGAGAAGTGAGTGTTCGGAGTCCCTTCCGGCAAGCTTCTCGGGTTCTTCGTGTCTCAGCGGGGAATTGAAGCCAATCCCGACAAGATCAAGGCCATTGAGCAGATTGAAGCACCAAAGCGCGTCAAGGATGTACGAAGACTTTCGGTTGTGTGGCTGCTCTCAAGAGGTTTATCTCTGGAGTCTGCTGGCGTGCCTGCCATTTTTCAAGATTTTGAAAAAGGCAGGTCCAATGAAATGGACTCCCGAAGCGGAGGCTGCACTGCAGGACTTAAAGAGGTACCTGTCCTCCACTCCAATACTTGCCGCACCGAAGCCACAAGAGAGGTTGCTGCTATACATAGCGGCAACCAATCAAGTGGTTAGTGCTGCGTTAGTAGCGGAAAGGGAGGCAGACGATGAGCCGGCAACCGAAGTAGGTGCATCCAGCGACAAGCAGGGGGCTTCACCGTCAAGCTCTGGTCCCGACAAGAACGGATCTGCGCAGGATTGTGAGAAGATGCAGAAAAGGATGGTGCAGCGCCCAGTGTATTTTGTCAGTTCCCTTCTGCAGGGGGCTAGATCAAGGTACTCTGGTGTGCAGAAGTTGGTTTTTGGCCTCCTCATGGCCTCGAGAAAGCTGCGCCATTACTTCCAAGCACATGAGATCACAGTCGTCACTCGCTTTCCGCTGAAGAGGATACTGCAAAATCCAGAAGCAACAGGCAGGATTGTCGAGTGGGCACTGGAACTGTCAAGCTTTGGCCTCAAGTTTGAAAGCACTTCAACTATCTAGAGTAGAGCATTGGCAGAGTTTATAGCAGAATGGACGCCGACGCAAGATGAAGAAATTCCAGAGACGAGCATCCCCGTCAAGGAGGCAAGCAAAGAGTGGCTGATGTACTTTGACGGTGCCTTCTCGCTGCAAGGCGCCGGTGCCGGCGTGCTGCTTATCGCACCCACCGGACAGCACCTCAAGTACATAGTCCAAATGCACTTTCCCAAGGAGCAATCAACGAATAATACTGCAGAGTATGAAGGTTTGCTTGCCCGTCTCAGAATAGCAATGGACCTTGAGATCAGGAAGCTCATTGTCAGGGGTGACTCGCAGCTTGTCGTCCGCCAAGTAAACAAAGATTACCAGAGTCCGTTGATGAAAGCCTGCGTCGATGAAGTGAGAAAGCTAGAAGAGCACTTTGACGGCCAACAAATGGAACATGTTCCAAGAGCTCAGAATGATATTGCTGATGGCCTGTCAAAGTGCGCCGCACTCAAGTTACCTGTGGAACCAGGGATTTTTGTGCTCAAGCTGACTCAACCAACCGTAACGCCATCAACTGGGCAAAACAAGAAGAGAAAGTTGATTTCTGGCGACTATTTTCCGGCAGAGCTACCCGAAGCCGCCACCGCAAAGGTCCCCAAGATCAACACCAAGAGTGCTGAGGAGCAGTCTGCTCCGACAAACCCCAGGGTTTGTTTCGTTGAAGCAGACGCTCCCGACAAGTCTTGCTCCGGCAAGCTTGATGGGGAACATCAAGCTCCGGCCGAGCCGCAGGTTCTTGCCGTCGAAGCGGATGTTCCCGCAGCAGCAGATGTGCCTTTAGTCCTTGTTGTCGAGCCACAAGCTCCAGCATGGGCGCAGCAGATTGTCCACTTCCTTCAGACAGGAGAACTTCCCGAAGAGCAAGAAGAAGCGGAAAGAGTAGCCCGGCAGTCAAGTATGTACCAGTTTGTTGACAACACGCTGTACAGAAGAAGACTCAACGGTGTGAAATTGAAGTGTATTCACCGGGAAGATGGACAGAAGCTGTTGGTAGAGATACACGGAGGCATATGTGGTCACCACATTGGCGCAAGAGCACTTGCGGCAACGATTTCCAGCAAGGTTTCTTCTGGCTGACAGCCCTCCAGGAAGCAACTGCACAAGTAACCAAGTGTGAAGCATGCTAGTTCCATTCCAAGCAAATACACCAGCTAGCTCAAGCTCTCCAGACGATCCCTTTATCCTGGCCATTTTCGGTCTGGGGGCTCGACATCCTCGGCCCTTTTCCCCGAGCTGTCGGGGGCTTTGAGTACTTGTACGTTGCAATCGACAAGTTCACAAAGTGGCCGGAAGTGGAAGCAGTGAGGAAGGTGACAGCACGATCAGCGATCAAGTTCTTCAGTCAATTGTTTGCCATTTTGGGATTCCTAACGGATCATCACCGCGGCGGCACACAGTTCACGAGCCGCACCTTCATGCAAGACGTCCAAGATCTTGGCGCCAAGGTGCTGCTTTCGCTTCATTGCTCACCCGAGAAGCAGCGGTCAAGCGGAGAGGAAAATGCTGAAGTGCTGCGAGGGCTCAAGACCAGAACTTTCGACGGGCTGCACAAGTGCGTAAGAAAGCTGGATCGAGGAGCTGCCGGTGGGTCTTTGGTCGTCGAGCGACGCCAAATCGAGCCACCGGCGGACACCTTCGCTCTAGTCTATGGAGCAGAGGCAGTTCGCCCGCGGAACTTCGTATCTGGTCACCTCGAGTACTCGCTATGATGAGCTTGAGCAACAGCAGCTGCGACAAGATGACGCTGCTCCTTTAGGAAGACCGTCTTGAGGCTGCTGACGAGCTGCTCGTTACCAGCAAGCTTTGCGTCGCTACCATAGCCAAAGTTAATGCGGAAGCTTCGAGGAAGGCGACCTTGTTCTTGGTAGCGTTCAGTCCGCCAAGAATTCCAACAAGTTGACTTGAAGTGGGAAGGCCCTTATCGGGTGAAACGAGTCACTAGGCCCGGCGCTGTCCGCTTTGAGACCGAAGATGGCATTCGGTGAGCAACTCTGGAACATTGAGCATCTTCGTAAGTTTTACCCATATAGGCGCGGTTGCGGAACCTGTTTGGCAACCACCTTTTGTACAAGTCTTGCCCATGTTGCATGTAATCCTTCCGTACAAAGCGGGCGCAGACCCCGTGCATCAGTAAAGCTCATGTGTTGCGCACAACTTGTTAATTACATGCTTTCATAATCCTTTTTTGCATGTGTTATCTAACATTTTGTGCAGCATCCACACCCGGTAAGCAATAACGAGCCGCAAGGCTCCATAACTTTATTTTCTCTTCTTTCCTCTCAAAAGAAAGGAAGGTTCATCCACCCACAAGTTAGCCGGGGGAAGGAGAAGATAATGGTGTGGGCCACCAAGCGTCGCTCGAGGAAGTATCGCCTTGCCGGGAAGTGAGCGACAGAAAAGCTAAGTTGCCAAAGTTTGAGCAATCAGTTTTTAAATTATTTTTAAGTTATCTTCCTCGAACGATAGTACTTTGTATGGAAAACCTGTGTGGCGGAGGAACCAACTCATAGCTAGTTTGCACCCTTACTTTGTTCGAGCCCGCTCAACAACTTAAGTGAGCTGCAACTAGTTGCGACAAGGTTGCTTGTCGGAGGCGGCACCGCCGAGAGAGCTCTTGACGTTCGCACTCAGCTTCATGCAAAGGTGCTCAGCGCCGACAAGTTCCCTAAAAGCGTAGGGCACAAACATACAAAGGAAGGAATCAAGTAAAGGAAATAACATTGCAATCGTTGCCTAAGATAGAGTATATTACAAAATAACTTGTCATGAGATCTAATAGATTGTTCTCCTAAACATGATCAGCAGCGACAATGGAAAGATAAAACGGGTGGCCTAGTCTACGCGTTCGCCATCGACCCTCTTGACCCCGCTCACCCTGTCCACAATGGGTGCGACAAGGGCCTTGAGCGCTTCAACATCAGCGATCGGCGGCAAGGACTTGAGGGCGTTGGCGAAGCTAACGCTGGATTGCGGAAGGCCACCTTCATCGACACCTTGAAGAGCCCTGCACAGATTTGGGCGACTCATCGCCAGCTGCTTTGGGATCTCTTCCGGAGCACTGGAGAGCCGCCACCTGCGCCTGGAGGAACAGGCTGAGCTTGGCGCTGGGTTGGAGATGCTCGTCGGTGGGTACCGAGATCCACCATCCCAGCTCCATCGGCTCCTTGTTGATGGCGGCGGCTGTATTCACAAGACCCTCGGTCCAGTGCATCACATTCTCTTTGAAGGTGTTATGGGAGGTCGGGCATTACGCTGCAGCTCCTCGTTGGCCTTGATCTTCTCCAACAGGCCGCTTCCCGCTCCTTGGCGCCGTCCAGCGTCTCCATCAAGGTGGTGGCTTCAGCTCAAGATCTGCCTTGGAGTCCTTGGCGGCGTCGAGCTCTTTGATCCTCTCGGCGAGGCGGCCTGCAACTCGCCAAGAGTGTAGGCGTCCTTCTCGGCCGCTTCGTGCTTCAGCGCAGCAAGCTCCTCGCCACTCTTCTGAAGGTTGGCCTCCAATTGCGTCACCTTCGTCTCCAACTCCTTCTTGGCGGCCTCGGCAGCTGCGGCAGCGTCCTTTGCCTCCTTGAGAGCTCCGCCAAGTGATTGCTCGCGCGCGGCAAGCTCTTCCTCGTAGCTGTCAGGTTGATCTTCCGCTGCGCCAGCTTCGCCTTCTTCGCAGAATAGCTTCTCCCGGCAAGCCTTTGCTGCTCCTCGACCTCAGCCTTCTCAAGGATGAAGGCTGTGCGCTCTTCGGAGAGTTGCTCCAGCGCTTACCTTTCGTCCGGAGGGTTTCTTGGTTGGCGCGCGGAGCTCTTCTGCGCTTCTCCATGTCAGCTCCGCCCTCATGACAAGTGCTTCCGGGACTCCAGCTTGGCTTGCCGAGGCGCGGTGAAGCGACAGAGCTTCTTCGGCAGCTGCTCCTCCTCGACTTCGCCCTTCTGCTGCTTGGCGCGTCAACCAGCGACAGCCCAGCGGAGGCGAGCAGCTCTTCGTCGAAGGTCTCTCCCTCGACCGGCGCCCTGGAGCTCGACGCCCATGGGAGCTTGATGAAGACACTGTTGCCGGCCTTCAGATAGGCGCCGGGCTGGGGCTCTTCGGAGCCTGACGCTGCATCGGTGGCAGAGGGATCGGCGGTCGGCGTAGCGCCTGACGCTCCTGCGACCTCAGGGTCGTCAGTACGATCGCCAGACTCCTCGCCAGCCTTTGCAGCGGCAACCTTGGCGGCCTCCTCGCCGGCGGACCCATCGGCGCCAGCCTCTTCCTCCATGGTGGCGGCGTCGTCAGTGTTGCCGTGCGCGGCCTCCTCGCCGGCAACCTCAGTCTCCATCGGATCTGCGGCAGATGGATCTGACGATCAGAAAAAGAAAGAACAGTCAAGCAAATGTTCGAAAAGAAGAACAGAAGAAAAAAGAGCCCAAGGGAAATTTTCGGTCTAAAGGGAATACCTGTGATGGGGTCTGTGGCCGCGGTCTCAACCACCGGAGGATCACCGGCGCTGCCCCTTGTCGGAGAGGCTTCCCTTGTCGGAGAAGCATCCCTTGCCGGAGAGCGCTCCTTGCTGGAGAATTCTCCCTTGGCGGCGTGGTTGAAGCGACGGAATCTCGGGCGACTTCCGGGCCTCTCGATGAGGCTGCTCTGCTCCTACACAAATCAACAAGTCGAGATATCAGCAAAGAAGGAGCACCCATGCACACCTAACCATAAAGCAGACCAAATACTTACTGCTGGGGATGTGCTGGGGCTACTCGAGGAAGGGTTGCGGGTCCGGCAAGGGGTCTCAGACGCGCCTCCACAGCCATGCAGGGGATCGTCTTCGATGACTACCACGGGGTCTTGGCTCTCTTGACGCCCTCTGAGCCAGCGTCTGAAAAAGGAAAGAGTTGAGAATGAAGCAAATCAGATACAGGACAAAGCAACAAATCGAAGAATTACAAGTAGCAGCGACAAGATCTTACTCTTCTTCTTCCTCGAGCTGGCGCGGAGAAGTCAAATTCGGTTCGCCTCCGGTCGACGAGCTGGAAAGTAGGCTCCCTCGGACGCTTGGCGGGCGCGAGGGCGTGGTGCGGAAGGCCCGCTCCCGTTGCTGTGGTGGCGTGGGCGCTCAGCGGCAACAGTGCTTGCAGTTGTAGAGCGCGTCATGGCAGCTTGACGGCTGTTAGCCCGTCTGCCGCCCGCCACTTCCCGGTCTTGCGGGCGCCTTCTTGGTGGAGCTTTGGGCTCCTCCGCGGCAAACTACACGAAGGTGGGGGGCGCCCTGGCAGGCTCGTTCGGCTCAGCCGGGCTCGGCCTGCTCCTCCCGCGGCAAGCTCCTCTCGTCGGCAAGGCTTGCCGCTTCTGCTGCCTCCGCCTCCTCCACGGTGAACCCGAATTCACCAGCGGCAGCAGCTTTGCCGCCTCCTCCAGCACTGGTGGCGATCACGATGCAGCTTCGGCGTCGGTGGTGTCGCGTGTGAGCCACTTCGCTTTCGTCGGGCGGATCGGCACTTCTTCCGGCTGTCGAAGAACTACGCACGGCGTCATCGGCGGGCTCTTGCCAAGATTGGAGCGATTCCATGGGAATCACACAGCAGCATCATTGCGCGGATGCGGTCGGCGAAAGTTGTTGCACAAAGGCGACCCCTCGGCAACATGAACCACTCGGGGTGATCGGGTCGTGTTTGAACAGCTCCAGCAGCATCGCATCCAGCTCCAAACGGTGAAATTCCAGTTGAGGCCCGGCGCAGCCTCATGATGTCCGCCGCATTTTGGAACTCCCAAGCAGGCCTCCTCCTCTCCTGCAAGGGAAGCGTCGCGGCGAAGGAAATCTGCGCCAGCGGCACCTCTGATGAGTCCGGCATGCACGAGGCGCAAGATCCGGTCTGACAATCATCAACCTAGCATCCTCCGCGCCAAGTTGCTCCAATCGTTGCAGCGCACTATGGGAGTTTGGGCTGGGCGCGTGAAAGGCTGCGGGTTTTCCTCGATGATCCAACACCAATCGGCTCTCCTCCTCCCACTTGTTGCGGAGCTCTCCTTGAGATATGCTTCTTTCTTGCCGATCCACGGAGATCCAAGCAATCCCTCCGCAAGTGGCTCTCCTCTCTCAACGCGGGGCATGAAGAAGTGGTGGAAGAGGGCTACATTTGGGTGGACTCCGACAAAGTTTTCGCAGAGGTGTGCGAAAACCGCCATGGTCAGGACAACATTAGGGGTGAAATCAAGGAGGCGAAGCCCGTAGGTGTTCATGATGTCACAAAAGAATTCAGAAAAGGGCGGGCAGAGCCCGCAGTAGAAGAAGAGTGCGAAGAAGGGGTACCCGACAGAAACCAACTCTGATGTGGCGGCAGAGATTACCCTCGTGCGCGGATGCGCCCGCGTCTCCGTCGACCAGAAGAGGTAGTACCCCTCCCTCAGCTCCTTTGCGTCGAGCTGGGGGTCGAAGGTGGCCCGCTCCTTTCGCAGCGCCGCGAGCCGCTGTGCCTCGGCCGACTTCACGCCCTTCCCCTTGTCGGCTTTCAAAGCCATGGTGGAGGTAGTGGAGGAGGCCGGCGTTGATGGCGTTAGTGGCGATGGGGGGCGTCGCTCTCTTCGGACTCGAGAAGGAGGGAAGGAGCGATGGTGGTTTTTGAGATGTGATAGCAATGGCGAGGTGGGCGACCTGCCCTGTTTCCCCTGTTTATAAGGAGGGAGAGGCGGACGCCCGCTTTTTCCAATAAAAAAGCCCCCCCGATCTCTCCCACGGCGCCACGTTCGGGCGTGCTGTTCGTGGGGGCGTGGTGGGTCCGGGCGAGTAACGGCGTGATCTGGGCAGCGCGTGCCCGTGACTGTTTTGGGCCTGGCCAACAGCGCTCGGCACCGTGTGTGGCCCAGGCCGGGGCTCTGTCGGTGTACTAGAGTAGGGGTACCCTAGTATCCCGAACTTCGTGCCGGCGATTGCACAGCACCCAGCGGCGGGGCTTCCTAGTGATCGCCAAGGTCATCCGTGGTTCCTTTGGAGCCATTCAAGAACAAAGTATTTAAGCCAAGAAGACAAGACCCGGCAAGAGGAGCTTGCGGGAAGAATACTCAAGGCACGCAGAAGACAAGATCCCGGCAAGAGGAGCTTGCGGGAAGGCTTCGATGGCGACAAGCTTCGAGCGCGACAAGGATTCAGCAGCGGCAAGGTGCTTGCCACGGCAGCAACCTCTTCATCTCCGCTCCGGCCCATCCACCAGCGTGTCGCCATGGGGCCATTCGAGCATGCGTGTCAAGAGGTTGCGCAGCCAGCGGAGAGCAGCGTAAGCGGCGTGACGGGGGTGCCATCGTGGCGTAATCGTGGCGCCTCGACGGTCCCTTCGCCTTTGTTTAGGCGACATGGACGGGCATTTATTACTCTTGTCCCTTGCCGTCAGAGTTAGGTAGAATACACTGTTCAAAGTAGCTGTACCAACCGCAACTTATTTTCCCATTTTGCCCTGGTTTACGTTGCCACCTGTGGTGACCCCTTGAGCCTATAAAAGGAGGCCCATGCGCAACGTAGAAAGGGTTCGGCTGGTTCGACTCACTCGAGACTAGAGAAAGTAAAGCTAGGTTTTGTAGCTCTCATTGCTCCCTAGCAAGAACACAAGATAATCAGACAAGCAGCAGTAGGAGTATTATCTCTCCGGAGAGCTCCGAAGCTGCGTAAAACTGCTCGTGTGCATCACCTCGATCTGCTCTTCGTGCAATCTCCGCCCCCCACCGAACCGAAAGGGACTCGGTACGCCAGGTCCCATAGGTGTTCGTGGGTCACGATCAGCTTCCCCGACAGGTAGACACGAGCTTGTCCCTAGTTCCTCGTCGAGACGGTTGTGTCTGGTATGGCATGACGGGGTATGATGAGTGGTGATTCTGCCTGTTGGTTTAAAAATATATTTGTTATGCTAATCATGCAGGAAATACTTGAACCTCCTGATTCGGCCGTAGATCGAGTCTTGTTCCAGTAACCCCCATACTTGTTTCGTGCTGCCACTTGCCCCTGCGGTAGGTAGGGTACGGTTCAGTAAGTTGTCAACCCCTTCCTAGCACACACCGTACAGAGAGGCCATGGTGGTAGATACCGGCTGCATCCGGTAGGCATGCCACCTGGTCCGGGGGCATGGGTGTTGGGACCGAGAGGGGGGCACCCCTTAGAGCGCGCGATATAAGTTTGATCCCATGCCATGCGAGGTTGTAGCCTCCCCGCTTAGAGTTTCGCTTAACAGGTGTCGTGGGTGATTCCAGACACCTGTGAGTTAAGCTGGTGTGTGCAAGTCAGGTGTGTTTTCAATTAAAAGACCATAGAAGGAATTAGTCCCGATGGACTAAAGGAATCTGTTACTCGTGGGTAAAGAGTACACCCTCTGTAGAGGTTAAATCTATTCGAATAGCCGTGTCCATGGTTAAGGATTACAGTCTGGTATGGGTCAAGTGTCGGTCTTAGTGGCGGTCTTCGGAGGAGAAAATACTACAACAGAACATGGATCATGACTTGTGACTTATGATGATTATGATTATTATTACTGTGGACTAATTATTTTCATTATTTGATTTATTGAGTATCCCTGGGACGGTTCTACCTCCTGGATATTCACTGTGATTGTTTTCTTATAAGCCCTTTATGTGGTGTCGCTCAGACGCCCGACTGTGGCATGCTCGTTATTTATTTACTTTATAAGCCCTTTATGTGGTGTCGCTCAGACGCCCGACTGTGGCATGCTCGTTATTTATTTCCTTTATAAGCCATGTATGTGGTGTCGCGCAGACGCCCGACTGAGGCATGCTTTATACCATTATCCTTTCGAGGCGTCGCTTCAGACACCTGATCGGTGCATTCTATTTTTATTCTCTGGTTGCATATTCATGTTTTATATGAACAACCTGCTTGCGTGCATCATGTATTTTTATTTCGTGACTGACGTTGTGATCACAGACATCATGTATTTTTATAACACCTACTCGGTTGTTATATTAGACCCGTGTTCATAATGTTTGCGAGTACATTCAAAGTACTCACTGGCTTGTCCCTGGCTATTGTCTTGGCCAGATTTCTTGCTTGGAGAGGAGCGTTGTGATGACAGCATTGGAACCTAAGCAACGGTGATAGCAGCCTCGCGAAGATAGGAGTTAACCTGGTCAGCTGTTCCTGTGGGAAATGGAGTCCCATACACACTGATGATCCACAAACGGCTTCCGCCATAAACCACCAGAAACCATTTGTTGTACCCATAGGCCAGAATGGTCTTGTACTGCATATTCCGCATTTTGCTTGGAATTTCTGTATCAAGTTGGTGCCTCATCAGCTAACAGTAATCCTGGGGCTGATGAGCACAAGGGCCATTTTTTGGAAAAATAATATCCCGGAAATCTGGTCCTGACACCCAAGACATTCATTCTGGGTTTTTAAACCTTTTGTACTCAAGCCGTGACTATGAAGCCGGTTTACTAAATATGATGAAGGAGCAATATAAGGTAAATGTTGTTAACTCTGCATAAATATTCTTCGCTTAGCCACCAAGTTTATCGGACATGAAAGAAGAGGATGTTCTGTAAACTTCCATTAACCATAGAGATCAACTCTAGTAGCCCACAAGGGCCGGTTTATACTGTCAAGATGAACCGACACTGCCTTTGTAGCCCCCAAGGGCCGGTTTATACTTTTAAGATGAACCGAGACTTTAAAATGGCTGCTCTTCAATGTTGCCTGTGTAGCCCCCGAGGGTTGGACTTAACAAATATGTTAAGTGGGGACTAACTATGTTGTATGGCTTTATACTCTTGTTTAGGACCTTTGTAAACCAGTTGAACACTGAGAAAATATGCATTAGCCCCCAAGTGCCAAGAATAATACTTGTATTAAGCTTGGGACTTGTAATTTTTTTGATTAACAAGCAAATAGACATTAGCCCCCAAGTGCCAAGTATATTACTTGTTATGCGCTTGGGACTTTGAATATGTATTGGTATTTCATAAATTGCTTGTCTCTTGCAGGCTGAACTTGGCAAGAAAGAACCCCAAATCGCCAACCTTCACGAAAATATCAAATCACAACAAGCAGAGACTTCCAAGGCCAAAGATGAATTAACCAGTGCCTTAGCAGCAATGGAAAAACTAAAGGAGAGCTTCAAGAATGAGCGGGCAGGTTGGGATACAGAAAAATCAACTCTGCTGAAGAGGGCTGAAGATGCTGAAAAGGCCCTTAATCCGGTAGCTGCGGAGCTGACTGGCTTGAGACAGCAAATAAACGCCATGACTGCTGCCGTTTTTTTGTAAACACCATCTTCTTAAGCGTTTAAACATGTATTATAAACTGCCGGTTGACAGATGTTTTTGATGACACAGGAACTCGCGTTGCTCATCTTGGCTCTGATATACGGCAAAGACTGAAAGCTGCGTATACACTTATAGAACAGTTATATACCAGTGTACAACGGGTTATCTGCACAGCTTCTCATAATAAACCGCCCCCATCCTTGATCAAGGAAACATTGGAAAGGCTGGCGATGATGCCTGCCCGGTTTGAAGAACTAAAGAAATCAGCTGCCAGAGCGGGTGCTCTTACTACACTAACACGGGCTAAAGCATGGGTATGTGATGTTGATCCGGCCGATTTGGCAAATGGCTACCCAAGCATAAAGGAGGATGGTTCAGAGTTTAATAATGATGACCTCAGAGCCTTGACGAGGGAAATGTGCCCATTGGCTAGCAAATTGGCTGAAGAGACCGGTATTTCACATTATCAGTCGATTTATGATGCCAACAACAAGAAAGTTAACGCGCCAACTTATGATGCTCCAAATCTTGTTCCTCCAATCCATAATCATACTTATGCCCCTGATATTGACCCCTCCACACTTATAAGTGATGAAGCTGTATTCAAAGCCTTAACTGGGATCGATTGGACTGGGTAGAGTAGAGGATGATGAACGAGCGCAGGATGATCCGCAACCTTCAAGTCAGCCAGTCCAAGATTCATAAACCGGGGCCGGATTAGCTTCTGCTTTCTGCAAGTATTTTTGAAAACAATCATTCTTTTGGGAAGCAAACGCCTTGTAATAGGCTAGTTCAAACTCTTGATCTTCTATGCCATCGCGTATATTTTTCTTTGCATGAAACTGATGAGTTGTTGTATTAAAATATGCCAGGTATGCTTATGATATTAGCAAAGTTGAAGCTGTTCCTGCATACAACAGATAAAAAACGTCTCAACAGTTTACCGCTAGACGGGTTATGATACCCAATATAAAATTATGGGAAACCAGCCTAGTTTATAACCAAAGCTGGATTTAAGAATAACCATATATCATACCTGTGATATGTAATTGCATTGCTGGTTTACCAAGCCAGTGTAATAAGGGTGATAACCCAAATTTTAGTACTGGTGATTTATCATATACTGTCGGCTTATGAAGAGAGCCAAGTCGGGTTAATAAACACTAGATATTATGTTATCTCATACTCGCGACTTATAGTTAAAAACTAGGCTGGGTTAATAAACACCGGATCATAATTTATCATGTACTAACGACTTATAGTCGAAAGCCAAGCCGGGTTAATAAACACCGGCGAAGTGTGATAATAAAACCTTATAAGCTTTATCGAATAAACCTCAAAAGACCTGTCGAAATAAAAACACACGAAAACGAGGCTTTTCATGGGCTGCCAGGCCGAAAAATCGAGGCTTTTCACGGGCTGCCAGGCCACTGAGTTAAACTGTTTTACAAACCTTATAAGATGGACCTCACCTTAACTAGTCGTCGTTTTAACTTTGACAAGTTCAGGGTATGCATAAGATTGACTTGTGAAACGTTCGGCGGCTCATACCAGAAATACCTGGGCGGAGTGGCTTACTTAAAACGACAGGATAACCCGGGGTTTTAGGTGAATACACCTGGCTTCCAAGCCTGGCTTTTAAGCCTATCACAAGGCTTATAGCAACTCTTGTTATTTAGAACAAAAAGATCCCCCAAGCAATATTTATAAGCTATGCTATATGGGCAGCTATGTTTGAGTTGTGCTTTTGCAACAGACTCTCTTTGGTCCCTTTAATCTGGGTAGCAAGCCCCCAAGTTTTTTTTTCAATTGGCTTATAAGCCAGTTCAAAGGGTAATCATAACTTCGTGCATAAATCGGAAGCCCCCAAGGAACTAAAAACTCATTGAGAGAAAACGATAGAGCCCCTGCTTTATCAGGGATGCCGGTTTATTATATTGATCATAATATATACATTATCAAAATATGTACATTAGAAGCGCTAGTGGCTAAGGTGTAGTAAGGCCGAAGATGAGCAATATTCCAGAGCCGGTGGGTCTCGTCCTCCGACTTACATGAGTCTTTGTGCTCTCGAACTTTGGTAAGATAGTATGACCCGTTGTTTAGATTCTTGCTGACTACAAAGGGTCCTTCCCAAGGTGGGGATAACTTGTGCATATCAGTCTGTTCCTGGATGAGCCGGAGCACTAGATCACCTTCTTGGAAACTTCTGGTTTTAACCCGGCGGTTGTGGTAACAGCGTAGATCTTGCTGGTAAATCATCGAACAAGCCGCTGTGATGTCACACTCCTCATCTAACAAGTCAAGTGCTTCCTGATGTGCCTTTTCATTGTCAGCTTCAACATAATCGGCCACGCGGGGCGAGTCATGACGGATGTCACTAGGGAGAACTGCCTCTGCTCCGTAAACCAGTAAAAAAGGCGTGTAACCCGTAAACCTGTTGGGGTGGTATTAATGCTCCATAACATGGAAGGTAACTCCTCCACCTAACAAGCCGACGTCGTCCGTAAGGGAACCATAAGCCGGGGCTTGATGCCTCACAGAATCTCTTGATTGGCTCTCTTAGCCTGACCATTAGATTGGGGGTGAGCCACTGATGATACATCAAGCCGGATATTCTCACATTGACAAAATTCCGTCATAGCACCCTTGGAGAGATTAGTGCCATTGTCTGTTATAATGCTGTGTGGAAAGCCAAAGCGGAAGATCACCTTCTTCATGAATTGAACTGTCGTTGTTGCATCACACTTACTCACTGGCTCTGCCTCTACCCACTTAGTGAACTTATCAATCGCCACCAATAGGTGGGTCTTCTTATCCTTGGACCTCTTAAAAGGCCCAACCATGTCAAGCCCCCAGACTTCAAACGGCCAAGTAATTGGAATCATCCTCAATTCTTGAGCCGGTACATGGGTGCATCGTGAAAACTTCTGACAGCCATCACATTTACTGACAAGATCCTCTGCATCCGCATGAGCCGTCAGCCAATAAAATCCATGATGGAAAGCCTTAGCAACCAGAGACTTAGATTCAGCATGATGACCGCAATCTCCTTCATGGATCTCATAAAGAATCTCACGGCCCTCCTCTGGAGAAACACAACGTTGAAAAGCCCCGGTAACACTACAATGGTGTAACTCGCCATTGACTATTGTCATCGACTTAGACCACCGTGTTATCTGCCTGGCAAAGGTTTCATCCTCAGGTAACTCGCCCCGGGTCATATAAGCCAAATAAGGGACTGTCCAATTCGGAATTGCATGAAGAGCTGCCACTAACTGAGCTTCCGGATCAGGAATAGCCAAATCCTCCTCCGTCGGTAACTTGATCGACGTGTTATGCCAAACATCAAGAAAGACATTAGGCGGCACCGGTTTACGTTGAGAACCCAGCCGGCTTAAAACATCAGCCGCTTCATTTTTCCTCCGATCAACATGCTCAACTTGATAACCTTGAAATGACCAGCAATGACATCCACCTCTCGTCGATAAGCCGCCATGAGTGGATCCTTAGAATCCCAAGTGCCAGAGACTTGTTGAGCCACCAAGTCTGAGTCACCAAAGCACCTTGCCCGGCTTAAGTTCATGTTCTTAGCCATCCGAAGACCATGGAGTAAGGCCTCATATTCATCTACATTGTTAGTGCAAGGGAACATCAAACAGAGAACATAACAAAATTTATCACCTCGAGGGGAAGCTAGTACGACTCCAGCCCCCGAGCCCTCCAATTGCCTGCACCGATCAAAGTGAATAGTCCAATACATGTTATCTGGCTTTTCCTTTGGTGCCTGCAACTCTGTCCAATCATTAATGAAATCCACAAGCGCTTGGGACTTCACAGCCGTACGAGGCACATACTTTAAACCGTGAGGCCCAAGCTCAATTGCCCATTTAGCAACCCGGCCAGTTGCCTCCCTGTTTTGGATGATATCTCCCAAAGGAGCAGAGCTAACCACTGTGATGGGATGACCCTGAAAATATTGCTTAAGCTTCCGGCTCGCCGTGAAAACCCCATATACAAGTTTCTGCCAGTGCGGATATCTCTGCTTGGACTCAATAAGCACCTCACTGATGTAGTAAACCGGCCACTGAACCGGGTTCTCTTTGCCTGCCTCCTTCCGTTCCACCACAATGGTTACGCTGACAGCCCGGGCATTAGCAGCCACATATAACAAAAATGGCTCTTTATCAATAGGAGCAGCAAGAACGCGTGGCTCAACCATCTGCTTCTTCAAGTCCTCAAACGCCTCATTGGCAGCATCAATCCAAACAAAATCATCTGTCCTCTTCATCAGCTGATACAAAGGGATGGCCTTTTCTCCAAGGCGGCTTATAAACCGGCTCAAAGCTGCGATCCGACCCGCCAAGCGTTGGACGTCATTGACATATTTCGGTTTAGCCAGAGAGGTAATAGCCTTGATCTTCTCTGGATTAGCTTCAATGCCCCTATTAGTCACCAGAAAACCCAAGAGCTTGCCTGCCGGTACACCAAAGACACACTTGGTCGGGTTAAGCATCATCTTGTAAACCTGGAGATTATCAAAGGTTTCCTTCAAATCGTCTATCAACGTTTCCTTCTGTCTTGATTTCACCATGATATCATCCACATAAGCATGAACATTGCGCCCAACCTGATTATGAAGACAATTCTGCACACACAGCTGGTAAGTCGCCTGGGCACTCTTGAGCCCAAAGGGCATAGACACATAGCAGAAGGCCCCAAAGGGAGTTATGAAAGTTGTCTTCTCCTGGTCCTTAACTGCCATCTTGATCTGATGATAACCAAAATAAGCATCCAAAAAACTCTAATGCTCACAACCCGCTGTAGCATCAATAATCTGATCAATACGAGGAAGAGCAAAAGGATCACCCGGACAAGCTTTGTTTAAATCCGTGTAATCCACACACATGTGCCATGTCCCGTTCTTCTTAAGTACCAACACCGGGTTAGCCAACCATTCAGGATAAAAAACTTCAACAATAAACCCAGCTACCAAGAGCCGGGCTACCTCCTCACCAATGGCCTTGCGCCTTTCTTCATTGAAACAATGAAGAAATTGCTTGACCGGTTTAAACTTTGGATCAATATTGAGAGTGTGCTCAGCGAGTTCCCTCGGTACACCTGGCATATCAGAAGGATTCCATGCAAAGATGTCCAGGTTCTCATGGATAACCTCGATGAGCACGCTTTCCTATTTCGGATCCAGATTAGCGCTGATGCTGAACTGCTTGGATGAATCGACAGGAACGAAATCATTTAGCTTAGTCTCATCTGCCGATTTAAATTTCAAGGCCGGATCATGCTCAGTAGTTGGCTTCTTTCAAAGAAGTCATATCTGCTGGATCAACATTGTCCTTATAAAAATTTAACTCCTCTGTTGCACAAGCCGACTCAGCATAAGCTGCATCACCCTCTTCAAACTCCAAGGCTATCTCCCAGCTCCTGTGTACTGTGATGGTCCCATTGTGACCCGGCATCTTGAGCTGCAGATAAACATAATAGGGCCTGACCATGAACTTAGCATAAGCCGGCCGTCCGAACGTAGCATGATAAGGGCTCTTGATTTTCACCAATTCAAAGGTCAAGGTCTATGATCTAGAGTCATGATCATCGCCATAAGTAACTTCCAGAGCTATCTTACCAACTGGGTATGCCAACTTACCAGGCACCACGCCATGAAAAACAGTATTCGACGGTTTAAGATTTTTATCTGTCAATCCCATCCGACGGAAGGTATCATAATAAAGAATATTGATGGTGCTCCCTCCGTCCATGAGTACCTTGGTGAACTAATACCCTCCAACCTGAGGTGCACTACCAACGACAGGTGACCCGGATTATCAACCCGAGGCGGCCGATCTTCCCGACTCCACACGATGGGCTGCTCAGACCAGCGCAAATAACGGGGAACTGCCGGTTCAACGGAGTTCGCTGTCCTCTTATGAAGCTTCTGGTCGCGTTTGCATAAGCTAGTGGTGAAGACATGATACTGTCCACTATTCAGCTGCTTCGGGTTGCTCCGATAACCCGACTGTTGCTGCCGTTGACTCCCCTGATTATTCTGCTGATCGTAACCACCCTGACTGCCTTGATTGCCTTGATTGCCTTGAAACCGAGAACTTGAACCGCCACCACTATAACCCGGTCCATGGGAGCCGGGTCCCGAACCGCTTCCCAGTCCATGACTGCCTTGAAATAAATTGGAATTTTTGTACTCCTTCATAATGAAGCAATCCTTCCAGAGGTGAGCAGATGGTCTTTCTCGTGTACCATGTCTTGGGCAGGGCTGGTTTAGCAGGTGCTCAAGATTGACGCCTGATCCTCCAGTCTGTGGGGGCGGTTTACCCTTGGGACACTGACCATTATTCTGCGTATTGGTGTTAGCCACAAAGTCCAAACTATTGTCAGCCTTGCGCTTACCGTTGTTTCCATGACTTGCCGGGTTATGCTGCTATCCTCTGGTGCTGCTGCTCTTCTTTCCCTTTCCCGGCTTTTCATCATCAGACTCGGGGTCCTTGGTACCATCAGAGTCAGCATACTTAACTAGATCCGCCATGAGCGTCCCCATGTGATTGCAATGACGTTTGAGCCGTCCTAACTTTTGCTTCAGGGATATAAACCTGGCAATTGCTTTCCAACATCAAGACTGCTAAATCAGCATTGATGCGATTTACGAGTGCAGGATTGTCGAGACCCGGCGCATCCAATGAGTTGTCGATTCACCTTCTTCCAGGACACAGGCGGCTAAATCCACAATTGACATGGGCTGCTTGGATGTATCCTTAAAATTCTGGATAAACCGGGCTTTTAACTCGGCCCATGACCTAATGGAGTTGGCTTGCAACCCCTTCAACCAAATTCGAGCCGTCCCTTCCAACATCATGGTGAAGTACTTCGCACATGCAGCATCGTTAACGTCCAGCATTTCCATCGCCATCTCATAACTCTCAACACCTGTTTCGCAAGGTAAGTCAGCAGTGTAGTTGGGCACCTTACGGGGACCTTTGAAATCCTTGCGCAGCCATACGTTATGTAGAGCCGGAGCCAGACACGGCACACCCAAAGTCCTGAAAGTCACACCTGGCTCGACCGAAGTTGTTGGACGAACCAGAGTAAGTTGACGGGCCGCGTATTGCGCTGATACCTCGGCTTCCCAACGTGCCCTACCTTGATCCACCATGTTCTGAGCATCAGCACCGCTACCCAGCGGGTTATGCCCACGAGCCGGGTTACGGTTCCGCTCACTGCTTGGCACAGCCGGCTCATCAATATGCCTACTGTAAATCCGACTTGGGCGATGCGTCGAATGAATCCTTTCACGGCTGTAAGAATAAGCCTCTGCTGAATCAATGCTGTCTGAAGGAGCTCTCAAGCCCTCCGCGTCTCAACCGCTATTGGGGACTCACCTTTGACCGGGAGAGCCGCCAGTTGTGAAGCGGCAGCGACCATGTTATCCAAAGGGTTAGAATAACGGCTCGGCGGCGTTGGCGTGTACTGTGGTGGGTTATCGTTCTGACGTGGCGGTTCCATTATGCGTGGCTGAACCGGTGCTCCCGTCCCAAGCACTTCGACCCGGTCTACCGCTGGCGGGTTCCTGCTCCTGGCGTGTTAAAGAGATTCCTCGCCTTGTAAACCGGCGATAGGCGACTCTGATGTCTCCTCCTCATGACTTCATTTGAATTGTTCTGATCTAGCATAAGCCGGAAAGACTCTGATTGAATCCGCTGCGCCTGAACATCCAAAGCGGTCCGTCCCGCGCCATCCTAGTGTTTTCCACGTTCAGCTCCTCCTTGGCCTGTGCTATCTCATCCCGTAACTAGGGAATTGATGCGTTATGGTGATCCTGATCCGCCGGGTTAACAACTGTTGTTAACAACACTGTTAGCTTATCCAACAAGTCGGTTATGACCTGAGCCGGCGGGTGCACAGGGCCTCCTGCCCAAGCAGCCGTTGCCGCGGCTAATCCGGAAATCATCGTTGCTGCGGTTGATGAGTGTTGCACTGGCTGTGTCCCGGCCATGAAGATCGCGGCCCGGTTCGGCGACACGCAGGGGTCCGGAATACTTTGGCCATTGGCACAACCCCCAAGCCGGCCGTCTGGCAGTTGATACAATGACTCGGTCTCACCGGTGGATGATTCGTCATCAGAGTAGACGACTGTCTCATCACCAGATACCGCTCTATCCTCAGATTCTGCCCCATGGATGAATCCCACAAAGGCACGCTTCATGGCGGGCTGAACTCGGGTAGGTCTCGCACGTTGAGCCGTCTCGATGATGTCGGTGCAAATGTCCGGCTCAGGGCCCGGCTTGCCAATCTTGCCGATGAAGACATGAATTCCACCAAAAGGGGACCCTGTACCCGTACTCAATTGAGCCGGCCTCAGGACCCCAGCCTGCGTCGTCGATGTAGAGCTTGCGGCGACGACTCTTGGTCATCCGGCCCACGGCATATCCCTTGATCCCTTCGAAGCTGCCCTTTAAGAACTTGAAACCACCGTGCGCTGGCCCCATGGTGGGCGCCAACTGTCGTGGAAGTGTCACAGTAGATGTCCTCATGGAAGGACTTAGTTGTGGAGCCATTGCGATGAGGTTAGCTTCAAGGGGTTAAACAGGCCAAAGGTCACGGGGAGTTTATACTGGTTCGGCCCCTTACGATGAAGGTAAAGGCCTAATCAAGTTTGAGGTGGTATTGCTAGGGTTTCAATGACCAGGGAGCGAATATGCTTTTCCTGGCTCTTGAGTTGTTGTTTCTTGTCCCTAAACCGCCGCCGGGTCATCCCTTTATATACATAGGTTGACACCCGGCGGTCCACATAATCTCGGCCGGCTCATAAACGTGTCCGGCTCTGTATCTATTTCTTCCTATCTTACAACACAAGTCACACACCTTATGGCAGTTTATATCTATTGGCCCTAACCCGCCTTTGGGCTTTGGGCCTTCTTATTAAGTCACCTTCGTAAATCGCCATCCTCTATATCTTCATGGGCTTTAACACTGGTAAATCATCATGAGTATGATCCGGCCCCTCCTGGGTGGTTTATACTCAATAGTAATATCCCCAACACAAACCTTCCCCCTTAGGATGAATCTCGTCCTCGAGATTTGGTTGCTTAGGAAACAATTCAGGATATGTTGTCCTCAAAAAGTCTTCCCTTTCCCAGGTAGCTTCACTCCCGGTATGGTGTTCCCACTGCACCTTGTAAAAGTTAACTAACTTGCTGCGGGTGACTCTTTCCATCTCATCCAATGTTCGGAAAGGTTTCTCTTCATATGTCAGATCCTTAGCTATCTCTATTTCTGCCATATCAATCTGTTTCTCAGGTGGTGAGTGATACGTCTCCAACGTATCTACCTTTCCTAACGCTTTTCCTCTTGTTTTGGACTCTAATTTGCATGATTTTAATGAAACTAACCCTGTACTGACGCTGTTTTCAGCAGAACTACCATGGTGTAGTTTTTGTGCAGGAATAAAAGTTCTCGGAATGGAACAAAACTTTGCGAGGAATTTTTATATAATGAATAAGAATTTCTGGAGCCAAGACCTACCAGAGAGGGGCCCCTGGGTGGGCATAACCCACTAGGGCGCGCCCACCTCTCCTGGCGCCCCCAGGTGGGTTGTCCCCACCTGGTGGCCCCGTACACTGGAAGTGACGTTATAAAATCCTATTTTTCTAGAAAAAAACCAGGGAGAAAGAATTATCGTGATCCACGAGACGGAGCCGCCGTCACCTCCTGTTCTTTATCGGGAGGACAGATCTGGAGTCTGTTTGGGGCTGCAGAGAGGGGGATCTTCGTTCTTCGTCATCACCAACCCTTCTCCATCGCCAATTCCACGATGCTCCCCACAGGGAGTGAGTAATTCCTTTAAATATTCTTTGGCTCCCCTTGTGTCGAATCTATAAATTTGGGTTGAATACTCTACCCTCGAAAACTATTACAATCCCCTATACTTGTGCGTTATCAAGACCTTTTTCTGGCGCCGTTGCCGCAGAGCATAGCTATATTAGTTGAGTCACTTGGGATTATTATCATATTATCACTATGAGGAATCTGAAGGATGCTAAGACCAAGATATTTCCCTCTAAGATGAGGGGAGCTAAGGAACTGCCATCCAGTTCTGCTTTAGATCACCTTTTGTTATAAGTAAACTTGCAACACCACCACATGCTATCAATTCTAATATGTCGCAAGTTATTGATGATGCTACTTCTGCTATGAATGATTCTTATGATGATGCTAGTACCATGCTTGATATTATGATGTGCCACTTGGTGAATTTCTTGATTAACAAATTGCTAGAGTAATATAACATGATTTTTTTACACTGATGATGAGCTTGAAACTGAAACTCTTGAAACACCTGCTAGAACTAGCCTTCCTAGATGTGAATTGCCTGGGCTGAACCACAACTTCACGGTGATGGGCATGCCCACTTCTGCCAGCGGCTTTTTCAGCTCGACGTGGACCGTGACGGCAGGGCTGAGAGGTCCGGTAGGGCCGCGAAGGCCCGCAAGGTCGTCAAGGGGCCCTTGTTCGGGATGCCGGCAGGGGTGGTCCTACTAAGCAACAACTCTCGCCGGACCGACATCATTGCCATGATGCCGGACTTCAATGCGCATGGCCTTGACCCAAGTTGGGCTGAGCCGAAGGCGGACCGAGTGCAGGAGTTCTTCGACACCTTGCAGGAGAGGTATGTCAGCGATAAGCCGCTGCTCATCTGGGACACCACTCAAGCGGAGCTGGACTACATCGCCGCCAGGGCGGCGGAGGCGGAGCTCGCCAAGGAGGCTGGCAACGCTGGTGGTATGGAGGACGAGGCCGCGGCGGCCGTGGAGGAGAAGAAGCTCGCCCAGTGGGCGGAATCTGCTGGGGAGGCCAGTAGTACCGGCACCGGGGCCCCTCTCATCAAAGATATGGCCGATGAGTCGACTGAGGAGGAGGTCGTGGCTGTTGACCTGCCGGCCGCAAGGAGGAGACGTGTCTTGTGCCGGGCCGGCTCTGGCGAGCCGGTCCGGCCCGGCAAGGATGTGCCGCGGCAAGAGGCCCCGGAGGAGTCCATGCGCAAGACGAGGGCCGCGGCAGCGATGAAAGTGGTGAAAGCCGCGGTGGTGAAGAGGAAAGCGACCGCTTCTTCTTCATCCAAGCTTCTTCGGACTCCACCCGCTTCTCCCCCTCCTGCAGATATTGACACGGAGGTCGTGTTTGACCTCGGGTCTCTCAGCCCGAGGAGGAACAGGAAACCAGAAGAAGAGGAAGAGGAGAATGAGTAAGCATCCTGCCCTTCATCTTTTCTGAACCCTCATATTACTTTGTTTTTCTTGACTTGTTTTTATCTTCAGGGGACTGGGAGACGTTGGCCCAGAGGGTGGCAAAGAGAGCCAGGGCCTCGTCGGGCGATCAGCCCCCAGCGGGCACCTCGAGCACGCCGCTGGTGGTGGAGATCAGCCCGGAGAATAGCCCCCGGCGCAACCCCCGCTTTAGCCCCCAGCATAAGTCTACCACTCATTCCTCCATTGATGATGCTGATCTTGCCGGGTTTAGTAGGAGAAGCGCGGCAGCAAGAGGAACCGCCGAGGGCCACCCCCAACATGCCGCCCCCCACGACCACGCCGCCCCAAGGGGCGTCCCCGGCAAGGGCATCCACCACCGTGCCCACGCCCATGGAGGAGGAGGAGACGAGCTTGGGCGCCGGCAGTTCCACCCTGACAACGAACGCTGGTGGGGAGGACGCCACTTCTTCCCAGCCTGGAGTGGGTAAGTTATTTACCTTATGTCTCTGTTCTTGTTTCTTCCTTCTTTTTTCTTTGAACCTTGGTCTTGTCTTTTCCTCATCCTCCTTCTCAGGTTCTGACCTTGGTCCCGCTTCATTCCCTTTCTTGGTGTGCTAGCCCCTCCTCGGTGGACCAGGAGGATGCTGACACCGTCATCGGGGAGGTCGCCAGGGACACCGAGGCCGAGGACGAGAAGATCGTCGCTGAAGAGGCCACCAAGGGTGCTGACGAGGGCGCCGCCAAGTGGCCGTCCGGGGAGGCCGGCGAGGCCGCTGCCGAGGAGGCTCGCAAGGGGCCCGCTGGGGAGGCCGGCAAGGCTACTGCCGAGGAGGGTATGGTTGATGACTAGCCTTCCTCCTCAGCTGCCTCCGGCTCGGGCAGGTATCTGAGGGTGAGAGATGATCTGCTCGTTCACCTCCCAGGGACGGCGAGCACCAGGGCGCCTACCAAAGGGGAGGTTTTTGATCACGAGGTGCTCGCCGCCGCCGGGCTCGAGGTTGTTGACAAGCCACGCGCTGGTGGCGGTGGTTACCAGGAGGAGGAGCTCCTTCGGGCCATGAACACCAACTTCTAGAAGCTCAGGGCGCTCCACCGGGCTCGCCTGGACAAGGCCAAGTCCAGGATTTCGGCGGTGGACAAGGCGGAGGCGGACCTCGAGGGGTGCATCGCCGAGACGCAGGCTTGGTTTCGCCAAGCCCATGAAGAGCTGAAAGTTGCCCAGGACCTGCTGGCCGAGCGCAAGCTGGAGCTTGTCATGAAGCAGGCCGACATCGAGAAATCCCAGGACAAGGCGAGGGTGCAGGACGCCAAGGATGAGGCCGCCCGGCACCAACACCAGGCCGAACATAACTCCCAGGAGGAGGACCTTGCCACTCGTGAGGAGAAGCTCGCCGCAACACTCCTCGGCAAGGATGAGGAGGTGGAGAAGCTTGTCGTGCAGCAGACCCAGGATCTGGGGCAGAGGCACAAGGAGGCGCTCAATGCCCAAGCTCTGGTTCATGCCGGCAAGGTGAAGGAGCTTGAGGTAGAGCGGGATGAGCTGAAGGAACATGCCCAGAAGCTGGCAAAGGAGAAAGACACGCTCAACGCTGCCCTGATTAAGGCGCAGGCCGCGGTCCTCGGCAAGGCTGAGCAGCTCTCCAAGGCCAATGATTCCATCAAGGACCTAAAGAAAAAGCTGGTGAGGGCCTTGAGGAGACGCTTTCGGAGGTCAAGGCCCGGGCAGAGACCTTGACCAAGGACCTGGAGAAGGACAAGCTGTTGCGGAAGAACGAGGCCGCCAACCATGCAAATTACATGCAGGGAGAATATCTCAGGATCAGCCGCCTCGTCAATGTCGACGACAGGATCACCACACTACTGGCAACCATGGGGATGCCGAACATGAGGTACGTCCCGGATCCAAATGTGAGCCCCAACGCCAAATTGACCCTGTTCTTTGAGGGTGTCCTTGGAGCCCTGGAGCAGCTCCGCTCCAACAGGGCGACATTCCTGGCCAATGATGCCCGGAAGCTTTGCCGAGGTGCCATGACCAAGGTCCTCACCAAGGTGGCGTACTAGAATCCCACCCTCGACTTCGGCGTCCCGCTGGAGAGCTTGTCGGAGGATGTGGACCTCGCGCCGCTCGAGGAGCGCATCCAGCCCATCATTAGCCCCATCGATGGAGTCCAGAGAGTGGAGGACCAGCGCAGGGACTAGGCACCCCGTTTCTTATTGCTGCTGCTGGTTCGGAACCAAGACAATTTTCATCCTTAGTTAGAACCGCAGCAACAAGTGATGTAATATAACTCTACAGTGTTTTGAATTGATGCATGCTATTTTCCTGTTCGATCTCTCTTTGTATGTCCACCCTATGTTTAGTCGGATAGGCTTGCCGGCGCGTAAACCCAAGCCGCGGCGCCTCAGGGACGGATCCTCAATAGCCTGCCGGGTGTGCTTGCTGCTAGGCAAACCACCTCACCGCCCTTATCGCGGTCGTTTGAACTTTCGAGCGGACTCAAAACAGGACAAAAGTGTTGCCAGTAACGGAAAGGCCACCCTGCCATTCTTGACGCTGCCGCTCGAACTGTTGAGCAGACTCGAAACGGAGCGAGGGCGTGGCCAATAGGGGGAGGGCCCCATCGTGCACAGGTTTATCATACAGAGAGAAGGATCTATGAGGAGAACAAATTTATGCAGAAAGGAAATATTTATAGTTTTGCATGACTTAGCTTTTCTGTCGTGGCGCGGGCATTCCTCGCGCTCGCAGGCGACGCTGCCCACTTGGACACCTTCTTCCTTGGAAATCGTGGCCATGAAGGACTCTAAACTAACTGCTAAACCAGATTATCCCAACTGCGCCACCTACCTCGCGCGCCAAAGATGTCGGGGAAACGACACCTATGGGATCACTAGAATCCCTTCTACCGTTGGCGGGCGTGGGGATGAGAGAAGAGCGGGTCTACGAGTTATCACAAAGATCGTTTACCCAGGTTCGGGCTGCGAGGATGCGTAATACCCTAGTCCTCCTTTGATGTGTATTTGAGCGTTCTTGAGCTCTCGAACTAGCTGCAAGGAGTGCGTAGTTCAAAAGAGCCGAATCCCTCTCCAGTATGCCTTGGATCTCCTTTTATAGCCAAAAAGGGGTTGCCACAGTGGCACACAGGAGGTGGAAAGGCGTACAGTGCACAAGCTTATCGCCTGGCATTACGCGACAAAGTGCATTAAATGCGCTACTTAGGTGTCCCTTAGCTTTATCGGGGACGGGAATCGTGGCCCGTCATGTCTGTCACCGCTCCGCCTCGCTTCGACACGCGCCCAGGCCAGCAATGCGTGCAGCGCAATGTAGGCTGGTAGGCTGCTGAGATGGCGCAGTGGTAGGATCTTCACAAAGATCTGCATGCTACCACACAGGTGCTTACTGAGTTGGCGTAGAGGCCGCATGTCGACACGCAGGTGCCTACTCAGCTAGTTGGGCTGGCAGCTGCATGGGAACGGTGGTGGAGTCTTGGTAGATGCGGGCTTGGCCGTGCACCAGCGGGCGCCCTCCGCAATGGTCTTGCCGGGGCCCCGGCAAGGGTCTTGCTGAGGCGTCGCGGTCATCCCCGGCGAGGATCTCGCCGGGGGGTGGGGGGCTTGTGGATTTCTCCGGCAGGGATCTTGTCGAGGATCGTCGTCTTCTAGTCCTCATCTGATCTTGTGTGTGTATGATCTTCACAAAGTCCTTCTTGCCACCATGGAGGTGCCTCCCGAGCCTTGGCTTCGACGTTGTCGATGGTGTCTGAACTCTCAGGCTCAAGGGTGGCCGCACTGCTGGCGTGGGGCAAGCTGCCCCGACAAGATTCTTGCCGGGGCTACTGAGGCCGCCCCGGCAAGAGTCTTTCCAGGGGAGCCCACTTCGCCCCTTTTCTCTTTGTGTCTTTGGTCTTGGCATTGCTTTACCCATCCCGTGCCCTTGGATTCCTTCGCCCCGCCAAGGGCGGCCAAGGGCGTGGGGTTGCGACTGCCTGCGCACAAGTAAAGGGGTACAAAAACAAGGACCCCTATTTTTGTACACAGACTAAGAATAAAAGGTATGATAAAAGAGACTTCATTGATATTAAACACGGTAAATAAAGAGATACGTGGGTTAAAAAACCTATGCCTTTTCCACCCTATTCAACTAAAAAGAAAGATGATGAAGATTTTGAATGCTTTGCTGAAATGTTGAGGCCAGTCTTTTTGCGTACTCGCTTGACTAATATCTTGAAAATGCCTCCTTATGCAAAGTATATGATAGACATCGTCTCTAATAAGAGAAAAATACCGGAAGCTAAAATGTCCACTATGCTTGCTAATTATAGTTTCAAAGGTGGAGTACCTAAAAACTTGGAGATTCGAGAATACCAACTATACCTTGCTTATCAAAAAGAATTATGTGAAAACTACTTTGTGTGATATAGGAGTTGGTGTTAGTGTTATGCATTTCTCTTTATATAAAATACTTGACATGAATAAACTCACACCTACTGAAATATCTTTGCAAATGCCTTACAAATCAACTACCATACCTATCGGTATTTGTGAGGATGTGCCCGTTGTTGTTGCTAATGTTACTATTTTGACTGACTTTGTTATATTTGAGATGCCCGAGGACAACAACATGTCGATTATCCTTGGTAGACCCTTCTTGAATACTGCAGGGGCTGTTATTTATTCCAATAAAAGCAAGTTCACTTTTCATATCAATGGTAATGAGCATACGATGCACTTTCCGAAGAAACAATTCCAAGCAAATGGTATTAATGTTATTGAAAAATCTCCGACAATCACTATTGGAAGTTTTCATCTACCTCTACCTACTTTTAGAAAGAAATTAGAAATGCTTATTGTTGGGGACATTCATATCCCCATTGAGGTAACTTAATGATTTACGAAAGTTCTTCGGTTTCATGCTAATAGAAACAGGTTGTTAATAAGACCTGATCAACCTTATTAATGAATCATTTTTTAGCGGTATGAAGGTGATGAATTTAGTAAGCAATACCTTCTGTCCTTACCTTTTGTTTTCTGTTTTTATTAGTTAAATAAAATAAAATTCCATGTTTTGTCTGTTTTCTGAGTTTCCTATGCAATAAAAAATGACCCAAAAATAAAAGTTCTCAGAATGCTGTAAAAATTTAATACTATTTTTTCTAAATATTAAAAATTTCTGGTGCAAATAATATCAGAGGGAGGTGCACCAGGTGGGCACAATCCACAGGGCGCCAGACCCTGTGCGCCTGGTGGGTTGTGGTCCCCACATGCCCCCCCCCCCCTCACTTATCTCTTCATCCCACATCATCACTTACCTCCAGAAAAAAATCTCCATTGCTCTCTCTCTCGTGTTCTTGCTCTCAGACCCGCGGATTTCCATCTCTTTGCTCGAAGATCCGTTTCCGAAACTGTTTCGGGGGATTGTTGCTTGGTATGTGACTCCACCCTTTGTCCAATTAGTTTTTGCTTTAGTGGTTTATATTTTGAATAATTATCTACACTTGGTGCTGCTATAGATGAGCTTGCATGTTGAGTTCTTAGAGTTCTAAGCAGTTCGAATGCTTGCTATGGCCTCTATGTATCCCTATGAGTAGTTGCTACCACTTTTGTGAAGTTTTGTTGAGAAAAAATTGTGGACTAAAAAATTCAGAATTTTTTGTTCATAGCAAAAAGATGAATATGTTTAGGAAGTTTGCTTCCAAGAAGAACTCCAAGGGTGTTATCGGGGAGTCATCTGACAGTGATCTCCACTCTAGGAGGTTGGTGGAGGTACGGCCGTGCGAATGGCCGCACACCCAGTTCATGGAAGAGGCTGGAATCCTTAAGGAGTTCACACAATATGCTGCTAATGCTGGCCTCACCGACTTCATCGCAGATGAGTGTGACCAACATCAATCCTCACAAATATCTTTGTTCAAAGTTTTACTTTCCTCCCTAGGAATAATCCTCCTGAAGTGTAGTTTGATTTATATGCTGAAAACCATCAGGTACCTCTTATCGAATTCTGTAACATATGCATGATCCCTTCTGATGGGAGTTTAGCTGAGCCTTGGTCGGCTGATATTGTGGCTTTTTATCGCACTTTGACAGTGGGAGATGAGAGGGGGGTGTTGGTTACCACTGCCGCTGGCTTGCACTTTCCTGTTGTTCATTACTTTGCACTTTTCATTACAAAATGTTTGCTTGCTAGGGAGAAGTTCGGTGCACTTAGTTCACTAGACCTTGTTGTTTTACATCGTGCACTAGAGGGCGATAATACTCATAGCTTTGGAGCTATTGTGGCTTGTCGCCTCCATCTTAATAAATCCCAGGGTAAAATACATGGTGGGACCTTTACTACTCATTTCGTGGCTCACTTTAATGTTGAAATACGCCCTCATGATTACCCTCTAACCAAGGTTTACCTAGACCGCGCAACCATGGAGCACCATCATTTTATTGCACGAGATTACCCTAACATTCCTATTCCTGATAACCTGGTTTTTAGCGTTAGAACTCGCGATATTATTCCATTGCCTGCTCCTGCTTTGTTTGATCATGTTGCCAGGGGTGGATATAGGATTATGCCTGCGGCCATCATCGCCTACCAGAACGCTCAGGCTACTGCAGAGGTAGAGGAGTAGCCTCAGCAGTGGGATGAGTGGATGCCCACTCCTCGGTACCCCTACTACCATCCAGACTACTGATCGATTACCGAGTTAGGACAAAAGCCTAAGCTTGGGGGAGTACATGTTTCTCACCGACATTACATTCATGTCCACTTATTTCTATTTGTCGGTTTTCACACTTTTTCATTGTATCATCCATGCTTAGATTTATTTTCTTGCTTTCTTCTTGTGTGTTTGAAAAACTTTAGAAAAAAAAAATTAGTTGTAGTAGTTTACTTTCTTTGCATGCTTAGTAGTAGCACAAAAAAGAAAACCCAAAAAGATTTCCTTGTTCTTCTTTTGCTTGTTGGGAGCTTTCCCGTGTAAATAGTTTTTCTCGTTTTTGCTTTTCCCTTTAATTTGCTTGTTCAAGAAAACCAAAAACTCCAAAAATATTTCAGTGTGTTTCTCTGAATTTATTTTCTTTTTATTTGAGACTTACCGAGGAGAAGACCACGATGAAAATATTGAGTGGCTCCCTTATGAATAATCATTGATCTAATGAAGAGCCCATTTTACCTAGTCTTCTCCTATTGAATAAAATGTTTGCATATTCCAGCTTAGTCCACGGCACTCTTGCACTATTATTATTTTCATACCATTCGGTCGTGCAAGTGAAAGGCAATAATGACGATATTCAATGAACTGGCCGTGACAGAGAGAAACTGGTATGAACTTGACTTGTTCTGTTTGTGTAAATATGTTTAATCTAGTATCCATGATTCACCCCATTGTGATTAAACATGTTTGCAATGACAATTAGAGATTATAGTTTCTCCTGCCATGCATAAGTAGTTGGGAGTGGATAATGATTTATCTTGGATATCAACATTGCGTTAAATTGATTGTGATGTAGAATGATGATATGGTATCCTCCTCTGAACGTTCGAGTGGCTTTACTTGGCACATGTTCATGCATGTAGTTGAATCAAAACCAACATAGCCTCTATGATATTTATGTTCATGGTATTCATATCCTACTCATGCTAGTGTCCAATGTTACTTATGTATAATGCATGTTTATAACCGTTGTTGCTCTCTAGCTGACCGCTTCTCAACCTATTGCTAGCCTTCGCCTGTACTAAGTGGGAACTCTGCTTGTACATCAAAAACCTTTAACCCAAAGTTATTCCAGACGAGTCCACCATACCTACCTATATACGGTATTACCCTGCCGTCCTAAGTAAATTTGCATGTGCCACCTCTAAAACCTTCAAACAAATATCCTTTTGTGTGCCTGGATCGTTCATGGAACGATAGGAGGTAGTCGGTATTTTCCATGCTAAGCGGGTTATTCTCGGGTCGAGTGTTTATTCACTCGCCATTGCACGAGAAAAGGGCGGTAATAGGGATTCCCAATCCCGAACTAAAAAATGCAAATAATTAAACAAAACTCCCCCGGGACTGTTGTTGGTTTGGATGGCACCCGTTGTTTCGGACAAGCCATGGAGTGTGATTGTTGGTGGAGGGGGAGTAAAATTTTACTTTTATTGCTTGGAACCGCCACTAACGTGTTTAGCATGGAAGATATTGATAACTGATGGACGTGAAGTAAATGAGAAGGGTGCATGTCTCAAAATATCATTTACCTCTGTTTTAAAAACTTGAGCTCTGGCACCTCTGCAAATCACTGCTTCTCTCTGCGAAGGGACTATCTATTTACTTTTATGTTGTGTCATCACCTTCTAAAACAAGCGCTAGAACTTGAGAGCACAACTGTCATGACTTATGCATTGTGTGTAGCTAATGTTGGGTGCATCATGACTGGATCTTTTCTACCATGAATTACAATTTCTAGTTGCTGATTGACCTTTGGAGGTGCTCTGCATTTATGTTTTTACGGTCTCAGAAAGGGCTAGCTAGATACCACTATTTTCATATTATATCATGGTTGTTTTGACAACGTGTTGCTGTTTGAGATGTCTTATTATTGCTCACTAGCTGATTATGTCATTGATATGAGTCAATATAATCTTTAAGAGTTATTGTCGGCATGGTTAGTTATAATGATTGGCTGAAAACCTGGGTGCTATTTAAGCTTATTTATGCAAACAAGAGCAAAAGAGTTCATAAAAGTTTTTCTTTTTCACTTTCAGTTTATCAACTGAATTGCTTGAGGACAAGCAAAGGTTTAAGCTTGGGGAGTTGATACGTCTCCAACGTATCTACTTCCCCCAATGCTTTTCCTCTTGTTTTGGACTCTAATTTACATGATTTGAATGAAACTAACCCCGGACTGACGCTGTTTTCAATAGAACTACCATGGTGTTGTTTTTGTGCAGAAATAAAAGTTCTCGGAATGGAACGAAACTTTGCGAGGACTTTGTGGAGCCAAGACCTACCGGAGAGGGGCCCCTGGGTGGGCACAACCCACGAGGGCGCACCCCCCTCTCCTGGCGCGCCCAGGTGGGTTGTCCCCACCTGGTGGCCCCGCAGATCCTGAAACCGACGCTATAAAATCCTATTTTTCCAGAAAAAATTAGGGAGAAAGAATTATCGTGATCCACGAGACGGAGCCGCCGTCACCTCCTGTTCTTCATAGGGAGGCCAGATCTGGAGTCCGTTTCGGGCTCCGAAGAAGGGAATCTCCGTTCTTCGTCACCACCAACCCTTCTCCATCGCCAATTCCATGATGCTCCCCATAGGGAGTGAGTAATTCCTTTGTAGGCTCGCTGGTCGGTGAGGAGTTGGATGATATATGTCATGTAATCGAGTTAGTTTTTGTTAGGGCTTGATCCCTAGTATCCAATATGTCTTTAGATTGATGTTACTATGACTTTGCCATGCTTAATGCTTGTCACTTTGGGCCTGGGTGCCATGATTTGAGATCTGAACCGTTTATGTGATCATCATTACATCCTTGTTCTAGATCCGATCTTGCAAGTTATAGTCACCTACTACGTGTTATGATCCGGCAACCCCAGAGTAACAACAATCGGGACCACTCCCGGTGATGACCGTAGTTTGAGGAGTTCATGTATTCACCATGTGCTAATGCTTTATTCCGGTTCTCTATTAAAAGGAAGCCTTAATATCCCTTAGTTTCCAATAGGTCCCCACTGCCACGGGAGGGTGGGACAAAAGATGTCATGCAAGTTCTTTCCATAAGCACGTATGACTATTTACGGAATACATGCCTACATTATATTGATGAACTCGAGCTAGTGCTGTATCGCCCTAGGTTATAACTGTCTCATGATGAATATCATCCAACAAGTCATCGATCCAATTCCTGCGAATTTACCTTATATTGTTCTTGCTAAGTTAATACATCTATCATCACTGTTACACTTGCTACAAAAATACTTCTATCACTGTTTCTGTTACTATTGCTGCTGCCACCATTATCAAAACTATCAAACTACTGTGCTAGTAATTACTTGCTACAGATAATTAATCTCCAGGTGTGGTTGAATTGACACCTCAGCTGCTAATACCTTCAAATATTCTTTGGCTCCCCTTGTGTCGAATCTATAAATTTGGGTTGAATACTCTACCACCGAAAACTGTTGCGATCCACTATACTTGAGGGTTATCAGTGAGATACATCTTCGCAACTATGATACGTGGAAGACGTCATGTATCTCTGACAATTCAGGAGGAAGTTCCAATTGATATGCCACTGTGCCCACCTTGACCATAATTGGAAATGGGCCAATATATCTTGGTGCAAGCTTTCCCCGAGTCTAAAATCTCTTGACTCCTTTCATGGGTGTGACTCAGAGGTAGACGCATTCACCAGGTTAAAAACTGATTCATCGGTGCTCGGAATCATAGTAACTCTTTTGTCAAGACTCGGCCAATTGTAGTCTGTCTCGCATTTCCCTGACTTGCTTTTCCGCTTCCACAATCAAGTCAGTCCCAAAAATACGTCTGTCTCTGCTCTGGGACCAATTTAATGGGGTACGGCATTTGCGTCCATACAAGGCTTGATATGGTGACATCTTGAGAGTGGCTTCATAGGTGTTGTTGTGGGAAAACTCGGCGTAGGGTAAGTGATACGTCTCCAACGTATCTACAATTTTTGATTGCTCCATGCTATATTATCTACTGTTTCGAACCATATTGGGCTTTATTTTCCACTTTTATATTACTTTTGGGACTAACCTATTAACCGGAGGCCCAGCGCAGAATTGCTGTTTTTTGCCTATTTCAGTGTTTCGAAGAAACGGAATATCAAACGGAGTCCAAACGGAATGAAACCTTCGGGAACGTGATTTTCTGACCGAATATGATCCAGGAGACTTGGACCCCCCATCAAGAAAGAAAGGAGGCGGCCACGAGGGTGGAGGGAGCGCCCACCCCCTAGGGCACGCCCCCTGCCTCGTGGGCCCCCCTTTGCTCCACCGACGTACTCCTTCCTCCTATATATACCTACGTACCCCCGAACGATCGGATACGGAGCCAAAAACCTAATTCCACCGCCGCAACTTTCTGTATCCACGAGATCCCATCTTGGGGCCTGTTCCGGAGCTCCGCCGGAAGGGGAATCCACCACGGAGGTCTTCTACATCATCATAGCCTCTTCGATGAAGTGTGAGTAGTTTACCTCAGACCTTCGGGTCCATAGTTAGTAGCTAGATGGCTTCTTCTCTCTTTTTGGATCTCAATACAATGTTCTCCCCCTCTCTTATGGAGATCTATTCGATGTAATCTTCTTTTTGCGGTGTGTTTGTTGAGATTGATGAACTGTGGTGTTTATGATCAAGATTATCTATGAGTATTATTTGAATCTTCTCTGAATTCTTTTATGTACGACTGGTTATCTTTGCAAGTCTCTTTGAATTATCCGTTTTGTTTGGCCAACTAGATTGGTAGTTCTTGCAATGGGAGAAGTGCTTAGCTTTGGGTTCAATCTCGCGGTGTCCTTTCCTAGTGACAGAAGGGGCAGCAAGGCACCTATTGTATTGTTGCCATCAAGGATAACAAGATGGGGTTTTTATCATATTGCATGAATTTATCCCTCTACATCATGTCATCTTCCTTAAGGCGTTACTCTGTTTTCATTAACTTAATACTCTAGATGCATGTTGGATAGCGGTTGATGAGTGCAGTAATAGTAGTAGATGCAGGCAGGAGTCGGTCTACTTGTCTCGGACGTGATGCCTATATACATGATCATACCTAGATACTCTCATAACTATGCTCAATTCATCAATTGCTCAATGAGAATTCGTTCACCCACCGTAAAATACTTATGCTCTTGAGAGAAGTCACTAGTGAAATCTATGGCCCCCGGGTCTATTATCTATCATATCAATCTTCCATCACTTTATTATTGCTTTGCTTTTTTACTTTGCTTTTTATTCTACTTTGCATCTTTATACCAAAAATACCAAAAATATTATCTATCTCTCTATCAGATCTCACTCTCGTAAGTGACCGTGAAGGGATTGACAACCCCTAATCGCGTTGGTTGCATTGAGCTATTTGTTTTGTGTAGGTACGAGGGACTTGCACGTGGCCTCCTACTGGATTGATACCTTGGTTCTCAAAAACTGAGGGAAATACTTACGCTACTCTGTTGTATTATCCTCTCCTCTTCGGGGAAATCCAACGCAACCTCAAGAGGTAGCAGTAAGCTGTCTTCCCATTTGGGTTCTTGAGTAAGAGCACATGCCTAAGAATGTCTTCGAGTATTTGATTTACTCGCTCCGTCTGGCCATCTGTCTAAGGGTGATAAGTTGTGCTATACTTTAATGATGCCCCCACAGCTTGGTGAAGTCGTGACCGGAATGCCGAGGTAAAAAGGGATCCTCGATTTGATGTGATAGTTCTTGGCGTGCCATGCAGACTGGCGATTCTGGATACTGTCGGCGTTCTGGGAACGGGGGTTCCCAGACATGCCTGCCTGCGGCCCATGGCGTGGCTATGCTAGCGGGCCTGTACGGCCCATCTTCATCAGCGAGACATTCAAGACCCTCGCGAGGGGCCAAGCCTTGCGGGGCGGACGACACGAGACCTCCTCAGGAGTGGCCTCACCAGGCTGGCTCGCGAGGAGCGAAGAAATCAAGGCAGGGCAAACCTCACGAGGCTCTCGTGACGTGAGCCATGACGATCGAGATCAGGCGGGCGCCAGCGTGCAGTGTCCTTGTTTCCTCTTTGGTGCTAAGGAGGCAAGCGCAGGCGCGGAGTACCGAGGCATCAAGCAAAGGTTTCCATATCAGTGCAACGAGAACAAGACCAGCAGGATGGCAGGACGGAAGTCACCATGGAGCCCAAGACGGCGTCACCACCAGAGCCTTTTGCAGGCGAAGACCACTTTTGTCAGGATAAGCTGTACTAGCTGTCCCTGAGGGAGTCCTGGATTAGGGGGTGTCCAGATGGCCGGACTATATCCTTTGGCCGGACTCCTGGACTATGAAAATACAAGATTGAAGACTTCGTCCCATGTCCTGATGGGACTTTCCTTGGCGTGGAAGGCAAGCTTGGCGATACGGATATGTAGATCTCCTACAATTGTAACTGACTCTGTGTAACCCTAACCCTCTTCGGTGCCTATATAAACCGGAGGGTTTTAGTCCGTAGGACGAACAACAATCATACCATAGGCTAGCTTCTAGGGTTTAGCCTGTCCGATCTCGTGGTAGATCTACTCTTGTACTACCCATATCATCAATATTAATCAAGCAGGAGTAGGGTTTTACCTCCATCGAGAGGGCCCGAACCTGGGTAAAAACATCGTGTCCCTTGTTTCTGTTACCATCCGCCTAGACGCACAGTTCGGGACCCCTACCGAGATCCGCGGTTTGACACCAACATTGGTGCTTTCATTGAGAGTTCCTATGTGTCGTCATCTGTAGGCCCGATGGCTCCTCTGATCGTCAACCACGATGCGGTCCAGGGTGAGAATTTTCTCCCCGGACAGATCTTCGTATTCGGCGGCTTTGCACTGCGGGCCAATTCGTTTGGCCATCTGGAGCAGATTGAAAGCTTCGCCCCCGCCATCGGTCAGATTTGGAAGTTTAAACTACACGGCCGACATCGCGGAGACTTGATCTTGACGAGTTCGTGCCACGCCAAGCGTGCCACAGCATCACGAGGGCATGATCTAGCTCTGCCGCGAGCGTTGTCACGGAGGCCGCACGTGTCCGCTCGACCCTTAGCTCGGAGCTGGCGCCTGATCGAGGGCGGGTGGCTGGACACCGCCTCGGGGCTGCGATCTCTACGGCGGTTGAGCCGTACACCTACCCGGTCCTTTGCGAAGCTCGTGACTGCAAGGTGCCGGACTCCGAACCTTCCGCGCCCCCGCCAATCGAATCCGATTGGGCGCCGATCGTGGAGTTCACCGCCGTGGACATCTTTCGGTACTCGCCCTTTGGAGACATCCTGAATTTACTAAAGTCTCTCTCTTTATCAGGAGAGCCCTGGCCGGACTACGGTCAGCAAGGTTGGGACGCGGACGACGAATAAATTCAATGCCCACCCACCACCCACTTCGTAGCCACTGTTGATGATTTAACCGACATGCTATACTTCGACTCCGAAGACATTGACGGTATCGACGACGATGTAGGGGAGGAACATGAACCAGCACCTATAGGGCACTGGAGAACCACCTCATCTCACGATGTATACATGGTGGACACGCCTAAAGGAAATGACAACGAGGAACAACGGGACGCTACGAAGGATCATTCCCTCGAAAAGCAGTCAAAACGGCGATGTAAGCACCGCTCAAAGTCCCGCCTCGACAAAGAAAACAGCCATACAGACCCAGCCATAGAGCAGGGCGAACCAGTGGACGACGAACATGCTATCGAGCAACCGTCCGAACAGGACAACCTGGATAAACAACCCGTCCCCGGTGAAGATAACAGTCCGGACGATCTCACGCCGGCCAAGTTGCTGGAGCAGAAGAACCTCCACAAAATGCTCGTCGCCACTGCACGTAGCCTAAAAAGCAGAAGTGGAAGTTTCAAACAGCGGAAGATGCACTCAGAATCAGATGGAGCAAAGTACTCAACACCGCAGACAAATACGGCAACAGTCGCCGAACAAAGAGCTACCCAAAGCGAAAACTACTGCCAGAATTTGATGAGGAGGCCGTAGAGCCCCTGCAATCAAAGAACAAGGAGGCCCGGTCGGATAGACGACCCCATGGCAGATATAGAGCGGCAAACGGTGCCGCACACAAGCCGGCACGCGATCCGCACAAGGATTCACATAAAAAAGATGGCCCAGTTAGATCTATCTACGGGCCAAGAAAGCAAGCTCTAGTAAGCAACGCAACACATCAAGTACCCGAACATCACGGTACACCTAAATATAGGGGTGCCGCACACCCCCTATGTTTCACCGATGAGGTGCTGGATTACGAATTTCCGGCGGGATTCAAGCCCGTAAACAGAGAGGCATACAACAGAACAACAGACCCTGGAGTCTGGATTGAGGATTACATCCTCCACATACACATGGCTAGAGGAGATGACCTCCACACCATAAAATACTTACCCCTCAAGCTCAAAGGGCCAGCCCGGCATTGGCTTAAAAGCCTCCCCGAAAACACCATTGGAAGTTGGGAAGAGCTCGAGGATGCTTTTCAGGCAAATTTTCAAGTGACCTATGTCCGACCTCCGGATGCAGACGATTTAAGTCACATAACCCAACAATCCGGAGAGTCAGCCCAAAAATTCTGGAACAGATTCCTTACTAAAAAGAACCAAATAGTTGACTGTCCGGACGCTGAAGCCTTAGCAGCTTTCAAACACAACGTCCGAGACGAATGGCTCGCCAGACACCTCGGCCAAGAAAAGCCAAGAACAATGGCCGCATTAACAAGCCTCATGACCCGCTTTTGCGCAGGAGAGGACAGCTGGCTGGCAAGATGCAGTACCAGCGACCCAAGTACATCCGAAGTCAAGGATGGAAACGAGAAACCACGACGCAGCAAGGACCAGCGTCGGACCAAGGGAAGCAGCCCGAAGAGCACAACAGTCAACGCCAGATTCAAAAGCTCTCGGCAGAATCATAAAAAGCTGCCCCTTAAGGATAATGGGGACGAGCAATCTAACTTAAACAAAATCTTGGACAAGATATGCCAAATCCACAGTACTCCTGGGAAGCCTGCAAACCATACCCACAGAGTTTGTTGGGTCTTCAAGCAGTCTGGCAAACTCAACGCCGAACACAAGGGGCTCGACACACCAAGCGAGGACGATGACGAACTGTCGGGGAACGTAGTAATTTCAAAAAAAATCCTACGCACACACAAGATCATGGTGTTGCATAGCAACGAGAGGGGGAGTGTATCTTCATACCCTTGAAGATCGCTAAGCGAAAGCGTTTATCAACGCGGTTGATGTAGTCATACGTCTTCACGATTCGACCGGTCCAAGTACCGAACGGCCGGCACCTCTGAGTTCTGCACACGTTCAACTCGATGACGTCCTCGCCTTCTCGATCCAGCAAGACGGGCGAAGTAGTAGATGATTTCCGGCAGCACGACGGCGTGGTGACGGTGTTGGTGAAGAACAATCTCCGCAGGGCTTCGGCTAAGCACTACGGAAACTATGACGGAGGATAAACTAGAGGGGACGAGATTGCCGGCACACAGCTTGCTGTTTCTTGATGTGTCTTTGGTGCTAGCCCTGCCCCACTATTTATATGTTGAGCCTTGGGGTCGAAACTTGGAGTAAAAGCCTCCACAAAGTCGGTTTCACCCGAAAGGCACGAGTCCTTCTCGGACTCCAGGGCCAGACGCCAGGGTTCACGGCGTCTGGACCCGCACGCCGAGGACCTGGCGTCGGCCCTGACTCATAAAACTTCCTTTTGCGCTTTCCAAAAACCTTGTGGGCTTTCCCCTTTGGCCCAAATAACGTGTTCTCATACCCAAACATTTCGAAACATCCGAACCCCTTCGGTGAATTCGAAACCCTTCCGGAGATCAAACACTATTATCCCATATATCAAACTTTATCTCTGGACCATTCCGGAGTTCCTCGTCATGTCCATGATCTCATCCGGGACTTCGAACAACATTCGGTTACCAACTTACATAACTCATATAATACTATATCGTCAACGAAATGTTAAGCATGCGGACCCTACGGGTTCGAGAACTATGTAGACATGACCGAGACACGTTTCCGGTCAATAACCAATAGCGGGACCTAGATGCCCATATTGGCTCCCACATATTCTACGAAGATCTTTATCGGTCAAACCGCATAACAACATACGTTGTTCCCTTTGTCATCGGTATGTTATTTGCCCGAGATTCGATCGTCGGTATCCAATACCTAGTTCAATCTCGTTACCGGCAAGTCTCTTTACTCGTTACGTAATGCATCATTCCGTAACTAACTCATTAGTCACATTGCTTGCAAGGCTTATAGTGATGTGCATTACCGAGAGGGCCCGGAGATACCTCTCCGACAACCGGAGTGACAAATCCTAATCTCAAAATACGCCAACTCAACATGTACCTTCGGAGACACCTGTAGAGCTCCTTTATAATCACCCAGTTACGTTGTGATGTTTGGTAGCACACAAAGTGTTCCTCCGGTAAAGGGGAGTTGCATAATCTCATAGTCATAGGAACATGTATAAGTCATGAAGAAAGCAATAGCAACATACTAAATGATCAAGTGCTAAGCTAACGGAATGGGTCAAGTCAATCACATCATTCTTCTAATGATGTAATCCCGTTAATCAAATGACAACTCATGTCCATGGTTAAGAAACTTAACCATCTTTGATTCACGAGCTAGTCAAGTAGAGGCATACTAGTGACAATATGTTTGTCTATGTATTCACACCTGTATCAAGTTTCCGGTTAATACAATTCTAGCATGAATAATAAACATTTATCATGAAATAAGGAAATAAATAATAACTTTATTATTGCCTCTAGGGCATATTTTCTTCAGTCTCCCACTTGCACTAGAGTCAATAATCTAGTTCACATCGCCATGTGATTTAACACCAATATTCATATCTGTATATGATTAACACCCATAGTTCACATCGTCATGTGACCAACACCCAAAGGGTTTACTAGATTCAATAATGTAGTTCACATCGCTATGTGATTAACACCCAAAGAGTACTAAGGTGTGATCATGTTTTTCTCGTGAGAGAAGCTTAGTCAACGGGTCTGTCACATTCAGAGCCGTATATATTTTGCAAATATTCTATGTCTAAAATGCTCTGCATGGAGCTACTCTAGCTAATAGCTCCCACTTTCAATATGTATCCAGATTGAGACTTAGAGTCATCTGGATCGGTGTAAAAGCTTGCATCGATGCAACTCTTTACGACGGGCTCTTTTATCACCTCCATAATCGAGAAATATTTCCTTAGTCGTCACTAAGGATATTCTTGACCAATGTCCAGTGATCTACTCCTAGATCACTATTGTACTCCCTTGCCAAATTCAGAGCAAGGTATACAATATGTCTAGTACATAGCATAGCATACTTTATAGAACCTATGACTGAGGCATAGGGAATGACTTTCATTCTCTTTTCTATTTTCTGCCGTGGTCGGGATTTGAGTCTTACTCAATTTCACACCTTTGCAACACATGCAAGAACTCTTTCTTTGACTGTTCCATTTTGAACTATTTCAAAATCTTGACAAGGTATGTACTCATTGAAAAACTTATCAAGCGTCTTGATCTATCTCAATAGATCTTGATGCTCAATATGTAAGTAGCTTTACTGAGGTCTTTATTTTAAAGAACTTCTTTCAAATACTCCTTTATCCTTTCCAGAAAAATTCTACATCATTTCTGATCAACAATATGTTACTCACATATATTTATCAAAAAGGCAGTAGTGCTCCCACTCACTTTATTGTAAATACAGGCTTCGCCGCAAGTCTGTATGAAACTATGTGCTTTTGATCAACTTATCAAAGCGTATATTCCAACTCTGAGATGCTTGCACCAGTCCATAGATGCATCGCTGGAGCTTGCACATTTTGTTAGCACCTTTAGGATTGACAAAACCTTCTGGTTGTATCATATACAACTCTTCTTTAATAAATCCATTAAGGAATGCAGTTTTGACATCCATTTGCCAGATTTCATAAAATGTGGCAATTGCTAACATGATTCGGACAGACTTAAGCATCGCTACAGTTGAGAAAATCTCATTGTAGTCAACACCTTGAATTTGTCGAAAACCTTTTGGCGACAAGTCGAGCTTTGTAGATAGTAACACTACTATCAACGTCCGTCTTCCCCTTGAAGATCCATTTATTTTCTATGGCTTGCCGATCATCGGGCAAGTACACCAAAGTCATGGCCTCCAGCCATTTTCCGGAATCTGGGCTCATCATCGCTTCCTCATAGTTCGTAGGTTTATCATGGTCTAGTAACATGACTTCCAGAACAGGATTACCGTACCACTCTGGTGCGGACCGTACTATGGAAGACCTACAAGGTTCTGTAGTAACTTTATCTAAAGTTTCATTATCATCATCATTAGCTTCCTCACTAATTGGTGTAGGAATCACTGGAACTAATTTCTGTGATGAACTACTTTCCAATTCAGGAGACGGTACAATTACCTTATCAAGCTCTACTTTCCTTCCACTCACTTCTTTCGAGAGAAACTCCTTCTCTAGAACGGATCCATTTTTAGCAACGAATATCTTGCCTTTGGATCTGTGATAGAAGGTGTACCCAACAGTTTCCTTTGGGTATTCTATGAATACGCACTTCTCCGATTTGGGTTTGAGCTTATCAGGATGAAACTTTTTCACATAAGCATTGCAACCCCAAACTTTAAGAAACGACAACTTGGGTTTCTTCCCAAACCAGAGTTCATAAGGTGTCATCCCAACGGATTTAGATGGTGCCCTACTTAACGTGAATGCAGGTCTATCTAATGCATAACCCCAAAACGATATTGGTAAATCGGTAAGAGACATCATTGATCGCACCATATCAAATAAAGTGCGGTTACGACGTTCGAACACACCATAACGTTTTGGTGTTCCAGGTGGCGTGAGCTGTGAAACTATTCCACATTGTTTTAATTGAAGACCAAACTCGTAACTCAAATATTCATTTCCACGATCAGATCGCAGAAACTTTATTTTCTTGTTACGATGATTTTCCACTTCACTCTGAAATTCTTTGAACCTTTCAACTATTTCAGACTTATGTTTCATCAAGTAGATATACCCATATCTGCTCAAATCATCTGTGAAGGTCAGAAAATAACTATACCCGCCACGAGCCTTAATACTCATTGGTCTGCATACATTAGTATGTATTATTTCCAACAAGTTTGTTGCTCGTTGCATTGTTCCGAAGAACGGAGTTTTAGTCATCTTGCCCAAAAGGCACGGTTCGCAAGCATCAAATGATTCATAACCAAGTGATTCCGAAAATCCATCTTTATGGAGTTTCTTCATGCATTTTACACCGATATGACCCAAACGGCAGTGCCACAAATAAGTTGCACTATCATTATTAACTTTGCATCTTTTGGCATCAGTATTATGAATATGTGTATCACTACGATCGAGATCCAATAAACTATTTTCATTGGGTGTATGACCATTGAAGGTTTTATCCATGTAAATAGAACAACAATTATTCTCTGACTTTAAATGAATAACCGTATTGCAATAAACATGTTCAAATCATATTCATGCTCAACGCAAAAGCTAAATAACATTTATTTAGGTTTAACACAAATCCCGAAAGTATAGGGAGTGTGTGATGATGATCATATCAATCTTGGAACTACTTCCAACACTCATCGTCACTTCCCTTCAACTAGTTTCTGCTTTGATTCAGAACTCTGTTTGAGTTACTAATCTTAGCAACCGAACAAGTATCAAATACTCAGGGGCTACTATAAACATTAGTAAGGCACAAATCAATAACCTGTATATCAAATATACCCTTGGTCACTTTGCCATCCTTCTTATCCACCAAATATTCAGGGTATTTCTGCTTCCAGTGACCATTTCCTTTGCAGTGTAAGCACTCAATTTTAGGCTTTGGTCCAGCTTTGGGCTTCTTCGCGGGAGTGACAACTTACTTGTCATTCTACTTGAAGTTCCCTTTCTTTCCCTTTGCCCTTTTCTTGAAACTAGTGGTCTTGTCAGTCATCAACACTTGATGCTCTTTCTTGATTTCTACCTTCGTCGATTTCAACATCACGAAGAGCTCCGGAATCGTTTTCGTCATCCCTTGCATAGTATAGTTCATCACGAAGTTCTAGTAACTTGGTGATGGTGACTAGAGAACTCTGTCAATCACTATATTATCTCGAAGATTAACTCCCACTTGATTCAAGCGATTGTAGTACCCAGACAATCTGAGCACATGATCACTAGTTGAGCGATTCTCCTCCATCTTTTAGCTATAGAACTTGTTGGAGACTTCATATCTCTCAACTCGGGTATTTGCTGGAAATATTAACTTCAACTCCTGGAACATCTCATATGGTCCATGACGTTCAAAACGTCTTTGAAGTCTCGATTCTAAGCCGTTTAAGCATGGTGCAATAAACTATCAAGTAGTCATCTTTTTGAGCTAGCCAAACGTTCATAACGTCTGCATCTGCTCCTGCAATAGGTTTGTCACCTAGCGGTGCATCAAGGACATAATTCTTCTGTGCAGCAATGAGGATAAACCTCAGATCATGGATCTAATCCACATCATTGCTACTAACATCTTTCAACATAGTTTTCTCTAGGAACATATCAAAATAAACATATGAAAGCAACAACGCGAGCTATTGATCTTCAACATAATTTGCAAAAAACTACCAGGACTAAGTTCATGATAAATATAAGTTCAATTAATCATATTACTTAAGAACTCCCACTTAGACAAACATCTCTCTAGTCATCTAAGTGATCACGTGATCCAAATCAACTAAACCATGTCCGATCATCACGTGAGATGGAGTAGTTTCAATGGCGAACATCACTATGTTGATCATATCTACTATATGATTCACGTTCGACCTTTAAGTCTCTGTGTTCCGAGGCCATATCTGTATATGCTAGGCTCGTCAAGTTTAACCTGAGTATTCCGCGTGTGCAACTGTTTTGCACCCGTTGTATTTGAACGTAGAGCCTATCACACCCGATCATCACGAGGTGTCTCAAAGACGAAGAACTTTCATAGCGGTGCATACTCAGGAGAACACTTCTTGATAATTAGTGAGAGATCATCTTAAAATGCTACCGTCAATCAAAGCAAGATAAGATGCATAAAGGATAAACATCACATGCAATCAATATAAGTGATATGATATGGCCATCATCATCTTGTGCTTGTGACCTCCATCTCTGAAGCACCGTCGTGATCACCATCGTCACCGACACGACACCTTGATCTCCATCGTAGCATCATTGTCGTCTCGCCAATCTTATGCTTCTACAACTATGGCTACCGCTTAGTGATAAAGTAAAGCATTACAGGGCGTTTGCATTTCATACAATAAAGCGACAACCATATGGCTCCTGCCAGTTGCCGATAACTTCTGTTACAAAACATGATCATCTCATACAATAAAATATAGCATCACGTCTTGACCATATCACATCACAACATGCCCTGCAAAAACAAGTTAGACGTCCTCTACTTTGTTGTTGCAAGTTTTACGTGGCTGCTACGGGTTGAGCAAGAACCGTTCTTACCTGCGCATCAAAACCACAATGATAGTTCGTCAAGTTAGTGTTGTTTTAACCTTCACAAGGACCGGCGAGCACACACTCAGTTCAACTAAAGTTGGAGAAACAGACACCGCAAAGCAACCTGTGTGCAAAAGCACGTCGGTAGAACCGGTCTGGCGTAAGCGTCTGCGTAATGTCGGTCGGGCCGCTTCATCCAAAAATACCGCCGAACCAAAGTATGACATGCTGGTAAGCAGTATGACTTGTATCGCCCACAACTCACTTGTGTTCTACTCGTGCATATAAAATCTACGCATAAAACCAGACTCTGATACCACTGTCGCGGAACATAGTAATTTCAAAAAAAATTCCTACGCACACACAAGATCATGGTGATGCAACGTGTTCTCGTACCCAAACATTTCGGGAAACATCCGGAACCCCTTCCGGTGAATTCCGGAACCCTTCCGGAGATCAAACACTATTATCCCATATATCAAACTTTATCTCCGGACCATTCCGGAGTTCCTCGTCATGTCCATGATCTCATCCAGGACTCCGAACAACATTCGGTTACCAACATACATAACTCATATAATACTATATCATCAACGAAACGTTAAGCGTGCGGACCCTAAGGGTTCGAGAACTATGTAGACATGACCGAGACACGTTTCCGGTCAATAACCAATAGCGGGACCTGGATGCCCATATTGGCTCCCACATATTCTACGAAGATCTTTATCGGTCAAACCGCGTAACAACATACGTTGTTCCCTTTGTCATCGGCATGTTACTTGCCCGAGATTCGATCGTCGGTATCCAATACCTAGTTCAATCTCGTTACCGGCAAGTCTCTTTACTCGTTACGTAATGCATCATTCCATAACTAACTCATTAGTCACATTGCTTGCAAGGCTTATAGTGATGTGCATTACCGAGAGGGCCCAGAGATACCTCTCCGACAATCGGAGTGAAAAATCCTAATATTGAAATACGCCAACTCAACATGTACCTTCGGAGACACCTGTAGAGCTCCTTTATAATCACCCAGTTACGTTGTGACGTTTGGGAGCACACAAAGTGTTACTTCGGTAAACGGGAGTTGCATAATCTCATAGTCATAGGAACATGTATAAGTCATGAAGAAAGCAATAGCAACATACTAAACGATCAAGTGCTAAGCTAACGGAATGGGTCAAGTCAATCACATCATTCTCCTAATGATGTGATCCCGTTAATCAAATGACAACTCATGTCCATGGCTAGGAAACTTAACCATCTTTGATTCACGAGCTAGTCAAGTAGAGGCATACTACTGACACTATGTTTGTCTATGTATTCTCAGATGTATCAAATTTCTGGTTAATACAATTCTAGCATGAATAATAAACATTCATCATGAAATAAGGAAATAAATAATAAATTTATTATTGCCTCTAGGGCATATTTCCTTCACGAACCCCACAAGCAGAGCACCGGAAAACAAAAAAAATTCCCATAAGAAATTAAAACAGTAAACTCACTACACGTGACAAAAGGGAAAAATAGAGCGACGCCCATAGAGGTACGCGCCATACGGCCTATCCTAGAGGAGTCCCGCCACTGGTTGTTAAAACCAATCACCTTCGACCATCAGGATTACTGTAGAAGTATATAGAATACAGGTCGGACTGCCTTGATATTCGATCCGATAATTGGCGGACTCCAATTTACACAAGTCCTAATGGATGGCGGCAGTGATCTAAACCTGCTATATCAGGGCACAATCCGAAAAATGGGGATAGACCGAACCAAATTTTGCCATAGCAGCACTTCCTTTCAAGGGGTAATGCCAGGCCCATATGCCCACTGTACGAGCTCTCTACTGCTAGAAGTTGTGTTCGGCTCACCCGACAACTTCCGTCGCGAAAAGTTAACCTTCCACCTCGCCCCATTTACAAGTAGCTATCAAGCACTATTGGGACGCGAAGCTTTCGCCCGCTTTAACGCAATACTGCATTATGCATCTCTTACACTTAAAATGCCCGGTCCACGCGGCATCATCTCGTTAAAGGGAAACATCGAGGGTTCCTCGAGTCCGTAAAATCGTGCGGTTGCCTTGACAGCCACACAACAAACCGGCTTCACCAATAAAAGCACTTAGACAGGTCGTCCAGACCCCGGACACAGCTGGACGAGTCCGGCGTAAACATACAAGGGCTGACTAGACGCATACCCCCGTACAAGGGGCTCCGTGCATGCACAACAAGAGAAAATAAAGCTCAATTTTATTCATTTTTTGAATTGTACTTCGTTTATTTAATATAACGTAAATTTTCGCATGATCTTTTTCAACTAAGTTCCTCTCTTTTACAGATGAACACCGTGCTACACCCGTCCAGGATACGGCACAACGGAGACACAGTCGCAGACGTGCAGTAGGGACCAGTTGCAAGGATTCTTTTTAGATTAAGACCCTGCGTAAACCTTTTTAACTGTCTCTTGTTGATACACATCCCCCGGTTTCTTGCTATAACCGAGTAGGAGGCTGGCGTATTGGCATAGGCCATGTCAGAATTTTGCGCGTACCTGGACACCAAGGGCGTTGTTCGGCCCGTTTTCATAAAGACTGAATACCTTAGGGAGTGTTCGACGTCTCGAGTTAGGCCTTATATGCATCAGCTCCGAATCATGTCTTTGGTCAAATGTTTGGTTTGCCCGGCTCCTGTGTTTTGCTGCCTTACGTTCCGCTCTATCGGCTAATGCGGCACCGGAGAACTCTGCGATTGTGCCCGGTTCGCCAAAGCGAGCACCTCGATGAAAGCAAAACTGACTGTCATGATATAGCGTGAGACTGGTCAGCCACTCGATGACCTGCTGGAATCTTTAGAATTCCTCTGCATTGATGAAGGGACGTTTCTCGGTCAGGCACATACGCGCCCCGAATTCGGGTGAGCGCGGTGCCCCTAGGGGCTATATAGTAGCCCCACTGTCGAACTCCTATGGCTAAGTGAAAGTGATAAAGCATTATAGTCCGGTTGCCTAGTTTGTTGCGCTATCACCTCCTTTGTAGGACCAAGACGTTGAGTCAAGTGTGAAAATGCGCTTTCTGCAAACACCCCCGCATTATTTGCGTGGGGGTTGAAGCCAAAGACTGCCATCTTTCAGGTTATATACACATATACATTAACGGTCGCACAGGAGGTATTTTAATTCTCGAAGGCACACGTATAAAAAGCTTTTATATTCCATCGAAACATTGTTTCACAATAATACATGTTATTCGAACATAATATCCTTCGGGCACTTCGTCTCTATTAAACGAGCGCCCTGCAGAACTTCCTGAAAATAGTGCTCGACACGTACTCGGCTTCCGTCCGAATCTTGGGATGCAACATCGGTGGCCTTCATCTCAGCCCAGTATGTCTTGACACGGGCAAGAGCCATCCGTGCACCCTCTATGCATGCTGACCGCCTCATTGCTTTGATATGCGGCACCGCACCAAGGAATTGCTACACCAAGCCAAAATAACTCTTCGGCTTGGGCCTTTTCGGCCACAAATGAGTCACGACAACCTTCATGCCAAGTCCGGACAACCTATTCAGCACCGCCCATTCGGCCAAACGATCGTTTAATGGAAGTGGACGCTCTGGATTACGGAACTGCGACCAAAAAAGCTCTTCCATCTCGTGATCCTTTTGATTTCGGAAGTGTTCGGCCACGTCCGCGACACTTGCTGCCAAGTCCTGATAAGAATCCTCCGCACTCCACAGCCGGTCCAACTGAGCATATTTAGGATCTGTGAACTTCCTCTGCAGCAGAAAGGGCTTTCCAGCCGCGATATCTCCGGCCTGACGTAGCTCCTCCTTCATAGCTCTCATTGCAGAGCGAGCATCCTTGGCCTCGGTGGTGGCCTTCTTCAGGTCCTCTTGTGTAACGCCCCAAGACCGGAGCTTCAGTTGCCTTCCAGGGTTTCCGAGTTTTGTCGTGCGATTTGTTTTGTGTGTGCTTTCATCATGTCATCTCTTGCATTGCATCATGTCATCATGCCATCATATCATTAATTTTTTGCAACTCAACTAAATAAATTGTATGGATTTCTCGATCCATTTAAATCGAGGGAAGGTTGACTTCTCTTTATAACATATCGTCCCAATATTATTAGGGAGCTATAATAAATATTCCATTAATTGGAATTCACCATAACACACTTGCAAATTCCAATGCCCTTTCTGCTTCAAGTTTGGTCCCCATACCTTGCCATTATTATTCTATCTTTTTCCGGAGTTCCACCAAAAATCCTCGGGCCATTTTTGTTAAATTCTTCATATTTTTGTGAGCCCGGGAAAATTGCCCTCGTTCCCAAATTCTTTCCCTAGCCCTCTCTTTCTTTTTGTCTCTCTATTTTTCTTTTCTGCTAAATATATAAGAGAGGGAGAGAGGAGCTAGGCCCAGCCGGCCCCTGGCCATTCTCCTCCACCAGCAGACCGGCCTCCCAAGGCCCAAGGCCCACCAACCCCCCCTCTAACCCTAGCCCGCAGCCTTCCTCCTCTCGTCCTCCCACCAGCGCCACCAACCCCCTGCCCGATCCCCTCGTCGCCTCCCTGCGCTCGACCCCCTTCTCTCCCTCGGCGCCCGATTCCCAGCGCCTCGCCCGATCCCTTCTGCAGCTTCTCCTCGCCCCTCTCCTTTTCCCCTCGTCGCCCCTCTCCCATGTCCCCGTCGCCGCTTCCTACCTCGCCGACGCCGCACCCGATCCCCGCCGCTCCTCCGCGCGACCAGGCCGGACCCCCCGGTGGCCTCCTCGTCGCCGACGAGCTCCACCAGGAGCGCCGCGCCCGACATCCTCCTCGCCCTTCCTTCTCCCGCGTGCCGCCGTCCGCCTCGAGACCCCGTCGCCGTTTTCTGCCGCCGGCGCCCCGAGGACTCGCGCCGAGCCCCACGGCTCCGCAACCATGCCCCGTCGCTCCTGGCCCTGCTCCTCCTCCACACGCCATGGCCGTGGACCCTCTGCTCCGCCCGTCGCCTCCGGCGCCCCACCTCGGGAGGCCCTGCCCGACGCCATGGCCGCCACCCCATGGAGTCCCGCCGGCCGGGGACCAGATGGGCCCCTGCCCCGCCTCTGCCTCGTTCGAGCAGCATGGAGGACGCGTCCCTGTTGCCCTCTCGTTGCTGCCAAGATTCGGCAACCAGGGAAGCCCGAGGACGCTTCGTGGATTTCGCCAAGTTCCCCTCCGATCAAACGCACAATTACATCGTGACATGTCCAGTTCCCTGCTGCCGTCTCCGAAATCGCCAAGTACCACGACGACCGTCGAGACCGCCAAGTTCGGCCGCCGATGAACGGTTTGGACCGTCAAGTTCGGCTACACCACAAAGATATGTGCAACTACACGGTGATGCGCCAAGTACCTCTCGGATCCGACAAGTACCCCCTTCGAGTTGACAAGACCGGCAAGCCCGGCGACTTCGGACATCTACAGAACGTGTACGTCTCAAATGGTGTACCACTACGCCGAAGACCTGGACACACCAAGTTCCACTACGATTAACGTGTACCACTACCGTCGACCCTCGAAGACCCCGTGGACCCCGAACATCCACGGGACATGAACAACTACTTCCGATGACGAGATGTACCACTACCATCGAACATGAACGTCTACAAACCGTGTACGACTACCGTCGCCTAAATCGAGATGTACGACTACCATCGCCGAGATCGCAAGTACCACGACAACCCCGAAGGGTTTCGGACCCGTCAAGTACCTTTTCGAAAACGAACGTGAAACACTACTTCCTCTACCGTCGCCGTGTACCACTACTTCCCTCAACGATCATCGCGAGAACGACTACTTCCTCTACTTCCCTCGACGACCCGTGAACGACTACTTCCCTCTACGAAACTCGACCCGGCCCGTTTTGAACGATCCGAAGGTATAACCACCGTGACGACCGCCGTGATCGAATCATCCTTGCGATGCCCCTCTTTTGCCATGCCACCGTTCTGTGGGAACCCGGTATCCGGGATCACCCCACCATCTTGCATGACTCGCTTCCGTCACGCTTTCCTTTGTACCGATATCTCAATCGAGTTATCGGAACCGATATGTTGCCGTGGCACCATTTTCGGATTCGTTGCCGTGGCACCCCTTTCTTCCACCACGATGACAAATGCTTCTTCATGCTCATGTTAACGTTTTCATAAAAATTGCTTAAAACTTGCATATGTCATCCGCATCATGATAACAACATTTAAATGTTTAAAATTGTTGTTTGCATTAATTTGCTTAAATGCCATGTTAAAATGATTTATTTCATAACTTAATAACCGTAGCTCCATTTTAAATAAATTATATATGTAAATGGGGTAGAAAAATGCCTAGTTTAACATGGTAGCATTACTTTGCATGTTTAACAACTCTAAAATATGCTTTAGGTCAGATCTGTTCCAAATTCGAAATATGCATATGAGGATTTTTCCGGAATTGTTGTTTCTTATTTCCGGCCTCATTTAAACTTGTCTAAATAGCTAGTTTCATTATGCTTCACCCTCTTGCCATGTTTAACAACATTTAATATTGTTGAGTACCTAACCGAGAGAGAACTAAATAATTGATGTGGTGTTCCGTCAATATGCAACTCGTTGCATATTGAGCTCCACTTAATTTGTAGGATTGTTTGTGCATATTGCCATGCCATGCCTCATTAAACCGGACATGCATCATACTCGCTTGTGCATCATGCCATGTTTATGTGATGGTTGTTTACTATGTTGTTTGTTTGTTTCCGGTTTGCTTTTCTCGTTAGCTTCGGTTCCGTTCCGGAGTTGTGAGGATTCATTCGACCTCGTCCGTTTGTCTTCTTCTTGGATTCGTTCTTCTTCCTTGCGGGATTTCAGGCAAGATGACCATACCCTCGAAATCACTACTATCTTTGCTTGCTAGTTGCTCGCTCTTTTGCTATGCCTATGCTACGATGCCTACCACTTGCTATATCATGCCTCCCATATTACCATGTCAAACCTCTAACCATCCTTTCCTAGCAAACCGTTGTTTGGCTATGTTACCGCTTTGCTCAGCCCCTCTTATAGCGTTGTTAGTTGCAGGTGAAGATGAAGTTTGTTCCTTGTTGGAACATGGAGATTTTTGTTCCTTGTTGGAACATGTTTACTTGTTGGGATATCACAATAAATCTTATATTATTAATGCATCTATACACTTGGTAAAGGGTGGAAGGCTCGGCCTTATGCCTGGTGTTTTGTTCCACTCTTGCCGCCCTAGTTTCCGTCATATCGGTATTATGTTCCCGGATTTTTGCGTCCCTAACGCGGTCGGGTGATTTATGGGACCCCCTTGACAGTTCGCTTTGAATAAGACTTTTCCAGCAAGGCCCAACATTGGTTTTACCATTTGCCTCACCTATGCCCTTTTTCCCTTGGGTTTCGGAGCCGAGGGTCATCTTTATTTTAGCCCCGGGCGGTGCTCCTTCGAGTGTTGGTCGAACCGAGCAACCTCTTGGGCCACCTTGGGGCAACTCGAGGGTTGGTTTTACTCGTAGCTTGACTTATCCGGTGTGCCACGAGACCGAGGTACGTGCGACTCCTATCAGGATTTGTCGGCACATCCGGCGGCTTTGCTGGTCTTGTTTTATTGCTGTGAAATGTCTTGTAGCCGGATTCGAGACTGATCGGGTCTTCCCGGGAGAAGGAATATCCTTCGTTGATCGCGAGAGCTTATCATGGGCTAAGTTGGGACACCCTGCAGGGTTTGAACTTTCAAAAGCCGTGCCAGCGGTTATGTGGCAGATGGGAATTTGTTAATGTCGGTTGTAGAAAACCGAAGTTGATCTCAACTAAAATACACCAACGCGTGTGTAACCGTGATGGTCTCTTCTCGTGGAGTCCGGGAAGTGAACACGGTGTTGGAGTTATGTTTGGCGTAAGTAGTTTCAGGATCACTTCTTGATCATAGTTGTTCGACCGTGCTTTGCCTCCTCTTCTCGCTCTCTTTTGCGTATGGTAGCCACCATATATGCTAGTCGCTTGCTGCAGCTCCACCTCACTACCTGTCCTACCTTTAAGCTTAAATAGTCTTGATCTCGCGGGTGTGAGATTGCTGAGTCCCGTGACTCACGTGATACTTCAAACCAGTTTGCGGTGCCGATGAAACCGTGCAGGTGATGCACCCGAGCTCAAGGAGGAGCTCGATGAAGATCTTGTTCATTGTGTTGTTTCGTTCCAGTTGATCGATAGTGGAGCCAGTTGGGACGATCGGGGATCTGTAGCATTTGGGGTAGTCTTCTTTTATTTTGGTTCCGTAGTCGGACCTTGATTGTATCTGTATGATGTAATGTTTTACTCATGTATTGTGTGAAGTGGCGATTGTAAGCCAACTATGTATCTCTTTCCTTATGTATTACATGGGTTGTGTGAAGATTACCTCACTTGCGACATTGCTTTCAATGCGGTTATGCCTCTAAGTCGTGCTTCGACACGTGGGAGATATAGCCGCATCGAGGCGCTAAGTTGGTAATCGAGCCTTCCCGACTTAGGAGCCCCCTACTTGATTGTTTGTTTGGCGTTGTTGAGTCTAGAACGGAAAATGTTTTGAGTCTTAGGATTATATATATCGAGAGTAGGATTCTTTTTACTCCTCGGTCCTTCGTCGCTCTGGTGAGGTATCTGACGAGAGTTTTGACTCTTCTCTTCTCAAATTTCACTAAAAAATTTTTTAGGATCACGCTGGTATCTTGGAATCGTTCCGATGGTTTTGTGACGAGAACATTGTTCTTGGTGCCTCGACATTTAGGGGTTGTGGCGGTGTCCGGGAGTTGAGCTCCGAGGTGTTGTCGTCACAATTTTATCGTTGCGATTCTGGAATACCGAGTTTTACCGACATCGAAATCTCTTTTGTGCAGTTGTTGGTGAGATAACCCCGATAGCCCGAGATTGTGGCGAAAAGGGAGTATTGCCATGACTTGTATAACGGATGTTTTTCGAAGGTCGAGGTACACGATTTCCGAAGGTTTCTTGGTTATGTGTTGACGGATGGATATAGCTGGATCTAGGTATTGTTAGTTTGGGTGATATATTTTGTGTCCCCTGTATCCCCAACACCAGATTGCATAACCAGAAAGTTTCGGGAGTTTATAGGTGGGAATTCAAGTATCTCGTAGGATATCTTTCCAACACACACATGATACGATATGGGATCTATCATATGTGTTTGTTCCGGCTCATTCTTGAAGCCAATCCTTTGTTTTGTTTTGTTTTGTGGTATTCAAGTTGCTTCAATGTCAAGTGTTGATTCCATACCTTTCCTAATTGGTGTTCTCATATTGCTATGTGAATACTAATCCTTCTTGATCACTGAGCTTGTCATGTTAATTCTTTTCCAACCGGCGTGCTTCTCTTCAAGTGAATCCGATCATTCCAACATTCGCAAGATCAATTCTAAGCTTTTTCTCAACGGTGTTCGTTTCATCCGACCCAAGTTGTTTTGTTTTCCCGCCCTCCCACCCTTTTTCTTCAAGGACTCAGATTTCTTAATCAAGTATCCATTTTTATTGAGTGAAGTTTCTTCATTCTTTTCCTTTAATGTTTTATCCGGTGATTTCTCATGAAGACGCTAAGGAAGCTTTAATCTTATCATTGTTCCATTCTAATTCTCTTCTCAGGCGGACTCAAGTCAAGTTTTCAGTGTTGATCGTATTCTTTTCATCATTTCAAATGCTTTCTCATGTCGGTGCATCTCTTTATCATCCACTTCTCGCTATTCAATTGTTCCGGAGTGTTGAAGATATCTCAGAAGATTCTAGTTTCCATTCTCAATTCACTCAAGTTCTTTTGAGATTGTTATCTCATTCAAGCCATTTAATTCTACCGGTGCAATATCTATTTCAAACAATTGTTCAACGGTGGTTCTTTTGAGTGGGCCCTAACCCACATGTCTTTTTCTAGGATCTTACCTGACTCTTTTATTTTCCCGGAGCTATTCCCAAATTCTTTTCGAAGCTTGATGTAAGGATGAATTATCATCAGTCAAATGTCTTTCTCCAAGATCTTTCAAATTATTTTCATTGTTGGTTCAACCTTTCTAATTTTCATTCCGAAGTGCCTCAACAATTCATGGTGATGTTTCTCATCGTCATTCTTCGATGTGAAGACCGAAGAAGAGTTTCTCTTTAATCTTGCTCCATTCTCTTCAAGATTCATGGTTCTAGTTTGTTGCCATCCTCTCATAATTGTTTTAGATTGTGAGAATTCTTTTCACCCACCCGGAGCATTTCAGGAGTCTTTTCAGTTTGGTTCATCTCAGAATTATCCATTCCAGCGTTCAGCTCTTGTTCTCCAAATCTGACCGGTGCATCATTCAAGTATTCACTAATCAGTTCATGATTTCTCCGTTCTCATGTATCTAAATTCTCTCAAGTATCTTCGTTCATTTCTAATTCCTTACGGTGATTCGTTCTTTTTTTCTTCGTTCTTTTTCAATTCTTACGGTGGTTTGTTCAAGTTTTCACTTCCTTTGGTATCACTTCAATTTATTCGTTGTTTCAATCCTACCGGTGGTTCGTTGAAGACCTACCCAAGTTTGCGCCATATCTATCTTAATCCTTTCTACGAGAATAAGTGGTATGCCTAATCCGTTGCTTGTCATCAATTTAATTGGTGAAGGATCAACATAATGTAATTCTTATTCTTGTTTCCATCGAGTAAATTCAATTCCTTATTCCGGAGGTTCATCAAAATTCTTGATTTCAATTGTTCATCTTTCTTTTCCGGAGTTCAAAGTTTTTCTCGGTTATATCATTTCAAAGCTTCATCTTATCACTGCAAGGCTTCACCTTGTGTTTTCAACTTCTCTTTCTTTTATCATCCTTTTGTTTACCGGAGTTCTTCATGGAGGCTCTACATGGTGGTTCGTCAAGGATTCATTTCTTTCTCGAATTGTTCTTCAAGATTTCTCTCGGAGTTATGGTCCGCCAAGCTATACTCAAAATTGAACATGGTGCTCAACACATGTTTTGTTTTGAGGAGTTCAAGTATTCTTCTTCTTGCATTTCGAAGTGAAATTCGTTCTACCTTATCATTTGAGGTGGTGTTATGTCATTCTCGACTATTTGAGTTCGTGTTTCATGATTCAAATGTTGTCAAGAATGAGGTATTTTAAATCCATCAATCTCTTCATTGGAGTTGTCTTGGGCTATATTTCACCTAAAGCTTTCCCTAAGGATTGTTGCTATTTATGGTGCTTATAAAGGACCCAAGTTCTTCATTTGTCCTCTCGGTGAAATAAGTTTCTCGTCTCCTTGTTGATATCAATCCAATCGTTTGTTTCCGTTGGTGGCAGAATTTCACCTCGTTTTGTAAAGATCATGTCCTTTTCCTTGCTTATCGTTTTAACCGGAGTGTTGTGTCTATCGTTCCTCTTTTAACCGGAGTCTCATCCAGGTGCTTTCCTTTTGCCTAGTTCATGATTCTAATTCCTTCCATTTTTAGTCGGAGTGCTGCCCAAATTTTATCAATCTTATTCCTAGTCTATCTAGTTTTAACCGGAGTGGTTTCAGTATTTATCTTATCACTAAACCTCTTGGTTTTTCGTCGTATCCCTTGTTCCTCTTTTCTAACAGAGTGTTTTCAACTTTCTTCATCTTCATTGTTTTCTTTCTTTCATTTTGTTCAACCTCTCAAGGTTCTTTGGTTTCACTCGTTTGTCGGAGAAGCAACTTCGTTTTACCTCTTCCTCTCCCGCTTTTCTCCGGTGCCATCCTAGATCTCGGGACGAGATCCTCTCGTAGTGGTGGAGTGTTGTAACGCCCCAAGACCGGAGCTTCAGTTGCCTTCCAGGGTTTCCGAGTTTTGTCGTGCGATTTGTTTTGTGTGTGCTTTCATCATGTCATCTCTTGCATTGCATCATGTCATCATGCCATCATATCATTAATTTTTTGCAACTCAACTAAATAAATTGTATGGATTTCTCGATCCATTTAAATCGAGGGAAGGTTGACTTCTCTTTATAACATATCGTCCCAATATTATTAGGGAGCTATAATAAATATTCCATTAATTGGAATTCACCATAACACACTTGCAAATTCCAATGCCCTTTCTGCTTCAAGTTTGGTCCCCATACCTTGCCATTATTATTCTATCTTTTTCCGGAGTTCCACCAAAAATCCTCGGGCCATTTTTGTTAAATTCTTCATATTTTTGTGAGCCCGGGAAAATTGCCCTCGTTCCCAAATTCTTTCCCTATCCCTCTCTTTCTTTTTGTCTCTCTATTTTTCTTTTCTGCTAAATATATAAGAGAGGGAGAGAGGAGCTAGGCCCAGCCGGCCCCTGGCCATTCTCCTCCACCAGCAGACCGGCCTCCCAAGGCCCAAGGCCCACCAACCCCCCCTCTAACCCTAGCCCGCAGCCTTCCTCCTCTCGTCCTCCCACCAGGCGCCACCAACCCCTGCCCGATCCCTCGTCGCCTCCTGCGCTCGACCCCTTCTCTCCCTCGGCGCCCGATTCCCGGCGCCTCGCCCGATCCCTTCTGCAGCTTCTCCTCGCCTCTCCTTTCCCCTCGTCGCCCCTCTCCCATGTCCCCGTCGCCGCTTCCTACCTCGCCGACGCCGCACCCGATCCCCGCCGCTCCTCCGCGCGACCAGGCCGTGAAGGAAATATGCCCTAGAGGCAATAATAATGTTATTATTTATTTCCTTATATCATGATAAATGTTTATTATTCATGCTAGAATTGTATTAACCGGAAACATAATACATGTGTGAATACATAAACCTACAGAGTGTCACTAGTATGCCTCTACTTGACTAGCTCGTTAATCAAAGATGGTTATGTTTCCTAACCATAAACAAGGAGTTGTTATTTGATTAACGGGATCACATCATTGGTTGAATGATCTGATTGACATGACCCATTCCATTAGCATAGCACCTGATCGTATAGTTTGTTGCTAGTGCTTTTCTTCATGACTTATACATGTTCCTATGACTATGAGATTATGCAACTCCGTTTGCCCGAGGAACACTTTGGGTGCTACCAAAGTCACTGGCGTATCTGGGTGATTATAAAGGTACATTACAGGTGTCTCCGAAGGTACATGTTGGGTTGGCATATTTGAGATTAGGATTTGTCACTCCGATTGTCGGAGAGGTATCTCTGGGCCCTCTCGGTAATGCACATCACATAAGCCTTGCAAGCATTGCAACTAAATGTGTTAGTTGTGAGATGATGTATTACGGAGCGAGAAAAGAGACTTGCCAATGCGAGATTGAACTAGGTATTGGATACCGACGATCGAATCTCGGGCAAGTAACATACCGATGACAAAGGAACAACGTATGTTGTTATGCGGTCGACCGATAAAGATCTTCGTAGAATATGTAGGAGCCAATATGGGCATCCAGGTCCCGCTATTGGTTATTGACCGAGAGGTGTCTCGGTCATGTCTACATAGTTCTCGAACCCGTAGGGTCCGCACGCTTAACGTTTGATGGCGATGTTATTATGAGTTTATATGATATTGATGTACCGAAGGTTGTTCGGAGTCCCGGATGAGATCACGGACATGACGAGGAGTCTCGAAATGGTCGAGACATAAAGATTGATATATTGGAAGCCTATGTTTGGACTCCGGAATCACTCCGGGTGAAATTGGGAATTTTACCGGAGTACCGGGGGGTTACGGAACCTCCCGGGGGGTCAATGGGCCTTGATGGGCCTTAGTGGAAAGGAGGAAAGGGGCCCAAGTGCTGGCCGCACCTTCCCCCCTTCCCTAGTCCTATTAGGACTAGGAGAAGGGGGTGGCGCCCCCTCTCTCCCTTCCCACTTGGCCAATCCTAGTTGGACTAGGATTGGGGGAGAATCCTACTCGGTGGGAGTAGGACTCCCAGGCGCAGCCCTTGGTGGCCGGCCAGCCCCTCCCCTTCCCTCCTTTATATACAGGGGCAGAGGGCACCCCATGGCACACAAGTTGATCATTGAGATCGTTCCTTAGCCGTGTGCGGTGCCCCCTTCCACCAAACTACACCTCGAATATACCGTTGCGGAGCTTAGGCGAAGCCCGCGCGGTGGAACATCAACATCGTCACTGCGCCGTCGTCTTGTGAAACTCTCCCTCAACACTCGGCTGGATCGGAGTTCGAGGGGCGTCATCGAGCTGAGCGTGTGCAGAACTCGGAGGTGCCGTCGTTCGGTACTTGGATCGGTTGGATCGGGAAGAAATACGACTACTTCCTCTACGTTGCGTCAACGCTTCCGTTGCTGGTCTCACGAGGGTGCGAGACAACACTCTCATCTCGTTGCTATGCATCACCATGATCTTGCGTGATCGTAGGAAAATTTTGAAATTACTACGTTCCCCAACGGTGGCATCCGAGCCTGGTTTTATGCGTTGATGTCATGTGCACGAGTAGAACACAAGTGAGTTGTGGACGATACAAGTCATACTGCCTACCAGCATGTCATACTTTGGTTCAGCGGTATTGTGAGATGAAGCGGCCGGACCGACATTACGCAGACGCTTACGCGAGACTGGTTTCACCGCTCGAGCACTCGTTGCTTAAAGGTGACCGGCGGTGTCTGTCTCTCTCACTTTAGTTGAATCGAGTGTAGCTACGCCCGGTCCTTGAGAAGGTTAAACGGAGTCTATTTGACGAAATATCGTTGTGGTTTTGATGCGAGGTAAGAACGGTTCTTGCTCAGCCCGTAGCAGCCACGTAAAATTTGCAACAACAAAGTAGAGGGCGTCTAACTTGTTTTTGCAGGGCATGTTGTGATGTGATATGGTCAAGACATGATGCTGAATTTTATTGTATGAGATGATCATGTTTTGTAACGAAGTTATCGACAATCGGCAGGAGCCATATGGTTGTCGCTTTATTGTATGAAATGCAATCGCCTGTAATGCTTTACTTTATCACTAAGCGGTAGCGATAGTCGAGAAGCATAAGATTGGCGAGGCGACAACGATGCTACGATGGAGATCAAGGTGTCGCGCGGTGGCGATGGTGATCATGACGGTGCCGGAGATGGAATCACAAGCACAAGATGATGATGGCCATATCATATCACTTATATTGATTGCATGTGATGTTAATCCTTTATGCATCTTATTTTGCTTTGATTGACGGTAGCATTATAAGATGATCCCTTACTAAATTATCAAGAAGTGTTCTCCACGAGTATGCACCGTTGCGAAAGTTCTTCGTCTTTGAGACACCACGTGATGATCGGGTGTGATAGGCTCTACGTTCAAATACAACGGTGCAAAACAGTTGCACACGCAGAATACTCAGGTTATACTTGACGAGCTATGCATATAAGATATGACCTCGAACACGGAGACCGAAAGGTCGGCGTGAATCATATAGTAGATATGATCAACATATTGATGTTCACCATTGAAACTACTCCATCACACGTGATGATCGGTCATGGTGTAGTTGATATGGATCACATAATCACTTAGAGAATTGAAGGATATTTTTCTAAGTGGGAGTTCTTAAGTAATATGATTAATTAAACTTTAATTTATCATGAACTTAGTCTGGTAGTATTTTGCAAATTATGTTGTAGATCAATAGCTCGCGTTGTTGCTTCCCTATGTTTTCATATGTGTTCCTAGAGAAAATTGTATTGAAAGATGTTAGTAGCAATGATGCGGATTGGATCCGTGATCTGAGGTTTATCCTCATTGCTCTGCAGAAGAATTATGTCCTTAATGCACCGCTAGGTGACAGACCTATTGCAGGAGCAGATGCGAGGCGTTATGAGCGTTTGGCTAGCTCAATATGAGCGAATCTGGGCGTTATGAGCGTTTGGCCAGCTCAATATGATGACTACTTGATAGTTTAGTGCACCATGCTTAATGGCTTAGAATCGGGACTTCAAAGGCGTTTTGAGCGTCATGGACCATATGAGATGTTCCAGGAATTGAAGTTAATATTTCAAGCAAATACCGAGTTGAGAGATATGAAGTCTCCAACAAGTTCTATAGCTAAAAGATGGAGGAGAATCGCTCAACTAGTGAGCATGTGCTCAGATTGTCCGAGTACTTCAATCGCTTGAATCAAGTGGGAGTTAATCTTCCAGATAAGATAGTGATTGACAGAATTCTCTAGTCACCATCACTAAGTTAGTAGAACTTCGTGATGAACTATAGTATGCAAGGGATGACGAAAAAGATTCTCGAGCTCTTCGCGATGCTAAAATCGTGAAGGTAGAAATCAAGAAAAACATCAAGTGTGGATGGTTGACAAGACCACTAGTCTCAAGGAAAATGGCAAAGGGAAGAAAGGGAACTTCAAAAGGAGCGGCAAGCAAGTTGCTGCTCGAGTGAAGAAGCCCAAGTCTAGACCTAAGCACGAGACCGAGTACTTTTGCTGCAATGGAACTGGTCCACGGAAGCAGAACTACCCTGAATATTTAGTGGATAAGAAGGATGGCAAAGTGAACAAGGTTATATTTGATATACAGGTTATTGATGTGTGCCTTACTAGTGTTTATAGTGGCCCCTGAGTATTTGATACTGTTAGGTTGCTAAGATTAGTAACTCAAACAGGAGTTCTGAGAATAAGCAGAGACTAGTTGAAGCGGAAGTGACGATGAGTGTTGGAAGTAGTTCCAAGATTGATATGATCATCATCGCACACTCCCTATACTTTCGGGATTAGTGTGGAACCTAAATAAGTGTTATTTGGTGTTGAGCATAAATATGATTTGATCATGTTTATTGCAATCTGTTATTCATTTAAGTAAGAGAATAAATTGTTGTTCATTTACATGAATAAAACCTTATATGGTTACACACCCAATGAAAATGGTTCATTGGATCTCGATCATAGTGATACACATATTCATAATGTTGAAACCAAAAGATGCAAAGTTAATAATGATAGTGCAACTTATTTGTGGTACTTGCCGTTTAGGTCATATTGGTGTAAAGCGCATGAAGAAAACTCCATCTTGATGGACTTTTGGAATCACTTGATTATGAATCATTTGATGCTTGCGAACCGTGCCTTTTGGGCAAGATGACTAAAACTCCGTTCTCGGAACAATGGAACAAGCTCTTGACTTATTGGGGATAATACATACCGATGTATGCGATCCAATGAGTGTTGATGCTCGTGGCAAGTATCGTTATTTCTGACCTTCACAAGATGATTTGAGCAGATATGGGTATATCTACTTGATGAAACATAAGTCTGAAATAGTTGAAAGATTCAAAGAATTTCAGAGTGAAGTGGAAAATCATCGTAACAAGAAAATAAAGTTTCTGCGATCTGATCGTGGAGATGAATATTCGAGTTCTGAGTTTGGTCTTCAATGAAAACAATGTGGAATAGTTTCACAGCTCACGCCACGGAACACCACAACGTTATGGTGTGTCCGAACGTCAGAAACCGTACTTTATTATGATATGGTGCGATCTATGATGTATCTTACCGATTTACCACTATCGTTTTGGGGTTATGCATTAGAGACAGTTGCATTCACGTTTAATAGGGCAACCATCTAAATCCGTTGAGATGACACCGTATGAACTATGGTTTAGCGAAGAAACCTAAGCTGTCGTTTCTTAAAATTTGGAGTTGTGATGCTTATGTGAAAAGGTTTTCACCGATAAGCTCGAACCCAAATCGGAGAATCGTCTTCATAGAATACCCAAAAGAAAATGTTGGGTACACCTTCTATCACAGATCCGAAGGCAAGTTTTTAAGAATGGATCCTTTCTAGAGAAGAAGTTTCTCTCGAAAGAAGTGAGTGGGAGGAAAGTAGAACTTGATGAGGTAATTGTACCTTCTCCCTTATTGGAAAGTAGTTCATCACAGAATCAGTTCGAGTGATTCCTACACCAATTAGTGAGGAAGTTAATGATGATGATCATGAAACTTCAGATCAAGTTGTTACTAAAACCTCGTAGGTCTTCCGAGTAAGATCTGCACCAGAGTGGTACGGTAATCTTATTCTAGAAGTCATGTTACTAGACCATGATGAACCTACGAACTATGAGGAAGCGATGATGAGCCCAGATTCATGAAATGGCTTGAGACCATGAAATCTGAGATAGGATCCATGTATGAGAACAAAGTATGGACTTTGATTGACTTGCTCGATGATCAGCAAGCCATGTTAAATAAATGGATCTTAAAGAGGAAGACGGACACCGATAGTAGTGTTACTATCTACAAAGCTCGACTTGTCGCAAAAAGGTTTTCGACAAGTTCAAGGTGTTGACTACAATGAAGATTTTCTCAAGCTGTAGCGATTCTTAAAGTCTGTCCGAATCATGTTAGCAATTGCCACATTTTATGAAATCTGGCAAATGGATATCAAAACTACATTCTTTAATGGATTTATTAAAGAAGAGTTGTATATGATGCAACCGAAGTTTTTGTCAATCCTAAAGGAGCTAACAAAATGTGCAAGCTCCAGCGATCCATCTATGGACTGGTGCAAGCATCTCGGAGTTGGAATACACGCTTTGATAAGTTGATCAAAGCATATAGTGTTATCTGAGACTTACGGTGAAGCCTGTATTTACAAGAAAGTGAGTGGGAGCACTACAGCCTTTTCGATAAGTATATGTGAATGACATATTGTTGATCGGAAATAATGTAAAATTATTCGCAAAGCATAAAGGAGTATTTGAAAGGAATTTTTCAAAGAAAGACCTCGGTGAAGCTGCTCACATATTGAGCATCAAGATCTATAGAGATAGATCAAGGCGGCTTGATAAGTTTTTCAATGAATACATACCTTGACAAGATTTTGAAGTAGTTCAAAATGGAACAGTCAAAGAAAGAGTTCTTGCTGTGTTACAAGGTGTGAGATTGAGTAAGACTCAAAACCCGACCACGGCAGAAGATAGAAAGAGAATGAAAGTCATTCCCTATGCATCAGCCATAGGTTCTATAAAGTATGTCATGTTGTATACAGATCTATTGCATACCCTACCACTAAGATTGGCAAGGAGTGCAATAGAGATCTAGGAGTAGATCAATGGACAGCGGTCAAAATTATCCTTAGTAGAATAAGGATATGTTTCTCGATTATGGAAGTGAAAAAGGTTCGTAAGTAAAGGTTACGTCGATGCAAGTTTTAACACTAATCTAGATGACTCTGAGTCTCAATCTAGATACATATTGAAAGTGGGAGCAATTAGCTAGAGTAGCTCCGTGCGAGCATTGTAAACATAGAAATTTGCAAAATACTTACGGCTCTGAATGTGACAGACCGTTGACTAAAATTATCTCACAAGCAAAACATGATCACACCTTAGTACTCTTTGGGTGTTAATCACATAGCGATGTGAACTAGATTATCGACTCTAGTAAACCCTTTGGGTGTTGGTCACATGACGATGTGAACTATGGGTGTTAATCACATACAGATGTGAATATTTGTGTTGAATCACATGATGATGTGAACTAGATTATTGACTCTAGTGCAAGTGGGAGACTGAAGGAAATATGCCCTAGAGGCAATAATAATGTTATTATTTATTTCCTTATATCATGATAAATGTTTATTATTCATGCTAGAATTGTATTAACCGGAAACATAATACATGTGTGAATACATAAACCTACAGAGTGTCACTAGTATGCCTCTACTTGACTAGCTCGTTAATCAAAGATGGTTATGTTTCCTAACCATAAACAAGGAGTTGTTATTTGATTAACGGGATCACATCATTGGTTGAATGATCTGATTGACATGACCCATTCCATTAGCATAGCACCTGATCGTATAGTTTGTTGCTAGTGCTTTTCTTCATGACTTATACATGTTCCTATGACTATGAGATTATGCAACTCCGTTTGCCCGAGGAACACTTTGGGTGCTACCAAGCGTCACAACGAATCGGGTGATTATAAAGGTACATTACAGGTGTCTCCGAAGGTACATGTTGGGTTGGCATATTTCGAGATTAGGATTTGTCCTCCGATTGTCGGAGAGGTATCTCTGGGCCCTCTCGGTAATGCACATCACATAAGCCTTGCAAGCATTGCAACTAAATGTGTTAGTTGTGAGATGATGTATTACGGAGCGAGAAAAGAGACTTGCCGATGTGAGATTGAACTAGGTATTGGATACCGACGATCGAATCTCGGGCAAGTAACATACCGATGACAAAGGGAACAACGTATGTTGTTATGCTTGGTCGACCGATAAAGATCTTCGTAGAATATGTAGGAGCCAATATGGGCATCCAGGTCCCGCTATTGGTTATTGACCAGAGAGGTGTCTCGGTCATGTCTACATAGTTCTCGAACCCGTAGGGTCCGCACGCTTAACGCTTCGATGGCAGTTATTATGAGTTTATATGATATTGATGTACGAAGGTTGTTCGAGTCCGGATGAGATCACGGACATGACGAGGAGTCTCGAAATGGTCGAGACATAAAGATTGATATATTGGAAGCCTATGTTTGGACTCGGAATCACTCCGGGTGAAATTGGGAATTTTACAGATGCATGGGGTTACGGAACCTCCGGGGGTCAATGGGCCTTGATGGGCCTTAGTGGAAAGGAGGAAAGGGGCCCAAGTGCTGGTCGCACCTTCCCCCTTCCTAGTCCTATTAGGACTAGGAGAAGGGTGTGGCCTCTCTCTCCTTCCCACTTGGCCAATCCTAGTTGGACTAGGATTGGGGGAGAATCCTACTCCCGGTGGGAGTAGGACTCCCAGCGCAGCCCTTGGTGGCCGGCCAGCCCTCCCTTCCCTCCTTTATATCAGGGCAGAGGGCACCCCATGGCACACAAGTTGATCATTGAGATCGTTCCTTAGCCGTGTGCGGTGCCCCTTCCACCAAACTACACCTCGAATATACCGTTGCGGAGCTTAGGCGAAACCTGCGCCGGTGGAACATCAACATCGCCACCACGCCGTCGTCTTGTGAAACTCTCCCTCAACACTCGGCTGGATCGGAGTTCGAGGGGCGTCATCGAGCTGAGCGTGTGCAGAACTTCGGAGGTGCCGTGACGTTCGGTACTTGGATCGGTTGGATCGGGAAGAAGTACGACTACTTCCTCTACGTTGCGTCAACGCTTCCGTTGCTGGTCTACGAGGGTACGTAGACAACACTCTCATCTCGTTGCTATGCATCACCATGATCTTGCGTGATCGTAGGAAAATTTTTGAAATTACTACGTTCCCCAACAGGCCGGACCCCCCGGTGGCCTCCTCGTCGCCGACGAGCTCCACCAGGAGCGCCGCGCCCGACCTCCTCCTCGCCCTTCCTTCTCCCGCCTGCCGCCGTCCGCCTCGAGACCCCGTCGCCGTTTTCTGCCGCCGGCGCCCCGAGGACTCGCACCGAGCCCCACGGCTCCGCAACCATGCCCTTTCGCTCCTGGCCCTGCTCCTCCTCCGCACGCCATGGCCGTGGACCCTCTGCTCCGCCCGTCGCCTCCGGCGCCCCACCTCGGGAGGCCCTGCCCGACGCCATGGCCGCCGCCCCATGGAGTCCCGCCGGCGGGGACAGATGGGCCCCTGCCCGCCTCTGCCTCGTTCGAGCAGCATGGAGGACAGCGTCCTGTTGCCCTCTCGTTGCTGCCAAGATTCGGCAACCAGGGAAGCCCGAGGACGCTTCGTGGATTTCGCCAAGTTCCCCTCCGATCAAACGCACAATTACATCGTGACATGTCCAGTTCCTGCTGCCGTCTCCGAAATCGCCAAGTACCACGGCGACCGTCGAGACCGCCAAGTTCGCCGCCCGATGAACGGTTTGGACCGTCAAGTTCGGCTACAGCACAAAGATATGTGCAACTACACGGTGATGCGCCAAGTACCTCTCGGATCCGACAAGTACCCCCTTCGAGTTGACAAGACCGGCAAGCCCGGCGACTTCGGACATCTACAGAACGTGTACGTCTCAAATGGTGTACCACTACGCCGAAGACCTGGACACACCAAGTTCCACTACGATTAACGTGTACCACTACCGTCGACCCTCGAAGACCCCGTGGACCCCGAACATCCACGGGACATGAACAACTACTTCCGATGACGAGATGTACCACTACCATCGAACATGAACGTCTACAAACCGTGTACGACTACCGTCGCCTAAATCGAGATGTACGACTACCATCGCCGAGATCGCAAGTACCACGACAACCCCGAAGGGTTTCGGACCCGTCAAGTACCTTTTCGAAAACGAACGTGAAACACTACTTCCTCTACCGTCGCCGTGTACCACTACTTCCCTCAACGATCATCGCGAGAACGACTACTTCCTCTACTTCCCTCGACGACCCGTGAACGACTACTTCCCTCTACGAAACTCGACCCGGCCCGTTTTGAACGATCCGAAGGTATAACCACCGTGACGACCGCCGTGATCGAATCATCCTTGCGATGCCCCTCTTTTGCCATGCCACCGTTCTGTGGGAACCCGGTATCCGGGATCACCCCACCATCTTGCATGACTCGCTTCCGTCACGCTTTCCTTTGTACCGATATCTCAATCGAGTTATCGGAACCGATATGTTGCCGTGGCACCATTTTCGGATTCGTTGCCATGGCACCCCTTTCTTCCACCACGATGACAAATGCTTCTTCATGCTCATGTTAACGTTTTCATAAAAATTGCTTAAAACTTGCATATGTCATCCGCATCATGATAACAACATTTAAATGTTTAAAATTGTTGTTTGCATTAATTTGCTTAAATGCCATGTTAAAATGATTTATTTCATAACTTAATAACCGTAGCTCCATTTTAAATAAATTATATATGTAAATGGGGTAGAAAAATGCCTAGTTTAACATGGTAGCATTACTTTGCATGTTTAACAACTCTAAAATATGCTTTAGGTCAGATCTGTTCCAAATTCGAAATATGCATATGAGGATTTTTCCGGAATTGTTGTTTCTTATTTCCGGCCTCATTTAAACTTGTCTAAATAGCTAGTTTCATTATGCTTCACCCTCTTGCCATGTTTAACAACATTTAATATTGTTGAGTACCTAACCGAGAGAGAACTAAATAATTGATGTGGTGTTCCGTCAATATGCACCTCGTTGCATATTGAGCTCCACTTAATTTGTAGGATTGTTTGTGCATATTGCCATGCCATGCCTCATTAAACCGGACATGCATCATACTCGCTTGTGCATCATGCCATGTTTATGTGATGGTTGTTTACTATGTTGTTTGTTTGTTTCCGGTTTGCTTTTCTCGTTAGCTTCGGTTCCGTTCCGGAGTTGTGAGGATTCATTCGACCTCGTCCGTTTGTCTTCTTCATGGATTCGTTCTTCTTCCTTGCGGGATTTCAGGCAAGATGACCATACCCTTGAAATCACTACTATCTTTGCTTGCTAGTTGCTCGCTCTTTTGCTATGCCTATGCTACGATGCCTACCACTTGCTATATCATGCCTCCCATATTACCATGTCAAACCTCTAACCATCCTTTCCTAGCAAACCGTTGTTTGGCTATGTTACCGCTTTGCTCAGCCCTCTTATAGCGTTGTTAGTTGCGGTGAAGATGAAGTTTGTTCCTTGTTGGAACATGGAGATTTTGTTCCTTGTTGGAACATGTTTACTTGTTGGGATATCACAATATATCTTATATTATTAATGCATCTATACACTTGGTAAAGGGTGGAAGGCTCGGCCTTATGCCTGGTGTTTTGTTCCACTCTTGCCGCCCTAGTTTCCGTCATATCGGTATTATGTTCCCGGATTTTGCGTCCCTAACGCGGTCGGGTGATTTATGGGACCCCCTTGACAGTTCGCTTTGAATAAGACTTTTCCAGCAAGGCCCAACATTGGTTTTACCATTTGCCTCACCTATGCCCTTTTTCCTTGGGTTTCCAGAGCCGAGGGTCATCTTTATTTTAGCCCCCGGCCAGTGCTCCTTCGAGTGTTGGTCCGAACCGAGCAGCCTGCGGGGCCACCTCGGGGCAACTCGAGGGTTGGTTTTACTCGTAGCTTGACTTATCCGGTGTGCCCTGAGACCGAGGTACGTGCGACTCCTATCAGGATTTGTCGGCACATCCGGCGGCTTTGCTGGTCTTGTTTTATTGCTGTGAAATGTCTTGTAGCCGGATTCGAGACTGATCGGGTCTTCCGGGAGAAGGAATATCCTTCGTTGATCGCGAGAGCTTATCATGGGCTAAGTTGGGACACCCTGCAGGGTTTGAACTTTCAAAGCCGTGCCGCGGTTATGTGGCAGATTGGAATTTGTTAATGTCGGTTGTAGAAAACCGAAGTTGATCTCAACTAAAATACACCAATCGCGTGTGTAACCGTGATGGTCTCTTCTCGTGAGTCCGGGAAGTGAACACGGTGTTGGAGTTATGTTTGGCGTAAGTAGTTTCAGGATCACTTCTTGATCATAGTTGTTCGACCGTGCTTTGCCTCCTCTTCTCGCTCTCTTTTGCGTATGGTAGCCACCATATATGCTAGTCGCTTGCTGCAGCTCCACCTCACTACCCTGTCCTACCTTTAAGCTTAAATAGTCTTGATCTCGCGGGTGTGAGATTGCTGAGTCCCGTGACTCACGTGATACTTCAAACCAGTTTGCAGGTGCCGATGAAACCGTGCAGGTGATGCACCCGAGCTCAAGGAGGAGCTCGATGAAGATCTTGTTCATTGTGTTGTTTCGTTCCAGTTGATCAGTAGTGGAGCCCAGTTGGGACGATCGGGGATCTGTGTAGCATTTGGGGTAGTCTTCTTTTATTTTGGTTCCGTAGTCGGACCTTGATTGTATCTGTATGATGTAATGTTTTACTCATGTATTGTGTGAAGTGGCGATTGTAAGCCAACTATGTATCTCTTTCCCTTATGTATTACATGGGTTGTGTGAAGATTACCTCACTTGCGACATTGCTTTCAATGCGGTTATGCCTCTAAGTCGTGCTTCGACACGTGGGAGATATAGCCGCATCGAGGGCGTTACATCTTGCTCCGCTCGACCTTCTTTTTCAAGAAGCTCGCAGCGGTCGGTAGCATTCTTCAACTTCACGGCCATCTCGGCCATTTCCTTCTTCCTTTGGTAGTGAGCAGCCTGTTCGGCTTTTAGCTCTTCGGCCGCCTTTAAGGCAGCCGCATCACTTTTTCTGGCCAGCTCCTTGGCTCGGGCAAGCTCCGCCCGCAGGTTCTCCATGGCAGCGGCACCATCTGCATCAAGCATACATGTTGTAAGGCACGGGCATCTAGCTCCCTTACCAGGTGTCCGCGGAGAAACTGCATACCTTGTGACTCGTCAAGCCGCTTATTGACAAGTGCGATGTCGGCATCCGCCACGTCAAGTTGCCGTTTTAGTTCGGCAAATTCATCAGTCTGGCTAGCCACCGGACGCTTCGCCACCTACATAGGAAGGGAGACATATTATACCTGGGATTATGATCCTCGGCGTGCTGTCATTTTTGACAACGCACCGAGTCTCAGGGGCTACTATCTACAGAGGGTGCACCAGGCGGTGCCGGACTCGTCTGATGGCCTTTTTCGAAGGCCGGACATGGAGGGCTTTGGGTGGCCCTACGACCGCCCTCCGCCCTTGCCGGATTCGGGGAAACCCTCCGCGACGAAACCTCAGGATCGTCCGCCTCGCTAGGCGGTACGGCAGGGGGAGGCGTCCCGCTCTCCATCATCTCGCATTTAAGATCCTCAAGGCGAGCTCTGCTGAGAAGAGCTGAGATCCGAACTACAAGGTAAAATTTCGGTCATCTTCAGAAATAAAACATGGATGTCTCTTATTTTAAAACTCCCCTGTCTACTTACGGCTCGCTGGAGGGCTGATCTCCTTGGGGAAATAGTGCGGCCGGGGCATCTCCCGGCGCAGGACCCTCTGGCGAAGATTTCTTCCCCCGCTTTGAAGCCTTGGTCTCCGGATCTTCAGAGGCGGTCCTCTTCTCCCCCTAGATTGAGGGATTCTTGATCCCTACTTTCTTGATAACCTCCTTCGCGGAGGCAGTAGCTTCCTTGTTCCCCCTTCGCCTTCTTCCAAAGGCGCAGCCTCCAGCATCTTGGTCAACATGGGATCCGGCGTGGTCTCAGGGAGGGGGGCCGGGCACCTGATCAGTTTTGCTTTCGCTATCCACTCCTGTTTAAGGGACAACTCTTTTAAGGGCAAGTTTATGATAAATATACGGATAGCGTGTCCGGGTACATGACTACTTACTTGAGTATCCGGGCGATTGCAGCTGAGACCTGCGTCCTCGGTCAAGTCCGGACACATTGCTTGTGATCCGAAGAACAGTTTGTACCCCTGTTCAAGAATTCATCCGATTAGCCAGTTAACTTGCCGATTAATCCCTACTTGTAGGGTCGACGAGTAGCCTATAAAACGATAAATCGTCCGATTAATTGATTAAATAGCCGATTAACTTGCCGATTAGCCAATTAATCCCCTACTCACCAGCCAACCGAGCAGCTACCAGTTAATGATTTTTTCAACAATGGTTTGTACATCTCCACGGGCGTTGCGCCCATAAAATGTTGGAGAGCTCGTGGTCCCTCCGGATTGAACTCCCACAGGCAGACGGGGTGATGTTTGCAGGGCAGGATGCGATGAATTAGCAAGACCTGCGCTAATACGACCAGATTGATCTCTCTCTCTAGGAGGTCTCGAATACGGCCCTGCAACAAGGGCACGTCCTTGGATGGCCCCCAGTCAAGCCCTTTATTGACCCATGGCGCCAGCCGCGATGGAGGACCCGAGCGAAAGGCAGGTGGCGCCACCCATTTGGTGCCCCTAGGAGCTGTGATATAAAACCACTCTTGTTGCCATAGACTGAGCTCCTCTTGAAAAGAGCCCTCCGGCCATGAAGCGTCAGCATTCTTTCTTATAACAGCCCCTCCGCACTCTGCTTGTTGCCCCTTGATCATCTTCGGCTCCACCTTGAAGGTCTTGAGCCACAATCCGTAGTGAGGGGTAATGCGGAGGAAGGCTTCGCATACGACGATGAACAATGAGATGTGGAGGATGGACTCCGGATCCAAGTCGTGAAATTCCAGCCCGTAATAAAACATGATCCACCTCACGAAGGGGTCCGTCGGAAGCCTAGCCCCGAAGGAAGTGTGGCGCTGAACACCACGCTTTCACGGGCTTGGGAGTGGAATAACCTGCCCTTGGGCAGGCAGCCTATCGAGATTTCGCGGTTAGATACTGGCATCTCTTAGCTTTAGGACGTCTTCTTCCATGACAGAGGAAGGCATCCACCGGCCTTGAAGGTCGGAGCCGGACATCATCGAAGGTCCGAAGCGCCTGAATCTGGAGCTTTGGGTGTTGGAAATCGAGGCGAGGGGCGGATTCGATTGAGATTGAGAAAAGGCGGGGCCTTGGTCTCTTTATGAAGAGGTTGAATACTGGAGCCCTCCCGTGACCGTTCGGGACTCGCCGATAGAGGAGGCGTGCCACGGCACGATCGGGTTACCCACGCCGTATTAATGAAAATCCGGAATAAGGGGACACGATCTCGCTTTGACAAGGCGTGCCAAGAAAACCGCCTCGCTAAACGCGGCTGAGGTGGGACAGTAAAAATGATTGAATAAAGGCTTGGCGTGGTGTGATATCATCTTTGCGGAATCGTCGGCGAGTTGAACTTGTGTAAATATTATTCTCTCTACGGTGGTATGTGGAACTTATTTTGCAGATCCGGACACTATCCTTGTGTTCAAAATCTTCTATGAAGTATTCGGAGGAGGAACCCGCCTTGCAATGCCGAAGACAATATGCACGCTGGACTCGTCGTCATTGAAGCCTGGTTGGGGGCTCTTGAGGAGTCTGGATTAGGGGTGTCCGGATGGCGGACTATAGCCTTTGGCCGGACTCCTGGACTATGAAGATACAAGATTGAAGACTTCGTCCCGTGTCCGGATGGGACTTTCCTTGGCGTGGAAGGCAAGCTTGGCGATACGGATATGTATAACTCCTACCATCGTAACCGACTCTGTGTAACCCTAACCCTCTTCAGTGCCTATATAAACCGGAGGGTTTTAGTCCGTAGGACGAACAACAATCATACCATAGGCTAGCTTCTAGGGTTTAGCCTCTCTGATCTCGTGGTAAATCTACTCTTGTACTACCCATATCATCAATATTAATCAAGAAGGAGTAGGGTTTTACCTCCATCGAGAGGGCCCGAACCTGGGTAAAACATCGTGTCCCTTGTATCCTGTTACCATCCGCCTCGAAGCACAGTTCGGGACCCCCTACCCGAGATCCGCCGGTTTTGACACCGACAGTCCCCTTTCAAATTGGCCGTTGTTGGCTCCCTTCCCGCTCAATATTTGGGGAGAGGACCAGGGCCTATATAAGTAGAACTAGCCACCACAGTAGAGGGCAGGGGATAACCCATTGAGAGGCATCTCGCCCACACAAGTTCACCAAGCACAAGAACACCTCAACCTCAGGAGGCTTTTCTTCCCCTTGTACTGTTCATCAACAGCCCAAGAGGCAATGCACCACCACCACACTGGAGTACGGTATCACACCACAACGGTGGCCAGAACCGGTATAAATCTTGTGTCTTTGTGTTGTGAGTTCATTGAGTTCGTCCGCAAGATCTTAGCGAGCTAGGGCGTAGATCGGTAAGGAGGAAATCTATGCGCGCACCCCAGTATTTGAACCTTGCGGGTTTTGCCGGAACCCGTAATCCGAAATTTGGCGCGCCAGGTAGGGGTGCGCCGGAGCATCCTTTCCGTCGTCTCACGTCCAGTTGCTCCGTCGCATCCATGGCGGACGCTCGTCGTGCTCGTGCTGAGCACCGGGCTGCCCTAGCCACCCGCATCGCTCAGACGGCTCCTGTCGGTGGGCCACCTCGTCGTTCTCCGTCTCCTGCCGCCAATGCCGCAACCGGCCCAGCGGGCAATGACCAGCAAGCATCCTCGCTACACCCCTCGGTGCGGCGGGACAGCCGCACCGCCACTCCATCGCTGACCCCGGTTGGTTCCTCGTCCCACGCTCGTCGTGCTCCCATGGATGCATGGGATGCGCTCCTCATGGCGTACGAGCTCCTGCACTACCGCTCGGTCGACGACCTCTACGAGGACTAGCTCGACCGCATCGCCGAGCTCTTCCGCGCCGCAGGGGGCTCCCCTGCGCCGTCCCTCTCTCCACCTCACCCTCCGCCAGCTACGGCCGACGTAGCGCACGGAGCGCCTCCACCACCTCTGCCCCAAGACGGCTCCCTGGTGCCAAGGCGCGCGGCCCCACAACGAGACCCGCCGCGTCCCGTGCCTGTGTGCGAAGAAAGAAGCTGTCAAGAAGTCCCTCCGCCGCAAGAGAACGCTCTGCCACTCCTCGCACCGCCACGCCAGGATCGTCTGCCGAGGCAGGGCTCCGCGCCGCTTGCTGTGGCGGCACGTGGGCGTCAAGAACAAGCTCCACCTCCAAGACGGGCCCCGGCGACCACGGCCGGCTGCCGCGCCTTCACCCCCGAGCTGCGTAGCATCACCTAGTCGGGAAATTTCAAGCCAGATCTACCTCCTCGCTGCGATGGCACCCCCGACCCCGCGAAGTTCCTGCAGCTCTACGAGCTGAGCATCGAGGTGGCCAACGGCGATGAAAAGGTCATGGTGAACTGGTTCCCTATGGCACTCAAAGACGGCGCCCGTTCGTGGCTCCTGAACCTGCCTCCGGGCTCGATCTCCTCCTGGGACGAGATGCGCGACCGCTTCATCGCCAACTTCCAGGGCTCTCGCGACCGCCCCCCAGCCGCGGGTGACCTGCGTCGCGTCAAGTAATAACCAGGAGAGACCCTCCAGAAGTTCATCCAGCGCTTTAACAACATTTGTCTCAAGATGCCCAAGGTGACGGATGAGGCCATCATCTCCGCGTTCTCTGATGGTGTCCGCAACATCAAGATGAAGGAAGAGCTCTCTATCCACGAGGAGCTGTGCACATCCCATGAGTTGTTCAACCCGGCGACCAAGTGCGCAAGAGCTAAGGAACGGCGCCTCTCCCTCCTCGAGCTGCCGGCTGCGGACCCGGAGGAGAAGAAAGCCAAGGCCAAGGACGTGAAGCGCAAGGGAGCAGCTGTGCTCGCAGCGGAGCCAGACACCAAGCGAGGCAGAAACCACCCCGAGTCATCCAAGAACAACCGACCGTTCTGCACCCTCCACAACCTGAATACCCACAATACCAAGACCAGCCCGAACCATTCGTGAAGGTCGCTTCGGTCGACGCCCCGAGCGCGGCGAACTGGGCTACGACTGAGGAGGAGGATGTGGTGGTGGGCGATGGGATGACCATGGCCCGCGCCAGGAGTGGCGCGACCGGCCTTGTGAGGACCGCTGGCAGGATCATCCTCGCGAGGGCGCCTGGAGGGACCAGCCTCGCGAGGATCATCCTCACGGCAACGACGGTCCTCCCCCGCTGCCACCACCGCCAAGAAGGAAAGACGACCACCATAAAGACGAGAGGGTTGGGGGCTTCTGATGAACCACAAGTATAGGGGATCTATCATAGTCCTTTCGATAAGTAAGAGAACCCAACGAGGAGCAGAAGGAAATGATAAGCAGTTTTCGACAAGGTATTCTCTGCAAGTACTGAAATAAGTTGTAACAGATAGTTTTGTGATAGGATAATTTGTAAGGAGCAACAAGTAACAAAAGTAAATAAAGTGCAGCAAGGTGGACCAATCCTTTTTGTAGCAAAGGACAAGCCTGGACAAACTCTTATAATAGGAAAAGTGCTCCCGAGGACACATGGGAATATCGTCAAGCTAGTTTTCATCACGTTCATATGATTCGCGTTCGGTACTTTGATAATTCGATATGTGGGTGGACCAGTGCTTGGGTGCTATTCTTACTTGAACAAACATCCCACTTATGATTAACCTCTATTGCAAGCATCTGCAACTACAACAAAAGTATTAAGGTAAACCTAACCATAGCATGAAACATATGGATCCAAATCAGCCCCTTACGAAGCAACGCAGAAACTTGGGTTTAAGCTTCTGTCACTCTAGCAACCCATCATCTACTTATTACTTCCCAATGCCTTCCTCTAGGCCCAAATAATTGTGAAGTGTTATGTAGTCGACGTTCACATAACACCACTAGAGGCTAGACAACATACATCTCATCAAAATATCAAACGAATACCAAATTCACATGACTACTAATAGCAAGACTTCTCGCATGTCCTCAGGAACAGACGTAACTACACACAAAGCATATTCATGTTCATCATCAGAGGGGTATTAATATGCATATAGGATCTGAACATATGATCTTCCACCAAATAAACCAACTAGCATACTCTACAAGGAGTAATCAACACTACTAGCAACCTACTAGTACCAATCCCGGACTTGGAGACAAGAATTGGATACAAGAGATGAACTAGGGTTTTGAGAGGAGATGGTGCTGGTGAAGATGTTGATGGAGATTGCCCTCTCCCGATGAGAGAGGCGTTGGTGATGATGATGGCGATGATTTCCCCCCGGAGGGAAGTGTCCCAGCAGAACAGCTTTGTGAAGCCCTAGATTGGTTCCGCATGAGGTTCCGCCTCGTGGCGGCGAGTTTCATCCCGAAAGGTTGCTTATGATTTTTCCTCGACGAAATACCTCATATAGCGAGAAGATGGGCATCGGAGGGCCACCGAGGCCCACGAGGTGGGGCGTGCCAGGGAGTAGGCGCCCCCACCCTCGTGGCAGGTGGAGCCCTCTAGTGAACTTCTTCGCTGGATATTTTATTATTTCCCAAAATGACTTTCGTGGAGTTTGAGGACTTTTGGAGTTGTGCAAAATAGGTCTCTAATATTTGCTCCTTTTCCACCTAGAATTCCACTGCAGGCATTCTCCCTCCTTATGTAAACCTTGTCAAATAAGAGAATAGGCATAAGTATTGTGACATAACGTGTAATAACAGCCCATAATGCAATAAATATCGATATAAAAGCATGATGCAAAATGGACGTATCAACTCCCCCAAGCTTAGACCTCGCTTGTCCTCAAGTGAAAGCCGATAACGATAAATATGTCCCCATGTTTAGAGGTAGGCGTCGATAAAACAAAATACGGTCATGAAATGTCGGAAACTTGTCGACCCACGAACACCTATGGGACCGGCGGACGAGCCCTTCGGTTCGTGAGGCGAGAGATCGCGAAGAAGCTGATCGGTGAAGCACGAGAAGTTTACCCAGCTTGGAGCTCTCGGAGATAACACTCCTACTACTGCATGTTTGAGTGTATTGAGTTCTTGCTAGGGAGCGCTGAGTGCTACTGTATACACCAGCTGCTACTTGAGACCTAAGCGTGAGTGTTTTCTGGCTTGAACCTTCGAACCCCTTCTCGTTGCGCATGGGCCTCCTTTTATATGCTCAAGGGTCTCCGGCAGGTGGCAGCGTAGACAAGGGTAAAATGGAAGAGGAGTTGTGGTTGGTACAGCTACTTGTACAGCGTACCATACCTAACCCTGACGGCAGGGGACAAAGGCATTAAATGCCCGTCTCGTCGCCCAAACAGTGCAAGCAGGGACCGTCGGGGCGCCACGCTTACCACGATGGTAATCTTGTCGGCGCCGCTTGCCAGCGCTCGCTGGCCGCCTGACCTCTTGCCACGGCGCTGGAAGGTCGAGGCGACCGTTGGTGGATGTCTTTGGAGGCGAGGAGCAGTGGAAGTCTGCTGCGGCAAGCGCCTCGCCGTGGTTGTTGCCTTGTCGCGTCCGGAAGCTTGTCGCTCACCGGGCCTTCCTAGCAAGCTCCTCTTGCCGGGGCCTTGTCTCCTAGGTGCCTTGGGTGGCCTTCGGCAAGCTCCTCTTGCGGGGCCTTGTCTCCTTGGCTTGAATACTTTGTTCTTGAATGGTTCCAAAGGAACCACGGAGGATATGGCGGTCACCCGGCAAGCCTTGCCATGAGGTGCTGCAACTGCCCGTGCGAGTTCGGGATACTAGGGTACCCCTACTCTAGTACACGGCAGAGCCCGGGCCTGGGCCACCTGCGGTCTTGCGGCTGTTGGGCGGAGCCCAAAAGCGAACGCGCAGACGCAGCGCAGCTGGGTTCTGCCGTAACTCACTCTGGACCCCCACGCCCTCCACGAGGCAGCCGCGTCTAATGCGGCGTCGTGGGAGAGATCGTGGGTGGTTTCTTTATTCGGAAGGCGGAGCATGCCCCTCCCTCTTTGTAAGCAGAAGCAGGGGCAGATTCGCCCATCTCGCCAGTTGCTCTCCAATCCCGAAAAACCTCCGTTGCTCCCCCTTCTTCCCAAGGCTGAAAAGAGAGCAGCGCTCCGCCCCCCATCACCACCAGCACCACCAACGCCATCGATCTCCCCCACCACCTGTCGATTGTACTAGAGTAGGGTACCCTAGTATCCCGAACTTCGTGCCGCACGACGTCATGCACCAGTGGGGCTGGCTGGTGACCGCCAAGGTCCTCGGCGGCTCCTTTGGAGCCATT